>CM038681.1:87008796-87608796 GCA_021605205.1 Aegilops longissima
TGGGGGCCAGAAAATTCACTTAGAAAAGTTTAATTGCCAATGCAAAGTACCTCAACAGGGCCGAAGTTCTAAAATAGTAGATATGATCAACATATTGATGTTCACCATTGAAACTACTCCACACGTGATGATCGGTCAGTTAGTTGATATGGCGCATCACTTAGAATTGGAGATATTTTCTAAGTGGGAGTTCTTAAGTAATATGATTTGAATTAATTTATCATGAACTTAGTACTTAGTATCTTGCTTGTCTATGATGTAGATAGATGGCTCGTCTTTGTTGTTAGTGAATTTTAATTCTTGAGAAGCAAAGTTGAAAGATGATGGTGCAATTACGACTGGGTCCGTAAGAGGATTATCCTTCTTCGAAGAATTAAATCTGGAACACGTTAGGTGCCAAAGGACCGTTAAGGCTCCGGAAGTTGTGACGTCACTGCAGCAAAGTGATGACTCCTATTTGATAGTGCCATGCTTCGATAAAGACTTCAACGTCGTTTTAACACATGGAATAAGATGTTCGAGTTGAAGTTAATCAAGCAAGCCGGTGAGAAATAAAGTCTCCAATAAGTTGTATGCTTAGATGAGAATGTTCTCATGAGCATATTAGATTATGGGCGATATATCATCATTGATTCAACTGGAGTTAATCTTCGGATGATTACAGTTGACAGAATGGAATCCGCACAGCTAAAGAGCTTGTGATGAACTATAATATGCAACTATCAGACCAAAACTATGCGAAACTTCACGATTTTGAAAATAAAGAAGAAAAACAGCCAAAGACATAAGTCTTGGCTCAACCAATCAAGGTTCAAGAAAAGGGCAAGAAAGCAGGGACTTGGGCACAAGAGCCTCAAGCCCATTTCAAAGAAACCAATGTGAAAAAACCAAGGCAACCGTTGCGTCTAGCCCAGCTGGTCTGACGGAACTTGCCCAATATTTGGCGGATAAAAGGATGGCAAGTACAAGTTCTCGGATGTAATCATCCTATCCTACTAAACCCATCACGAGGGATTTCCATAAACTTGCCAATCTTGCAACTCAAACCCAGTCATCATTACAAGATCTTGTTCAAGCGAGGATTGGTGCTAGTAGGTTGCAATGGTTCAATCTCTATAGTTGATGCTAGTTGGTTCATTGTGGAGATCTAGTTCAGATCCTTTATAATATTCTTAGATTATACTGATATGAATTGTGATGGATCTTGTTTGTCGAGGCAGGTAAATTTATTAGATAAGGTCTGTATTTTATGAATATATCTTTATGGATGTACTTAAGATGTTTGGTTTATGTACTGATAATGATACATACATTAATGTTGAAACCAAAGCATTTGGAGTAATAAGATGATGCACGTAGCTAGCATGAGCTTAAACCTATTTAGTAGCTACGTAAGGGCTATTTGGATCCACTTTTTAGCATTGATTATAATCACTTGGTTTGAACGTGCCTTATGGCAAGATGACTAAAACACGGTTCTCGGAACTATGGAGAAACAGATTTATTGGAAATCATACATCTTGATGTATGTGGTCCAATGAATGTTGAGGCTGTATGCGGATATCGTTATTTTCTCACCTTCACGAGATGATTTGAGCAGATATGGGTATATCTACTTAATGAAACACAAATCGAAACATTTGAAAAGTTCAAAAATTTCAGAGTGAAGTGGAAAATCATCGTAACAAGAAAATAAAGTTTCTCGATCTGATCGTGGAGGAGAATATTTGAGTTCTGAGTTTGGCCTACATTTGAAACAATGTGGAATAGTTTGAACTTCATACACGGAACACCAGGCGTAATGGTGTGTCGAGCGTCGTGTCGTACTTTATTAGATATGGTGCGATCTATGATGTCTCTTACTGATTTACGCTATCGTTTTGGGGTTATGCTTTAGAGCGGCTGCATTCACTTTAAATAGGGCACCATCTAAATCCGTTGAGGCGGCGCCTTATGAGCTGTGGTTTGGCAAGAAACCAAAGTTGTCGTTTTTGAAAGTTTGGGGCTGCGATGCTTATGTGAAAAAGCTTCAACTGATAAGCTCGAACCCAAATCGGAATGTGTCTTCATAGGATACCCAAAGGAGACAGTTGGGTACACCTTCTATCACAGATCCGAAGGCAAGATTTTTGTTGCTAAATTGGAAACTTTTTGGAGAAAGAGTTTCTCACAAAGAAGTGAGTGGGAGGAAAGTAGAACTTGATGAGATAAGCGTATCTACTCCTCATTGAAGTAGTATCCAGAAAACAGTTTACGTGACACCTACACCAAATAGGGAGGAAGCTAATGATGATGATCATGAAACTTGGATCAAGTTTCTCTGAACCCGTTAGATCAACGAGCAAGATCCGCACCGAGTGATGCGGTAATCCTATTTTGGAAGTCATATTCTTGGAACATGATGAACCTCTGAACTATGAAGAAGCGATGGTGAGCCAGATTCCACAAAATGGCTTGAGGCCATGAAATGCGAGATGGGATCCATGTATGAGAACAAAGTGTGGACTTTGGTTGACTTGCCCGATGATCGGCAAGCAATTGAGAATAAATGGATCTTCAAGAAGAAGGCGGCTGATGGTAATATTCTGCATCTATAAAGCTCGACTTGTTGCAAAGGTTTCGACAAGTTCAAGGGATGACTACGATGAGACCTTCTCACCCGTAGGCGATGCTTAAGTCGATCCGAATCATGTTAGCAATTGCGCATTTTATGATTATGAAATTTGGCAAATGGATGTTAAAACTGCATTCTGAATGGATTTACGGAAGAAGAGTTGTATATGATGCAACCAGAAGGTTTTGTCGATCCAAAGGGAGCTAACAAAGTGTGCAAGCTCCGGCGATCCATTTATGGACTGGTGCAAGCCTCTCGGAGTTGGAATAAGCGTTTGATAGTGTGATCAAAGCATTTGGTTTTATCTGAGACTTTTGGAAGCTTGTATTTACAAGAAAGTGAGTGGGAGCTCGTAGCATTTCGATATTATATGTGGATGACATATTATTGATCGGAAATGATATAGAATTCTGGATAGCATAAAGGGATACTTGAATAAGAGTTTTTCGATGAAAGACCTCGGTGAAGCTGCTTACATATTGGGCATTAAGATCTATAGAGATAGATCAAGGCGGCTTAATAGGACTTTCACAAAGCACATACCTTGATAAAGTTTTGAAAAGGTTCAAAATGGATCGAGGCAAAGAAGGGTTCTTGCGGTATTACAAGGTGTGAAGTTGAGTAAGACTCAATGCCCGACCACCTTGAGAAGATAGAGAGAAATGAAAGATGTTCCTATGCTTCACCATAGGCTCTATCATGTATGCAATCTGTGTACGGACCTGATGTGTGCCTTGCTGTAAGTTTAGCGACAGTACCAAAGTAATCGAGGTGGATCCTTTGGACAGCGGTCAAGAACATCCTTAAGTACTTGAGAAGAACTAAGGATATGTTTCTCATTTATGGCGGTGACAAAGAGCTAGTCGTAAGCAGTTACGTCGATGCAAGCTTTGACACGATCCGGACGATTCTAAATCGCAAACCGGATCGTATTCACATTAAGCGGTGGAGCTGTCGGTTGGTGCAGTTCCAAACAAAGCGTCGTTCGGGATCTACATGTGAAGCTGAGTACATAGCTGCTTGGAAGCAGCTAATGAAGGAATGCTGGATGAAGGAGTTCATATCCGATCTAGGTGTTGTACCTAGTGTATCGGGTCCTATGAAAATCTTTTGTGACAATCTTGGTGCAATTGCCTTGAAGGAATCCAGATTTCACAAGAGACCAACACATCAAAAAGGCCTTCAACTCCATCGGGATTTGGTCGGTGGGAGACATAGAGATATCAAGATACACGGATTGAATGTTGCGACCGTTGACTAAGCCTCTTCCACGAGCAAAACATGATCGCACCAAGACTCCATGGGTGTTAGAATCATTCTTGTGTAATCTAGATTATTGACTCTAGTGCAAGTGGGAGGCTGAAGGAAATATGCCCTAGAGGCAATAATAAATGTTATTATTTATTTCCTTATATCATGATAAATGTTTATTATTCATGCTAGAATTGTATTAACCGGAAACATAATACATGTGTGAATACATAAACCTCAGTGTCACTAGTATGCCTCTACTTGACTAGCTCATTAATCAAAGATGGTTATGTTTCCTAACCATGAACAAGGGTTGTTATTTGATTAATGGGATCACATCATTAGTTGAATGATCGATTGACATGACCCATTCCATTAGCATGCACTGATCGTGTAGTTTGTTGCTAGTGCTTTTCTTCATGACTTATACATGTTCCTATGACTATAGATTATGCAACTCCCGTTTGCAGGAACACTTTGGGTGCTACCAAGCGTCCAAGCGAATTGGGTGATTATAAAGGTACATTACAGGTGTCTCCGAAAGGTACATGTTGGGTTGGCATATTTGAGATTAGGATTTGTCACTCCGATTTCGGAGAGGTATCTCCGCCCTCTCGGTAATGCACATCACATAAAGCCTTGCAAGCATTGCAACTAAATGTATTAGTTGTGAGATGATGTATTACGGACGAAAAGAGACTTGCCGATGTTGAGATTGAACTAGGTATTGGATCACGATCGAATCTCGGCAAATAACATACCGATGACAAAGGAACAACATGTATTGTTATGCGGTCGAGATAAAAGATCTTAGTAGAATATGTAAAGGAGCCAATATGGGCATCCAGGTCCCGCTATTGGTTATTGACCGAGTGTCTCGATCATGTCTACATAGTTCTCGAACCCGTGAGGTCCGCAACCAACGTTTCGATGCGGTCATAATGAGTTTATAAGTATTGATGCGAAGGTTGTTGAGTCCCGGATGTGATCACGGATATGAGTCTCGAAATGGTCGAGACATAAAGATTGATATATTGGAAGCTACATTTGACATGGAAGGTTCCGAGTGAAATCGAAATTCTTGAGATCAGGAGGTTACGGAACCCCGAACTACATGGGCCCATAGTGGGCCTTGGAGGAAAGGGAAGGGCCAGCCCTAGGTGGCGCGCCCCTTCCCTAGTCCTATTAGGACTAGGAAAGGTGGGCGCCCCTCTCTCTCTCCCCTCAGAATCCTATTCCAACTAGGATTGGGGGAGTCCTCTCGGGGTAGGACTCCTGCGCCCTCCTGTTGGCGGCCGCCCCCTTGGTCCTTTATGATCTGGCCGGCACCCCAAGACACACAAGTTCCTTTGCATAGCAGTTGGGCGGTGCCCTTCACCATATTCCACTTCGGTCATTCGTCATGAGGAGGCGAGCCTGCCGGAGAAGTCATTCGTCCCTGCCTCAAGGCCATTGCCCTCGTCGGTGGAGCATCATCATCGTCCCGCTGTCGGCTTCCTGGAACTCATCCGACACCTTCCAGGTCCGAAACAGGGCATCAAATCGAGCTGACGTGTCTCGACCATTTCGAGAGCTCCTCGTCGGTGTCACACGGATCAGTCGCTTCGTACATAAGACTTACTACATCTAACGTGTCATCGCACGTTAAGGTCTGACCACGGTCGGACGAACACTCTCCTACGTTGCTATGCCATAACCATAGGTCTTCGTGAACCTGGAAAACTTTTGAAATTACTCGTTCCCCACAGGGGGGGTCGCCGAAAGGTCGCCGTTTCGCACCTTCCGTCGGTCAAATCACGACATCAATAACCCGGGCTGCGTTCTAGGGGCATGAATCGGTGGAAGCGGCCGGCGGGGATGGAAACTGGGGACGGGCGGATGTTTTTTGTGGGCAGGTCATTGAAGAGGGTTTGGAATCGGTCCAATTCCCAAAACCTCCCCACCAAAGGAAAACCTTATACATAGAATCTTAGCATGCGGCACAAAAAAGCGCTCTGCTAATTATATCGGTTAAGAAAAAGCCCTAGATGCAAATTTTAAAGTAGCGGGGGCTAAACGCTACAAAATCACCAAATAACCAACAACCTATGTTTAGTAGCCGGGTGGTGCCCCTGCTAATGCAATATAGTAGCCTTTTACTACGCCCTTGCTAATTTTGAAATTGTCCCACGGTTGGCCCGTTTAGCGAGGCTGGAAAAGGTGTTGCTTACCCTTATCACTAAGCGTTTTGCTCCCCCTTTTGCTAATCGCCAACCCCCACCCCCACCCCCCCCCCATCTCCCTCCTCCTTTCCCCCTCCTCCCATCCTCCCTCTCTCACTCTTCTTCTTCCTCAATACTTCCCCCATCACTCTCCCCTTCTACCTAACTTTCTCTCTTCATTACTCCTACCTTCCCACCCCATTAATGCTCCCTTTCTCCTTTTCCCCCCTCCACTAGTTGAAGTTGTCTCCTCCCAAATTAGCTAGCTAGGTAGATGTAGCATTTAGTTAAGTGACCTATTGCCCCTAACTAGATCTATCTTTGTCAAGAAAGCTTTGTGCACGTCTCCCCATCATCATCTCCACCGTGTGCTCGATCTCGAGGTAGAGGTGATTAAAATTTCATGCTTTAAAATGGAAAATGTGTATGTGTGTGATATGATAATTGGGCAATATGTGGAAATTGTGTGTGTGGCAAGTTGGCGAAATTGTGCTTTTGAGTTGCCTATGTTTTCGAAATGTGATTTATTTCCGTTTGGCAATTCCGAAAAACTCTAGATCTTATGTCCTATTTTTGGAAAGGTCATGCAATTTTTATGCTTTGATGCATGCATTTTATAATCAATTTGTTTATTATTACCCGTGGGCGTTTGATGGTCATGGACGATGGTGGGGTTGGTTGTTTGTGCGGACATGGAAAATTACGGAAGAGGTTTTATGTGTAGAAAATTCAAAGGAATAATTTGGCCAAACCCATGCGATGGTGCTAAGTGCACCTGCTCATGTGGTTTCTGGATGGCTATACTTGGTGGGTAATTGAAGATGAGGATGGATGTTGAGGCGGCCAGGGCGGCAATACGACCTTTGGGGACGGTAATTTCAAAAAATTCCTCGCCCGCAAGACCATGGTGATGGCATAAAGAGGGAGAGTGTCGTCCCGCCCTCGTGAACCGGCGGGCGTTATAACAAGCGGTTGATGTGTCGGCGCTTCACGATCCGACCGATCCAAGCACCGACGCACGGCACCTCCGAGTTCGCACCGTTCAGCTCGATGGCGATCCCGGACCGATCCGCAAAGTGCGGGATGAGTTCGCGCACGGGTGGTGGCGGATGATGCTCCACCGGCGGGCCGCCTAAGCTCCGCGTATGACTTTCCGGAGGGGCTTGCCTAAGCTCGACGATATGACCGGGTGGAATATGGTGGAGGGGGCACCGGCTAAGGGCGATCCGGGATCAACGGTTTGGGGGTGCCCCCTGCCCCTATAAAAAGAGGGGGGGGCCAGCCCTAGGCGGGGGAGTCCTACTCCCAGGAGTGGACCCCCCCCTAGTTGGAATAGGTTGGGGAGGGGGAAAGGGAAGGGGCCCCCCCCTCCTTGTTCTATTGGACTAGAGGGGGAGGGGCCTTTCCCCCCCTTCCTCTTCCCCTATGGCCCATCAAGGCCCATTGACCCCGGGGTTCCAACCCCCGGTGTTCGAACTTCGTTTTCATCCCGACCTTCATCAAACATAGGCTTCCAATATATCAATCTTTATGTCTCGACCATTTCGAGACTCCTCGTCATGTCCGTGATCACATCCGGGACTCAACAACCTTCGTACATCAATACTTATAAACTCATAATGAACTGTCATCGAACGTTAAGCGTCATGGACCCTACGGGTTCGAGAACTATGTAGACATGACCTAGAACCATTCTCGGTCAATAACCAATAGCGGAACCTGGATGCCCATATTGGTTCCTACATATTCTACGAAGATCTTTATCGGTCAAACCGCATAACGACTATCGTTGTTCCTTTGTCATCGGTATGTTACTTACCCGAGATTCGATCGTCGGTATCCAATACCTAGTTCAATCTCTACGTAAGTCTCTTTACTCATTCCGTAATACATCATCTCACAACTAACTCATTAGTTGCAATGCTTGCAAGGCTTATGTGATGTGTATTACCGAGAAGGCCCAGAGATACCTCTCCGACAATCGGAGTGACAAAACCTAATCTCAAATACGCCAACCCAACAAGTACCTTTGGAGACACCGTAGTACTCCTTTATAATCACCCGTTATTGGACGCTTTGGTAGTACCCAAAGTGTTCCTCCGTAAACGGAGTTGCATAATCTCATAGTTACGGAACATGTATAGGTCATGAAGAAAGCAATAGCAATATACTAAACGATCAAGTGCTAAGCAAACGGAATGGGTCATGTCAATCACATCATTCTCCTAATGATGTGATCCCATTAATAAATGACAACACATGTCTATGGTTAGGAAACATAACCATCTTGATTAATGAGCTAGTCTAGTAGAGGCATACTAGTGACTATCTGTTGTCTATGTATTCACACAATTATGTTTCCGGTTAATACAATTCTAGCATGAATAATAAACATTTATCATGATATAAGGAAATAAATAATAACTTTATTATTGCCTCTAGGCATATTTCCTTCAGTTCCCACTTGCACTAGAGTCAATAATCTAGATTAACAAGAATGATTCTAACACCCATGGAGTCTTGGTGTGATCATGTTTTGCTGTGGAAGAGGCTTAGTCAACGGTCTGCAACATTCAGATCCGTATGTATTTTGCAAATCTCTATGTCTCCCACTTGGACTTTCCGAATGGAATTGGGCCTTGATATGTTTCCTCTTTGAAATCTGGATTCCTTTGCCAAGGCAATTGCACCAAGATTGTCACGAAGATCTTCATGGTCCCGATGCACTAGGTATGACACCTAGATCGGAAATGAACTCTTTCATCCGATCCTTCATTTGCTGCCCAAGCAGCTATGTACTCCGCTTCACATGTAGATCCCGCCACGACGCTTTGTTTAGAACTGAACCAACCGAAGCCCACCGCTTAAAAAAACACGATCCGTTTGATTTAGAATCGTCCGGATCGGTCAAAGCTTGCATCGACGTAACCATTTACGACTAGCTCTTTGTCACCTCCATATAAGAAACATATCCTTAGTCCTTTTCGTATTTCGGATGTTTTGACCGCTGTCCGTTGATCCACCCTGGATTACTTTGGTACCTTCCTGCCAAGCTTACAGCTACATACGCCGTCCACACAGATTGCATACATGATAGAGCCTATGGTGAAGCATAGGAACATCTTTCATTTTCTCTTCTTCCCTGTGGTCGGGCATTGAGTCCGACCAATCTTACACCTTGTAATACAAAAAACCTTTCTTTCCTGATCCATTTTGAACTTCTTCAAAACTTTATCAAGGTATGTGCTTTGTGAAAGTCCAATTAATGTCTTGATCTATCTCTATAGATCTTGATGCCCAATATGTAAGCAGCTTCACCGAGGTCTTTCATTGAAAAACTTTTATTCAAGTATCCTTTTATGCTATCCAGAAATTCTATATCATTTCCAATCAATAATATGTCGTCCACATATAATATCGAAATGCCAGAGCTCCCACTCACTTTCTTGTAAATAAAGCTTTCCAAAAGTCCAGATAAAACCATATGCTTTGATCACACTATCAAAGCGCTTATTCCAACTCCAGAGGCTTGCACCCCATAAATTGATCGCTGAGCTTGCACACTTTGTTAGCACCCTTGGATCAAATAACCTTCGGTTGCATCATATACAACTCTTCTTCTAGAAATCCATTCAAGAATGCAGTTTTACATCCATTTGCCAAATTTCATAATCAAAAATGCGGCAATTGCTAACATGATTCGGACAGACTTAAGCATCGCTACGGGTGAGAAAGTCTCATCGTAGTCAACCCCTTGAACTTGTCGAAAACCTTTTGCAACAAGTCGAGCTTTTAGAAGTTACATTACCATCGCCCCTTCTTCTTAAAGATCCATTTATTCTCAATGGCTTGCCGATCATCGGGCAAGTCAACCAAAGTCCATACTTTGTTTTCATAATGGATCCCATCTCAGATTTCATGGCTTCCACCATTTCATGAATCGGCTCACCATCGCTTCTTCATAGTTTGTAGGTTCGCCATGGTCAAGTAACATGACTTCCAATAGGATTACCGCACACCTTGCGATTTTACCGTTGATCTGAAGTTTCATGATCAACATCATTAGTTTCTCACTAATTGGTGTAGTTGTCACAGAACCATTTCTTGTGGTGAACTACCTTCCAATAAGGGAGCAGATACTTATCTCATCAAGTTCTACTTTCCTCCCACTCACTTCTTTCGGGAGAAACTTTTCTAGAAAGGATCCAATTTAGCAACGAAAATCTTGCCTTCAGATCTGTGATAGAAGGTGTACCCAACTGTTCCCTTTGGGTATCCTATGAAGACACATTCGATTTGGGTTCGAGCTTATCTGGTTGAAGTTTCTTCACATAAGCATCGCAGCCCCAAACTTTAAGAAACGACAACTTTGGTTTCTTGCCAAACCACCATACGGGTCGCCTCAACGGACTTAGATGGTGCCCTATTTAACGTGTCGGGATGAGTTCCGTCAAGACGACGGTGTGGTGGCGATGATGATGCTCCACCGACGCAGGGCTTCGCCTAAGCTCCGCGACGATATGACTTCTCCGGCGCAGAGGCTTCGCCTAAGCTCATGACGATATGACCGAAGTGGAATATGGTGGAGGGGGCACCGACACGGCTAAGGAACGATCCGTAGATCAACTTGTGTGTTCGGGGTGCCCCCTGCCCCGTATATAAAGGAGCAAGGGGAAGTGCGGCCAGCCCTAGGGCGGCGCTGGAGGAGTCCTACTCCCACCGAGTAGGACTCCCCCTTCCTAGTTGGAATAGGATTGGGGAGGGAAGAGGGAAGGCGCCCCCCTCTCCTTGTTCTATTCGGACTAGAGGGGGGGGGGGCGCGCCCTGGCCGGCCCTTCCTCTTCTCCCTATGGCCCATCAAGGCCCATTGACCCCGGGGTTCCGTTAACCCCGGTGTTCGATAACTTCCTGTTTTCATCCGAACCTTTCCGAAGTCCAAACATAGGCTTCCAATATATCAATCTTTATGTCTCGACCATTTCGAGACTCCTCGTCATGTCCGTGATCACATCCGGGACTCCGAACAACCTTCGGTACATCAATACTTATAAACTCATAATGAACTGTCATCGAAACGTTAAGCGTGCGGACCCTACGGGTTCGAGAACTATGTAGACATGACCTAGAACCATTCTCGGTCAATAACCAATAGCGGAACCTGGATGCCCATATTGGTTCCTACATATTCTACGAAGATCTTTATCGGTCAAACCGCATAACGACATCGTTGTTCCCTTTGTCATCGGTATGTTACTTACCCGAGATTCGATCGTCGGTATCCAATACCTAGTTCAATCTCGTTACCGGTAAGTCTCTTTACTCATTCCGTAATACATCATCTCACAACTAACTCATTAGTTGCAATGCTTGCAAGGCTTATGTGATGTGTATTACCGAGAAGGCCCAGAGATACCTCTCCGACAATCGGAGTGACAAAACCTAATCTCAAATACGCCAACCCAACAAGTACCTTTGGAGACACTGTAGTACTCCTTTATAATCACCCGATTACGTTGTGACGTTTGGTAGTACCCAAAGTGTTCCTCCGTAAACGGAGTTGCATAATCTCATAGTTACAGGAACATGTATAGGTCATGAAGAAAGCAATAGCAATATACTAAACGATCAAGTGCTAAGCAAACGGAATGGGTCATGTCAATCACATCATTCTCCTAATGATGTGATCCCATTAATCAAATGACAACACATGTCTATGGTTAGGAAACATAACCATCTTTGATTAATGAGCTAGTCTAGTAGAGGCATACTAGTGACTATCTGTTTGTCTATGTATTCACACATGTATTATGTTTCCGGTTAATACAATTCTAGCATGAATAATAAACATTTATCATGATATAAGGAAATAAATAATAACTTTATTATTGCCTCTAGGGCATATTTCCTTCAGTCTCCCACTTGCACTAGAGTCAATAATCTAGATTACACAAGAATGATTCTAACACCCATGGAGTCTTGGTGCTGATCATGTTTTGCTCGTGGAAGAGGCTTAGTCAACGGTGCGCAACATTCAGATCCGTATGTATTTTGCAAATCTCTATGTCTCCCACTTGGACTTGGTCCCGAATGGAATTGAAGCGTCTCTTGATATGCTTGGTCCTCTTGTGAAATCTGGATTCCTTTGCCAAGGCAATTGCACCAAGATTGTCACAGAAGATCTTCATCGGTCCCGATGCACTAGGTATGACACCTAGATCGGAAATGAACTCTTTCATCCAGACTCCTTCATTTGCTGCTTCGAAGCAGCTATGTACTCCGCTTCACATGTAGATCCCGCCACGACGCTTTGTTTAGAACTGAACCAACCGACAGCTCCACCGCTTAATAAAAACACGTATCCGGTTTGCGATTTAGAATCGTCCGGATCAGTGTCAAAGCTTGCATCGACGTAACCATTTACGACTAGCTCTTTGTCACCTCCATATCGAGAAACATATCCTTAGTCCTTTTCGGTATTTCAGGATGTTCTTGACCGCTGTCCGATGATCCACTCTGGATTACTTTGGTACCTTCCTGCCAAGCTTACAGCTAAGCATACGTCGGTGCGGTACACAGCATTGCATACATGATAGAGCCTATGGCTGAAGCATATGGAACATCTTTCATTTCTCTCTATCTTCTGCTGTGGTCGGGCATTGAGTCCGACTCAATCTTACACCTTGTAATACAGGTAAAAACCTTTCTTTGCCTGATCCATTTTGAACTTCTTCAAAACTTTATCAAGGTATGTGCTTTGTGAAAGTCAATTAAGTGTCTTGATCTATCTCTATAGATCTTGATGCCCAATATGTAAGCAGCTTCACCGAGGTCTTTCATTGAAAAACTTTTATTCAAGTATCCTTTTATGCTATCCAGAAATTCTATATCATTTCCAATCAATAATATGTCGTCCACATATAATATCGAAATGCTACAGAGCTCCCACTCACTTTCTTGTAAATCTGAAGCTTCTCCAAAAGTCTCAGATAAAACCATATGCTTTGATCACACTATCAAAGCGCTTATTCCAACTCCGAGAGGCTTGCACCAGACCATAAATTGATCGCTGGAGCTTGCACACTTTGTTAGCACCCTTTGGATCAACATAACCTTCTGGTTGCATCATATACAACTCTTCTTCTAGAAATCCATTCAAGAATGCAGTTTTTACATCCATTTGCCAAATTTCATAATCATAAAATGCGGCAATTGCTAACATGATTCGGACAGACTTAAGCATCGCTACGGGTGAGAAAGTCTCATCGTAGTCAACCCCTTGAACTTGTCGAAAACCTTTTGCAACAAGTCGAGCTTTATAGACAGTTACATTACCATCGGCGTCAGTCTTCTTCTTAAAGATCCATTTATTCTCAATGGCTTGCCGATCATCGGGCAAGTCAACCAAAGTCCATACTTTGTTTTCATACATGGATCCCATCTCAGATTTCATGGCTTCCAGCCATTTCATGGAATCTGGGCTCACCATCGCTTCTTCATAGTTTGTAGGTTCGCCATGGTCAAGTAACATGACTTCCAGAATAGGATTACCGTACCACTCTGGTGCGTATTTTACTCTGGTTGATCTGAAGTTTCATGATCAACATCATTAGTTTCCTCACTAATTGGTGTAGTTGTCACAGGAACCATTTCTTGTGGTGAACTACCTTCCAATAAGGGAGCAGATACAGTTATCTCATCAAGTTCTACTTTCCTCCCACTCACTTCTTTCGAGAGAAACTCTTTCTCTAGAAAGGATCCGAATTTAGCAACGAAAATCTTGCCTTCAGATCTGTGATAGAAGGTGTACCCAACTGTCTCCTTTGGGTATCCTATGAAGACACATTTCTCCGATTTGGGTTCGAGCTTATCTGGTTGAAGTTTCTTCACATAAGCATCGCAGCCCCAAACTTTAAGAAACGACAACTTTGGTTTCTTGCCAAACCACAGTTCATACGGTGTCGTCTCAACGGACTTAGATGGTGCCCTATTTAACGTGAATGCGGCCGTCTCTAAAGCATATCCCCAAAATGATAGCGGTAAATCAGTAAGAGACATCATAGATCGCACCATATCAAGTAAAGTACGATTCTGACGCTCGGACACACCATTTCTCGTGGTGTTCCGGGTGGCGTGAGTTGCGAAACTATTCCACATTGTTTCAAATGTAAACCAAACTCGTAACTCAAATATTCTCCTCCACGATCCTATCGTAGAAACTTTATTTTCTTGTTACGATGATTTTCCACTTCACTCTGAAATTCTTTGAACTTCTCAAATGTTTCAGATTTGTGTTTCATTAAGTAGATATACCCATATCTGCTCAAATCATCTGTGAAGGTGAGAAAATAACGATACCCGCCGCGTGCCTCAACATTCATTGGACCACAAACATCAGTATGTATGATTTCCAACAAATCAGTTGCTCGCTCCATAGTTCCGGAGAACGGCGTTTTAGTCATCTTGCCCATGAGGCACGGTTCGTAAGTACCTAGTGATTCATAATCAAGTGATTCCGAAGCCCATCAAGATGGAGTTTCTTCATGCGTTTTACACCGATATGACCCAAACGGCAAGTGCCATAAATAAGTTGCATTATCATTATCAACTCTGCATCTTTTGGTTTCAACACTATGAATATGTGTATTACTACTATCGAGATTCAATAAAAATAGACCACTCTTCAAGGGTGCATGACCATAAAAGATATTATTCATATAAATAGAACAACCATTATTCTTTGTCTTAAATGAATAACCGTCTCGCATCAAACAAGATCCAGATATAATGTTCATGCTTAACGCTGGCACCAAATAACAATTATTTAGGTCTAAAACTAATCCCGATGGTAGATGTAGAGGTAGCGTGCCGACCGCGATCACATCGACTTTGGAACCATTTCCACGCAGCATCGTCACCTCGTCCTTAGCCAATCTTCGCAATCCGTAGTTCTGTTTCGAGTTGCAAATATTAGCAATGAACCGTATCAAATACCAGGTACTACTGCGAGTATTAGTAAGGTACACATCAATAACATGTATATCACATATACCTTTGATCACCTTGCCATCCTTCTTATCCGCCAAATACTTAGGGCAGTTCCGCTTCCGGTGTCGGTTTGCTTGCGGTAAAACACTCAGCCGGGCTTAGGTCCAGACTTGGGTTTCTTCTCTTGAGCAGCAACTTTCTTGCTGTTCTTTTGAAGTTCCTTCTTCTTTCCTTTGCCCTTTTCTTGAAACTAGTGGTCTTGTTGACCATCAACACTTGAT
The DNA here is from genome assembly GCA_021605205.1 of Aegilops longissima. Lineage (NCBI taxonomy): Eukaryota > Viridiplantae > Streptophyta > Magnoliopsida > Poales > Poaceae > Aegilops > Aegilops longissima. The sequence continues at coordinate 87,024,129 of CM038681.1, forward strand.
GCTCTTTCTTGATTTCTACCTCCATGCTTTTAGCATTGCGAAGAGCTCGGGAATTGTTTTGGTCATCCCTTGCATATTATAGTTCATCACGAAGCTCTTGTAGCTTGGTGGCGTGATTGGAGAATTCTGTCAATGACACTATCATCCGGAAGAGTAACTCCCAGTTGAATCAAGTGATTATTATACCCGGACATTTTGAGTATATGTTCACCGATGTAACTATTCTCCTCCATCTTGCAGCTATAGAACTTATTGGAGACTTCATATCTCTCAATCCGGGCATTTGCTTGAAATATTAACTTCAACTCTGGAACATCTCATATGCTCCATGACGCTCAAAACGTCGTTGAAGACCGGTTCTAAGCCGTAAAGCATGGCACATCGAACTATCGAGTAGTCATCGCTTTGCTCGCCAGACGCTCACAACTTCGGCGTTGCTCCGCAGCAGGCTGGCACCCAGCGGTGCTTCCAGGACGTAATTCTTCCGTGCAGCAATGCGGATAATCCTCTCGTTACGGACCCAGTCCGTGTAATTGCTACCATCATCTTTCAACTTTGCTTTCTCAAGGAACGCATTAAAATTCAACGGAACAACAAGACGAGCCATCTATCTACAGTAAACATAGACAAGCAAAATACTATCGGTACTAAGTTCATGATAAATTTAAGTTTAATTAATCATATTAAAACCTCCCACTTAGACAGACATCTCTCTAGTCATCTAAGTGATTACGTGATCCAAATCAACTAAACCATGTCCGATCATCACGTGAGATGGAGTAGTTTCAATGGTGAACATCACTATGTTGATCATATCTACTATATGATTCACGTTCGACCTTCGGTCTTCGTGTTCCGAGGCCATATCTGTTATATGCCAGGCTCGTCAAGTTTAACCTGAGTATTCGCGTGTGCAACTGTTTTGCACCCGTTGTATTTGAACGTAGAGCCTATCACACCCGATCATCACGTGGTGTCTCAGACGAAGAACTTTCGCAGCGGTGCATACTCGGGAGAACACTTCTTGATAGTTTTAGTGAGAGATCATCTTATAATGCTACCGTCAATCAAAGCAAGATAAGAAGCATAAAGGATAAACATCACATGCAATCAAAATAAGTGATATGATATGGTCATCATCATCTTGTGCTTGTGATCTCCATCGCCAAGCAACCGCCATGATCACCATCGTCACCGGCGCGACACCTTGATCTCCATCGTAGCATCGTTTTCGTCTCGCCAACTATTGCTTCTACGACTATCGCTACTGCTTAGTGATAAAGTAAAGCAATTACATGGCTTTTGCATTTCATACAATAAAGCGACAACCATATGGCTCCTGCCAGTTGCCGATAACTCGGTTACAAAACATGATCATCTCATACAATAAAATATAGCATCACGTCTTGACCACATCACATCACAACATGCCCTACAAAAACAAGTTAGACGTCCTCTACTTTGTTGTTGCAAGTTTTACGTGGCTGCTACGGGCTGAGCAAGAACCGTTCTTACCACGCATCAAAACCACAATGATAGTTTGTCAAGTTGGTGCTGTTTTAACCTTCGCAAGGACCGGGCGTAGCTACACTCGGTTCAACTAAAGTGAGAGAAACCGACACCCGCCGTCACCTTTAAGCAACTAGTGCTCAAGCGGTGAAACCAGTCTCGCGTAAGCGTCTGGCGTAATGTCGGTCCGGGCGCTTCATCTCACAATACCGCCAACCAAAGTATGACATGCTGGTAAGCAGTATGACTTATATCGCCCACAACTCACTTGTGTTCTACTCGTGCATATGACATCAACGCCTAAAACCAGGCTCGGATGCCACTGTTGGGGAACGAGTAATTTCAAAAATTCCTACGCACACGCAAGACCATGGTGATGGCATAGCAACGAGAGGGAGAGTGTCTGTCCACGTACCCTCGTGAGACCGAAAGCGGAAGCGCGTTATAACAACGCGGTTGATGTAGTCGTACGTCTTCACGATCCGACCGATCCAAGCACCGAACGTACGGCACCTCCGAGTTCTGCACACGTTCAGCTCAATGACGATCCCCGGACTCCGATCCAGCAAAGTGTCGGGGATGAGTTCCGTCAGCACGACGGTGTGGTGACGATGATGATGCTCCACCGACGCAGGGCTTCGCCTAAGCTCCGCGATGAGATGACTTCTCCGGCGCAGGGCTTCGCCTAAGCTCATGACGATATGACGAAGTGGAATATGGTGGAGGGGGCACCGACACGGCTAAGGAACGATCCGTAGATCAACTTGTGTGTTCAGGGTGCCCCCCCCCGTGATATAAAGTAGCAAGGGTGCGGCCAGCCCTAGGGGCGCGCTGGAGGAGTCCTACTCCCACGGGAGTAGGACTCCCCCCTTCCTAGTTGGAATAGGATTGGGAGGGGAAGAGGAGGCGCCCCCTCTCCTTGTCCTATTCGGACTAGAGGGGGAGGGGGCGCGCGGCCTGCCCTGGCCGGCCCTTCCTCTTCTCCCTATGGCCCATCAAGGCCCATTGACCCCCCCGGGGGGTTCCGGTAACCCCCGGTGTTCCGGTAACTTCCTCTTTTCATCCGGAACCTTTCCGAAGTCCAAACATAGGCTTCCAATATATCAATCTTTATGTCTCGAACATTTCGAGACTCCTCGTCATGTCCGTGATCACATCCGGGACTCCAAACAACCTTCGGTACATCAATACTTATAAACTCATAATGAACTGTCATCGAAACGTTAAGCGTGCGGACCCTACGGGTTCGAGAACTATGTAGACATGACCTAGAACCATTCTCGGTCAATAACCAATAGCGGAACCTGGATGCCCATATTGGTTCCTACATATTCTACGAAGATCTTTATCGGTCAAACCGCATAACGACATACGTTGTTCCCTTTGTCATCGGTATGTTACTTACCCGAGATTCGATCGTCGGTATCCAATACCTAGTTCAATCTCGTTACCGGTAAGTCTCTTTACTCGTTCCGTAATACATCATCTCACAACTAACTCATTAGTTGCAATGCTTGCAAGGCTTATGTGATGTGTATTACCGAGAAGGCCCAGAGATACCTCTCCGACAATCGGAGTGACAAAACCTAATCTCGAAATACGCCAACCCAACAAGTACCTTTGGAGACACCTGTAGTACTCCTTTATAATCACCCAGTTACGTTGTGACGTTTGGTAGTACCCAAAGTGTTCCTCCAGTAAACCGGAGTTGCATAATCTCATAGTTACAGGAACATGTATAGGTCATGAAGAAAGCAATAGCAATATACTAAACGATCAAGTGCTAAGCTAACGGAATGGGTCATGTCAATCACATCATTCTCCTAATGATGTGATCCCATTAATCAAATGACAACACATGTCTATGGTTAGGAAACATAACCATCTTCGATTAATGAGCTAGTCTAGTAGAGGCATACTAGTGACTATGCTCTTTGTCTATGTATTCACACATGTATTATGTTTCCGGTTAATACAATTCTAGCATGAATAATAAACATTTATCATGATATAAGGAAATAAATAATAACTTTATTATTGCCTCTAGGGCATATTTCCTTCAGACACGGGCAAGACAAAGAGATGATGGATAATGGCGGCGGGGAAGAGGCCGGACATGGCGGCGGAGAAGGGGCCAGACATGGCGGCGGAGAGAACATGGACTCCACGCAACAGAGTTCGTCGATACTAAGTTCAATCGTGCGGGACCCTCATGTTCAAGCACTGCTTCGCAAGGAGATGAGTACTGAGAGAGCTGCTTCTAGAGAGGAGGCTAAGCTGGAGCAACTGGTGGTAGACTCGAACACTCCATTGTATGATGGTTGCAATCCTAAGGTGACCCGCATGAGTTTCACGGTCCAACTCCTGAAGACGAAGGCTAAAAACAAATGGACCGACACTAACCTCGATGAGCATCTCAAGTACCTAAAGGATGTTCTTCCCGCGGGGAATCTATGTCCTACTAGTGTTGATGAGGCCAAGAAGATCGTGTGCCCTCTTGATCTGCCGCACGTTAGATACCATGCATGCATCAACGATTGCATAATTTATCGGAAGAAGCACGCGGAAAAAACAAGTTGTCCGGTGTGCAATGCTTCTCGATACAAGAAGGCCGGGAAGAAATGTCCCCAAAAAGTTGTATGGTACTTACTGATACATCCATTTTGCATCATGCTTTTATATCGATATTTATCGCATTATGGGCTGTTATTTCATGTTATGTCACAATACTTATGGCTATTCTCTCTTATTTTACAAGGTTTACATGAAGAGGGAGAATGTAGGCAGCCAGAATTCTGGGCTGGAAAAGGAGCAAATATTGGAGACCTATTCTGTGCAACTCCAAAAGTCCTGAAACACCACGGAATATCTTAAAATAAATAAAGAAAAATCGTCGCCAAAGATGAAGGCCAGGGGGCCCACACCCTGCTCATGAGGGTGGGGCGCCCCCTGGGCGCGCCCCTACCTCGTGGGCCCCCTGGTGGCTCTCTCGATGCCCATCTTCTCCTATATGAAGTCTTTCGATGAGAAAAAACCAGAGGCAACCTTTCGGGACGAGACTCCACCGCCACAAGGCGAAACCTTGGCGGAACCAATCTAGGGCTCCATGAGCTGTTTCACTGGGACACTTCCCTCAGGGGGGAAATCATCGCCATCATCATCACCAATGCTCCTCTCATCGGGAGAGAGCAATCTCCATCAACATCTTCACCAGCACCATCTCATCTCCAAACCCTAGTTCATCTCTTGTATCCAATTCTTGTCTCCAAGTCCGGGATTGGTGCTAGTAGGTTGCTAGTAGTGTTGATTACTCCTTGTAGTTGATGCTAGTTGGTTTATTTGGTGGAAGATCATATGTTCAGATCCTTTATGCATATTATTACCCCTCTGATTATGAACATGAATATGCTTTGTGAGTAGTTACGTTTGTTCCCGAGGACAAGGGAGAAGTCTCGCTATTAGTAGTCATGTGAATTTGGTATTCGTTCGATATTTTGATGAGATGTATGTTGTCTAGCCTCTAGTGGTGTTATGTGAACGTCGACTACATAACACTTCACCATTATTTGGGCCTAGAGGAATGCATTGGGAAGTAATAAGTAGATGATGGGTTGCTAGAGTGAGAGAAGCTTAAACCCTAGTTTATGCGTTGCTACGTAAGGGGCTGATTTGGATCCACTTGTTTCATGCTATGGTTAGGTTTACCTTAATACTTTTGTTGTAGTTGTGGATGCTTGCAATAGAGGTTAATCATAAGTGGGATGCTTGTTCAAGTAAGAACAACACCCAAGCACCGGTCCACCCACATATCAAATTATCAAAGTACCGAACGTGAATCATATGAACGTGATGAAAACTAGCTTGACGATATTCCCATGTGTCCTCGGGAGCGCTTTTCCTATTATAAGAGTTTGTTCCGGCTTGTCCTTTGCTACAAAAAGGATTGGGCCACCTTGCTGCACCTTATTTACTTTTGTTACTTGTTGCTCGTTACAATTTACCTTATCACAAAACTATCTGTTACCACTTATTTCAGTACTTGCAGAGAATACCTTGCTGAAAACCGCTTATCATTTCCTTCTGCTCCTCGTTGGGTTCGACACTCTTACTTATCGAAAGGACTACGATAGATCCCCTATACTTGTGGGTCATCAAGACTCTTTTCTGGCGCCATTGCCGGGGAGTGTAGCGCTTTTGGTAAGTGGAATTTGGTAAGGAAAAATTTATATAGTGTGCTGAAATTTTCTGTCACTTGTTACTATGGAAAGTAATTCTATGAGGGGCTTGTTCGGGGTATCTTCACCCCATCCAGTAGAGAAAAGAGTTGCTCCTCAACCTACTGAACCTATTGAAAATGAAACTCCTTTTGAAGTTCCTTCGGGTATGATGGAAAAACTGCTGGCTAATACTTTTACAGGAGATGGAACAAAGCATCATGATGAACATCTACTCTATGTGGATGAAGTTTGTGGATTATTTAAGCTTGCAGGTATACCCGATGATGTTGTTAAGAAGAAGGTCTTTCCTTTATCTTTGAAGGAAGACTCATTGACATGGTATAGGCTATGTGATGATACGGGATCATGGAACTATAAAAGATTGAAACTAGAATTTCATCAAAAGTATTACCCTGTGCATCTTGTTCATCGTGATCGCAATTATATATATAATTTTTGGCCTCGCAAAGGAGAAAGCATCGCTCAAGCTTGGGGGAGGCTTAAATCAATGTTATATTCATGCCCCAATCATGATCTCTCAAGAGGAATAATTATTCAAAGTTTTTATGCTCGGCTTTCTGATAACAATTGCACCATGCTCGATACTTCTTGTGCTGGCTCTTTTATGACGAAGACTATTGAATTTACATGGAATTTATTGGATAGAATTAAACGCAACTCTGAAGATTGGGACCTCGACGAAGGTAAAGAGTCAGGTATGACGCCTAAGTTTGATTGTGTTAAATCATTTATGGATACCGATATTTTCCGTAAGTTTAGCACTAAATATGGACTTGACTCTGAGATAGTAGCTTCTTTCTGTGAATCTTTTGCTACTTATGTTGATCTCCCTAAGGAGAAGTGGTTTAAATATCATCCTCCCATAGAATTAAAAGTAGCTGCACCTATTAAAGTTGAAGAAAATACTGTCACTTATAATGATCCTATTGTTCCTACCTCTTATGTTGAGAAACCACCCTTCCCTGTTAGAATAAAGGATCATGCTAAAGCTTCAACTGTTGTCCGTAAAAGCAATATTAGAACTTATACACCTCCTGAGCAAGTTAAAGTAGAATCCAATATTGCTATTGTTAAAGATCTCTTTTCTGATAATATTGATGGGCATGTTGTTCAATTCTGTGGTGAAACTGCTAGAATTGCTAAACCGTGTGCTAAAGATAAACATAGACCTGTGGTAGGTGTGCCTGTTATTTCTGTTAAAATAGGAGATCATTGTTATCATGGCTTATGTGATATGGGTGCTAGTGCTAGTGCAATACCCATTGAATTATATAAAGAAATTATGCATGACATTGCACCTATTGAGTTAGAAGAAATTGATGTCACAATTAAGCTTGCCAATAGAGATACTATTTCACCAGTGGGAATTGTTAGAGATGTTGAAGTCTTGTGTGGGAAAACTAAATATCCCGCTGATTTTCTAGTTCTTGGTTCTCCACAAGATAGCTTTTGTCCCATTATATTTGGTAGACCCTTCTTGAATACTGTTAATGCTAGGATAGATTGCAAAAAGAATGTTGTTACTATTGGCTTGGATGATATGGTTCATGAGTTTAATTTCTCAAAATTTAGTAAACAACATCGTGAGGAAGAATTGCCTAGTAAGGATGAAATTATTGGTCTTGCTTCTATTGCTGTGCCTCCTAGTGATCCTTTAGAACACTATTTGCTAGACCATGAAAATGAGATGTTCATGAATGAAAGAAGGGAAATAGATGAAGTATTCTTTAAACAGGAACCTGTTCTGCAACACAATTTGCCTGTTGAAATCCTAGGGGATCCTCCTCCACCCAAGGGTGATCCCGTGTTTGAGCTTAAACCGTTGCCTGATAATCTTAAATATGCTTATCTTGATGAAAAGAAAATATATCCTGTTATTATTAGTGCTAACCTTTCAGAGCATGAAGAAGAAAGATTATTGAAAACTTTGAAGAAGCACCGTGCCGCTATTGGATATACTCTTGATGATCTTAAGGGCATTAGTCCCACTCTATGTCAACATAAAATAAATTTGGAAGCGGATGCCAAACCGGTTCGTGATCCTCAATGACGTTTGAATCCTAAAATGAAAGAAGTGGTAAGAAAAGAAATACTCAAGCTTCTGGAGGCATGTATAATTTACCCCGTTGTTGATAGTCAGTGGGTAAGTCATGTCCATTGTGTCCCTAAGAAGGGAGGTATTACTGTTGTCCCTAATGATAAAGATGAATTGATTCCACAAAGAATTATCACATGTTATAGGATGGTAATTGATTTCCACAAATTAAATAAAGCTACTAAGAAAGATCATTACCCCTTGCCTTTTATTGATCAAATGCTAGAAAGATTATGCAAACATACACATTATTGCTTTCTAGATGGTTATTCTGGTTTCTCTCAAATACCTGTGTCGGCTAAAGATCAATCAAAGACTACTTTTACGTGCCCTTTTGGTACTTTTGCTTATAGACGTATGCCTTTTGGTCTATGTAATGCACCTGCTACCTTTCAAAGATGCATGATGGCTATATTCTCTGATTTTTGTGAAAAGATTTGTGAGGTTTTCATGGATGACTTTTCTGTCTATGGTTCCTCTTTTGATGATTGCTTGAGCAATCTTGATCGAGTTTTGCAGAGATGTGAAGAAACTAATCTTGTCTTGAATTGGAAAAAGTGCCACTTTATGGTTAATGAAGGAATTGTCTTGGGGCACAAAGTTTCTGAAAGAGGTATCGAAGCTGATAAAGCCAAGGTTGATGCTATTGAAAAGATGCCATGTCCCAAGGACATCAAAGGTATAAGAAGTTTCCTTGGTCACGCCGGATTTTATAGGAGGTTCATTAAGGACTTCTCAAAAATTTCTCGGCCTCTGACTAATTTATTACAAAAGGATGTACCATTTGTCTTTGATGATGACTGTGTAGAAGCATTTCAAATACTTAAGAAAGCATTAGTCTCTGCACCTGTTGTCCAGCCACCTGATTGGAATTTACCCTTTGAAATTATGTGTGATGCTAGTGATTATGCTGTAGGTGCTGTTCTAGGGCAAAGAGTTGATAATAAATTAAATGTTATCCATTATGCTAGTAAGACTCTAGACAATGCTCAAAGAAATTATGCTACTACCGAAAAGGAACTTTTAGCAGTTGTATTTGCTTGTCATAAATTCAGACCCTATATTGTTGATTCTAAAGTAACTATTCACACCGATCATGCTGCTATTAAATATCTTATGGAAAAGAAAGATGCTAAACCTAGACTTATTAGATGGGTTCTCTTGCTGCAAGAATTTGATTTGCATATTGTTGATAGAAAAGGAGCTGAGAACCCCGTTGCAGACAACTTATCTAGGTTAGAGAATGTTCTTGATGACCCACTACCTATTGATGATAGCTTTCCTGATGAACAATTAAATGTCATAAGCACTTCTCGTAGCACTCCATGGTATGTTGATTATGCTAATTATATTGTTGCTAAATTTATACCACCTAGCTTCACATACCAACAAAAGAAAAAGTTCTTTTATGATTTGCGACATTACTTTTGGGATGACCCACATCTTTATAAAGAAGGAGTAGATGGTGTTATTAGGCGTTGTGTGCACGAGCATGAACAGGAACAGATTCTACATAAGTGTCACTCTGAAGCTTATGGAGGACACCACGCTGGAGATAGAACTGCACATAAGGTATTGCAATCCGGTTTTATTGGCCCCTCTCTTCAAAGATGCCCGTAAGTTCGTTTTGTCTTGCGATGAATGTCAAAGAATTGTTAATATTAGTAGGCGTCAAGAAATGCCTATGAATTATTCACTTGTCATTGAACCATTTGATGTTTGGGGCTTTGATTATATGGGACCTTTTCCTGCCTCTAATGGATATACACATATTTTAGTTGTTGTTGATTACGTTACTAAGTGGGTAGAAGCTATTCCAACTAGTAGTGCTGATCATAACACCTCTATTAAAATGCTTAAGGAAGTTATTTTTCCGAGGTTTGGAGTCCCTAGATATTTAATGATGATGGTGGTTCACATTTTATTCATGGTGCCTTCCGTAAAATGCTTGCTAAATATGACGTTAATCATAGGATTGCATCTCCATATCACCCAGATCTAGTGGTCAAGTAGAATTGAGTAATAGAGAGCTCAAATTAATTTTGCAAAAGACTGTTAATAGGTCTAGAAAGAATTGGTCAAGAAACTTGATGATGCATTATGGGCCTATAGAACTGCATATAAGAATCCTATGGGTATGTCTCCGTATAAAATGGTTTATGGAAAAGCATGTCACTTACCTCTCGAACTAGAACATAAGGCATATTGGGCTATTAAAGAGCTCAACTATGATTTCAAACTTGCCGGTGAGAAGAGGTTATTTGATATTAGCTCACTGGATGAATGGAGAACCCAAGCTTATGAAAATGCCAAGTTATTTAAAGAAAAAGTTAAAAGATGGCATGACAAAAGGGTACAAAAGCATGAGTTTAATGTAGGTGATTATGTATTGCTATACAACTCTCGTTTAAGATTTCTGCAGGAAAACTTCTCTCTTAATGGGAAGGACCCTACGTTTTCGAGGAGGTCTATCGTTCCGGTGCCATAAAAAATCAACAACTTTGAAGGCACAAATCCGAAGGTAGTAAACGGTCAGAGGATCAAACATTATATGTCAGGTAATCCAATAAATGTTGAAACCAATATTATTGAAACCGTAACCCCGGAGGAATACATAAGGGACACTTTCCAGAACGTTTCAGACTCCGAAAAGGAATAGGTATGTGGTATGGTAAGTAAACCGACTCCAAAACTATTTTTAAGGTAATATTTCTCCGTTTTGAAATATTTAGAAAAATAGAAAAATAAGTGTCAGTCCGGGAAGGACACGAGGCCTTCACGAGGGTGGAGGGCATGCCCTACCCCCCTGGGCGCGCCCCCTACCTCGTGAGCACCTAGTGTGCCCTCTGGACTCCGTTTTCTTGCATGATACGTATTTTGGTCGGTAAAAATTCATTATATATTATCCCGAAGGTTTTGACCTCTGTATCACGCAAATATCTTCTGTTCTTGTTTCAAGCTTTTGCTGCTGCAGATTTGGTCAACATGTCGTCCCAGGATTCAGAAGGAGAAAGCTATGTGGATGATTACCTAGCAAATCCGAAGGTCTATGGGGACGTGGAGCACGATGGTTGGACTACGGAGGAAGAAGAGGACTATGAACCCAAGGGGAAGGAGGAGACGAGCTCAGATGATGAAGCCCCATTACCTCAACTTGGGGACATGCATGTGGAGTTCAAAAAGTCAAGTCTCCCTGATAGGTTAAAGAAACCAAAGTTCGAGTTTATCCCTTTTCGTCTCTTGCAGGAAAATAAGCAGAATCTATGCAAGAAGATATTAACCCTGGAGTGGGAGATTGATGATCTGAGGGATCAAAATGCCGTCCTCAAGCGCAAATTAAGGGAGAAGTCTATGCCATCAACTAAGTCATCATCTCCACCACCTTCACTAGCAAAGAATATATAATCACATGGGTATGGGCACTCTCCTTGGCAACTGCCGAGCTTGGGGGAGGTGCCCCGGTATCGTATCACCATCACAACTCCTATCTTTACCGTTTTTCTTAGTTCGATCCTATTAGTAGTATCTTGATTTGGTAGAATAAAGTCATGGCATGATCTAGTTTTGAAGTTTTGCTTTATGATCCCTCTATGTAATCGAGTCTGTGAGCGATATATAATAAAGATTAGTGTTGAGTCAAGGGCTTGATTGTTTTGCCATGATCTTGGGTGAATAAAAGAAAAAGAATAAAAAGAAACAAAGAGTTCATATTGATCTTATTGAGAGTAATGATGATTAAAAGTTGTTGGGAGTTGGCAAATATAGTTTTGGTCATCGTTGCAATTAATAGGAAGTAATAAGGAAAGAGAGGTTTCACATATAGATATATTATCATTGACATCTTTTATGATTGGGAGCACTCATTAAAATATGACATGCTAAAGAGTTGATGTTGGACAAGGAAGACAACGTGATGAGTTATGTTTTCTTATATCTGAGATAAAGTATGTTGTCATGGATCCTCTAACATGTTGAGCTTGCCTTTCCCCCTCATGCTAGCCAAATTCTCAGCACCAAGTAGAGATACTACTTGTGCTTCCAAATACCCTTAAACCAGTTTAGCCATGAGAGTCCACCATATCTGCCTATGGATTGAGTAAGATCCTTCAAGTAAGTTGTCATCGGCGCAAGCAATAAAAATTGCTCTCTAAATATGCATGACTTATTGGTGCAGAGAAATAAGCTTTGTATGAACTTGTTGTGGAAGTAATAAAGGCGACAGACTGTATAATAAAGTTCCACATACAAGGGGCAATATAAAGTGACGTTCTTTTGCATTAAGATTTTGTGCATCCAACCATAAAAGCGCATGGCAACCTCTGCTTCCCTCTGCGAAGGGCCTATCTTTTATTATTATCTTCTACCTTATGCAAGAGTCAAGGTGATCTTCACCTTTCCTTTTTCATTTTATCCTTTGGCAAGCCTAGCATGTTGGAAAGAACATGATATATATAATATATATATATATATATATATATATATATATATATATATATATATATATATATATATATATATATATATATATATCTAATTGGATGTAGGGGAGCATGAATTGTTATTGTTGACATTACCCTTGAGGTAAAAGGTTGTGGGGCAGAACTACAAGCCCCTATCTTTCTCTATGTCCGATTAAAACTCCGTAACCACAAGTATTGCGTGAGTGCTAGCAATTATGAAGGACTAAGTGATAGTTGAGTATGTGGACTTGCTTTTAAGCTCTGACATAGACTCTTTCCGATGTTATGATAAATTGCAATTGCTTCCATGACTGAGGTTATAATTTGTTGGTGCCCAATAAGGTTTCTGATTCATACTATTGCATTGTGAAAAGATCATCACTTGAACATAAGTAATCATATGAAAAAATCTATATATGTTGTTGTTATGAGATTAATCATGATGCCTTCATGTCCGTATTTTTTTTATCGAGGCCTCTACCTCTAAACATGAGGACATATTTATTGTTATCGGCTTTTCGCTTGAAGACAAGCGAGGTCTAAGCTTGGGGGAGTTGATACGTCCATTTTGCATCATGCTTTTATATCGATATTTATCGCATTATGGGCTATTATTTCATGTTATGTCACAATACTTATGGCTATTCTCTCTTATTTTACAAGGTTTACGTGAAGAGGGAGAATGCCGACAGCTGGTATTCTGGGCTCGAAAAGGAGCAAATATTGGAGACCTATTCTGTGCAACTCCAAAAGTCCTGAAACTCCACGGAATATCTTAAAATAAATAAAGAAAAATCGTTGCCAAAGATGAAGGCCAGGGGGCCCACACCCTGCTCACGAGGGTGGGGGGCGCCCCCCCCTGGGGCGCGCCCCCTACCTCGTGGGCCCCCTGGTGGCTCTCCGATGCCCATCTTCTCCTATATGAAGTCTTTCGATGAGAAAAAACCAGAGGCAACCTTTCGGGACGAGACTCCGCCACCACGAGGCGGAACCTTGGCGGAACCAATCTAGGGCTCCGGCTGAGCTGTTCTGCCGGGGACACTTCCCACCGGGAGGGGGAAATCATCGCCATCATCATCACCAAAGCTCCTCTCATCGGGAGAGAGCAATCTCCATCAACATCTTCACCAGCACCATCTCATCCCCAAACCCTAGTTCATCTCTTGTATCCAATTCTTGTCTCCAAGTCCGGGATTGGTGCTAGTAGGTTGCTAGTAGTGTTGATTACTCCTTGTAGTTGATGCTAGTTGGTTTATTTGGTGGAAGATCATATGTTCAGATCCTTTATGCATATTATTACCCCTCTGATTATGAACATGAATATGCTTTGTGAGTAGTTACTTTTGTTCCTGAGGACAAGGGAGAAGTCTCGCTATTAGTAGTCATGTGAATTTGGTATTCGTTCGATATTTTGATGAGATGTATGTTGTCTAGCCTCTAGTGGTGTTATGTGAACGTCGACTACATAAAAATTCACCATTATTTGGGCCTAGAGGAAGGCATTGGGAAGTAATAAGTAGATGATGGGTTGCTAGAGTGACAGAAGTTTAAACCCTAGTTTATGTGTTGCTTCGTAAGGGGCTGATTTGGATCCACTTGTTTCATGCTATCGTTAGGTTTACCTTAATACTTTTGTTGTAGTTGCAGATGCTTGCAATAGAGGTTAATCATAAGTGGGATGCTTGCTCAAGTAAGAACAGGACCCAAGCACCGGTCCACCCACATATCAAATTATCAAAGTACCGAACGTGAATCATATGAACGTGATGAAAACTAGCTTGACGATATTCCCATGTGTCCTTGGGAACGCTTTTCCTATTATAAGAGTTTGTTCCGGCTTGTCCTTTGCTACAAAAAGGATTGGGCCACTTTGCTGCACCTTATTTACTTTTGTTACTTGTTGCTCGTTACAATTTACCTTATCACAAAACTATCTGTTACCACTTATTTCAGTACTTGCAGAGAATACCTTGCTAAAAACCGCTTATCATTTCCTTCTGCTCCTCGTTGGGTTCGACACTCTTACTTATCGAAAGGACTACGATAGATCCCCTATACTTGTGGGTCATCACTTACCAATCACTCCCCGTCTCCAGTGGTATTTCGTAGATCCCAAGGAAGCAAAAGCAAATGCGCTGGCACCCGGAGAGGAAGAAGCCCGACGATGGAGATGATCCGAAGCTGAGACACGTCAAGGATGGAAGCCAGTGGAAAGCGTTGAACAACTTGTATCGGTATTTCGAATGTGATGCAAGGAACATCATGCTCGGCGCGTGTACCGATGGCATGAATCTGTTTGGCAACCAGAACACCAACCATAGCACATGTCCCATGTTTGTATGGATGTACAACCTCCCCTCTGGTTGTGCATGAAGTCGGAGTACATTCACATGAGCATGCTTATTCAAGGGCCGAAACAACCAGGAAATAATATTAATTTGTATCTGGGGCTACTTCAAGAGGAGTTAGACATGTTATGGAAAACACCGGCCAAGACATGGGACGCCAGCAAAGGCGAGTTTTTCTACATGAGAGCCGCGCTGATCACGACGGTGCACGACTATCTCGGTTACAGATATGTCGCATGCCAGGTGTTCCATGGATATTGCGGATGCACGCGGTGCATGGATGATACGACGTCTCAGCAGCTAACATCAAGGAAAGATGGCGGGTCTGGGAAAATCGTGTACATGGGGCATCGAAGATGGCTCGAACAGGACGACCCATGGAGAAACCGTGGAGATCTATTCAATGGTCACGCTGAGCATCGAGAACCTCCACGTAAGCGGAGTGGTGCCGAAATCGATGAGATGTTGAAAAACTAGAAGGAGTGCCCCGCGCCGGGAAAGACGATGAAAAAGTTATCGGAGCCGCTGCTGAAGGTATTGAAGACGAGGTCTGTGTTCTGGGACTTGGAGTACTAGCACAAACTCGATACACCTCATTGCCTTGATCAAATGCATATATGTACGAATGTCCTTGAGAGCTTGCTCGCGACACTGATGAACATGCTGGATAAGACCAAGGATGGGCCGAAGGCAAGTAAAGACTTGCAAGATTTGAATATCAGGGAAGATATGCACATGCCGCCCCGTAAAAAGTCAGACGAGACAGAGAGGGAGACAGAGGCGCGGGAGAAGAAGGGCAAGAAAATAAAGAAAGAGGATTATTGCCCCCCTTCTTGCTTCACCTTAAGTCAGGCTGAGATCGGTCAATTCTTTAAGTGCCTTATCGGAGTCAAAGTTAGTTCCGGTTACTATGGCAAGATAAGCAGATATCTAGACATGGACATGAAAAGGTTCAGCGGGATGAAGTCCCATGACTATCATATGATGATGACGCAGATACTACCTATTGCCCTTAGAGGGATAATGGACAAGCATGCCCGTGACACGCTTATTGGTCTGTGCAACTTTTTTGACGTCATCTCTCGAAAGTCGATCAGTGTGAAGCAGCTCCGAAGGCTACAGGAAGAGATCATTGTGATATTGAATGAGCTTGAGATGTACTTCTCGCCCGCGTTCTTTGACGTGATGGTGTATCTATGTGTCTATATTGTGGACGACATAATAGACCTGGGGCCGTCATTTCTGCACAACATGATGTCGTTTGAGAGGATGAATGGGATCATCAAAGGATTCATTCATAACATGTCCCGTCCGGATGGAAGCATCGTCTAGGGCTATCTGACACAAGAGTGCATCTCTTTCTGCGAGAATTTTCTATATGGCGCAGACCAGCCGCTTGGTGTTAGTGTTGGTTTGCCCGTTAACAAGCACAATGGGAGGCTCGAAAGAGAAGCTCACTCCAACGGTCGCAGGGAACTACACGTGGCATACTCAGATCGATGCAGCGACTTTGACAGAGCAAACTTGGTAGTGCTACAACACCTAGACGAGGTAGATCCTTTCGTGGCACTGCACAAAGAAATTATCGCAAAGAAGTATCATGACCGGGGGGTATGCAGGATGGACGCCAAAGTTACTAGAGAGCACAACTCCACTTTCCTGCATTGATTCAAAGATCATATTGTTGCTAATCCCCCGGAGGCGGGCTCTAAGGACGGTTTGCTCATATACGCCTTAGCACATGGCCCATCGCCCAACCTCGTAACCTATCATGCATACGATATCAACGGATACACGTTCTACACTGAGGCCAAAGATATGGAGAGTGATGATCAGAACTCAGGGGTGACGATGGAATGCATGACCGACAGCGACAACGGCGCAGCTGAAAGATTTTACGGAAGGGTCGAGGAGATCTGGGAGCTTGACTACTCTGGACTGCACAACATGACGATGTTCTGTGTCAGATGGGCTAAGAATGTCGAAAGAGAAAACCAGAATTTCACTACCATGACTATACCCGACGCCAAGAGCGCTA
This sequence comes from Aegilops longissima, assembly GCA_021605205.1. Lineage (NCBI taxonomy): Eukaryota > Viridiplantae > Streptophyta > Magnoliopsida > Poales > Poaceae > Aegilops > Aegilops longissima. The sequence goes on from CM038681.1 coordinate 87,040,817, forward strand.
CCGTGAACGCTATCGCAAAACCGAGCCATGGGTACACGCTAAGCACGTGACACAATGCTTCTTCATAACCGACCCGCGCAATCCCAGCCGTGTTGTCATGAGGAGAGGCAAAAGGAACATCATTGGAATGGATGGAGTCGCCAACGAGGAAGACTACGATCAGTACGGAAACCCAATGAGGGAAGATGACGATGATGATAAAGTATACGTCAAAAGAAGAACCAATACTACATAACCTAAGAAAAATCGTACTCCATGGAAAAGACAAAGTCACAATGAGGGGCTCAATTATTCTTCAACGAACAAGAAGAGAAAGAAGCTGACTCAAAAACGAAAACGTCAACGCTGAGGAACCGTATGTTATCGGTCAAATGACGTAATATATATGTTCCTGTTGACACACGAACACGTCACGTGTACCCTCGATGCCGGTGCACCGCAGGTCATGTCGAAGGAGACCCGACCGACAGTGCGATACGCAAGATAGTCGGCGGGCGCTTTTGCAGACCCGAAACCTCGCGCACCCGGGAGGGACCCCGTCAGGGATTGCGGTGGCTATGGGCTGCCCTAGGTCGATTCGCACGCCCCTATAGACTCGATATTCGCAGCTCTCAAACACGAAGAACAGCGAAGAACGAGAGAGAAAAACGGTGGGGAGATAAAACATAGACTGAAAAAGTATTATATTGATTTGTTCGATTGTGTGTTGTTCCAATCGGCCGTCACCCCCAACATATATAAGAGGCGGCTGGACTTCCCGTACAAGCAAACGATTTATCTAGTCTTTCCTTACACTAGTAATTGTGCACGTGCAATGCACGTGTGACTTTAGTAAAAACAGGTTTGCATTAAGTTTATTCTGAACCCTGAACTTGTATGCATACTATTATACCAACTTAAACTTCTAATCCCTAAAATCAAACCCTAAACCTTGTTTTCGAGCTGCCAACAACCTGCAATCACAGGCCAACCGGCCTAGGTCATACCCTTCATTGTGCCAGCATGGAAGGCGAAGCCAACGGCCGAGGGGGGGGGCACTATGTGCAATCCACTTTCCTCCAAGTTCCTTAAGGCTTTCATGAAGTTTATTCACACAAAATCAAACTGCAACCAACATGTATTCTGAGCAAAGCCAAGGGGTCGCCCAAAAGGAAGAAACAAAGCAGATAGCCTCACATGGACCAGCAGAGAGCAATGGTCTTGAAGATTGCAAAGCATACAAGTGTAAGAGAAGAAAAGTACTCTTTGTATCTGAATTTTGCCTTCCTTTTTGTGTGCGCAAGCTGCATCTGTGTCATGTGGAGAATTAATCAAGATATGCAATAAAAATATTAACACTTTGCATGTGTTCTCGTGGGTGATGGTCCGAACTCCGAAGCCTATGGAATGAAACACCATTAATTTCGTGTTGAATCATCAACGTTGTCTTACTCTATAATGTGCACTGAAAAACCAATGATTCTGCATATTCCTTGGAACCTGACACAAGGCAGATTGCCCACTTTGGCAGGATGAGATTACCGCCCAAATAATAAGAGCACATGGTCCGTTACAGTTTTACACAAAAGAGAAGGCTTTACTGCAACACAGTACTAAATAAGAATACAATCTTGGAAGAAAAGCCACCTGTGGCATCAAGGATGTCATCTATACCAGAAACCAATGGCACCTACAGAGCTAAATTCTTCATAGGTCCAAAATACACAACAAATTGTTAAGTGCTATTTAGGAAGAACCTAGTGCTTTACATTGGTTCACATTGCCCTCACATAGAGCTGGGTATACTACAGATCATATTGTACATGAGTGACTGCTGCATCATTTAATTAACTGAATTGTATGCAGGATACATCATCGATCACACCATTTACAATAATAAATATTACCAACAAAGAAATAATACCAATTGAAAAAAACACTTTGGTTATTGGGCGCCATGAGGCAGGGGAGCAGCGAGGCAGGCGCCATGAGACAGACGGTGCCGCCAGATGTGGGTTCTTATCTAATCAAATTCCATCATACAAACATAACAGAATTAAGAGGAATTTTTTTTAGATAGCCTCACATGGACCATCCAACACGTCCCAATTTTGTGAGAAACAAGTAGATCATCAACAAGCTCTTACAACATTGCTCACGAGGCTCTAAACTCTGAATTCGAGTGTGTCTTGTACTGTAATTGTTTAGCTCATAGAGATAGTCCTCGTGGGATCATAGATTCTATCGGCTGTAGGCAAATGTTGCAGATTATGCAATTCACGCTATAATTGACTGAAAATTTGGCACGTCTCCCTGTTAAAGAAAAGGTTGCAATGCAGAATAGTGGTATAAAAAATAGAAGGTCAAAGGAACTACAAATTACCAAGAAGAAGAAAATAACAAGTGTGAAGTAGATCAGTGTTACCTTTGTGACGTACTCGACGTACTCGCCTAAACCCTTTCCAAAAATAACAATCAAAGCAAGCGGCTGCAGATTCAAAAAGGAAGGATATATGTACAGCTCGTGTGCTCTTGCAATTTTGGGTATGAAAGAATGCATTTTATTTCAGCGCAAAAAAAGAAGAAAATGATGATAGGTTACAGAAAAACAAGTACATACACCAAATTAAAGGAACACATTTTTTATTTGCAAAAATGAAATCAGGCAACTTAGCAATTTAAAGGAACACATTTAGTTTTATTCTAATCTGGATCCAAGAGGACATCAAATGCATGAACCCAATGTTGAGGCACTGTCACGGAGTACAAGCAACATTCCCAGCAACTTGATAGAAGATGTGTTGTCAAACGCACCGTATCTTGACAGTCATGTACAAACTCTTACTAAATGATTCGCCATTTCTTAATAAAAAAGACAGACAAATGACTATCTCTTAATATGCTCAATAGAAAAGCATTGCCAAATAAAACTCCACTTGTGCGTCTGACAGATTGTGAGACTGCAAGCGGCCAATAGCTTTCCATGTTCCATCCCAGCAAGTGTTGTTGATTTAGCCTATAGGAGAATGAAATCTCGTTATAAATCATTGGTAAACCATAGACATATTCTGCATCAACTAATGCGAGTACTGTCATACAGAGACAAATAGTAAGTAATGTATGAACTCTTGCCCAGCAGTATATTTCTCTTGCAATGCCAAAATTTTCAGTGGTTCCTAGAGTTTAGAAAGCTCAGAAATACTATGCACTCATCCATTTCGAGTTTATATGAAAAAATTAAAGAACAAGCATCTACTTGCAACCTCACGTTTGAGCACTTAGATTGAGCACACATGTTCGAACCAGAAAAATCAAGCACGATGTGAGTAAGATCACCACGCACTTTTGGGAGCATGATCTCAATTCTCAGGGAGAAGGCGTTTGACATCAGGCAGCAACCGGGTTCCCTTGTCCGACCGACCATACAACACCATCAGGTAGAGTGAGACGGCGAGAGCGTGTGGGCGTATTTCTTCTGCCTCCCCTTTTCTCTCGGCTTCTTTTTTCGCTGCCCTCCTGGAGAGTCCTCTAACCACCACTTGGCCCTAGAGAGGAGGCCATGAAGCCGAGGGCGTCTTCCTGTCTACCGGTGCAGCAAAGCAAGGAAAAGGGGAGGGGCTACATGAGGAGGGGAATGGAGGAGACCCGTCGCCGTCGCCGCCGATGCAGGTTCAGCCCGCTACGTTCCGCCGCCGCCGCCGCCGACGCTCGACCGAGAAGAGGGACACCGGCGCCGCCGATGCAAATTGAGCCTGCTGCGTCCCGTGTTGTCGACGCTGCTCGAGGGATGAGAGCGACCCCGGCGGCGTCCTACTGCGGCAGCGAGGAGAGAGGAGGGAGGGGGAGGCGGGTGGAATCGATCCCCCTGTTGTTGCGGGCTGGTGGGTGATCCGCGTGTTGCGCGAGGGGCCGCGGAGAGCTAATAGGATTGGCAGACCACGACGCTTGGCAGAACATTTCATCTAAGTCGTTGATCTGATTGGCAGACTATTAACGTGATGTAGACGGTGGGATGTGTTTAACTTAATTTGATCTAAGGGTTGTGCTTATCCTGTGTACACTTTATGGTGTGGGTTTAGAAAAACTCAAGTTCGCTCTTTTAATAGTAGTATAGATATAGAAGAAAATTACATCAATTCACGTCCAAAACCCTAGTCAAATTCGGACAGGTTTTATCCGAACTTTCCAAAACTGTTCGGTTTAAACTGGCTGTACTTTGGGGGTCCTTTTTGTGGTGACAAACGACCTCGAATGGAAACGAGCCCAAAAGAAGTCTTGACCGATTCGACGAGACGAACATCTTTAATGTTGAACATTTTTTCATTAGAGGTCATCTCGAGGGTCAAATCGCTCACGCAAAACAGCTAATTACTCACGCAGCTCATCAGATATTCCCACATATGTGTCTGGTTCCGGGCATCATATTTTGCCCACTGGAGGGTCTCGCTGTGTGGACTATAACTTTTGCATATGACCTCAGATTGAGACGATCTTTATAACAAAATCGATAGTTTTGACGAGACACACAACTTCCGTGTAGAACACTTTTCCATCCAAGATCATCTGAATAACCTTCTGAGCCCATCTTCAACTTCTCGTCGGCTTGACTATCACAACCTCCACCCCAAAGAGGCCTTCCACCCGGGTAAGCTTTCCACACGGCAAGGTTTCTACCCGCAAGCTTTCACATCAGCAAGGTTTAACCTCGGCAAGGTTTCTACCTCGGCAAGGGTTCCTCCCTGGAAAGGTTTCTCCCCCGGCAAGATTTCACATTAGCAAGGTTTAACCTAGGCAAGGTTTCTACCCCAGCAAGAGTTCCTTCCCGACAAGAGTTCCTCCCCGGCAAGGTTTCTACCTTGGCAAGATTCCACACCGGCAAGCTTTCCACGCTGGAAAGCCTTCACACCGGCAGGGTTTTACCCCGGCAAGGTTTTCATTCAGCCGGCAAAGGCCAAATACTTTCTCACTCAGGGCCGGCCCGCGAAGTGTTGCCTCTAACTTTTGCATACGAACACGGAATCTTGACCATGCCAAAATCTGGTGTCAGCACATGTCCCCCTGTTTTTCGGCAAAGCTCGTGTGCCGAAAAATAACTTGTACTGTGTTTGTCTAAGGAAGATGTCAACACCCCATCGGCCATTTATTTTTCTTAGGGAGATAATTATGTATCGGCCATTGCCTATTTAGGCTTCTTGCCACACACTCGGGTGATATTTCTTCAAGTACTTTCCGTTGAGAGCTCGAGGTAACAATGCCCCTTGTACGGATTCCACCAAATATGAGTTTCCGGGAACTATTCTTGTAATCCTAAAAGGACCTTCCCAACTTGGAGACCACTTCCCGAATTTTTTATCTCTTGAACCAATCGGTAGAATCACTTTCCAAATGAGATCACCAACTTGAAAATTCTTCAACTTAACTTTCTTATTGTAAGCTCTTGCCACCCTCAACTTGTCTCTCTATATGGCCTTCAAAGCAGCCAAACGTTTATCGGAAACTTCATCAATGTTGTCCATCATTAAGTTATAAAAGTCTACTACTGATAAATCATTTTGCTTGGTTATTCTCTAAGCATTCAAATTTACTTCCACCGGTAAAATAGCCTCTTCACCATATACTAGCTCATATGGAGTCACCTTCGTAGCACCATGCCTTGAGATCCTATGTGCCCACAAAGCCTCACACAACAACTCATGCCATCTCCTTGGATTATCCTCAATCTTCTTCTTGATGAGTTTGATTAAAATTTTATTGCCAGACTCAGCTTCTCCATTGGCTTGGGCATAATATGGAGAGGAATTGAGCAACTTTATGTTATAAGATTCGGCAAATTCTCTGACTTGGTGTGACATAAAAGATGAGCCTTGATTTGTAGTCAACGTTTGAGGAATGCCAAATCTATGAATAATGTGCTCGGTTATTAATTTAATTACCTCCACATGTGTCATGTTCTTGAGAGGTACTGCTTCAGACCTTTTAGTGAAATAATCGGTTGCCACCAATACGAACCGATGCCCCTTTGAGGAAGACGGATGAATTTGTCCAATAAAGTCTAAACCCCATCCTCAGAAAGGCCACGGCTTGATAATGGGATGTAACATAGCAGCAGGAGCCAACTGAATATCACCAAATTTTTGACAGGCTTCACACCCTTTGTAATATCTGAAGCAATCATTAATCATAGTCGGCCTATAAAATCCAGCACGTTGTAGGAACCATTTCATCTTGGGAGCCGACTGATGAGTGCCACAAATACCTTCATGGACCTCCCCCGTAGCAAATCTCGCTTGGTCCTCGTCCAAGCACTTTAGAAGAACATCATCAACCGTTCAGCAATAGAGACCATCATCTCTCATTGTGTATTTAAAAACCATACTCCAAACAGCCCCGTCCACCCTTCTACTAGGATCACACAAATAATCAACAATGAGTTTCCTCCGGTCTTGATTTTCTCCTGCATTGAATATTTCATTAGTGGCCGAAACGGTGGGCTCCGGTTCGGCCTCCCCTATGTTGGCAAGACTTGACATCGGCTTTTCAGAAATATGAAACACGCCATGATCAACATGATAGCCGGATGCTTGTTGTGCCAACTCATTTGCTTTCTAATTGTCATGTCTAGATATATGAGCAATGCTAAAATAATCCAAAGTAGAAATTATATCTAGACAATTATCAAGATAAACATTAAGAGATTCGTCAAAACATTGAAAGAATTTGGATATTTGTTGCACTACTAATAACGAATCACCATAAGCCTCAATATGTGTAACACCTATAGAAAGTAACATCTCTAGGCCGAATAACAATGCTTCATATTCGGCTTGATTGCTTGTACAAAAATATTCTAAGCGGCATGAGGCTTCAAAAACAGCACCATGAGGAGATATGTAAACAATACCAACACCTTGGCCATTGCTACAAACTGAACAATCAAAATATAATCTCCATGGTACTAATGAGATAAGGTTTATATCAATGTCATGCTTGTCATCAATCCGATGTTCAACAATAAAATTAGCAACGATTTGGCCTTTCATGGATTTTAGATATTCATAAGCCAAATCATATTCAATCAAAGCATAAGCCCACTTGCCAATTCTACCACTAAGAATTGGCCTATGCAGCATGTACTTAATGACATCGGTTTGACAAGCTACTACGCAAGCACTCGGCACTAAATAATGTCTCAATTTTGTGCAAGCATAATATAAACATAGACATAATTTTTCAACAAATGTATACCTTGTCTCGGCGTCCAATAAGCGGCGGCTCAAATAAGTGATGGCGTGCTCTTTTCCTTCGGTTTCTTGAGTTAGAACAGCACCAATAACTCCTTCCTCTGCTGCAATGTAAAGCCTGAAAGGTTCCCTATGCTTGGGTGCTTTCATCACCGGAGGAGTGCACAAATAATTCTTGATCATATCAAATGCTTCTTGTTGTTTTGCCCCCCAAGTGAAATCAGCAACATTCTTTAATCGAAGGATAGGAGTAAACACATCAACCTTCCCTGATAGATTAGCTATGAACCTCCTCAAGTAATTGACCTTGCCAAGGAACTTTTGCATATCTCTATTGCATGTTGGAGCCTCCACTTTCTGTATGGCCTCTATCTTTTTGGGATCAATCTCTATGCCATCTTTATTGATAATGAAACCCAAAAACTTACCAGCTGACACGCCGAATGCACACTTCAAAGGATTCATCTTCAGTCCATACTTTTTCATTCTTTCAAAAGCTAAACGCAAATCGGCCAAGTGAAATTCAAAAGCATCCGATTTGACAACAATATCATCAATATAGACTTCAAGTATGACACCGAGTAAATCATGAAAGATCAAATTCATTGCCCTTTGATATGTTGCTCCAGCATTTTTTAATCCAAATGTCATCACTGTCCACTCGAATAAACCAAGGAAACTAGGGCATCGAAAAGCTGTCTTGGACATGTCTTCTTCGGCCATAAAAATTTGATTGTATCCGGCATTACCATCTAGAAAGCTAATAACATTATGTCCAGAAGCATCATTAATAAGCATATCGGCTATTGGCATGGGATACTCATCTTTGGGTGTAGCCCTATTCAAATCTCTGAAGTCAATGCACACCCTCAATTTTCCGGATCCTTTCTTCTCCACTGGGACAATGTTAGAAATCCACTCTGCATACCTGCAAGGTCTAATAAAATTAGCTTTAAGAAAATGACCGATCTCTTCCTTGATCCGGACTTGTGTTTTTGGATTAAACTTTCTGGCCGATTGTTTATATGGTCTAAAACCAGCCTTTATAGGTAACCGATGCGCCACTAGCTCTCGGCTTAAACCTGGCATCTCATGATATTCCCATGCAAAGCAACAAACATATTCTTTCAATAGCTCGATTAACTTAGCTTTACAATTGTCTTTAAAATTTTTGTTTATAAATGTCGGCCTAGAAATTGAACCATCTCCTATATCTATCTCTTCTAATGGATCGGCCGATGTAAAACCTTGTCCTAATTTATCCATATCATCTAACTCTTCTATGGACTCATACATATCGTTCTCATTGGACCGATATTCTACAAGTCGCTTTTGTAACCACTCTGAGTTAGGATACATTTAAACATATCATACCTTGGAGCCGATTGCATTCAGTCGGCTTTAAAGAGACGGCACGGAACCATTCTTGGTCGCGCTGAGAAAATCAAATTCTGACAAGTCACGTCCCGTCAAGCAAGTAGCATTTGGGTGTTGCCAATCCACCGATGCCTCGGCCAAAGCAACACAGGCCGAGTTATCCGCATGAATTACTTCCACTTCATCATCAACCCACTGGATCAAAAACTGGTGCATAGTGTATGTCACGCACTGGTTTGCATGAACCCAATCACGGCCTAGTATGATGTTGTAGTTACCTTGCACCTCGGCGACAAAGAATGTGGTAGACAAAGTTTTACTTCCCACCGTGAGCTCCACATACATCAGACCTTTGGCCTCAGTTTTCTCTTTGCCTTCAAGTCCATTGAGCACCATGTTGGTCTTTATCAACTCTTCATCATGCAGCCCCAATTTTTTGAAGACCGAATACGGCATAAGATTCACCACAGCACCAACGTCAACAAGCATCCGAGTGAGCGGTGACCCATTGATATGACCTTTGAGATATGATGGTTTCAGATGCGTTACTGGGTCTTTTGGCTTCTCGAATATTGCGTTTTTAGGGCCAAAATCCAGCTGAGCCACCTCCCCTTCCTTATCTATAGCACGAAACTCAGCAGGTAAGTAGTATACCATATTGATATCCATACCTTCATGAACCGGTGTAGACTCATAATCCAACATATCATCCTCTTCTTCAAGTGCATCCATCGATTCTGAAATCGGTTCGAGTGAAGGAGAAGTAAGAAGTGTCGCAGACAATGTAATAACTGTCACATCGTCCTCCTTTGGTGGTGTAGGTGCTGCCGTGATAGGTGTAGAAGCCACTGTATCTTGTATTTGTTTAGGCCATCACACTTGCTTTGCAGGTAACATGGGCCGAGTATCATTGAAGAACTTATCCCTTTGCTTCTCGGCCTCTTGTTCTGTCATCTCTTGACTCCTTAACCTCTGTAATTTCCTCTTTTGTGTCTTTGTTAGCCCTGGAGGACACCACTTTGGCTGAGTGTACTTAGAATCTCTCGTCTTTACTTGGCTGGCGCTTGCTTCATGGTCGTTAGTCGAGTGCTTTGGCGGGATAGCAAGTATCGGCTCAGTCGGATAGCTATGCACAATTGGCTGATGTATGGCGAATGTTTCGGTGCCCAAGATAAGTGAGTCGACACTGATTTTTTCCTTGCCTTTGCTTGACTCGACCGTTGCAGCACTTGGCGACTTAACACGCCATTCTTGCTTGCCGACCCTTTTCTGATTATCTTGCACTGGCCGATTGATACTATTGTTCAAACGGCCTCGTGTGGGATAAGAAAGTCTCTCATGAACAGACCTCCTTGGTTCTGCCCACCCCGGATGAAAAGCATAAGGGGCCATTGGGGGCTACCACCATCCTCCATTGAAGTCTCCCATGTAGTATGGCACATAGGGGGCGGCGGCATCCATGGTCCCGGCGCCCACGACCCATATGGCCTTGCATGATGCTGAAAATCTTCCCGAGGAGGTGACCTTGATCGTTTCAAATTTGATGACAGGTCAGAGATAGAACCGGTTGCTTGACTGGGATACTTGGACAACAACATATCAAAAGTCGGCCGGATTTTCTTGTGCTGCACTTTAACTTCATTCCTCTTCCACTTGTCAACTTCTGGACTCTTGGGTTTGATAAATTTAACACGAGTATTTTCCTGCACTTGCAGTTGCCCCCCGAGTGTAGGATTCTTGATGGTTATTTTGATCACTTCCTTGCCATCGGGCTGCTTATCAAGCACAACTTGTCTCCCCAAGACCTTGTCGCCTTCCTTGTCTTTCCTGGGCTCACCAACAATGGCATTAGCTTTATTAGCAGATTCGGGTACGTCCGGCCGAATGAGTAGCTTCTGAAGGAAATATGCCCTAGAGGCAATAATAAAGTTATTATTTATTTCCTTATATCATGATAAATGTTTATTATTCATGCTAGAATTGTATTAACCGGAAACATAATACATGTGTGAATACATAGACAAACAGATAGTCACTAGTATGCCTCTACTAGACTAGCTCATTAATCGAAGATGGTTATGTTTCCTAACCATAGACATGTGTTGTCATTTGATTAATGGGATCACATCATTAGGAGAATGATGTGATTGACATGACCCATTTCATTAGCTTAGCACTTGATCGTTTAGTATGTTGCTTATGCTATCTTCATGACTTATACAAAGTTCCTGCAACTATGAGATTATGCAACTCCGTTTACGGAGGAACACTTTGTGTGCTACCAAACATCACAACGTAATCGGGTGATTATAAAGGTACTCTACAAGTGTCTCCGAAAGTATATGTTGAGTTGGCATGAATCAAGATTAGGATTTGTCACTCCGATTGTCGGAGAGGTATCTCTGGGCCTTCTCGGTAATACACATCACATAAGCCTTGCAAGCATTGCAACTAATGAGTTAGTTGTGAGATGATGTATTACGGAACGAGTAAAGAGACTTACCGTAACGAGATTGAACTAGGTATTGGATACCGACGATCGAATCTCGGGTAAGTAACATACCGATGACAAAGGGAACAACGTATGTTGTTATGCGGTTTGACCGATAAAGATCTTCGTAGAATATGTAGGAACCAATATGGGCATCCAGGTTCCGCTATTGGTTATTGACCAAGAATGGTTCTAGGTCATGTCTACATAGTTCTCGAACCGTAGGGTCCGCACGCTTAAGGTTTCGATGACGGTTATATTATGAGTTTATGTATTTTGATGTACGAAGGAGTTCGAGTCCCGGATGTGATCATGGACATGACGAGGAGTCTCGAAATGTTCGAGACATAAAGATTGATATATTGACGGCTATATTTGGACACGAAAGGTTCGGAAGTTTCGGAGAAAACCAGAGTGCCGGAGGGGTTACCGGAACCCCGGGAAGTAATGGGCCTTATTGGGCCAAGAGGGGAGAGAGGGCTGCACCAGGAGGTGGCGCGCCCCCCATGGGGAGTCCGACTGGACTAGGAGGCGGCCCCTTCCTCTCCCTCTCCTCTCTTTCCTTCCCCTTCCCTCTTCCTAGTAGGACTAGGAAAGGGAGTCCTACTCCTACTAGGAGGAGGACTCCCCCTCCTTGGTGCGCCTCCTAGGGCGGGCGGCCCTCCCCTTGCTCCTTTTATATACGGGGCAGGGGGCACCCTAGAACACACAAGTTGATCTTCGTGATCGTTCCTTAGCCGTGTGCGGTGCCCCCTCCACCATATTCCACCTCGGTCATATTGTAGCGGTGCTTAGGCGAAGCCCGCGACGGTAGAACATCAAGATCGTCACCACGCCGTCGTCGACGGAACTCCTCCCCGACGCTTTTCGGATCGGAGCCCGGGATCGCCATCGAGCTGAACGTGTGCTAAGAACTCGGAGGTGCCGGAGTAATGGTGCTTGGATCGGTCGGATCGTGAAGACGCACGACTACATCAACGCGTTGATAAACGCTTCGCTTTCGGTCTACGAGGGTACGTGGACGGACACTCTCCCCTCTCGTTGCTATGCCATCACCATGGTCTTGCGTGATCGTAGGAAAATTTTGAAATTACTACGTTTCCCAACAGTGGCATCCGAGCCTGGTTTTATGCGTTGATGTCATATGCACGAGTAGAACACAAGTGAGTTGTGGGCGATACAAGTCATACTGCCTACCAGCATGTCATACTTTGGTTCAGCGGTATTGTGAGATGAAGCGGCCCGGACCGACATTACGCGTACGCTTACGCGAGACTGGTTTCACCGTTACGAGCACTCGTGCTTAAAGGTGGCTGGCGGTTGTCTGTCTCTCTCACTTTAGTTGAACCGAGTGTGGCTACGCCCGGTCCTTGAGAAGGTTAAAACGGAGTCTATTTGACGAAGTATCGTTGTGGTTTTGATGCGTAGGTGAGAACGGTTCTTGCTCAGCCCGTAGCAGCCACGTAAAACTTGCAACAACAAAGTAGAGGACGTCTAACTTGTTTTTGCAGGGCATGTTGTGATGTGATATGGTCAAGACGTGATGCTATATTTTATTGTATGAGATGATCATGTTTTGTAACCGAGTTATCGGCAACTGGCAGGAGCCATATGGTTGTCGCTTTATTGTATGAAATGCAATCGCCATGTAATTGCTTTACTTTATCACTAAGCGGTAGTGATAGTCGTAGAAGCAATAGTTGGCGAGACGACAATGATGCTACGATGGAGATCAAGGTGTCGCGCCGGTGACGATGGTGATCATGACGGTGCTTCGGAGATGGAGATCACAAGCACAAGATGATGATGGCCATATCATATCACTTATATTGATTGCATGTGATGTTTATCCTTTATGCATCTTATCTTGCTTTGTTTGACGGTAGCATTATAAGATGATCTCTCACTAAAATTATCAAGAAGTGTTCTCCACGAGTATGCACCGTTGCTAAAAGTTCAGTAGTACCCGGACACCACGTGATGATCGGGTGTGATAAGTTCTCGTCCATCTACAACGGGTGCAAGCCAGTTTTTGCACACGCAGAATACTCAGGTTAAACTTGACGAGCCTAGCATATGCAGATATGGCCTCGGAACACGGAGACCGAAAGGTCGAACGTGAATCATATAGTAGATATGATCAACATAGTGATGTTCACCATTGAAACTACTCCATCTCACGTGATGATCGGACATGGTTTAGTTAATTTGGATCACGTAAACACTTAGATGACTAGAGAGATGTCTGTCTAAGTGGGAGTTTTAATATGATTAATTAAAACTTAAATTATCATGAACTTAGTACCGATAGTATTTTGCTTGTCTATGTTTCTGTAGATAGATGGCTCGTGCTGTTGTTCCGTTGAATTTTAATGCGTTCCTTGAGAAAGCAAAGTTGAAAGATGATGGTAGCAATTACACGGACTGGGTCCGTAACCTGAGGATTATCCTCATTGCTGCCCAGAAGAATTACGTCCTGGAAGCACCGCTGGGTGCCGTGCCTGCTGCAGGAGCTGCACGAAGTTGTGAGCGTCGGCAAAGCAAAGCTGATGACTACTCTATAGTTCAGTGTGCCATGCTTTACGGCTTAGAACCGGGTCTTCAACGACGTTTTGAACGTCATGGAGCATATGAGATGTTCCAGGAGTTGAAGTTAATATTTCAAGCAAATGCCCGGATTGAGAGATATGAAGTCTCCAATAAGTTCTATAGCTGCAAGATGGAGGAGAATAGTTACATCGGTGAGCACATACTCAAAATGTCCGGGTATAATAATCACTTAATTCAGCTGGGAGTTAATCTTACGGATGATAGTGTCATTGATGAATTCTCCAATCACGCCACCAAGCTACAAGAGCTTCGTGATGAACTATAATATGCAAGGGATGACTAAGACAATTCTGAGCTCTTCGCAATGCTAAAAGCCATGGAGGTAGAAATCAAGAAAGAGCATCAAGTGTTGATGGTCAACAAGACCACTAGTTTCAAGAAAAGGGCAAAGGAAAGAAGAAGGGAAACTTCAAAAAGAACAGCAAGAAAGTTGCTGATCAAGAGAAGAAACCCAAGTCTGGACCTAAGCCTGAAATTGAGTGTTTTTACTGCAAGCAAACTGGACACTGGAAGCGGAACTGCCCCAAGTATTTGGCGGATAAGAAGGATGGCAAGGTGAACAAAGGTATATGTGATATACATGTTATTGATGTGTACCTTACTAGAGCTCGTAGTAGCACCTTGGTATTTGATACTGGTTACATTGCTCATATTTGCAACTCAAGCAGGGACTACGGAATAGACGAGAGCGGCAAAGGACGAGGTGACGATGCGCGTGGGAAATGGTTCCAAAGTCAATGTGATCGCGGTCGGCACGCTACCTCTACATCTACCTTCGGGATTAGTTTTAGACCTAAATAATTGTTATTTGGTGCCAGCGTTGAGCATGAACATTATATCTGGATCTTGTTTGATGCGAGACGGTTATTCATTTAAATCAGAGAATAATGGTTGTTCTATTTATATGAGTAATATCTTTTATGGTCATGCACCCTTGAAGAATGGTCTATTCTTATTGAATCTCGACAGTAGTGATACACATATTCATAATGTCGAAGCCAAAAGATGCAGAGTTGATAATGATAGTGCAACTTATTTGTGGCACTTGCCGTTTAGGTCATATTGGTGTAAACGCATGAAGAAACTCCATACAGATGGACTTTTGGAATCACTTGATTATGAATCACTTGGTACTTGCGAACCATGCCTCATGGGCAAGATGACTAAAACACCATTCTCGGTTGTATGGAGAGAGCAACAGACTTGTTGGAAATCATACATACAGATGTGTGTGGTCCGATGAATGTTGAAGCTCGTGGTGGATATCGTTATTTTCTCACCTTCACAGATGATTTAAGCAGATATGGGTATATCTACTTGATGAAACATAAATCTGAAACATTTGAAAAGTTCAAAGAATTTCAGAGTGAAGTTGAAAATCATCGTAACAAGAAAATAAAGTTTCTACGATCTGATCATGGAGGAGAATATTTGAGTTACGAGTTTGGTCTACATTTGAAGCAATGCGGAATAGTTTCGCAACTCACGCCACCGGGAACACCACAGCGTAATGGTGTGTCCGAACGTCAGAATCGTACTTTACTAGATATGGTGCGATCTATGATGTCTATTTCGATTTACCGCTATCGCTTTGGGGTTATGCTTTAGAGACGGCCGCATTCACGTTAAATAGGACACCGTCAAAATCCGCTGAGACGACGCCTTATGAACTATGGTTTAGCAAGAAACCAAAGTTGTCGCTTCTGAAAGTTTGGGGTTGCGATGCTTATGTGAAGAAACTTCAACCTGATAAGCTTGAACCCAAATCGAAAAATGTGTCTTCATAGGATACCCAAAGGAGACAATTGGGTATACCTTCTATCACAGATCCGAAGGCAAGACATTTGTTGCTAAAATGGATCCTTTCTAGAGAAGGAGTTTCTCTCGAAAGAAGTGAGTGGGAGGAAAGTGGAACTTGATGAGGTAATAGTACCAGCTCCCTTATTGAAAGTAGTTAAATCACGAAATCAGTTTTCGTAACACCTACACCAGATTAGTGAGGAAGATAATGATGAAGATCATGAAACTTCAGATCAAGTTGTCTTGAATCAGAGATCAACCAGAATAAAATCCGCACTGAGTGGTACGGTAATCCTATTCGGAAGTCATGCTACTAAATCATGGTGAACCTACGAACTATGAAGAAGCGATGGTGAGCCCAGATTCGCAAAATGGCTTGAAGCCATGAAATCTGAGATGGGATCCATGTATAAGAACAAAGTATGGACTTTGGTAGACTTGCCCGATGATCGGCAAGCTATTGAGAATAAATGGATCTTTAAGAAGAAGACTGACGCTGATGGTAATGTAAGCTGTCTACAAAGCTCGACTTGTTGCAAAAGGTTTTCGACAAGTTCAAGGGGTTGACTACGATGAGACTTTCTCACCAGTAGCGATGCTTAAGTCTGTCCGAATCATGTTAGCAATTGCGCATTTTATGATTATGAAATTTGGCAAATGGATGTAAAACTGCATTCTTGAATGGATTTCTAGAAGAAGAGTTGTATATGATGCAACCAGAAGGTTTTGTTGATCCAAAGGGTACTAACAAAGTGTGCAAGCTCCAACGATCAATTTATGGTGCGGTGCAAGCCTCTCGGAGTTGGAATAAACGCTTTGATAGTGTGATCAAAGCATATGGTTTTATATGAGACTTTTGGAGAAGCTTTGTATTTACAAGAAAGTGAGTGGGAGCTCAGTAGCATTTCGATATTATATGTGGACGACATATTGTTGATTGGAAATGATATAGAATTTCTGGATAGCATAAAAGGATACTTGAATAAAAGTTTTTCAATGAAAGACCTCGGTGAAGCTGCTTACATATTGGGCATCAAGATCTATAGAGATAGATCAAGACGCTTAATAGGACTTTCACAAAGCACATACCTTGATAAAGTTTTGAAGAAGTTCAAATTGGAACAGGCAAAGAAAGGTTTTTTACCTATAGTACAAGGTGTAAGATTGAGTCAGACTCAATGCCCGACCACAGCAGAAGATAGAGAGAAAATGAAAAATGTTCCCTATGCTTCAGCCATAGGCTCTATCATGTATGCAATGCTGTGTACCAGACCTGACGTATGCTTAGCTGTAAGCTTGGCAGGAAGGTACCAAAGTAATCCAGGAGTGGATCACTGGACAGCGGTCAAGAACATCCTGAAATACCTGAAAAGGACTAAGGATATGTTTCTCGTATATGGAGGTGACAAAGAACTAGTCGTAAATGGTTACGTCGATGCAAGTTTTGACACTGATCCGGATGATTCTAAATCGCAAACCGGATACGTATTTTTATTAAACGGTGGAGCTGTCAGTTGGTGCAGTTCTAAACAAAGCATCGTGGCGGGATCTACATGTGAAGCGGAGTACATAGCTGCTTCGGAAGCAGCAAATGAAGGAGTCTGGATGAAAGAGTTCATTTCCGATCTAGGTGTCATACCTAGTGCATCGGGACCATGAAGATCTTCGTGACAATCTTGGTGCAATTGCCTTGGCAAAGGAATCCAGATTTCACAAGAGGACCAAGCATATCAAGAGACGCTTCAATTCCATTCAGGACCAAGTCCAAGTGGGAGACATAGAGATTTGCAAAATACATACGGATCTGAATGTTGCGGACCGTTGACTAAGCCTCTTCCACGAGCAAAACATGATCAGCACCAAGACTCCATGGGTGTTAGAATCATTCTTGTGTAATCTAGATTATTGACTCTAGTGCAAGTGGGAGGCTGAAGGAAATATGCCCTAGAGGCAATAATAAAGTTATTATTTATTTCCTTATATCATGATAAATGTTTATTATTCATGCTAGAATTGTATTAACCGGAAACATAATACATGTGTGAATACATAGACAAGCAGATAGTCACTAGTATGCCTCTACTAGACTAGCTCATTAATCGAAGATGGTTATGTTTCCTAACCATAGACATGTGTTGTCATTTGATTAATGGGATCACATCATTAGGAGAATGATGTGATTGACATGACCCATTTCATTAGCTTAGCACTTGATCGTTTAGTATGTTGCTTATGCTATCTTCATGACTTATACAAAGTTCCTGCAACTATGAGATTATGCAACTCCGTTTACGGAGGAACACTTTGTGTGCTACCAAACATCACAACGTAATGGGTGATTATAAAGGTACTCTACAAGTGTCTCGAAAGTATATGTTGAGTTGGCATGAATCAAGATTAGGATTTGTCACTCCGATTGTCGGAGAGGTATCTCTGGGCCTTCTCGGTAATACACATCACATAAGCCTTGCAAGCATTGCAACTAATGAGTTAGTTGTGAGATGATGTATTACGGAACGAGTAAAGAGACTTACCGTAACGAGATTGAACTAGGTATTGGATACCGACGATCGAATCTCGGGTAAGTAACATACCGATGACAAAGGGAACAACGTATGTTGTTATGCGGTTTGACCGATAAAGATCTTCAGTAGAATATGTAGGAACCAATATGGGCATCCAGGTTCCGCTATTGGTTATTGACCAAGAATGGTTCTAGGTCATGTCTACATAGTTCTCGAACCGTAGGGTCCGCACGCTTAAGGTTTCGATGGCGGTTATATTATGAGTTTATGTATTTTGATGTACGAAGGAGTTGAGTCCGGATGTGATCACGGACATGACGAGGAGTCTCGAAATGTTCGAGACATAAAGATTGATATATTGGACGGCTATATTCGGACACGGAAAGGTTCGGAGAAAACCGGAGTGCAGGAGGGTTACCGGAACCCCGGGAAGTAATGGGCCTTATTGGGCCAAGAGGGGAGAGAGGGCTGCACCAGGAGGTGGCGCGCCCCCCATGGGGAGTCCGATTGGACTAGGAGGCGCGGCCCCCTCCCTCTCCTCTCTTTCCTTTCCCTTCCCTCTTCCTAGTAGGACTAGGAAAGGGAGTCCTACTCCTACTAGGAGGAGGACTCCCCCTCCCTTAGTGCGCCTCCTAGGGCCGGCCGGCCCTCCCCCTTGCTCCTTTATATACGGGGGCAGGGGGGCACCCTAGAACACACAAGTTGATCTTCGTGATCGTTCCTTAGCCGTGTGCGGTGCCCCCTCCACCATATTCCACCTCGGTCATATTGTAGCGGTGCTTAGGCGAAGCCCCGCGACGGTAGAACATCAAGATCGTCACCACGCCGTCATCTTGTGGAACTCCTCCCCGACGCTTTGCTGGATCGGAGCCCGGGATCGTCATCGAGCTGAGCGTGTGCTAAGAACTCGGAGGTGCGGAGTGCGGTGCTTGGATCGGTCGGATCGTGAAGGCGTCGACTACATCAACAGCGTTGATATAATGCTTCCGCTTTCGGTCTACGAGGGTACGTGGACGGACACTCTCCCTTCTCGTTGCTATGCCATCACCATGGTCTTGCGTGATCGTAGGAATTTTTTTTTGAAATTACTACGTTTCCCAACAGGAATTAGGTTTTTGGCTCCGTATCTGATTTGTTGGGGGTACGTAGGTATATATAGGAGGAAGAAGTACGTCGGTGGAGCCTCGAGGGGCCCACGAGGTAGGGGGGCACGTCCTGCACCCTCGTGACCGCCTCGTGGCTTTCTTGACGGAGGGTCCAAGTCTCCTGGGTCTTATCTGATGAGAAAATCACGTTCCCGAAGGTTTCATTCCGTTTCTTCGAAACACTGAAATAGGCAAAAAACAGCAATTCTGGGCTCGGCCTCCGGTTAATAGGTTAGTCCCAAAAGTAATATAAATGTGGAAAATAAAGCCCAATATAGTCCAAAACAATAGATAATATAGCATGGAGCAATCAAGAGTTATAGATACGTTGGAGACGTATCACATCACATTCGAAATACCGATACAAGCTATTCAACGCTTTCCACTGGCTTACATCCTTGACGTGTCTCAGCTTTGGATCATCTCCGTCGTCGGGCTTCTTCCTCTCCGGGTGCCAGCGCATTAGCTTTGCTTTCTTGGGATCTATGAAATACCACTGGAGACGGGGAGTGATTGGTAAGTACCATACAACTTTTTGGGGACATTTCTTCCCGACCTTCTTGTATCGAGAAGCATTGCACACCGGACAGCTTGTTTTTTCCGCGTGCTCCTTCCGATAAATTACGCAATCGTTGATGCATGCATGTTATCAAATGTGCGGCAGATCAAGAGGGCACACGATCTTCTTGGCCTCATCAACACTAGTAGGACATAGACTCCCCGTGGGAAGAATATCCTTTAGGTACTTGAGATGCTCATCGAGTTTACTGTCGGTCCATTTGTTTTTAGCCTTCGTCTTCAGGAGTTGGAGCGTGAAACTCAAGCAGGTCACCTTAGGATTGCAACCATCATACAATGGAGTGTTCGAGTCTACCACCAGTTGCTCCAGCTTAGCCTCCTCTCTAGAAGCAGCTCTCTCAGTACTCATCTCCTTGCGAAGTAGTGCTTGAACATGAGGGTCCGGCACGATTGAACTTAGTACCGATGAACTCTGCTGCGTGGAGTCCACGTTCTCTCCGCCGCCATGTCCGGCCCCTTCTCCGCCGCCATGTCCGGCCTCTTCCCCGACGCCATTATCCACCATCTCTTCGTCTTGCCCCGTGTCGTCATTGCCTGCCCCGTCGGCGTCCTCAACATCGTCATCCTCATCTTCAATTACCCACCGAGTATAGCCATCCATGAAACCAGTCATGAGCAGGTGCGCTTCGACATGACCATCTTCATAGGGGTCGAGCCAAACTATTCCTTTGCATTTTCTACACGGACATAAAACCTCTGTCCGGTTATTTTCTTTCATGTCCTGCACCGCCGACCGCAACCACCTGTCCACCATCGTTCCACTGACCATCATGAACGTCTGCACGGTAATAATAAAAAAAATTGAGTATAAAAATGCGTGCATGCATCAAAGTCATACAAAAATTCAGCATGACCTTCCCTAAAAATAGGACATATAGATCGGCTGATATCTCATCAAGACTGGGCTTAATGATGTTATCGGCGTCTACCTCAGATGGCTTGGGAAGATCAGACATGGTGGATGATGATGATTGATCTTCTGTCCCCAGCGGAGTTGCCAAAAAGTGTGTTCACACACGTACACGTCACGTGTACCCTCGACGCAGGGGGTGATGCACCGCAGCTCACGTCGAAGGAGACCCGACCGACAGCGCGATACGCAAGACAGTCGGCGGGCGCTTTTGCAGACCCGAAACCCCGCGTACCCGGGAGGGACCCCGTCAGGGATTGCGGCGGCTATGGGCTGCCCTAGGTTGATTCGCTGGCCCCTAGAGCCTCGGGATTCGCAGCTCTCAAACACGAAGAACAGCGAAGAACGAGAGAGAAAAACGGTGGGGAGATAAAACGTAGACTGAAAAAGTAGTATATTGATTTGTTCGATTGTGTGTTGTTCCAATCGGCCGTCACCCCCAACATATATAAGAGGCGGCTGGACTTCTCGTACAAGCAAAGGATTTATCTAGGCTTTTCTTACAACAAAATTACATCAATTCACGTTCAAAACCATAGTCAAATTCGGACTGGTTCTATCCAAACTTTTCAAAACTGTTCGGTTTAAACTGGCTGTATTTTGAGGCTCCTTTTTGTGGTGATAAACGACCTCGGATGGTAACGAGCACAAAAGCAATATTGACCGTTTCGACGAGACGCACATCTTTCATGTTGAACATTTTTTCATTAGAGGACATCTCGAGGGTCAAATCGCTCGCACAAAACAGCTAATTCCTCACGCAGCTCATCAGACATACCCACATATGTGTCTGGTTCCGGGCGTCATATTTTGCCCGCTGGTGTGTCTCGCTGTGCGGGCTATAACTTTTTCATACGACCTCGGATTGAGACGATCTTTATATCAAAATCAATAGTTTTGACGAGACGCACAACTTACGTCTAGAACAATTTTCCATCCAAGATCATCTGAATAACCTTGTGAGCCCATCTTCAACTTCTCGTCGGCTTGACTATCACAGCCTCCACCCCAGCAGGCCTTCCACCCGGGTAAGCTTTCCACACCGGCAAGGTTTTTACCCGGCAAGGTCTCACATCAGCAAGGTTTAACCCCGGCAAGGTTTCTACCTCGGCAAGGGTTCCTCCCTGGCAAGGTTTCTCCCCCGGCAAGATTTCACATTAGCAAGGTTTTACCTCGGCAAGGTTTCTACCCCGGCAAGAGTTTCTTCCGGCAAGAGTTCCTCCCGGCAAGGTTTCTCCTCGGCAAGATTCCACACCGCAAGCTTTCCACGCTGGCAAGCCTCCACACCGCAGGGTTTTACCTGGTAAGGTTTTCATTCAGCCGACAAAGGCCAAATACTTTCTCGCTCAGGGCCGGCCCGCGAAGTGTTGCCTCTAACTTTTGCATATATACGAACCCGGAATCTTGACCATGCCAAAATCTGGTGTCAACAGTTCCTATTTTGTATACACACTTAGCCATTATTATCCATGGGTCCAAAGATGTAATATATATGTTCCTATTTTGTATACATATTTAACCGTGAAATGATGCAATATATATCGCCTTCCCTTCGTTCACTGCTCTTGGAAAAAAAGTAAGAGAAAATAAAGGAAAAGAAAATAGAAGGAAACAAACAGTAAAAATGTTATATAGGTACTGGTTATAGCAGGAGCGCTTTTGTGAGAAAAGAGCTACAGCTAGTCAAGATAGCAGTAGCGGTTTCTACACGAAACCGCTATAGCTACCTGGAGTAGCTATAGCGCGTTTTGCCTAAACGTGCTACTGCTATGCCCACTTAAGCCCCAAAATCCGCACTCCTCACTTCATCCCGCCTCTTTCCCCCCAAATCCCCACACTCTCTCTTCCCCCGTCGCGCCGCCGGAGCCCTGCCCTTGCCGCGCCTCTGCGCTCGCCTCCGAGGCCGACCCCGACCGACCCCGGCGTCGGCTCCGGCCCCGACCCCGACCCTGACCGACCCCGACCAACCCGGCCCGGCCCAGCCGCTCGACCCCGACCCCTCCCAACCTCGACCATCGTCGGGCCTGCACCCTCTGTAAGCCCCCCACCGCTCCTCCTCTCTCTGGTAGCTAGGTTTTTTGGTTAATTTACTTAGGTTTTGGTTAGGGCAGATGGTTAATTAGGTTATATATTTAGTTATGAATTTTGCTAGGTTTTCTTCAAGTTCTATATATGCAAATTTGAAGTGGACATGTGATATGTGGACATGTGATGTTTTGGACATGTCATATTTGGAATTTGGACATGTCATTTGGACATAATGATTATGTGCAGGGTAAATGATCCGAGTGGCCTATGTTACGCCGGAATGTTGATTCATTTCCGTTCCGGTGAATTTCAGGCGCTCGATATGTCCATTTTTTAGCAAAGGTCATGCCGAAATTTTCCGTGAATTTTGGCATGATTTGTGCTAGATAGTAGGCATATCGAGTGCGGGGAGTTGCTGGGAAACGACATTCCGGCAAACATAGATTTATTTTTTATGTCATTTCTCTTTTTTTTCATAGTTTTAGAATTAAGCGAGGAGACTTAATCATAGGAAACATGTCGAACAACGAAGAAATTAGGCCTTCTGACCAAGATGCAGACGAGATGGACTATGAGGGTGAACAGGAGTACCTCGACTGTTTGACTGCTAAGCAATTGCATAGTCAAGGTTTGCAGGTCGGCCTCGATGATGGTACTGACGCCGACATCGACACCGATGGCGGCGCCGAGACCGGTGGGGAAGGTACCGACGGGGAAGATACCAGCGGGGAAGGTACCGGTGCCGATGCCGCTACCGAAATGAAGAAGCAGAAGAAGCAAAGGATACGAAAACCTAACAAACTATGGACTGGACGACTAGTGATCACAAAGATGTCACCTGGCAAGTTTGAGCCATTAGAGTCGGAAGAACCTCACAAAGAACACTAATTAAAACATAAAACCACATCTAAACAGAAGCTAAAAGGATTATTTATTCCTAAACGGAAGCAAAAGCAAAAAAACTAAAAGTAAAATTGGGTTGCCTCCCAACAAGCGCTATCGTTTAACGCCCCTAGCTAGGCATAAAAGCAAGGATAGATCTAGGTATTGCCATATTTGGTAGGAAATCCATAAGTGGCTCTCATGATAGATTCATATGGTAATTTTATTTTGTTTCTAGGGAAGTGTTCCATGCCCTTCTTTAAGGGAAATTGGAATCTAATATTTCCTTCATATCAATAATTGCACCAATCGTTCTAAGGAAAGGTCTACCAAGAATAATAGGACATGAAGGATTGCAATCTATATCAAGAACGATAAAATCTACGGGCACATAATTCCTATTTGCAACAATAAGAACATCATTAATTCTTCCCATAGGCTTTTTGATAGTGGAATCCGCAAGATGCAAGTTTAGAGAGCAATCATCAAAGTCACGGAAATCTAGCAAATCACACAAAGTTTTGGGGATAGTAGAGACACTAGCACCCAAATCACACAAGGCATGAAACTCACAATTTTTAATTTTAATTTTAATAGTAGGTTCCCACTCATCATAGAGCTTTCTAGGGATAGAGACTTTGAACTCAAGTTTTTCTTCATAAGATTGCATCAAGGCATCAACAATGTGTTCGGTAAAGGCCTTATTTTGACTATAAGCATGAGGAGAATTTAGCACGGATTGCAACAAGGAAATACAATCAATTAAAGAGCAATTTTCAGAATTAAATTCCTTGAGATCCAAAATAGTGGGTTTAGCAACATCTAGGTTTTTATTTCTTTCAATCCCACACTTATCAATTTCATCATCAAGATCTAAAAACTCCGAATTCTTAGAACGCCTTCTAGGTAAAGGAAGATCATATTCAGTTTCATCAAGATTCATGTTGCAAAACAAAGATTTAATGGGGGACACATCAATAACTTTTAGATCTTCATCTTGATTTTCATAGGAATTGGAAGAACATGCTTTAATAAAGGCATCTTTGGAAGCACGCATCCTAGCGGTTCTTTCTTTGCACTCATCAATGGAAATTATCATAGCTTTGAGAGACTCATTGATATCATGCTTAGGAGGAATAGATCTAAGCTTTAAAGAATCAATTTCAAGAGAAATTCTATCAACGTTCCTAGCCAAATCATCAACTTTAAGCAATTTCTCTTCAAGAAAAGCATTAAAATTCTTTTGTGAATTCATAAACTCTTTAACACTACTCTCAAATTCAGAGGGCATCTTATTAAACTTTCCATAAGAGTTTTTGTAGGAATTTCCATAATTATTAGGAGGTTTACTAGGATAAGGCCTAGGATTAAAATTCCCTCTATACGCGTTGTTACCAAAATTATTCCTACCAACAAAATTCACATCCATAGATTCATTATTATTCTCAATCAAAGTAGACAAAGGCATATCATTAGGATCAGAAGAAACACTATTAGTAGCAAATAATTTCATAAGTTCATCCATCTTTCCACTCAAAACATTAATTTCTTCTATCGCATGCACTTTTTTATTGGTAGATCTTTCAGTGTGCCTGACGGTGTCCTGGACTAGGGGGTAATCACCACGTCGTCTCCCGATCAGTTGGATTGGGCCGAGGACCCCCATGGCCGTATACTCATGGGCCAGTCCGGACAGTTGCCGCATACAAGGAAGATTCCACAAGACTTGGCGATCAAGACAAGGACTCCTCCCCACCGACGTATTCGGCTAGGACTCTTGTTATCCTAGGCCTCTGGTGCATTATATAAACCGAGGCCAGGCTAGTCGATAGAGAGAGATACAATAAACAACCCTTACAATCATACCATAGGCTAGCTTCTAGGGTTTAGCCTCCTTGATCTCGTGGTAGATACACTCTTGTAAACATCCACAATATCAATATCAATCGAGCAGGACGTAGGGTTTTACCTCCATCAAGAGGGCCCGAACCTGGGTAAAACATCGTGTCCCTTGTCTCCTGTTACCATCCGCCTAGACGCACAGTTCGGGACCCCCTACCGAGATCCGCGGTTTTGACACCGACATTGGTGCTTTCATTGAGAGTTCCTCTGTGTGTTGGCAAAAGGTCGATGGCTCGCTTCTTTGGTCAGCTGCGACTTGGCATCTTCATCACCAGCTCATTGGTCACCTTGGTTCGACCAAGGACTGCGCCCTATCTCCGATCGTCATGTTCGGATGATGGCCTTCATCAACATCAGCTCCGATCTCTATCAAGATCATGGAGGAATCATCCAGTGAGCCCGGGGCTCAACGTCAACATTGCCCTCGAGGCGATCGTCTTTATTTTTACGGACAGCGAACTTGTATCCGCCGTCACCGCCTCCTCGAGCGTCGGTTTGACGATTGCTTCGGTGGAATTGTGCGGAATTGAGTCTACAACAACCCTGGAAAATTTCGTTAAATTCCGATGGAGGAATCTCTGGCAATCTCCGGTATACCGGAGCGGCATTGAATCTGGACGAGAATCCGGACGAGTTTAGAGCGTGGTGTCCAGCTTCTAGCTCGGACTTCCTCTGGAAGATCCAACCGTTGATCGGCTGCGGAATTCCTATATCTACCACCCCTCAAAATTTCAGCTCGATCCGACCGTCCAAACTCCGGGAACCTTCCGATTAGTGCATCACTTTTCGGATCTGTTTTCTGCGCGAACCCGAGTTCGCCTTTTTTATGAACGGGATTTCAGACATCCTTCTTGAAGGAATTTTTGTATGGGGTACTGTGTTTCGTTCCCGAACACATCCCACTAACTTTAAAATCTTTTGAACATGATCTTCAACACCATGCTGGTGTCAAACCAGTCCGGCAATATTGCTCCACGGCTGCCGACCTACGCTAGACACGTCGTCACTTTGTTGAGCCGAACTCAACTTCTTCGGATCATCATCTCGGCAAGCCGAACAAGAGTCCGGCATCGTAAAGAATAAATCATCACCAACATCGCCGCCCCACGGATTGCACGGAGCGGGCATGCCGGCATCGCCGCACGGACGCTTCATCAAGCCGGCATCGACAACGTCACGACCTGCATCGGCAGGGCCGCACTATTGCTTCTTCAAGCTGGTGTCCATCACGCCGACCTACTTCGACTCATCGGCTGACACTACGGCTTCATCACGTTAGCTGGACCGGGGGCTTCATCATCTCTTCATCAACCTACTCCGGACACTTCGGCGTCACTATCCGACCAGGCGATGGGTGCGCGGATCGAGTCCCAATTTTGGGAATCACCTTCCTTCGGATTGCTACAACAAATAAACCAGGTGCTATTAATCCTAGTATTTCTTTTTGCTTGTTTGGGTTAATTTTTTCCAAGGAATTATTACTCTGGTTTGTCCATCATATGTACACAGGTCTATCAAATGGTGGCCGCATTATCAACGGTCGCATGATGGTTCGATCAGTTTCCGTACATAGTCCGGCGAACGCCGCATCCGGAACTCGAACCGACCTGTGAATTCAGGCCTTGCCACGCCTTTACCGCATCACGCCGCCGCCCTGCATCGACATTGACTTCGGTGCCAGGCCATATTTCTTTTATTACTCACTTTGCATAAATTATTTATTATGCAATGATTTTTTTTAAATTATCACTATTACTATTATATCCGGTTTGCACTATTTTTTGTGCACAGGAAAATGATCCAGCCGGACTATATCCTTTGACGTCACCTCGGCTGGACGGGGGGCTTCGTCAACATTTCATTACCCCTTGCCAGGGACTTCGTCATCACTTTGCCGTCCTGCATTGACCGTGCTATGTCACCACTTCGGAGTGCTGAGCTCTTTGCTCCGCCACCTCGGGACCGGCTTGGGGGATGGAACCTTGTCCCGCATCAAGCTCGGACCGCGTCGTCAATACCGAACACATTAACCAGCTAAGTTGCCTTCATGCTCAAAGTTTTAAATTTCTAACTTGAGTTCGGTTCGACCAAGCATTATACTTTTTTGGAAAAAAGTTGCTTGTAAAAATTTTCCTTGTCGAAACTTTGTTTGCACACACTTGACGTGCTACCCGCGCTCATTATATTCGGGGCTTCTTTAACTGAAGCTTATTAATTGGGCTTTATGCCCAACACATGTGTGACACTTCCGCATGTACCTTTTATTCACCATTATATGCATCGATATGACTTAAGTTTTGGCCAAGCTGGGTTGCTGGCTCCTGTGCTTACCCCACGTTCTGATTGTTGGCTAGGTGGTAAAGGAGCACCTCTGCGATTATTCTGCCGGGTCAGCCGGATGTGTACCTCAGACTGGGTGAAGCGAAAGCTAGCGTTCTTAAGGGAATACTCGGTCGGTGAACTAAAAGATGATTTCTTACCTATTTATTTACCTGCCCCAGATGTTTTTCTGCTCTTTTCGCAGTCCGGACATGCACTTTAGGGCATGCCTCCCAGAAAAGGAACCCCTAACGGAACTATTCTCCTGGAAGATGTTTCTTACTAACCATGTAATATAACATAACTAGTTGGGCACTTGTGCGATAAAGCACTAATGACCCCTACGCCTGGTCTCCACGCATGCCCCGGTTTTTATAACCGCGAGGGTATTCGGACACACTCCGGACTATTGGGTCCAGAGGTTGAAGCGAAAAGGTCCGCTACGACAAACGATCTACAATCCGGCTAGAAGGCATTCTACATGTCACCTTACATTTTATAGTCAACTTTTACCCAAGTCACTTGCGGGCTCTTATGTTTATTTGAGCCGTTTCATACTAAGGGTTTACCGATAGCGGGACTATTTTCTTTGAAAGACATTTCTTCTGTTAAACAGTAATATAACATATCTCTCTGCGTACCTTTGTTTATAAAACCGTATGGCCAGATTGCCTTGTTTGTCGTCAATCTTTGCCCTCATAAAGGCTTTATAAAGTAGGACAAACACTCCTCGGTTACTGGCCGAGGAGGTTGAAGCCGATGGTCGGTCAACAAAGTTTTGTACAATGCGGATCCGAGCATTAATGACATAAAGTACTTAGATGCATTGAGTCATTACACATAATTTATGATTTTACTATGGATATTGATCCTTAATTCGGCCACCCGTGCCCGCATTAAGGCTCGGGGGCTACTAGGCTTCGGGCTTATTATTTACAAATATTAAAGGGGCACATCAATCCCCTGATCTAGTGTTGCCACCCGACCCGTGTCTCGGGGGCTACTGCATTGCCTGTTCTATGCAGAAAATTTTAAGTGCAATACAGTTTCCGAGGAGATTTTGATCCTCAGGTTGGTCGGCCGCACCCAACCTGACTCTCGAGTACTGAGCATGCCGCTTTTTGTGTCCCGAAGTATTCTGCCGAGCTAGGACTTGATCCTCGGACTGATTTTGCAAATCAACTTTGAGTCTCAATGCCTCTGGGATCATCGGTCTTATGTCATCCTTCATGTGCATCTCGGGTTTTAGACCGATACCCACCTTGAGGGCTACTGGCTATGTATCTCGGCAGAGAATAAATTGCATCAATCAAAAATGTTGACAAAAATCGGCCCACATTCGGGGTGGTGCACTACCTCGCAAGAAGTCCGGCATAAAGCTCGGACGCTAGTGGCTGGCTCCATAGAGGGCATTTCCGGCATTAAGCTCGGCTAAACTCCTTCAAACTTCTTTGAACCAAGGTGATTTACGACACCTCGGATACAGTCCGGCGATAGAGCTGGGAAGCAGTCCGGCGTTGGTGCTCGTCTGCAAAAGATACTTCAAATGTAGTCCGGCGTTAGAGCTCGGACGCAAGAGGACATTGCCTCCCGGGAATAACTTCAAACCCGAGGTGTGGCATAAAAATAACAAGGCATTGATAAAGGCCGTAAACTTAAAAGGGCTCCTCGGATACCCGACGTATAAACTCGCCGAATGCATATCGGCGATCCTCAAGATCGAAGATGAGAAGATTTGTTGAACCAGTTTTCAAGACCGACGACCGAAGATGAAGAACAGTTCGGAAGAATCGAGGAGCGCCCCTAACGAAGACCGGTTCAGGGGCTCTTGACGGTGTCTGGACTAGGGGTACTCACCACGTCGTCTCCGATCAGTTGGATTGGGCGAGGACCCCATGGTCCGTATACTCATGGGCCAGTCCGGACGGTTGCCGCATACAAGGAAGATTCCACAAGACTTGGCGATCAAGACAAGGACTCCTCCCCACCGGCGTATTCGGCTAGGACTCTTGTTATCCTAGGCCTCTGGTGCATTATATAAACCGAGGCCAGGCTAGTCGATAGAGAGAGATACAATAAATAACCCTTACAATCATACCATAGGCTAGCTTCTAGGGTTTAGCCTCCTTGATCTCGTGGTAGATCCACTCTTGTAAACATCCACAATATCAATATCAATCGAGCAGGACGTAGGGTTTTACCTCCATCAAGAGGGCATGAACCTGGGTAAAACATCGTGTCCCTTGTCTCCTGTTACCATCCGCCTAGACGGACAGTTCGGGACCCCCTACCCAAGATCCGCCGGTTTTGACACCGACAGTGCCATTGAGAATAATTAACCATAATATTATCTAGAAGTTTAGTAGCATCTCCTATAGTGATTTCCATAAAAGTGCCTCCCTTGCTTGAATCTAAAAGATTTCTAGAAGCAAAATTCAATCCGCATAAAAGTTTTGTATAGTCATCCACAAGTTCAAACCATGAGTAGGACAATTACGTATCATTAATTTCATTCTCTCCAAAGCTTGTGCAACATGTTCATGATCAAGTTGCTTAAAATTCATAATATCATTCCTAAGAGAGATAATTTTAGCGGAGGAAAATACTTAGAGATAAAAGCATCTTTGCACTTGTTCCAAGAATCAATACTATTTTTAGGCAGAGATGAAAACGACGCTTTTACGATCTCTAAGCTTAAAAAGGAAATAGCTTCAACTTAACGACATCATTATCCACATCTTTTTCTTTTGCATATCACATAAATCAACGAAGCTATTCAGATGAGTAGCGCCATCTTCACTAGGAAGGCCGGCGAATTGACCTTTCATAACAAGATTCAACAAAGCAGTATTGGTTTCACAAGATTTAGTATTGGCAATAGGAGCAATCGGAGTGCTAAGGAAATTATTATTATTGGTATTGGTGAAGTCACACAATTTGGTAGCATCTTGAGCCATCGCGACAAACAAGCAATCCAACACACGAGCAAACAAAAGGCAAGCAAGAAGGTAACGGGAAAAAGAGGAGGAGATTGGGAAAGAGAGGGCGAATAAAACGGCAAGGGTGAAGTGGGGGAGAGGAAAACGAGAGGCAAATGGCAAATAATGTAATGCGAGAGATAGGGATTGTGATGGGTACATGGTATGGTTGACTTTCTCTTGTGTGAGCCTCCCCGGCAACGGCGCCAGAAATTCTTCTTGCTACCTCTTGAGCACTGCGTTGGATTTCCCCAAAGAGGAGAGAATGATGCAGCAAAGTAGCGTAAGTATTTCCCTCAGTTTTTGAGAACCAAGGTATCAATCCAGTAGGAGGCCACGCACAAGTCCCTCGTACCTGCACAAAATGATAGCTCCTCGCAACCAACGCGATTAGGGGTTGTCAATCCCTTCACGGTCACTTACGAGTGTGAGATGTGATAGAGATGATAAATAATATTTTTGGTATTTTTTTGGTATAGAGATGCAAAGTAAAAAGTAAAAGGCAAAGTAAAAACAAAGCAAGTATTAAAGTGATGGAGATTGATATGATGAGAATAGACCCGGGGGCCATAGATTTCACTAGTGGCTTCTCTCAAGAGCTTAAGTATTCTACGGTGGGTGAACAAATTACTGTTGAGCAATTGACAGAATTGAGCATAGTTATGAGTATATCTAGGTATGATCATGTATATAGGCATCACGTCCGAGACAAGTAGACCGAAACGATTCTGCATCTACTACTATTACTCCACTCATCGACCGCTATCCAGCATGCATCTAGAGTATTAAGTTAAAAACAGAGTAATGCCTTAACCAAGATGACATGATGTAGAGGGATAAAGTCATGCAATATGAAAAAAACCCCATCTTGTTATCCTCGATGGAAACAATACAATACGTGCCTTGCTGCCCCTTCATCCTTTGGGAAAGGACACGCAAGATTGAACCCAAAGCTAAGCACTTCTCCCATTGCAAGAACTACCAATCTAGTTGGCCAAACCAAACGGATAATTCGAAGAGACTTGCAAAGATAACCAGTCATACATAAAAGAATTCAGAGGAGATTCAAATATTATTCATAGATAATCTGGATCATAAACCCACAAGTCATCGATCTCAACAAACACAACGCAAAAATAAGATTACATCGAATAGATATCCACGAGAGAGGGGGAGAACATTGTATTGAGATCCAAAAAGAGAGAAGAAGCCATCTAGCTACTAGCTATGGACCCGTAGGTCTGAAGTAAACTACTCACACTTCATCGGAGGGGCTATGGTGATGATGTAGAAGCCCTCCATGGTGGATGCCCCCTCCGTGAGCTCCGAACAGGCCCCAAGATGGGATCTCGTGGATACTGAAGTTGCGGTGGTGGAATTAGGTTTTGGCTCCCGTTCGATCGTTTGAAGTGCGTAGGTATATATAGGAGGAAGGAGTACGTCGGTGGAGCAACAGGGGGCCCACGAGGCAGGGGGCGCGCCCCCACCCTCGTGACCGCCTCTTTTGTTCCTTGGAGTAGGGTCCAAGTCCCCTGGATCACGTTCGGTGAGAAAATCACGTTTCGGAAGGTTTCATTCCGTTTGGACTCCGTTTGATATCCCATTTCTTCGAAACACTGAAATAGGCAAAAAAACAGCAATTCTGGGCTGGGCCTCCGGTTAATAGGTTAGTCCCAAAAATAATATAAAAGTGGAAAATAAAGCCCAATATAGTCCAAAACAGTATGTAAAGTAGCATGGAGCAATCAAAAATTATAGATACGTTGGAGACGTATCACCTAGCATGCCTGGAAAGCCTCTAGCTGCGTTGGTCGCCAATAATCTCTCTGTATCAGCGGCAGTTGGCTGCCTCAAGTACTCTGGGCCAAACACCTCGATCACAGCCTGGCAAAACTTGTACATTGACATCAGAAAAGTTGTCTTACTCATACCCACATACTCATCCACCAGATCGCCTCGAATTCCATATGCAAGCACGCGGATGGCCGCAGTGCATTTCTGGTAAGAGGAGAATCCAAGCTTGCCAAGGGCATCCGTCTTGCACTGGAAGTATGGGTCATGAGCAACCACTCCTTCTCGGATACGATTGAACACATGCCTTGCCATACGAAAACGGCGACGAAATTTATCCGGCTTGAAGAGCGGGGTGTTGGCAAAGTAATCGGCATAGAGCAGGGCGTGGCCTCTCTCCCTGTTGCGGTTCAGGTTGGGAGCACGGCCAGGGAGTGACCCCCTGTACCGAGGAAGCTGCCGTTGAATATGGTCGTGAACGACCAGTGCAGCCACCACAAGATCTTCATCATCTCACGGCGAATCGTCCGATGAACAAAGGAAGTGATGGAAGAAAAACTCGTCTCCACTGTCCATACCTTTGTTGGCAAAATGTTGAACACCTTGCGGCCGTGGTGGCTGATACATCTCCGTCGTATCTACTTTTCCAAACACTTTTGCCCTTGTTTTGGTCTCTAACTTGTATGATTTGAACGGAACTAACCCGGACAGACACTGTTTTCAGCAGAATTGCCATGATGTTGTTTTATGTGCAGAAAACAAAAGTTCTCGGAATGACCTGAAACTCCACGGGATGTCTTATAAAAAATAATAAAAAGTCCTCACCAAAGATGAAGACCAGGAGGCCCACACCCTGTCCACGAGGGTGGGGGCGCCCCCCCCCTGGGCGCGCCCCCTACCTCATGGGCCCCTTGGAGACCCTCCGACGCCAACTCCAACTCTATTTATTGGCTTTCGGGGAGAACAAAATCAGGGAGAAAGAATCATCGCGTTTTACGATACGGAGCCGCCGCCAAGCCCTAATCTCTCTCGGGAGTGCTGATTTGGAGTCCGTTCGGGGCTCCGGAGAGGGGGATTCGTCGTCGTCGTCATCATCAACCATCCTCCATCACCAATTTCATGATGCTCACCGCCGTGCGTGAGTAATTCCATCGTAGGCTTGCTGGACGGTGCTGGGTTGGATGAGATTTATCATGTAATCGAGTTAGTTTTGTTAGGGTTTGATCCCTAGTATCCACTATGTTCTGAGATTGATGTTGCTATGACTTTGCTATGCTTAATGCTTGTCACTAGGGCCCGAGTGCCATGATTTCAGATCTGAACCTATTATGTTTTCATGAATATATGTGTGATCTTGATCCTATCTTGCAAGTCTATAGTCACCTATTATGTGTTATGATCTGACAACCCCGAAGTGACAATAATCGGGACACTTCTCGGTGATGACCATAGTTTGAGGAGTTCATGTATTCACTATGTGCTAATGCTTTGTTCCGGTTCTCTATTAGAAGGAGGCCTTAATATCCCTTAGTTTCCAATAGGACCCCGCTGCCACGGGAGGGTAGGACAAAAGATGTCATGCAAGTTCTTTTCCATAAGCACGTATGACTATTTACGGAATACATGCCTACATTATATTGATGAATTGGAGCTAGTTCTGTGTCACCCTATGTTATGACTGTTACATGACGAACCGCATCCGGCATAATTATCCATCACTGATCCGGTGCCTACGAGCTTTCCATATACTGGTCTTCGCTTATTTACTTCTTCGTTGCAACTGTTACAATCACTGCAAAAATACCAAAAACATTACTTTTGTTGTCTTTACTTTTGTTACCGTTACCATCACTATCATATTACTTTCCTACTAAACACTTTGCTGCAGATACTAAGCTTCCAGGTGTGGTTGAATTGACAACTCAGCTGCTAATACTTGAGAATATTCTTTGGCTCCCCTTGTGTCGAATCAATAAATTTGGGTTGAATACTCTACCCTCGAAAACTGTTGCGATCCCCTATACTTGTGGGTTATCAAGAGCATTTTCTGGCGCCGTTGCCGGGGAGCATAGCTCTATTCTTTGAGTCACTTGGGATTTATATCTGCTGGACACTATGAAGAACTTGAAAGACGCTAAGACAACAATTTATCCCTCAACTACGAGGGGAGGTAAGGAACTGCCATCTAGCTCTGCACTTGATTCACCTTACATTATGAGTAAGCTAGCGACACCTAAACCTACTTACGTTATTCGTCCGATATGTCGCATGTTATTGATGATGCCACTTCTGCTATGCATGATACTTATGATGAAACTACTTCTATGCTTGATACTACTGTGCCCCTTGGTGAATTTCTAGATGAACAAATTTCTAGGTCTAGAGAAAGAGAAATTATTGAAACTGAATACAATGATGAAAGTGATGATGAAAATATGCCTGCAATTCCTGAGGGTTATCTTTTTGATCCGGAATCTTCTACAGCTATTTTTGCCTGCCAGGATAGATATGAACTTAAGAGGCTGCTAGTTAAATGGAGTAAAGAATCTCTTAGAGATAGGATGAGACCTGACCCTTCTTTTGCTACTTCACCTATCTGTGTTCCCGATAAGGATTATTATGAATTCTCTGTTGATCCTGATATAATTACTTTGGTTGAATCTGATCCGTTTTATGGCTATGAATCTGAAACTGTTGTGGCACATCTTACTAAGTTAAATGATATAGCTGCCCTGTTTACTAATGATGAGAGATCGCGCTACTTTTATATACTCAAAATATTTCCATTCTCATTAAAGGGTGATGCTAAGATATGGTTTAATTCTCTTGATCCTGGTTGCGTGCGTGGTCCCCAGGATATGATTTATTACTTCTCTGCTAAATATTTCCCTGCTCATAAGAAACAAGCTGCTTTGAGGGAAATATACAACTTCGTGCAAATTGAAGAAGAGAGTCTCCCACAAGCTTGGGGGAGGCTTCTCAAGCTACTTAATGATTTTCCTAATCATACTCTTAAGAAACTTGAAATACTTGATATCTTTTATAATGGACTAACCGATGCTTCCAGAGATTACCTGGATAGTTGTGCTGGTTCTCTTTTCAGGGAAAGAACACCGGATGACGCTGAAATTCTATTGAATAATATGTTGACAAATAAAAATAATTGGGCACCTCCTCAGCCAACTCCCGTGCCAGCTCCTGAGCCAATTACTGAGCCTATTCCTAAACCAATTCCGAAGAAGAGAGGTGTTCTATTTCTGAGTCCTGTAGATATGCAAGAGGCAAAGAAATCTATGAAAGAAAAAGGTATTAAAGCTGTAGATGTTAAGAATTTACCTACTATTGAAGAAATACATGGTCTTCATTTACCGCCTGTTGAAGAAGTATATGATCTCAATCCTTTATTCACTGAAGAACCTCCTGATCCCGATATCCCTACATACACTACTAGGGAAAAGCCTATACACAGAATCTTAGCAGCAGCGCGGGTCAAAAAG
Source organism: Aegilops longissima (assembly GCA_021605205.1). Lineage (NCBI taxonomy): Eukaryota > Viridiplantae > Streptophyta > Magnoliopsida > Poales > Poaceae > Aegilops > Aegilops longissima. The sequence continues at coordinate 87,076,871 of CM038681.1, forward strand.
GAGCGCTGCTGCTAATTAGTAGTAGCGAGTGTGCGGAAAACTCGCTGCTGATAAGTTTTTAGCAGTAGCGCACTCTGTGTAAAACGCGCTGCTACAAATATCCACTGGCGGTGTTCACCGAGCTCCATTTAGCAGTAGCACCGTTGCCCGAACCGCGCTACTACTACGGATATAGTAGCAGCGCGCTTTTACTGGGATCGCTGCTGCTACATTTCAAATTGGCAATTTTTTGTCTTTGTTAGCGATGGCGCGCCGTTGCCTAAAGCGCTGCTGCTAATTCTTTAGCAGCAGCGTTTCTTCTCCAGCGCCATCGCTAACCCGCACCAACCCACCACCATTCCCCACCCGTGCCTCCCTCCCCTCCTCTCTTCCCTTCCCCTACCTCCCCACATGCTCCCCTCTCACTCTTCTTCTTCCTCAATACTTCTCCCCCATTACTCTTTCTCTTCTATCCACCTTTCTCTCTCTTCATTACTCCTACCTAACTACACCACCTCCATTAATGCATCTCCTTTCTCTATTTCCTTTCCCCTCCACTAGTTGAAGTTGTCTCCTCCCAAATTAGCTAGCTAGGTAGATGTAGCATTTAGTTAAGTGACCTATTTGCCCCCTAACTAGATCTATCTTTGTCAACAAGAGCTTTGTGCACTTTTGATCTCCAATGAGGGAAGATGATGATGATGATGAAGTATACGTCAAAAGAAGAATCAATACTACATTACCTAAGAAAAATCATACTCCATGGAAAAGGCAAAGTCACAATGAGGGGCTCAATTATTCTTCGACGAACAAGAAGGGAAAGAAGCTGACTCAAAAACGAAAACGTCTGCAGTGAGGAAACTTATGTTATTGGTCAAATGATGTAATATATATATATATGTTCCTATTTTGTGTACACACTTAGCCATTATTATGCATGGGTCCAATGATGTGTAATATATATGTTCCTATTTTGCGTATATATCGCCCTCCCTTCATTCACTGCCCTCGGGAAATAAAAGTGGGATAAAATAAAGGAAAAGGAAAACTGGCAGTAGAGAAGGTAGTAGCAGCGCGTTTTTCCTAAACCGCTACAGATACTGAAGTTAGTACAAGTGAATTCCGTGTAAAGCGTTATAGCTACTGAAGGTAGTAGCCGCGCGTTTTGTCCAAATGCGCTACTGCTACGTCCACTTAACCCAAAATTCTCACCCGCCCTACTTCATCCCGCCTCCCCCCCCCCAAATCCCCACTCTCCCCCGTCGCACCACCGCGCCCGACCCGGCCCCGGCGCTCGCCCCCGACTCCGGCACCGGCGCTAGCCCCCGACCTGGCCTCGCCCCGACCCGACCCAGCGCTCGCCCCGACCAGCCCCTCCCCGACCTCGCGCTCTCGCCCGACCCATCGGCCCTCGCCTCCTGCTCTCCCCTCCCGGCCGTCGTCGGGCCTGCCTCCTCGCCCTGCACCTCTGTAAACCCCCCTCTCTCTCTGCTAGGGTTCTTGGTTAATTTACTTAGGTTTTAGTTAGGGCAGTATGTTAATTAGGTTATCTATTTAGTTATGAATTTATCTAGGTTTCAAAATTTGATATGGACATGTGATATGTGCAAATTTGAACTGGACATGTGTTATGTGCATATGTCATGTTTTGGACATGTCATGTTTGGAAAATGATCCGAGTGCCCTATGTTACGCGGAATGTTGATTCATTTCCATTCGGTGAATTTCAGGTGCTCGATATGTCCATTTTTTAGCAAAGGTCATGCCGAAATTTCCCGTGAATAAAGGCATGATTTTGTGCTACATAGTTGGCATATATAGTGCTGGCACATAGATTTCTTTTTATGTCATTTATCATTTATTCATACTTTTAGAAATAAATGAGGACACTTAATCATAGGAAACATGTCGAACAACGAAGAAACTGGGCCTTCTGACCAAGATGCAGACGAGATGGATTATGAGGGTGAACAAGAGTACCTCGACTATTTGACTGCTAAGCAAGGTTTGCAGGTCGGCCTCGATGATGGTACTGACGCCGACATCGACACCGACAGCGCCGGCACCGATGGCGGCACCGAGACCGGTGGGGAAGGTACCGGCGGGGAAGGTACCGGCCCCGATGCCGCTACCGAAAAGAGGAAGCATAAGAAGCAGAGGATACGAAAACCTAACAAACTAGGGATTGGACGACTTGTGATCACAAAGATGGCACTTGGCAAGTTTGAGCCGTTAGAGCCGGAAGAACCTTGCATGTGCTATGGGAACCAAGTAGGATGCATCCCACGGAATCTTGTGAGCATCAACGACGATGACTTAAGGAGTAAAGAACATTTGACGCAGTTGCTCCTAACAAAGTTGCACAAGAGATTCAAGTTCCCGACCGGGATGATAACATAGAACAACCGTGGGATGATCCGAAGATGAAAAAGATTAACAATCACGCCATGGGCATGTTCAGCAATGATTTGGCCTCTGGAAACGAGGGTGAAACGAGCTACGAGGCTGATGAACCCCTGTCCAAGATTCGGAGGAAAATCCGACACTTACGGAAGAGGAGTTCGAAAAGTTCAAGGACACTTGCGCTACCGAGGTAGCCAAGGCTAAGGCTGCGAAATTCAAGAGCCTTCAGCAAAGGAACACGGGGAAGCATCGCCTCGGAAGCCGTGGCTAACTCGGTAAAAGGCCCATATGGGATAAGGAGGACGCGGAGCGTGAAGCCGCGGGTCTCCCAGACCCCTTTGCGAAGTTCACCAACCACTTGGAGCATGACTTCATCAGGGCCCGCTACAAGTGGGACAGGGAGAAAATGGTTTTTTACACGGACAAGATCAAGAGGAAATTGATTAGACTACTGGAGAAGCAACACCAGCTTGCAGCCGAAAGCCCTACTTCTCCGATGAGGCCCAAGTGGGACACCCCTCTCAACCGGGCCTTGAACGAACTTAAGGGACTCCCTTTGGATCAGCGGCCGCAATATGGTCGTGTGCACGGCGCCGAGGCGGCGCCACGTGGAAGGTGTTTTACAACGAGGGCCGGAGGCCAAGAAGCTGAAAACGAAGTTTAGTCTGGCGGACATCGACGCGAAGGTGAAGCTTGCGGTCGAGAAAAAAGCAGCTGAGGACGCGAAAAAAGCTGCCCAGGACAAATATGAGTTGCTACAGCAGGCACACAATGCAGCTGTAACTGCCTGCAGAAATGATTTCGCTACTAACTTGGTTCGATTATCATCAATCGGGCGAAGGAAAATCCAGACAAGGCGGTACATGATTTCCCGATGCCCAGTTTAGTGGGAGCAACTCCATGACCAACAACACCATCGCACCATCACTTGCTCACACAACCGGGCCTCCTCTCGCAGCCGCTCCCGCTCATAGTAGCCCGTCCTCGGTCTCAAAGCGCTAGGTGGGCCTTCGTCTTTGGCTGAGCTCGACGCACGGTAATTACATGTCGCACCAATATATATATATATATATATATATATATATATATATATATATATATATATATATATATATATATATATATAATATTCCATTTTGTTGCCTTCGGTTGTTTCACGCCACGACATATGTGTTTGCGGCGAAAGAAACCCGTGCACCATACTCTACTTGATCAAAGGCCGAAGGTGGACGTGGGAAAGGGATGATAATGGACGCCTCTCAACGCACGTTCCACAACCAACCGATCCCCGCTGGGCACTTCAGGTTAGCTTCACCAGTGTGAAATTGGGGCACGAGGATTTGCCTCCTCGAAGACATGATGTGGGAGCGGACGACGAGACCCCGCCATGGATTGAAGCTGCAAGAATTGGGTGCTGCTATGGCGAAGAATCTTATTAAATGCGAGCCGCCGAGAGCACACCAATAACTACCACACATCAACAAGCATGTGCGAAGACCACCATCCCGCCTACGCAATTACCAGCTCCTGTAGTACCGGGTGAGAGCGGCGGACGACATGATGAAGGGGGTGCAATAGTACTGGCTGATATAATTTCTCCTGTAGAACAGAGAATGGATGATGATACGGAGGTCGACCCTATGGATTACCTTAATAAAAAGACGTATGACTGTGACATAGATATGATGAGTCAATCATATGACGAATCGGGCTATCAGCTTGCTAATGAGGATATGGATGATATGCCCGGGCAGGGTTGTACCATGGATTGCAAAAAGTCTCTCTTCATGAAATCCTCACAGGACACGCCTGAAGATGCCGCCTCAACACAGGCTCAACTAGCCGGGCACGAGGGTCATACAATACTTAGCCCGGGAACACTGGGGCAGGGGTTAAGGAAGGGTCTGGAAGGTGTGCCCAAGAAAAAGGAGAGGAAGAGATCGGGAAGGTAATCGCCTCCAAACAAGCGAGCACATAGCAGCAGACGATGCATTACAAGAGCGTGTAACCGTGAAAAGTGCGGTCATGTTCCATCTCACGGGCGAGCTGATGCTACCGCCGAAACCGCTGGAGGCACTATCAGGGGATCTCAAGAGACTGCACGACCATGTGTTGTCGACTGAGAAAAGCCTACTAGCCTCATAGGATCCAGGATATCCGACATACGCGGCTCGTGTGCCTGAGGGGAAGTGCTACGTCGACACACAGCCCGCGGAGGTGTTCTTCCTGCGGTTTGACCATATCTTTGAGATGTTTCTAACAAGGCGGCTTGATTTTACTATCGTCCGCCTTTTTGTGCTACATATGAGCTCCGTCATGAAGAGTGAAGAAGTCTCGCAAATCTGTGTGGCGGATCTGTACTACATGTACGAGTCTTTCTTGAGTCTCGGCGACTTTGAGCGTGAAACTGCTAGGGAGTACCTCCAAAACTTCATGGTACAGAATAAGGACCGGGAAATTGTCCTCGTGCCTTATCATCCGAAGTAAGTGAGTTCCGGACAACCCTTTCGTACATTTCGATTATTCCTTCTCTCTCATATGGGGAATAATTTGAGGTGTCTTTACCCCGCAGCAGCGGGCGCGCCGTCCTTATCGTTCTTTACCCGCAAGACTCCCACGCCGTGTATTTTGACCCTTCTAGAGACTACGAGAAAAAAGACTACACCCACATAATGAATATTCTAGATGATGCTCTCCAAGGCTTCAGCTTTAGAGGTGGCCACGTGAAGATCAAGAAACAAAGGAACAAGAAGATGGGTTTCGCGCATAAAACTAACTTCTCCTGCATCCATGTCCCAAAACCAAGCAAGAAGGATGGATTCTACATCGTCCATCTCATGATTCAGTTCAACACGGATCACCAAAGCTTCAGATTAACAGCAGAAATGATGATCGTATCCACAAGTGGCTAGAATCTCATGGAGAAGTGGATTATAAACTTAGAGATGACTTCTTTCGCATCCAAAGCGACATTGCGACGATCATCATGAAAGAATTAAATCGATGAGAAGGGATGTTCCACCACGGCCCTATATCGCGGTGACGTCCGAACTCGCATAGGCATGCAACGTCTAGACCTCACGCCGTTCAAGAAGCTAGGGTTCGTCCTCGATGATATGGAAGGATGGAACTTCTAGTGATTTATGATGCCGATGATGATGATATGTGTCGGTTGAACTTGTATACTTCTTGTAGCGATGAAACTTTGTGATGTCCACGGTCCATGTGCCGAACTTGCGTAACGCTACTTTGTTAGTTTGCGTCACGATGACCCGCGTACCTCTAGTTAATTAATTTGCGCATTGTATGTTGCATCTAGTTGCTAACCCTTTCTTTTTCGGTGTTGCTCTAGTATATTTTGTTGCATATATATGATTGTACATCCTCTTCATGAACATGCATCTCTAACAGGTACCTAGTTTCTTGATGGCGAGATGGAATTGCTATGTCGTGTACAAAGGGAAGGTTCCGGGGGTGTACAACGAGTGGCATGAGTGTCAGGCGCAAGTGAATGGGTTCACGGGCGCCAGCCATAAAACTTCAAAAGCAGACAAGAAGGAGAAGCTAGTTACTTGAGGTTCACGCTAGCGAGAGAGGACTCAGAATCGCCACCTCATGTATCTGCATAGTTCCGCTCTCACTCATAGTGATAGCACTTCTTGCGTATACCTTTGTTTAGATGGATGACGTTGTTGTAGTTGCAAGTATTCGAGACTTGCATGTATCGCTATTTTCGAGATGATGAAAAGATATCACTTTGTGTTTGATGATGATTATGATGAGACTATTTGTATGTACATGCTATGATTACATTTGTGGTCTCGCAGACATTTGTATGTGTATCATGATGACATTTCTATGTGCTAAAGATTCTTCTATAAAGCCTGTTCAAATACAAAACAAATATGCCAAAAAAATAACAAAAAAACCTATTTAATGAGCAGTAGCGAGTGTACAAAAGTTAGCAGCAGCGCGCGATAGCGATAGCGTCAAGGTAAAGCGCTAGAGATACTAGCGAGAGCGAGCTTCATAAACAGCGCTGCTGCTACACTTGTGTAGCGATAGCGCCGGTGAGCACGCGCTACTGCTATATGTTAGCTGTAGCACCTTATTAGTAGCGCATATCCCCGCGCTACTGATACATCTAAAACCCGCGCTGCTGCTAGCCTTTTCCCTAGTAGTGACAGGTAGTAAAGGTAAATTCTCTCTATAGATATGATAAAGCTGAAGTCCCTCCTACTAAAATTGCTAGTCAGTGCTTGGATGAGTTTGATGACTTTATGTTTGAGCAAGATGACTTTAGTGCTTATTTTGGTAGACAATTGAAACATAATACCTTTATGATTAAACGCTTGAGTGATTATATGGCTAATATTAGAGGTGAACTTAAACTTGTTAGCAAACATGCTTCTATGGTTACCACTCAAGTAGAACAAGTACTTAAAGCTCAGAAAGAAGTGCTTGCTGAAATGAATAGTAAGAAAAATTATTATGCTGTTAGAGAGGCTACTAGAACTGGTAGAATGACTCAGGAACGTTTGTATCCTGAAGGCCACCCTAAGAGAATCGAGCAAGATTCTCAAAGAAATAATATTGATATGCCTAGTTCTTCTAAAAGGAAGAAAAAGAAAAATGATAGGACTATGCAAACTTCTAGTGAACCTATTGCTGAACCACCTGAGAATCCAAATGATATCTCTATGTCTGATGCTGAAACACACTCTGGTAATGAACATGAAACTAGTGAAAATGTTAATGATGATGTTCATGATGATGCTCAACCTACTAATGATAATGATGTAGAAGTTGAACCTGCTGTTGATCTTGATAACCCACAATCAAAGAATCAACGTTATGATAAAAGAGAATTCGTTGCTAGGAAACATGGTAAAGAAAGGGAACCATGGGTTCAGAAACCCATGCCTTTTCCTCCGAAACCATCCAAGAAAAAGGATGATGAGGATTTTGAGCGCTTTGCTGAAATGATTAGACCTATCTTTTTGCGTATGCGATTAACTGATGTGCTCAAAACAAATCCTTGCTATGTATATGAAAGATATTATTACAAATAAAAGAAAGATATCGGAAGCTGAAATTTCCACCATGCTTGCTAATTATACTTTTAAGGGTGTAATACCAAAGAAACTTGGAGATCTAGGAGTACCGACTATACCATGCTCCATTAAGAGAAATTATGTTAAAACTGCTTTATGTGATCTTGGAGCCGGTGTTAGTGTTATGCCTCTCTCTTTATATCGTAGACTTGACTTGAAGAATAAGTTGACACCTACTGAAATATCTTTGCAAATGGCTGATAAATCAACTACTATACATGTTGGTATTTGTGAGGATGTGCCTGTTGTGGTTGCAAACGTTACTATTTTAACGGACTTTGTTATTCTTGATATTCCCGAGGATGATAGTATGTCTATTATTCTTGGAATACCTTTCCTTAATACTGCAGGGGCTGTTATTGATTGCAACAAAGGCAATTTCACTTTTCATGTTAATGGTAATGAGCATACGGTACACTTTCCGAGGAAACAACCTCAAGTTTATAGCATCAACTCTATTGGAAAAATTCCATCGATTATATTTGGAGGTTTTGAATTTCCTCTCCCTACTGTCTAGAAGAAGTATGATATACTTATTATTGGGGATGTCCATATCCCCGTTGAGGTAACATAGCGTTATTCGAAATTTCTCCGGTTTCATGTTACTCGGAATGAGTTTGTTAACAAGACTTGATCAACCTTGTTAGTGGATTCCTTTTGATGAGCATGGGACGGATGAAACTAGAAGCACAACCTTCTGTACCCTCTTTATATTTTCTGTTATTTAGTAGAAATAAAGTAAAATAGTATTTTTCTGTCTGTTTCCTGATTTATCCATGCAATATAAAAATATCCCGAAAATAAAAGTCCTCAGAATGCCATGCAATTTTAATATGATTTTTTCGGGAATATTTGAGGATCTTTAGTGCAAAAATTACCGCAGGGGAGCTGCCACCTGGCCACGAGGGTGGAGGGCGCGCCCTACCCCCCTGGGCGCGCCCCCCTGCCTCTTGGGCCCATGGTGGCCCTCCTCCACTTATCCCTGCACCCATCTTCTTCCTCTGCCTCACACAAACCCAAAAAACCAACTCAAGCACGAGTTCCAGACCCTGTTGCTGTGATTTTCGATCTCCTTGCTCAAAGCACCTCTCGCAAAACTGCTTGGGGAGATTGCTCCTTGGTATGTGAGTCCTCCATTGGTCCAATTAGTTTTTGTTCTAGTGCTTTATTCATTGCAAATTTGTGCTGCATAGGTGACCATGTTCTTGAGCTTGCATGTCAAATTTATATGGTTCCAAGTAGTTCTAATGCTTGATATATGCTCTAGGCACTTGTATGAGTAGTTGCTATCAGTTTTATAGAAGTTGGTTCACTTTTGTTTGAAGTTACTAAAAATTTCAGAATTATTTTTCAGAGAAAACAATATGTTTAGGAAGATGTTCCAAGGTGGTTCTTCAAGGAAGCAAGGTCCCAGGCTTGCAATGTGTGATGCTGATGAGGAACCACCAAGAGACGCTCTTGTGAGGCCCTGTGAATGGCCTTCGGAAAATTTTATGAATCAAGCGGGAATCAAAGAAGAATTTAGTGTATATTTGCATAGTGCCGGTCTTGAGGACTTTGAAGCTGACAAATGCCCCCAGTATCATGATCTCACAAGTTCATTTGTGAGGAGGTTTGAGTTTTCATCTTCGCATAATTCTCCTTCAGTCATGTTTGACCTTTATGACAAATCTTATACCATGGACTTAGAGGATTTCACTTTTGCTTGCAAACTTCCATCTTGGGGTAATGTTAGAGATCCCCCTAAATCTGAATATAGAGATTTTCTTGCTAGAATAACTGTGGGGGAATCTAGAGATATAACACAAGCCACTATAGGGAGCATTCACTTTCCTGCTATACATTATTTTGCTCTCTTCATAGGTAGATGTATAAACGCTAAGGATGAAGCATGTCACATGTGTGCCCCTGGTCTCAACATTCTCAGAAGTGCTATGTTAGGGGACCAATCTTATCATATGGGAGCCATTGTAGCTCGTAGGTTGCATCATAATAGACATAACGGAGATTTCTTTGGAGGAATTTATGCAACCCGCTTAGCTAATTTTCTTGAGATAGACATTCGTGAGGGTCATATGGAGTTACCCCCTGCTTATTTAGATTTTGATTCTATGGTTTCCCACCAGTTTGTTGAGAGGACTGGACCACCTCTCCAGTATCGACTAATCTTTAACAAACGGCATGTTGTCCATATTACTCTCCCTGCTCCTGCCTTCTTTGATTCTCAGGCCAGAGGAAGATATATTATTACTAGAGAGGAGGCAGATGAGTACGAGAGGAGAGCGGAGGCGGCTCGACGCCCCGCTGCAGCTCAGGAGGCGATAGCCGCTGCATCACAGTACGACCCCAGCTACACCTACGGCTATCAGTCAGGCTATCCCTGGCAATAGACCAACTTAGGCCAAAAGCCTAAGCTTGGGGGAGTACGTATTTCTCACCGACATTACATTTATGCTCATACACACTCATTGCTAGATGTCGGTGCTCATACTCTTTCACTGATCCATGCTAGTTTATTTTATTTTTCCTGCTTTCTTCTTGTGTGTTTAATAAACCTTAGAAAAAAAACAAAAACCAAAAAAAAATTAGTAGTAGTTTATTTTTCCTGCTGTAGTAGTTATAATTAAAAAGAAAACCCAAAAATATTTCCCGTTCTTCTTTTGCTTGTTGGGAGCTTTCCCGTGTAAATAGTTTTTATTTCTTTTCTTTTCTTTGGGGGTCAGTAGGAGAAGGCCATAATTAAATTGTTGAAGTGGCTCTTATATGCATCATTGTTGATTTAACCAAGAGGCCATATTGCCTTGTCTTCTCCTGTTTATTGAATGCTCGCAGATTCCAGCTTAGTCCAATGCACGTGCACTCTTATTATTCACATCGTTTGGTTGTGCAAGTGAAAGGCAATTATGATGACATATATGATGGACTGACTGAGATGGGAAAAGCTGGTATGAACTCGACCTCTTTTGTTTTTGTAAATATGATGAGTCCATCGTTCTTGATTCATCATATTATGAATAAACATTTTTGCAATGACAATTAGAGATCATAGTTGCTTGTGCCATGCTTGATTAGCTACAAGTTATAATGGTTTACCTAGTGTGCCAACATGCTATTAAAATGGTTGTGATATGGTATGATGGGGTTGTATCCTCCTTTGAATGATTTAAGTGACTTGACTTGGCACATGTTCACGCATGTAGTTGAAACAAATCAACATAGCCTTCACGATATTTATGTTCATGGTCGATTATATCCTACTCATGCTTGTATTCAATGTTTATTAATTTTAATGCATGTTCATGACTGTTGTCGCTCTCTAGTTGGTCGCTTCCCAGTCTTTTGCTAGCCTTCACTTGTACTAAGCGGGAATACTGCTTGTGCATCCAATCCCTTAAAAACCCAAAGTTATTCCATATGAGTGCACTATACCTTCCTATATGCGGTATCTACCTGCCGTTTCAAGTAAATTAGTATGTGCCAAACTCTAAACCTTCAAATAAATATTCTATATTGCATGCTCGAGTAGCTCATATATCAACTAGTGCTGCCCTTATCTTCCGTGTTAGGCGGGTTATTCTCAAGAGGAGTGGACTCCGCTCCTCACTCACGAGAAAATGGCTGGTCACCGGGATGCCCATTCCCATGCTTTATGCAAACTAAATCAAAATAATTGCAAACAAAGCTCCCCCTGGGACCCGTTGAATGTTGGAGGCACTCGTTGTTTCGAGCAAGCCATGGATTGATGCTTGTGGAGGAGGGGGAGTATAAACTTTACCATTCTGTTTGGGAACCGCCTATAATTTGTTTAGCATGGAAGATATCGTCATCTCTTAGTTGTTATGTTGACAATGAAAGTATGCCGCTCAAAATATAATTTATCTCTATTTCAAAACCGAGCTCTCGCACCTCTACAAATCCTGCTTCCCTCATGAAGGGCCTATCTATTTACTTTTATGTTGAGTCATCACCCTCTTATTAAAAAGCACTAGTGGAGAACACACAGTTGTCATTTGCATTCATTACTGTTAATTTATATCGGGTACTCGCAATCAAGGAGCTACACTACATATGCATGGGTATATGTGTAAAGAGGCAATATCGGTGGACTGTACTACAGAATGCCAGAATAAGGGGGATAGCTAGTCTTATCGAAGACTACGCTTCTGGCAGCCTCCGTTTTGCAGCATGTAGAAGAGAATAGACTGAAGTCCTCCAAGTAGCATCGCATAGCATAATCCTACCCGGCGATCCCCTCCTCGTAGCCCTGTTAGAGAGCCATCACCGGGTTGTATATGGCACTTGGAAGGGTGTGTTTTATTAAGTATCCGGTTCTAGTTGTCAGAAGGTCAAGGTACAACTCCAAGTCGTCTGTTACTAGAAGATCACGGATATTGAATAGATTAACTTCCTGCAGGGTGCACCACATAACCCAACACACTTGATCCCATTTGGCCGGACACACTTTTTGGGGTCATGCCCGGCCGCGGAAGATCAACACGTCGCAGCCCCACCTAGGCCAGCAGAGAGGTCAACGCGGTCTAAACCTAAGCGCCAGGCAGTGGGCCCATCGCCTTAGCACACCTGCATGTTGCGTGGGCGGCCGGAAGCTGAACTAGCCCCCTTAATACAAGAGCAGGCTTATGTTCCAATCCGGCGCGCGCCGCTCAGTCACTGACATCACGAAGGCTTCGGCTGATACCACGACGTCGAGTGCCCATAACTGTTCCCTCGTAGCTGGTTAGTGCGTATAGACCAAATGGCCAGACTCAGATCAAATACCAAGATCTCGTTAAGCGTGTTAAGTATCCGCGAACACCGACCAGGGCCAGGCCCACCTCTCTCCTAGGTGGTCTCAACCTGCCATGTCGCTCCGCCACAAAGTAACAGTCGGGGGCCGTCAGGAACCCAGGCCCACCTCTACCGGGATGGAGCCACCTCTCCTTTCAGCCCCCTCATCAGAATCACTTGCGGGTACTCAACAAGCTGAACCGACTTTAGTCACCACATGTGTCATGTATAAAGTATATAGAATATATCCATGATCACCTCCCTAGTGATCACGGCCCGATAGTATAGCATAGCAGACGGACAAGAATGTAGGGCCACTGATGAAACACTAGCATCCTATACTAAGCATGTAGGATTGCAGGTAAAGGTAACAACAAAGAGTAGCAAGGATAGGCTATGCATCGAGGATAGGATTAACGAAAAGCAATAACATGCTACACTACTCTAATGCAAGAGGTATAGAAGAGATATATCGGTGATCGAGGGGGGGGCGCTGGTTGGTTCTGGCAAAGAGAGGGTCGTCAACACCGTAGTCGTCTTCGGGTAGTAGCGATGGCGTCGGTCTCGGTGTCTAAGCGGAAGAAGAGGGGAAGAAACAATGAATACAATGCAAACAGCTGCATAATGGTGCATGACAAAGCAATGTGTGATGCTAGGCGTGCCCTAACGCGGTATGAGGTGATACGGTGAAGGGGAAACATCCGGAAAGTATTCTCGGTGTTTGGCGTTTTCAGACAGAGAGGACCGGAGGGGAAAGTTGCGTGTTAAGCTATACTAGGGATGCGTGGTGACTAGCGGCTGCGATCCGAATTCGTCTCGTCGTTCTGAGCAACTTTCATGTACAAAGTATTTTCATCCGAGTTATGGTTTATTTTATTTTATATTAATTTTAAAAGATTTAATCATTTTAGAATTTATTCAATTATTTTATTCAACATTATCGAGAATAGTGCATCTTGACATCATCATGGCGCCGCGATCCATGAGGCGTTGATTGGTCAAACTGACGTGTGGGTCCATTGGGACCCACCTATCATACTCTATTTAGGTTATCTAGGGTTTAGTTAAACTAATTACTGTTTAATTAAACTAACAAGTTAATCAGATTAATTAAATATGATTAATTAACGTAATTAATGCACTAATTAATTAATTAATTAATATTACATTAGTATTATTTATTTTTTTTATTTGTTTTTTAAGAAATTTCTTTTTTAACCGTTTCTGGAGGCGGGGCCCTCCTATCTTTGACCCAAGGGGCCTATCTTGGTCAGGCGGGCGTGAGGCGACAGGCGCCAGCCCTGTGGGCGCACGCTAGTGGCGGCGACGGGCGCAGCCAACCGGCAGTGGTCGTGGCGCGGCTGGTGCGGCTGGAGGCGGAGCAGTCGTGGGGGGCAAAGGCGACGTTAGGCGCCGGAGTGGCGCGTCGGCGGGGCGTGGCAAGCACGGTCTTGGCGAAACAAGGCGCGGCAAGTGGAGCGGCAGAGCGTGACAAGGCTCAGCGCATGTCTGCTGCTGGGGCACGCTGGTGGGGGGACGCGGTGATGCAGAGGATAGGGGGGCGGCGCGTGCCCCGAGCGGGCGAAAGGGGGAGGGGACGAGCAGGCGCAGGGAGAGAAAGGAGGGGGCCTCACTGGGTGTCGTGGGGAGCAGGGCAACGATCGTGAGGAGGAAGTCGGAGACGACGGCGAAGAAGGAAGTAGGCCGGTGGGGAGGAGGAGGCAGGCCGGCGGGGAGGTCCGGCGAGGTCGTCCTCCAGAGGATGGCGATGCGGCGTCGACGAGGTGGAGCCGGGGACGGAGAGCAGCATCGGGGCGCGTCGGGGAGGAGGCGAGGCGGTGAGGCGGCGGGAGGTCGGGGATGGCGGTGCTCGGCGCCGGTGGTGTCAGCAGAAGCAAGGAAGGCGCGGCAGCATCGAGGCGATGGGATCGGGGTTTGCCCGATCCAGATCGGCGAAGGAGGAGAGGGAGGAGTGCGAGGGGGATGGGGTTCGGGTTAGGGTTGGTGCCCCGAGGGGGTGTATAGGCCAGGGGAGGGAGTGGGCCGGCCTGGCAGGTCGTGGCCAGCTTGGGCGGTGGCTCTTGGAGCTCCCGGGGGTTTCTTCCTTATTTTTGTTTGTTTTCTCTTTTATTTTCTTTCTTTTATTTATTTTTCTTCTTGCTTTTAATTCAAGTTAAAATATTTATGCATTTTATAAAACTGTGTCCTCTACACCATAATTATCTATGTAATATTTAGTACAAACCGACATTTTTATTTTAATGTTTGAAAACTTTTATTGTTTGACTTAAATTCAAAATTTGAATTTGAATCATTTCGAACTAACGCGAGTTTATTAACAGAAATCGAGTTGACGTGGCATCATTAGTAGAGGGTTACTATAGCTTAATTATCCGGGCGTCACAATTCTCCTCTACTACAAGAAATCTCGTCCCGAGATTTTAGAGGTAAGAAGGGGGGAGGTCTAGTTACGAAATTCTAACGGATCTTCTCAGCCTTGGTTGCTCTTCTCGAAGAGGTCGATCCCTTACATTGACGTCTTCATTTTTCTGCTTCAAGTCATCAAGATGAAGTTGGCAGGCTTTCTTTGGGGGTTCCATCGTACTTACGAAAGAATAAGGGGTGTATTCCGGGAGAACGAACCTCTAAAAGGTTGACTATCTGGTTGATAACATTGGGGAAGCTGGCAGAAAGTAACTATCGAATGGAAACTTAAGAAAATATCGAGTGCAAAGTAAAGAGGTTTCATTGGAAGTTTCGAGCGATCAGGCAACCGTTCGATGCATGAAACTAAGTGTGAAAGGGGTCCAGAGCAACGAGAATAAGTATTGCGTCTGATACCGAAATGGATCACCAGGAAGTTGGCTCGCGAATTACATACGAAGCCAAGCATGAGGAATAACCTTAGAAACAGGGGGGTGTACACGAGAGTCAGGTTTCGATCCTGGGAACTGTGGGTTATGGGCCCACCATGTGGTTAAAACTAGGAAGGTCGGTGACATCTTGTACGATCATGTAAGCCAGGCATGTCAGAGGATAGTCTGTCGGTTATGTCGGCAACAACATCGGTACCAAGGGCGAGGGACGAAGAGAACCATTTTCCTGCTCGTTGAAACGAGGCGGACCAATAGGCAAAGTTCTCGTCCATCGGTGGTTACCGAAATGTCATCAACGATAGTAACACAGTCTTACTGACACGGTTGTACACCAAGGTGTTTACATAAGCAGAGAATATTACTACTTAGATCATATAGATCACAAGAAAGGTTAAATAAAACAATGGAAAGGAAATGTGATCAACAGATTAAACAGAAGAACGCAAAGGAAAATGTGTTTAAACACATATTTCAGGGGTATATCCTTCCCAAGGACAAGCATAACATGATATCCATGACAGGATATAACGTAGAAAACCATTTAGGTAATGGGGAGAGGAATTTTCATGACATTACCCATACAACGGTGTTTGGATAATTGATCAAGAAACATTTAGCATTGGGCTTTAAACGTTCTTGTTGAAAATCGAGTACCACACACATGCTTCGAGATAGCATTGACATGGTCTTCAAGCAAAGGTCGGACTTGGATATACAAAGGATTCATCAGAACAACTTATAGAATAAATCTTACAATTTCCTCATGGAAGAATGGTTAACCTTGCTAAAATGGAAACTATAACAATAGGTCCTCCGGTCAAGTGTGCTAGGCATGACATCACCTTACCGGGTCATATAAAGACCAATGATCCTCCTTTGAATGATTTAAGTGACTTGACTTGGCACATGTTCACGCATGTAGTTGAAACAAATCAACATAGCCTTCACGATATTTATGTTCATGGTCGATTATATCCTACTCATGCTTGTATTCAATGTTTATTAATTTTAATGCATGTTCATGACTGTTGTCGCTCTCTAGTTGGTCGCTTCCAGTCTTTTGCTAGCCTTCACTTGTACTAAGCGGAATACTGCTTGTGCATCCAATCCCTTAAAAACCCAAAGTTATTCCATATGAGTGCACTATACCTTCCTATATGCGGTATCTACCTGCCGTTTCAAGTAAATTAGTATGTGCCAAACTCTAAACCTTCAAATAAATATTCTATATTGCATGCTCGAGTAGCTCATATATCAACTAGTGCTGCCCTTATCTTCCGTGTTAGGCGGGTTATTCTCAAGAGGAGTGGACTCCGCTCCTCACTCACGAGAAAATGGCTGGTCACCGGGATGCCCATTCCCATGCTTTATGCAAACTAAATCAAAATAATTGCAAACAAAGCTCCCCCTGGGACCCGTTGAATGTTGGAGGCACTCATTGTTTCGAGCAAGCCATGGATTGATGCTTGTGGAGGAGGGGGAGTATAAACGTTACCATTCTGTTTGGGAACCGCCTATAATTTGTTTGGCATGGAAGATATCGTCATCTCTTAGTTGTTATGTTGACAATGAAAGTATGCCGCTCAAAATATAATTTATCTCTATTTCAAAACCGAGCCTCGCACCTCTACAAATCCTGCTTCCCTCGTGAAGGGCCTATCTATTTACTTTTATGTTGAGTCATCACCCTCTTATTAAAAAGCACTAGCTGGAGAGCACAGTTGTCATTTGCATTCATTACTGTTAATTTATATCGGGTACTCGCAATCAAGGAGCTACACTACATATGCATGGGTATATGTGTAAAGAGGCAATATCGGTGGACTGTACTACAGAATGCCGAATAAGGGGATAGCTAGTCTTATCGAAGACTACGCTCGGCAGCCTCCGCTTTTGCAGCATGTAGAAGAGAATAGTGAAGTCCTCCAAGTAGCATCGCATAGCATAATCCTACCAGCGATCCTCCTCGTAGCCTCGTTAGAGAGCCATCACCGGGTTGTATATGGCACTTGGAAGGGTGTGTTTTATTAAGTATCCGGTTCTAGTTGTCGGAAGGTCAAGGTACAACTCCAAGTCGTCCTGTTATCAAGATCACGGATATTGAATAGATTAACTTCCTGCAGGGTGCACCACATAACCCAACACACTTGATCCCATTTGGCGGACACACTTTTTGGGGTCATGCCCGCCGCTGAAGATCAACACGCCGCAGCCCCACCTAGGCCAACAGAGAGGTCAAGCACGCGGTCTAAACCTAAGCGCCACAGGGTCTGGGCCCATCGCCTTAGCACACCTGCATGTTGCGTGGGCGGCGAAGCTGAACTAGCCCCTTAATACAAGAGCAGGCTTATGTTCCAATCCGGTAGCGCCGCTACCACCGACATCACGAAGGCTTGGCTGATACCACGACGCCGAAAGTGCCCATAACTATTCCCTCGTAGCTGGTTAGTGCGTATAGACCAAATGGCCGACTCAGATCAAATACCAAGATCTCGTTAAGCGTGTTAAGTATCCGCGAACACCGACCAGGCCAGGCCCACCTCTCTCCTAGGTGGTCTCAACCTGCCATGTCGCTCCACAAAGTAACAAATGGGGCCGTCAGAACCCGTGCCCACCTCTACCGGGATGGAGCCACCTCTCCTTTCAGCCCCTCATCGTAATCACTTGCGGGTACTCAACAAGCTGAACCGACTTTAGTCACCACATGTGTCATGTATAAAGTATATAGAATATATCCATGATCACCTCCCTAGTGATCACGGCCCGATAGTATAGCATAGCAGACGGACAAGAATGTAGGGCCACTGATGAAACACTAGCATCCTATACTAAGCATGTAGGATTGCAGGTAAAGGTAACAACAGTAGTAGCAAGGATAGGCTATGCATCAGGATAGGATTAACGAAAAGCAGTAACATGCTACACTACTCTAATGCAAGAGGTATAGAAGAGATATATCGGTGATCGAGGGGGGGGGGGCGCTTGCCTGGTTGCTCTGGCAAAAGAGAGGGGTCGTCAACACCGTAGTCGTACTGGGTAGCAGTGGCGTCGGTCTCGGTGTCTAGCGGAAGAAGAGGGGGAAGAAACAATGAATACAATGCAAACAGCTGCATAATGGTGCATGACAAAGCAATGTGTGATGCTAGGCGTGCCCTAACGCGGTATGAGGTGATACCGGTGAAGGGGGAAACATCCGGGAAAGTATTCTCCGGTGTTTCGCGTTTTCGGACAGAGGGACCGGAGGGGGAAAGTTGCGTGTTCGCTATACTAGGGATGCGTGGTGGACGAACGGGCTGCGTATCCGAATTCGTCTCGTCGTTTTGAGCAACTTTCATGTACAAAGTATTTTCATCCGAGTTATGGTTTATTTTATTTTATATTAATATTAAAAGATTTAATCATTTTAGAATTTATTCAATTATTTTAATTCAACATTATCCAGAATAGTGCATGCTGACATCATCATGACGTCCGCAGTCAACAGAGGCGTTGACTGGTCAAACTGACGTGTGGGTCCATTGGGACCCACCTGTCATACTCTGTTTAGGTTATCTAGGGTTTCGTTAAACTAATTACTGTTTAATTAAACTAACAAATTAATCAGATTAATTAAATATGATTAATTAACGTAATTAATGCACTAATTAATTAATTAATTAATATTACATTAGTATTATTTATTTTTTTATTTGTTTTTAAGAAATTTCTTTTTAACCGTTTGAGGCGGGCCCTCTGTCTTTGACAAGGGGCCTATGCTTGGTCGGGCGGGCGTAGAGGGCGACGGGCGCCAGCCCACTGTGGGCGCACGCTAGTGGGCGGCGACGGCGCAGCCAACCGGGCGATGGTCGCGGCGCTGGTGCTGGCCGGAGGCGAACGGTCGGGGGGCAAAGGCGACCGTAGGCGCCGGAGTGGCGTGGCGAGGGGCGTGGCCAAGACGGTGCGGTGAAACAAGGCCCATGGCAAGTGGAGCGGCAGAGCGTGACAAGGCTCAGGCGCATGCGCGCGGGGGCACGCCGGGTGGGGCGGGACGCGGTGATGCAGGGATAGGGCGGGGCGCGGGGCGCGGCCCCGAGCGGCGAGCAGGGGAGGGGACGAGCACAGGGCGAGGGAGAGAAAGGAGGGGGGCCTCACTGGGTGTCGTAGGGAACGGGGCAACGATGCGTGAGGAGGAAGTCGGAGACGACGGCGAAGAAGGAAGTAGGCCGGTGGGGAGGAGGAGGCAGGCCGGCGGGGAGGTCCGGCGAGGTCGTCCTCCAGAGGATGGCGATGCGGCGTCGACGAGGTGGAGCCGGGGACGAGAGCAGCATCGCATCGGGCTGGGAGGAGGCGAGGCGGTGAGGCGGCGGGAGGTCGGGATGGCGGTGCTCGGCGCGGTGGTGTCCAGCAGTAACAAGGCGAGGCAAGGGCAGCATCGAGGCGATGGGATTGGGTTTGCCCGATCCAGATCGGCAAGAGAGGAGGAGGGAGGAGGCGAGGGGATGGGGTTCGGGTTAGGGTTTGGTGCCCGAGGGGTGTATAGGCGGGGAGGGTGGGCGGCTGGCAGGTCGTGGCTCAGTTGGGCGGTGGCTCTTTGGGCTGAGCCAGGGGGTTTGTTCCTTATTTTTGTTTGTTTTTCTCTTTTTATTTTCTTTCTTTTATTTATTTTCTCTTCTGTTTTAATTCAAGTTAAAATATTTATGCATTTTATAAAACTGTGTCCTCTACACCATAATTATCTATGTAATATTTAGTACAAACCAAAAAAATTTATTTTAATGTTTGAAAACTTTTATTGTTTGACTTAAATTCAAAATTTGAATTTGAATCATTTCGAACTAACGCGAGTTTATTAACAGAAATCGAGTTGACGTGGCATCATTAGTAGAGGGTTACTATAGCTTAATTATCTGGGCGTCATAATTCTCCTCTACTACAAGAAATCTCGTCCCGAGATTTTAGAGGTAAGAAGGGGGGAGGTCTAGTTACGAAATTCTAATGGATCTTCTCAGCCTTGGTTGCTCTTCTCGAAGAGTTCGATCCCTTACATTGACGTCTTCATTTTTCTGCTTCAAGTCATCAAGATGAAGTTGGCAGGCTTTCTTTGGGGGTTCCATCGTACTTACGAAAGAATAAGGGGTGTATTCCGGGAGAACGAACCTCTACAAGGTTGACTATCTGGTCGATAACATTGGGGAAGCTGGCAGAAAGTAACTCTCGAATGGAAACTTAAGAAAATATCGAGTGCAAAGTAAAGAGGTTTCATTGGAAGTTTCGAGCGATCAGGCAACCGTTCGATGCATGAAACTAAGTGTGAAAGGGGTCCAGAGCAACGAGAATAAGTATTGCGTCTGATACCGGAATTGATCACTAGGAAGTTGGCTCGCGAATTACATACGAAGCCAAGCATGAGGAATAACCTTAGAAACAGGGGGGTGTACACGAGAGTCAGGTTTCGATCCTGGGAACTGTGGGTTATGGGCCCACCATGTGGTTAAAAGTAGGAAGGTCGGTGACATCTTGTACGATCATGTAAGCCAGGCATGTCAGAGGATAGTCTGTCGGTTATGTCGGCAACAACATCGGTACCAAGGGCGAGGGACGAAGAGAACCATTTTCCTGCTCGTTGAAACGAGGCGGACCAATAGGCAAAGTTCTCGTCCATCGGTGGTTACCGAAATGTCATCAACAATAGTAACACAGTCTTACTGACACGGTTGTACACCAAGGTGTTTACATAAGCAGAGAATATTACTGCTTAGATCATATAGATCACAAGAAAGGTTAAATAAAACAATGGAAAGGAAATGTGATCAACAGATTAAACAGAAGAACATAAAGGAAAATGTGTTTAAACACATATTTCAGGGGTATATCCTTCCCAAGGACAAGCATAACATGATATCCATGACAGGATATAACGTAGAAAACCATTTAGGTAATGGGGAGAGGAATTTTCATGACATTACCCATACAACGGTGTTTGGATAATTGATCAAGAAACATTTAGCATTGGGCTTTAAACGTTCTTGTTGAAAATCGGAGTACCACACACATGCTTCGAGATAGCATTGACATGGTCTTCAAGCAAAGGTCGGACTTGGATATACAAAGGATTCATCAGGAACAACTTATAGAATAAATCTTACAATTTCCTCATGGAAGAATGGTTAACCTTGCTAAAATGGAAACTATAACAATAGGTCCTCCGGTCAAGTGTGCTAGGCATGACATCACCTTACCGGGTCATATAAAGACCAATGTTATAACTCTTGAAAATGTGCTCCAACCATCATATCTGACCGAGATTCCGATCTGATCGGTGTTAGGAAACCTCAGACTCATGATGCCTGAGAAGGAAGGGGTGCAGCACAATTTGACGAGATGACAATGTAAGATTCTCAAGAAATGAACTATGGAAGTGATTTCGAAACAAGAGTTCATCAGTAAACCAACGAGAGGATGAGGAGGTGGCTTATGGAATCAGCGACAATTCATCGAGATTCACAAAAGATGGATTTCCACAACTATGTGAACAAGGAGATGACAATTGTCAGATCAAATGATACAATGAGGTATGCTCGAGGAAATATACCCAATTAAACATTGGTTGAAGGGTGCACCCGAAATATGGGCCTAGGTAGCACGATCAACGTTAGGATGGTGATTCGATAACCAATGGTCTAAGAATGAAATATCGACCAGTAACTTCAAAGCAATAGGGTTGCTAGAATTTTGAAGTCGCACAGCATAGTTCAATTGTCGGTTTTCCGGTTAGAACAACACGGGAACCAAGGAATGATCGGAGATGGCAGGAAGTATCACTTGTACCAAAAATGCATAAGAGGTGGTGAAATTCTCACGACATTATTGACATAAAAGATGGTAATACTCCAAGGTAAAGAAGAACAATTGCTGGATAGCATGGATCTCAAGGTATAACACGAAACACGAACAAGTTTGTGTTGAACGGGAGGCAATAAGGTGGTCGATGATAATATAAATCATCGAGGGCAAGGATGGTATTCTCTTCATGAATTCAATTGATATCCCGGAAGAACTCAAAATGTTGATGATGATCACGAAACAATTGTCGAGAGATTTCACGAAGAAGCAATCGAACAGCGACAGCATCAAGAAAAAGCAATGGTGAAGCAAAGGGTCATTGGAACCACTGATACGACACAAACTTGAAACCAAGCTTGCTGTTCAAGGCGAAATGATATGATGAGGAAGATCGACGTAAGCTTAGCTCATCATCGAAGGTTGCGCTCCAGGATTAAGGACCAAGTAGCACAGTTAAAAGTCTGCATGATAATGATATAGCCGTTAAGGCTAGGAATGACTTGAAGGATTATTAAACTCGTAAGCAACAAAAATTACTTAGAGTTATTGAATAGGAGTGCGGATTCAATTCACTTATCGGTGTTCTCGAGTGACTAATAACTCAGAACCTGGGGGGGATCCGAGAGTGGTGAGAAGCAATACTAAATGAAGACTCGCAGGAAGCAACACAGTTCTCAAGATACCAGAGGTTAATACTCGAGGAAGATCAAAAATAGAGGTTGCCGAGATGTATCGATCAACAAAAGACAAGTGCTTTAACTTGTCTGAGAAATGGAATCAAGGAGAAAATGTGGTCGGGGACGGCGAGCAGCGTCGGGGCGCGTCGGGGAGGAGGTGAGGCGGTAAGGCGGCGGGAGGTCGGGGATGGCAGTGCTCGGCGCCGGTGGGGTCCAGGCAGAACGAGGGCGAGGCGGCGGCGCACGGCGGCATCGAGGCGATGGGATTAGGGTTTGCCCGATCCGGATCGAAGCAGGAGAGGAGGAGAGGAGGTGTGAGGGGGATGGGGTTCGGGTTAGGGTTCGGTGTCCCGAGGGGGTGTATAGGCCAGGGGAGGGAGTGGGCCGGCCTGGCAGGTCGTGGCCCAGTTGGGCCGATGGCCTGCTGGGCCGGAGCCCTGGGGGGGTTTCTTTCCCTTTTTTTTTGTTTGTTTTTCTCTTTTGTATTTTCTTTCTTTTATTTTTTCTCTTCTGTTTTAATTCAAGTTAAAATATTTATGCATTTTGTAAAACTGTGTCCTCTACACCATAATTATCTATGTAATATTTAGTAAAAACTGAACATTTTTATTTTAATGTTTGAAAACTTTTATTGTTTGACTTAAATTCAAAATTTGAATTTGAATCATTTCGAACTAACGCCAGTTTATTATCAGAAATCGAGGTGACGTGGCATCATTAGTAGAGGGTTACTATAGCTTAATTATCCAAGCGTCACAGCCGCTGCCTGCAGCTCCCCCTGCGCGCTTCCCCTCCTCCTCCTCCTCCCGTCACCTGCTCCACGCCGTGCTCGCCGCCTGTAGCGGAACGAGCAGCGCGTGCCCGGCAGCATCCTCTCCAGCCACGCCCGTCGTCGGCAAGGGAACAAGCCGCACGCGCCGGCCAGCCGGTTGCAGATCGAGCCGTGCGCCGCCACCTCCAGCTCCATCCTGCGCGCTTGCCCTCCTCCTCCCGTCCCCTGCCCCACGCCATGCTCGCCGCCCGCCGCGGACCGGCAAGCTGCGGCAGCAGATGCTCCCGTCCATGCCAGGCACGTATCCCCATCTGGTCTAGCCCTGGCTCCACTCTCGCTTCCTTCGCTCTGTGGCGGCCACGAGGTCGGTGCTCATCTGAAGCTGGTCGGTGGCTGCCCGCGGGAGGCGAGCCGGGCACGGCGAAGTGAGGACACGGAGGAGGCGGAGCTTGCCGGGAGGCGGCGCTGCGAGGTAGGCCTACCGAAGACCGACTAGGTGCAGGCGTGGACATGCTTGGTGCGAGGCGACGGGCGGCAGCGCTGCGAGGCAAGCCTGCGGGCGGCCGACTAGCGCGCAGGGTATGCTCGGCGGGGGCGACCTATGCGGGAGTTGGCACGCTGGGCACGGCGATGGATTCGTTTTTTTGGAACGATGGATGCGAACTTGTCAAACCTAACAAAGTTAGCGCCGTTAGTACATTCATGACGGGCGGCGTCTTCACCCTCGCCACATGGCACCTTATACTGGGAACCATCCGTCAGATTTTGCGTCAAACTGCTATAATCGGTCAATTAGCATTTTTTGAAAACTGTCACCACAATGTTGGTGGGTTTTTGGAAAAATTCGAACGGTGGCGGTTTTTTGAATTAGGGTCCCCAATTGTGGTGCTTTTTTGCAATTTACTCCCACTTCCCGGATCATGGTGGGTCAGGGTTTTTCTCTCCCTATCACACATGTCGGGCTCCGTTTCGTTCCCTTCTAACACAATGCCATTCTCGTTAAATAATGTTGTCGTTTCACCTGATCTTATCCAAAATTTAGTCTCAGTCCGTTCATTTACTCGTGATAATCACAAAGCCATACTTGTCTTGCCTTCTAGGTCGGCAAGTGTTCGGGAACGTAGTAATTTCAAAAAATTCCCTACGCACACGCAAGATCATGGTGATGCATAGCAACGAGAGGGGAGAGTGTTGTCCACGTACCCTCGTAGACCGAAAGCGGAAGCATTTGCACGACGCGGTTGATGTAGTCGTACGTCTTCACGATCCGACTGATCAAGTACCGAACGCACGGCACCTCCGAGTTCAGCACACGTTCATCTCGATGACGTCCCTCGAACTCCGCTCCAGACGAGCTTTGAGGGAGAGTTTTGTCAGCACGACGGCGTGGTGACGATAATGATGTTTTACCGATGCAGGGCTTCGCCTAAGCACCGCTACAGTATTATCGAGGTGGACTATGGTGGAGGGGGGCACCGCACACGGCTAAAAGATCAAACGATCAATTGTTGTGTCTCTAGGGTGCCCCCCTGCCCCCGTGTATAAAGGAGCAAGGGGGGAGGTGCGGCCGGCCATGACGGGGCGCGCCAGGAGGAGTCCTACTCCCACCGGGAGTAGGACTCCCTCCCTTTTCCTTGTTGGATTATGAGTGGAGGGGGAAAGAGGAGGGAGAGAGGAAGGAAAGGGGGGCGCCACCCCCCTCTCCTTGTCCTATTCGGACTAGGGGGAGGGGCGCGCGGCCCTGCCCTGGCCGCCTCTCATCTTCTCCACAAAGGCCCACTATGGCCCATTAAGCCCCCCCCCCGGGGGGGGGGGTCCGGTAACCCCTCGGTACTCCGGTAAAATCCCGATTTCACCCGGAACACTTCCGATATCCAAATATAGGCTTCCAATATATCAATCTTCATATCTCGACCATTTCGAGACTCCTCGTCATGTCCGTGATCACATTCGGGACTCCGAAAAACCTTCGGTACATCAAAACTCATAAACTCATAATACAACCGTCATCGAAACTTTAAGCGTGCGGACCCTACGGGTTCGAGAACTATGTAGACATGACCGAGACACGTCTCCGGTCAATAACCAATAGCGAAACCTGGATGCTCATATTGGCTCCCACATATTCTACGAAGATCTTTATCGGTCAGACCGCATAACAACATACGTTGTTCCCTTTGTCATCGGTATGTTACTTGCCCGAGATTCGATCATTGGTATCTCAATACCTAGTTCAATCTCGTTACCGGCAAGTCTCTTTACTCGTTCCGTAATACATCATCTCGCAAGTAACCCATTAGTCACAATTCTTGCAAGGCTTAAAGTGATGTGCATTACTGAGAGGCCCAGAGATACCTCTCCGACAATCGGAGTGACAAATCCTAATCTTGAAATACGCCAACCCAACAAGTACCT
The DNA here is from genome assembly GCA_021605205.1 of Aegilops longissima. Classification (NCBI taxonomy): domain Eukaryota; kingdom Viridiplantae; phylum Streptophyta; class Magnoliopsida; order Poales; family Poaceae; genus Aegilops; species Aegilops longissima. Next base: position 87,102,717 of record CM038681.1, read on the forward strand.
TCGGAGACACCTGTAGAGCACCTTTATAATCACCCAGTTACGTTATGACGTTTGGTAGCACACAAAGTGTTCCTCCGGTAAACGGGAGTTGCATAATCTCATAGTCATAGTAAGATGTATAAGTCATGAAGAAAGCAATAGCAACATACTAAACAATCAAGTGCTAAGCTAACGGAATGGGTAAAGTCAATCACATCATTCTCCTAATTATGTGACCCCGTTAATCAAATGACAACTCATGTCTATGGCTGGGAAACATAACCATCTTTGATCAACGAGCTAGTCAAGTAGAGGCATACTAGTGACACTCTGTTTGTCTATGTACTCACACATGTATTATGTTTCCGGTTAATACAATTCTAGCATGAATAATAAACATTTATCATGAAATAACGAAATAAATAATAACTTTATTATTGCCTCTAGGGCATACTTCCTCCAGTCTCCCACTTGCACTATAGTCAATAATCTAGTTCATATCGCCATGTGATTTAACACCAATAATTCACATCACCATGTGATTAAGACCCATAGTTCACATCATCATGTGACCAACACCCAAAGGGTTTACTAGAGTCAATAATTTAGTTCACATCGCTATGTGATTAACACCCAAAGAGTACTAAGGTGTGATCATGTTTTGCTTGTGAGATAATTTTAGTCAACGAGTCTGTCACATTTAGATCCGTAAGTATTTTCCAAATTCTATGTCAACAATGCTCTGCACGGAGCTACTCTAGCTAATAGCTCCCACTTTCAATATGTATCCATATTGAGACTTAGAGTCATCTGGATCAGTGTCAAAAACTTGTATTGTCGTAACCCTTTACGATGAACCTTTTGTCACCTCCATAATTGAGAAACATATCCTTATTCCACTAAGGATAATTTTGACCACAGTCCAGTGATCTACTCCTAGATCACTATTGTATTCCCTTGCCAAACTCAGTGGTAGGGTATACAATAGATCTGGTACATAGCATGACATACTTTGTAGAACCTATGGTTGAGGCATAGGGAATGACTTTAATTCTCTTTCTATCTTCTGCAGTGGTCGGGCTTTGAGTCTTACTCAATTTCACACCTTATAACACAGGCAAGAACTCTTTCTTTGACTGTTCCATTTTGAACTACTTCAAAATCTTGTCAAGGTATGCACTCATTGAAAAAACTTATCAAGAGTCTCGATCTATCTCTATAGATCTTGATGCTCAATATGTATGCAGCTTCATCGAGGTCTTTCTTTGAAAAAACTCCTTTCAAACATTCCTTTATGCTTTGCAGAATAATTATACATTATTTCCGATAAACAATATGTCATTCACATATACTTATCAAAAATGTTGTAGTGCTCCCACTCACTTTCTTGTAAATACAGGCTTCACCGCAAGTCTATATAAAACTATATGCTTTGATCAACTCATCAAAGCGTATATTCCAACTCCGAGATGCTTGCACCAGTCCATAGATGGATCGCTGGAGCTTGCACATTTTGTTAACACATTTCGGGTGGACAAAACCTTCTGGTTGCATCATATACAACTCTTATTTAATAAATCCATTAAGGAATGCCGTTTTATTTATCCATTTGCCAGATTTCATAAAATGCGGCAATTGCCAACATGATTCGGACAGACTTAAGCATAGATACGAGTGAGGAACTCTCATCGTAGTCAACACCTTGAACTTGTCGAAAACCTTTTGCGACAATTCTAGCTTTGTAGATAGTAACACTACTATCAGCGTCCGTCTTCCTCTTGAAGATCCATTTAATCTCAATGGCTCGCCGATCATTTGGGCAAGTCAATCAAAGTCCATACTTTGTTCTCATACATGGATCCCATCTCAGATTTCATGGCCTCAAACCATTTCGCGGAATCTAGGCTCATCATCGCTTCCTTATAGTTCGTAGGTTCGTCATGGTCAAGTAACATGACCTCCAGAATAGGATTACCGTACCACTCTGGTGCGGATCTCACTCTGGTTGACCTACGAAGTTCGGTAGTAACTTGATCTGAAGTTACCTGATCATTTCCATTAGCTTCGTCACTAATTGGTGTAGGAGTCACAGGAACAGATTTATGTGATGAACTACTTTCCAATAAGGGAGCAGGTACAGTTACCTCATCAAGTTCTACTTTCCTCCCAGTCACTTCTTTCGAGAGAAACTCCTTCTCTAGAAAGGATCCATTCTTAGCAAGGAATATCTTGCCTTCAGATCTGTGATAGAAGGTGTACCCAACAGTAACTTTTGGGTATCCTATGAAGACGCATTTCTTCGATTTGGGTTCAAGCTTATCATGTTGAAACTTTTTCACATAAGCATCACAACCCCAAACTTTAAGAAACGACAACTTTGGTTTCTTGCCAAACCACAGTTCATAAGGTGTCATATCAACGGATTTATATGGTGCCCTTTTTAACGTGAATGCAGCTGTCTCTAATGCATAACCCCAAAATGATAGTGGTAGATTGGTAAGAAACATCATAAATCGCACCATATCTAATAAAGTACGGTTATGACGTCCGGACACACCATTACGTTGTGGTGTTCCAGGTAGCGTGAGTTGCGAAACTATTCCGCATTGTTTCAAATGAAGACCAAACTCGTAACTCAAATATTCTCCTCCACGATCAAATCATAGAAACTTTATTTTCCTGTTACGATGATTTTCTACTTCACTCTGAAATTATATGAACTTTTTAAATGTTTCAGACTTTATGTTTCATCAAGTAGATATACCCATATCTGCTCAAATCATCTGTGAAGGTCTGAAAATAACGATACCTGCCGTGAGCCTCAATATTCATCAGACCACATACATCAGTATGTATGATTTCCAACAAATTTGTTGCTCGCTCCATTGTTCCGGAGAACGGCGTTTTAGTCATCTTGCCCAAGAGGCATGGTTCGGAAGTACCAAGTGATTCATAATCAAGTGGTTCCAAAAATCCATCAGTATGGAGTTTCTTCATGCGTTTTACACCAATATGGCCCAAACGGCAGTGCCACAAATAAGTTGCACTATCATTATCAACTCTGCATCTTTTGACTTCAACATTATGAATATGTATATTACTACTATCGAGATTCAGCAAAAATAGACCACTCTTCAAGGGTGCATGACCATAAAAGATATTACTCATATAAATAGAACAACCATTATTCTCTGATTTAAATGAATAACCGTCTCGCATCAAACAAGATCCAGATATAATGTACATGCTCAACGCTGGCACCAAATAACAATTATTTAGGTCTAATACTAATCCCGAAGGTAGATCTAGAGGTAGCATGCCGACGGCGATCACATCAACTTTGGAACCATTTCCCACGCGCATCGTCACCTCGTCCTTAGCCAGTGTCCGCTTAATCTGTAGTCCCTGTTTCGAGTTGCAAATATTAGCAACAGAACCAGTATCAAATACCCAGGTGCTACTGCGAGCTCTGGTAAGGTACACATCAATAACATGTATATCACATATACCTTTGTTCACCTTGCGATCGTTCTTATCTGCCAAATACTTGGGGCAGTTCCGCTTCCAGTGACCAGTCTGTCTGCAGTAGAAGCACTCAGTTTCAGGCTTAGGTCCAGACTTGGGTTTCTTATCTTGAGCAGCAACTTGCTTGATGTTCTTCTTGAAGTTCCCCTTCTTCCCTTTGCCCTCTTTTCTTGAAACTAGTGGTCTTGTCAACCATCAACACTTGATGTTTTTCTTGATTTCTACCTTCGCCGATTTTAGCATTGCGAAGAGCTTGAGAATTGTTTTCGTCATCCCTTGCATACTATAGTTCATCACGATGTTCTACTAACTTGGTGATGGTGACTAGAGAATTTTGTCAATCACTATTTTATCTGGAAGATTAACTCCCACTTGATTCAAGCGATTGTAGTACCCAGACAATCTGAGCACATGCTCACTGCTTGAGCTATTCTCCTCCATCTTTTAGCTATAGAACTTGTTGGACACTTCATATCTCTCAACTCGGGTATTTGCTTGAAATATTAACTTCAACTCCTGGAACATCTCATATGGTCCATGACGTTCAAAACGTCTTTGAAGTCCCGATTCTAAGCCGTTAAGCATGGTGCACTAAACTATCAAGTAGTCATCATATTGAGCTAGCCAAACGTTCATAACGTCTGCATTTGCTCCTGCAATAGGTCTGTCACCTAGCGGTGCATCAAGGACATAATTCTTCTGTGCAGCAATGAGGATAATCCTCAGATCACGGATCCAATCCGCATCATTGCTACTAACATCTATCAACATAGTTTTTCTCTAGGAACATATCAAAATAAACATAGGAAAGCAACAATGCGAGCTATTGATCTAAAACATAATTTGCAAAATACTATCAGGACTAAGTTCATGGTAAATTTAAGTTCAATTTAATCATATTACTTAAGAACTACCACTTAGATAGACATCCCTCTAATCCTCTAAGTGATCACGTGATCCATATCAACTAAACCATAACCGATCATCACGTGAAATGGAGTATCTTTAAATGGTGAACATCATTATGTTGATCATATCTACTATATGATTCACGCTCGACCTTTCAGTATCAGTGTTTCGAGGCCATATCTGCATATGCTAGGCTCGTCAAGTTTAACTTGAGTATTCTGCGTGTGCAAAACTGGCTTGCTCCCGTTGTAGATGGACGTAGAGCTTATCACACCCGATCATCACGTGGTGTCTGGGCACGACAAAATTTGGCAACGGTGCATACTCAGGGAGAACACATTTATCTTGAAATTTAGTGAGAGATCATCTTATAATGCTACCGTCAATCAAAGTAAGATAAGATGCATAAAAGATAAACATCACATGCAATCAATATAAGTGATATGATATGGCCATCATCATCTTGTGCTTGTGATCTCCATATCCAAAGCACCGTCATGATCACCATCGTCACCGGCGCGACACCTTGATCTCCATCGTAGCATCATTGTCATCTTGCCAATCTTATGCTTCTACGATTATCGCTACCTCTTAGTGATAAAGTAAAGCATTACAGGGCGATTGCATTGCATACAATAAAGCGACAACCATATGGCTCCTGCCAGTTGCCGATAACTCAGTTACAAAACATGATTATCTCATAAAATAAAATTTAGCATCATGCTTTGACCATATCACATCACAACATGCCCTGCAAAAACAAGTTAGACGTCCTCTACTTTGTTGTTGCAAGTTTTACGTGGCTGCTACGAGCTGGGCAAGAACCGTTCTTACCTACACACAAAACCACAACGATAGTTTGTCAAGTTGGTGCTGTTTTAACCTTCGCAAGGACCAGGCGTAGCCACACTCGGTTCAACTAAAGTTGGAGAAACTGACACCCGCCAGCCACCTGTGTGCAAAGCACGTCGGTAGAACCAGTCTCGCGTAAGCGTACGCGTAATGTCAGTCCGGGCCCGCTTCATCCAACAATACCGCCGAACCAAAGTATGACATGATGGTAAGCAGTATGACTTGTATCGCCCACGACTCACTTGTGTTCTACTCGTGCATATAACATCTACGCATAAAACCTGGCTCGGATGCCACTATTGGGGAACGTAGTAATTTCAAAAAAAATCCTACGCACACGCAAGATCATGGTGATGCATAGCAACGAGAGGGGAGAGTGTTGTCCACGTACCCTCGTAGACCAAAAGCGGAAGCGTTAGCACAACGCAGTTGATGTAGTCGTACGTCTTCACGATCCGACTGATCAAGTACCGAACGCACGACACCTCCGTATTCAGCACACGTTCAGCTCGATGACGTCCCTCGAACTCCGATCTAGCCGAGCTTTGAGGGAGAGTTTCGTCAGCACGACGGCGTGGTAACGATGATGATGTTCTACCGGCGCAGGGCTTCACCTAAGCACCGCTATAGTATTATCGAGGTGGACTATGGTGGAGGGGCGCACTGCACACGGCTAAAAGATCAAACAATCAATTGTTGTGTCCCTAGGGTGCCTCCTGTTGGAAATATGCCCTAGAGGCAATAATAAAAGCATTATTATTATATTTCCTTGTTCATGATAATTGTCTTTTATTCATGCTATAATTGTATTATCCGGAAATCGTAATACACGTGTGAATACATAGACCACAATACGTCCCTAGTGAGCCTCTAGTTGACTAGCTCGTTGGTCAATAGATAGTCATGGTTTCCTGACTATGGACATCAGATGTCATTGACAACGGGATCACGTCGTTAGGAGAATGACGTGATGGACAAGACCCAATCCTAAGCATAGCACAAGATCGTGTAGTTCGTTTTGCTAGAGCTTTTCCAAATGTCAAGTATCTCTTCCTTAGACCATGAGATCGTGTAACTCCGGATACCGTAGGAGTGCTTTGGGTGTACCAAGCGTCACAACGTGGCTGGGTGACTATAAAGGTGCACTACAGGTATCTCCGAAAGTGTCATTGGGTTGACACGGATCGAGGCTGGATTTGTCACTCCGTGTTACGGAGAGGTATCACTGGGCCCACTCGGTAGTGCATCATCATAATGAGCTCAAAGTGACCAAGTGTCCGGTCACGGATCATGCATTACGATGCGAGTAAAGTGACTTGCCGGTAACGAGACTGAACGAGGTATTGGGATACCGACGATCGAGTCTCGGGCAAGTAACATACCGATTGACAAAGGGAATTGTATACGGGTTTGATTGAATCCTCGACATCGTGGTTCATCCGATGACATCATCGAGGAGCATGTGGGAGCCAACATGGGTATCCAGATCCCGCCGTTGGTTATTGACGAGAGCAGTCTCGGTCATGTCGCATGTCTCCCGAACCCGTAGGGTCTACACTTAATGTTTGGTGACGGTAGGGTTATTAGGAAGACTTGTATGTGATTACGAATGTTGTTGAGTCCCGGATGAGATCCCGGACGTCACGAGGAGTTCGGAAGGGTCCGGAGGTAAAGATTTATATATGGGAAGTTGTCAAGCGGACACGGAAAGTTTGGGGCATACGGTATTGTACTGGGGCCACGGAAGGGTTCGGAGGTCCACGGAGGGCCACCCCTCCCGGGGGCCACTGGGCTGCGTGGGGCAGGAGCCAGCCCCTGGTGGGCTGGGCGCCTCCCCCTTGGGCCCATGCGCCTAGGGTTGGGGAGGAACCCTAGAGGGGCGCCTTGCTTGGGGGCAAGTCCCCCTCCTCCTTGGCCGCCACCCCCCCTCTAGATGCCATCTAGAGGGGCCGCCCTCTCTCCCTTCCCCTATAAATAGAGGGGTGAGGGAAGGCTGCTGAACACAAGCCAAGGCGCAGCCCTCCCTCCCAACACCTCCTCCTCCTCACGCGTTTTTGGCGAAGCCTGCCGAGATCTTGCTGCACCAACAACACCACGCCGTCGTGCTGCCATTGGAGCAATCTTCCTCAACCTCTCCTTCCTCCTTGCTGGATTAAGATGGAGGAGACGTCGTCTGTCCCGTACGTGTGTTGAACGCGGAGGTGGTGTCCGTTCAGCACTTGGTCATCGGTGATCCGAATCACGGCGAGTACGACTCCATCATCACCATCCCCTTGAACGCTTCCGCACTCGATCTACAAGTGGTATGTAGATGCAAACTCACTCCCTTGACTCGTTGCTTAGATGAACTCATAGATGGATCTTGGTGAAACCGTAGGAAAAATTTTAATTTTCTGACACGTTCCCCAACAGTGGCATCATGAGCTAGGTCTATGCGTAGTTCTCTATTGCACGAGTAGAACACAATTTGGTTGTGGGCGTAGATCTTGTAAACTTGCTTGCCACTACTAGTCTTATCTTGCTTCAGCGGTATTGTGGGATGAAGCGGCCCGGACCAACCTTACACGTACGCTTACGTGAGACCGGTTCCACCGACTAACATGCACTAGTTGCATAAGGTGGCTGGCGGGTGTCTGTCTCTCCCACTTTAGTTGGAGCGGATTCGATGAAAAGGGTCCTTATGAAGGGTAAATAGAAGTTGACAAGATCATGTTGTGGTTATTCGTAGGTAAGAAAACGTTCTTGCTAGAACCCAATTGCAGCCACGTAAAAGATGCAACAACAATTAGAGGACGTCTAACTTGTTTTTGCAGCAATTGTCATGTGATGTGATATGGCCAGAAGTTGTGATGAATGATGAATGACATATTGTGATGTATGAGATCATGTTCTTGTAATAGGAATCACGACTTGCATGTCGATGAGTATGACAACCGGCAGGAGCCATAGGAGTTGTCTTTATTTTTTGTATGACCTGCGTGTCATTGAAGAACGCCATGTAAATTACTTTACTTTATTGCTAAATGCGTTAGCCATAGAAGTAGAAGTAGTACTTGGCATGACAACTTCATGAAGACACGATGATGGAGATCATGATGATGGAGATCATGGTATCATGCCGGTGACAAGATGATCATGGAGCCCCGAAGATGGAGATCAATGGAGCTATATGATATTGGCCATATCATGTCACTACTATATAATTGCATGTGATGTTTATTATGTTTATGCATCTTGTTTACTTAGAACGACGGTAGTAAATAAGATGATCCCTTACAACAATATCAAGAAGTGTTCTCCCCTAACTGTGCACCGTTGCTAAAGTTCATTCGTTTCAAGCACCACGTGATGATCGGGTGTGATAGATCCTTACGTTCACATACAACGGGTGTAAGACAGTTTTACACATGCAAAACACTTAGGGTTAACTTGACGAGCCTAGCATGTACAGACATGGCCTCGGAACATGGAGACCGAAAGGTCGAACACGAGTCGTATGGAAGATACGATCAACATGAGAATGTTCACCGACGATGACTAGTCCGTCTCACGTGATGATCGGACACGGCCTAGTCGACTCGGATCGTGTAACACTTAGATGACTAGAGGATGTCTAATCTGGTGGGAGTTCATTAAAATAATTTGATTAGATGAACTTAATTATCATGAACTTAGTCTAAAACTTTTGCATAATATGTCTTGTAGATCAAATGCCCAACGCTCATGTCAACTTGAACTTCAACGCGTTCCTAGAGAAAACCAAGCTAAAAGATGATGGCAGCAACTATACGGACTGGGTCCGAACACGAGGATCATCCTCATAGCTGCCAGGAAACAATATGTCCTAGAAGGACCGCTAGGTGACGCTCCGTCTCTGAGAACCAAGACATTATGAATGCTTGGCAGTCTCGTCTTGATGATTACTCCCTCGCTCAGTGTGGCATGCTTTACAGCTTAGAACCGGGGCTCCAAAAGCGTTTTGAGCAACACGGAGCATATGAGATGTTCGAGGAGCTGAAACTAGTTTTCCAAGCTCATGCCCGGTCGAGAGATATGAAGTCTCCGACAAGTTCTATAGTTGTAAGATGGAGGAAAATAGTTACATCAAGTGAGCACATACTCAAAATGTCCAGGTTGCACAACCGCTGTCCCAGCTGGACATTAACCTCCCGGATGAGGTGGTCATTGACAGAATCCTTGATCGCTCCCACCGAGCTACAAGAGCTTTGTGATGAACTACAATATGCAGGGGATGGTGAAGACCATTCCGAAGTATTCTCAATGTGAAGTCAGCAGAGGTTGAAATCAAGAAAGAACATCAAGTGTTGATGGTCAATAAGACCACTAAGTTCAAGAAGGAAAGGGTAAGAAGAACTTCAAGAAGGACAGCAAAGATGTTGCGCGCCCGTAAGCCAGTTGCCGGAAGAAGTCAAAGAATGGACCCAAGCACGAGACCGAGTGCTTTTGCAAGGGAAGGGTCCTTGGAAGCGGAACTGCCCCAAATACTTAGCGGATAAGAAGGCCGGCAACACCAAAGGTATATTTGATATACATGTAATTGATGTGTACCTTACCGAGAATCGTAGTAACTCCCGGTATTTGATACCGTGCCGTTGCTCATATTTGTAACTCACAGCAGGAACTGCGGAATAAGCGGAGACTGGCGAAGGACGAGGTGACGATGCGCGTCGGGAATGGTTCTAGAGTCGATGTGATCGCCGTCGGCACGCTACCTCTACATTTACCTACGGGATTAGTTTTGAACCTTAATAATTGTTATTTGGTGCTAAGTTTGAGCATGAACATTGTATCCGGATCTCGTTTAATGCGAGATGGCTACTCATTTAAATCCGAGAATAATGGTTGTTCTATTTATATGAGAGATATGTTTCATGGTCATGCTCCGATGGTCAATGGTTTATTCTTAATGAATCTCGAGCGTAATGTTACACATATTCATAGCGTGAATACCAAAAGATGTAAAGTTGATAACGATAGTCCCACATACTTGTGGCATTGCCGCCTTGGTCACATTGGTGTCAAGCGCATGAAGAAGCTCCATGCTGATGGACTTTTGGAGTCTCTAGATTATGAATCATTTGACACATGCGAACCATGCCTCATGGGCAAGATGACCAAGACTCCGTTCTCCGGAACAATGGAGCGAGCAACCAACTTGTTGGAAATCATACATACCGATGTGTGCGGTCCAATGAGCGTTGAGGCTCGCGGAGGATATCGTTATGTTCTCACTCTCACTGATGACTTGAGTAGATATGGGTATGTCTACTTAATGAAACACAAGTCTGAGACCTTTGAAAAGTTCAAAGAATTTCAGAGTGAGGTAGAGAATCAACGTGACCGAAAAATAAAGTTCCTACGATCAGATCGTGGAGGAGAATATTTAAGTCACGAATTTGGTACACACTTAAGGAAATGTGGAATCGTTTCACAACTCACGCCGCCTGGAACACCTCAGCGTAACGGTGTGTCCGAACGTCGTAATCGCACTCTATTGGATATGGTGCGATCTATGATGTCTCTTACTGATTTACCGCTATCATTTTGGGGATACACTCTAGAGACAGCTACATTCACTTTAAATAGGGCACCATCTAAATCCGTTGAGACGACACCGTATGAATTATGGTTTGGGAAGAAACCTAAGTTGTCGTTTCTAAAAGTTAGGGGATGCGATGCTTATGTCAAGAAACTTCAACCTGAAAAGCTCGAACCCAAGTCGGAAAAATGCGTCTTCATAGGATACCCTAAGGAAACCGTTGGGTATACCTTCTACTTAAGATCCGAGGGCAAGATCTTTGTTGCCAAGAACGGATCCTTTCTGCAAAAAGAGTTTCTCTCAAAAGAAGTAAGTGGGAGGAAAGTAGAACTCGATGAAGTACTACCTCTTGAACGGGATAGTAGTGCAGCTCAGGAAAATGTTCCTGTGATGCCTACACCAACTGAAGAGGAAATTAATGATGATGATCAAGGTACTTGGATCAAGTTGCTCTGAACTTGGTAGGTCCACTAGGACACGTTCCGCACTGCAGTGGTACGGCAACCCTGTCCCGGAAATCATGTTGTTAGACAACGGTGAACCTTGAACTATGAAGAAGCGATGGCGGGCCCAGATTCCAACAAATGGCTAGAATCCATGAAACCGAGATAGAATCCATGTATGAAAACAAAGTATGGACTTTGGTGACTTGCCCGATGATCGGTGAGCGATACAAAACAAATGGATCTTTAAGAAGAAGACGGACGCGGATGGTAATGTCACCATCTATAAAGCTCGACTTGTCGCTAAGGGTTATCGGCAAGTTCAAGGGATTGACTATGATGAGACTTTCTCTCCGTGAGCGAAGCTTAAGTCCGTCCGAATCATGTTAGCAATTGTCGATACTATGATTATGAGATATGGCAGATGGACGCCAAAACAGCATTCCTTAACGGTTATCTTAAGGAAGATCTGTATATGATGCAGCCGGAAGGTTTTGTCGATCCTAAGAATGCTAACAAAGTATGCAAGCTCCAGCGATCCATTTATGGGCTGGTGCAAGCATCTCGAGTTGGAACATTCGCTTTGATGAAATGATCAAAGCGTTTAGTTTATGAGACTTATGGAGAAGCCTGCGTTTACAAGAAAGTGAGTGGGAGCTCAGAGCATTTCTCATATTATATGTAGATGACATACTTTTGATGGGAAATGATATAGAACTTTTGGACAGCATTAAGGCCTACTTGAATAAGTGTTTTCAATGAAGGACCTTGGAGAAGCTGCTTATATATTAGGCATCAAGATCTATAGAGATAGATCGAGACGCCTCATAGGTCTTTCACAAAGCACATACCTTGATAAGATTTTGAAGAAGTTCAAAATGGATCAGTCCAAGAAAGGGTTCTTGCCTGATCTTGCAAGGTGTGAAATTGAGCTCAGCTCAATGCCCCACCACAAAGAAAAGATAAAGAAGAGATGAGCGTCATCCCCTATGCCTCGCCATAGGATCTATTATGTATGCCATGCTGTGTACCAGACCTGATGTAAACCTTGCCGTAAGTTTGGTAGGAAGGTACCAAAGTAATCCCGGCAAGGAACACTGGACAGCGGTCAAGAATATCCTGAAGTACCTGAAAAGGACAAAGGACATGTTTCTCGTTTATGGAGGTGATGAAGAGCTCGTCGTAAAGGGTTACGTCGATGCTAGCTTCGACACAGATCTGGATGACTCTAAGTCACAAACCGGATACGTGTATATGTTGAATGGTGGAGCAGTAAGCTGGTGCAGCTGCAAGCAGAGCGTCGTGGCGGGATCTACATGTGAAGCGGAGTACATGGCTGCCTCGGAGGCAGCGCATGAAGCAATTTGGGTGAAGGAGTTCATCACCGACCTAGGAGTCATACCCAATGCGTCGGGGCCGATCAAACTCTTCGTGACAACTTTGGAGCTATTGCACTTGCCAAGGAGCCCAGGTTTCACAAGAAGACCAGGCACATCAAGCGCCGCTCAACTCCATCCGTGAAAATGTTCAAGATGGAGACATAGAAATTTGCAAAGTGCATACAGATCTGAATGTCGCAGATCCATTGACTAAACCTCTTCCATGGGCAAAACATGATCAGCACCGTAACTCTATGGGTGTTCGATTCATCACAATGTAACTAGATTATTGACTCTAGTGCAAGTGGGAGACTGTTGGAAATATGCCCTAGAGGCAATAATAAAAGCATTATTATTATATTTCCTTGTTCATGATAATTGTCTTTTATTCATGCTATAATTGTATTATCCGGAAATCGTAATACACGTGTGAATACATAGACCACAATACGTCCCTAGTGAGCCTCTAGTTGACTAGCTCGTTGGTCAACAGATAGTCATGGTTTCCTGACTATGGACATCAGATGTCATTGACAACGGGATCACGTTGTTAGGAGAATGACGTGATGGACAAGACCCAATCCTAAGAATAGCACAAGATCGTGTAGTTCGTTTTGCTAGAGCTTTTCCAAATGTCAAGTATCTCTTCCTTAGACCATGAGATCGTGTAACTCCCGGATACCGTAGGAGTGCTTTGGGTGTACCAAACGTCACAACGTAACTGGGTGACTATAAAGGTGCACTACAGGTATCTCCGAAAGTGTATGTTGGGTTGACACGGATCGAGACTGGGATTTGTCACTCCGTGTTACGGAGAGGTATCACTGGGCCCACTCGGTAGTGCATCATCATAATGAGCTCAAAGTGACCAAGTGTCGGTCACGGATCATGCATTACGGTGATGAGTAAAGTGACTTGCCGGTAACGAGACTGAACAAGGTATTGGGATACCGACGATCGAGTCTCGGGCAAGTAACATACCGATTGACAAAGGGAATTGTATACGGGGTTTGATCGAATCCTCGACATTGTGGTTCATCCGATGACATCATCGAGGAGCATGTGGGAGCCAACATGGGTATCCAGATCCGGATGTTGGTTATTGACCGGAGAGCAGTCTCGGTCATATCAGATGTCTCCGAACCCGTAGGGTCTACACTTAAGGTTCGGTGGCTTAGGGTTATTATTAAGACTTGTATGTGATTACGAATGTTGTTGAGTCCGGATGAGATCCCGGACGTCACGAGGAGTTCCGGAAGGGTCCGGAGGTAAAGATTTATATATGGGAAGTTGTCAAACGGACACCGGAAAGTTTCGGGGGCATACCGGTATTGTACCGGGGCCACCGGAAGGGTTCCGGAGGTCCACCGGGAGGGGCCACCCCTCCCGGGGGGGCCACTTGGGCTGCGTGGGGCAGGAGCCAGCCCCTGGTGGGCTGGGCGCCCCCCCTTGGGCCCATGCGCCTAGGGTTGGGGGAACCCTAGAGGGGGCGCCCCCCTTGCTTGGGGGGCAAGTCCCCCCTCCTCCTTGGCCGTCGCCCCCCCTCTAGATGCCATCTAGAGGGGCCGGCCCCCTTATCCCTTCCTGTTGGAAATATGCCCTAGAGGCAATAATAAATTAGTTATTATTATATTTCCTTGTTCATGATAATCGTTTATTATTCATGCTATAATTGTATTGACCGGAAACAGCGATACATGTGTGGATACATAGACAACACCATGTCCCTAGTAAGCCTCTAGTTAACTAGCTCGTTGATCAATAGATGGTTACGGTTTCCTGACCATGGACATTGGATGTCATTGATAACGGGATCACATCATTAGGAGAATGATGTGATGGACAAGACCCAATCCTAAGCCTAGCACAAAGATCGTGTAGTTAGGTATGCTAAAGCTTTTCTAATGTCAAGTATCTTTTCCTTAGACCATGAGATCGTGCAATTCCGGATACCGTGGGAGTGCTTTGGGTGTATCAAACGTCACAACGTAATCGGGTGACTATAAAGGTGCACTACAGGTATCTCCGAAAGTGACCATTGGGTTGACACGGATCGAGATCTGGGATTTGTCACTCCCGTAAACGGAGAGGTATCTCTGGGCCCACTCGGTAGGACATCATCATAATGTGCACAATGTGACCAAGGGGTTGATCACGGATGATGTGTTACGGAACGAGTAAAGAGACTTGCGGTAACGAGATTGAACAAGGTATCGGGATACCGACGATCGAATCTCGGGCAAGTACAATACCGCTAGACAAAGGGAATTGTATACGGATCGATTGAGTCCTTGACATCGTGGTTCATCCGATGAGAACATCGTGGAACATGTAGGAGCCAACATGGGTATCCAGATCCGCTGTTGGTTATTGACCGGAGAACGTCTCGGTCATGTCTCGCATGTCTCCGAACCCGTAGGGTCTACACTTAAGGTTCGGTGACGCTAGGGTTATATAGGAAGCTTGTATGTGGTTACCGAATGTTGTTCGAGTCCGGATGAGATCCCGGACGTCACGAGGAGTTCCGGAATGGTCCGGAGGTAAAGATTTATATATGGAAAGTTGTTGTTGGGTTAGGAAAAGTTCGGGTTTTTCGGTATTGTACAGGAAGCTTCGAGAAGGTTCGGAGGATTCGGAGGGGTCCGGAGGTCCGGAAATTGTTCCACCACGTCCAATACAGTAGCATGGGCTGTAGGGGGCGCCCTAGCCTTAATGGGCCAGGGAACCAGCCCCCAAGGCCCATGCGCATGGGAGGGGGAAACCCTAAGGGGAGGGCCTCCACTTGACTTGGGAGGCACTCCTCCCCTCTTGGCCGCCCCCAAGTCCCATCTAGGGCTGGCCGCACCCCTTGGGGTGGAAACCCTAAAGGGGCGCAGCCCCCTTTCCCCTATATATACTTGAGGTTTTAGGGCTGCCCAACACACGAGAACCTCTCCTCTTGGTGCAGCCTGCGCCTCCTCCTCCTCCTCTCCCTAGGTGCTTGGCGAAGCCTGCGGGATTGCCACGCTCCTCCATCACCACCATGCCGTTGTGTTGCTGCTGGATGGAGTCTTCCTCAACCTCTCCTCTCTCCTTGCTGGATCAAGGCGTGGGAGACGCCACCGGCTGTACGTGTGTTGAGCGCGGAGGTGCCGTCTGCTCGCACTTGATCATCGGTGATCTGAATCACGACGCAAGCACGACTCCTTCAACCCCGTTCACTTGAACGCTTCCGCTTAGCGATCTACAAGGGTATGTAGATGCACTCTCCTTCCCTCGTTGCTAGTTTCTCCATAGATAGATCTTGGTGACACGTAGGAAAATTTTGAATTTCTGCTACGTTCCCCAACAGTGGCATCATGAGCTAGGTCTATTGCGTAGATTCTTTGCACGAGTAGAACACAAAGTAGTTGTGGGCGTTGATGTTGTTCAATATGCTTACCGTTACTAGTCCAATCTTGTTTCGACGGTATTGTGGGATGAAGCGGCCGGACCGACCTTACACGCATTCTACGTGAGACAGGTTCCACCGGTCGACATGCACTTGGTGCATAAGGTGGCTAGCGGTGCCGATCTCCCACTTTAGTCGGAACGGATTCGATGAAAAGGGTCCTTATGAAGGGTAAATAGCAATTGGCATATCACGTTGTGGTTTTATGAGGTAAGAAACGTTCTTGCTAGAAACCCATAGCAGCCACGTAAAACATGCAACAACAATTAGAGGACGCCTAACTTGTTTTTGCAGGGTATGCTATGTGATGTGATATGGCCAAGAAGAATGTGATGAATGATATGTGATGTATGAGATTGATCATGTTCTTGTAATAGGATTCACGACTTGCATGTCGATGAGTATGACAACGGCAGGAGCCATAGGAGTTGTCTTTATTTATTGTATGACCTGCGTGTCATTAAACAACGCCATGTAATTACTTTACTTTATTGCTAACCAGTAGCCATAGTAGTAGAAGTAATAGTTGGCGAGACAACTTCATGAAGACACGATGATGGAGATCATGATGATGGAGATCATGGTGTCATGCGGTGACAATGATGATCATGGAGCCCCAAGATGGAGATCAAAGGAGCAATATGATATTGGCCATATCATGTCACTACTATATAATTGCATGTGATGTTTATTATGTTTATGCATCTTGTTTACTTAGAACGACGGTAGTAAATAAGATGATCCCTTACACAAATTTCAAGAAGTGTTCTCCCTAAGCGTGCACCGTTGCTACAGTTCGTCGCTTCTAAGCACCACGTGATGATCGGGTGTGATGGATTCTTACGCTCACATACAACGGGTGTAAGACAGATTTACACAGCAAAACACTTGGGGTTAACTTGACGAGCCTAGCATGTGCGGACATGGCCTCGAACACGGAGACCGAAAGGTCGAGCATGAGTCGTATAGTAGATACGATCAACATGAAGATGTTCACCGATGATGACTAGTCCGTCTCACGTGATGATCGGACACGGCCTAGTTGATTCGGATCATGTAATCACTTAGATAACCGAGGGATGTCTATCTGAGTGGGAGTTCATAAGATGAACTTAATTATCCTGAACATAGTCAAAAGACCTTTTGCAAATTATGTCGAAGCTCGCGCTTTAGTTCCACTGTTTAGATATGTTCCTAGAGAAAATATAGTTGAAAGTTGACAGTAGCGTTTATGCGGACAGAGAAAGCTTATGTCCTTAATGCACCGCTCGGTGTGATGAACCCCAAACGTCGTTTGTGGATGTTGCGAACATCGGACATACACGCTTTGATAACTACGTGATAGTTCGTTAAACGGTTTAGAGTTGAGGCACCAAAGACGTTTTCAAACGTCACGGAACATATGAGATGTTTCGAGGGCTGAAATTGGGATTTCAGGCTCGTGCCACGCCAAGAGGTATGAGACCTCCGACGATTTTCTTAGCCTGAAAACTAAGGGAGAAAAGCTCAATCGTTGAGCTTGTGCTCAGATTGTCCGAGTGCAACAATCACTTGAACCGAGTGGGAGTTGATCTTCCGGATGAGATAGTGATGTTTCTCCAAAGTCATTTCCACCAAGCTGCTAGAGCTTCGTGATGAACTATAACATATCAAGGATAGAGATGATGATCCTTGAGGTATTCGCGTTGTTTGACATCGCGAAGGTAGAAATCAAGAAGGAGCATCAATTGTTGATGGTTGGTGAAACCAATAGTTTCAAGAAGGGCAAGGGCAATAAGGGATACTTCATGAAATGGCAAATCAGCTGCTGCTCGATGAAGAAACCCAAGGTTGAACCCAAACCCGAGACTAAGTGCTTACGAGATAAGGGAACAGCCATCGGAGTAGAATTACCCTAGATACTTGGTAGATAAGAAGGCAGGCAAGGTCGATAGAAGTATATTTGATATACATTATGTTAATGTGTACTTTACTAGTACTCCTAGTAGCACCGTGGTATTAGATACGGTTCGGTTGCTAAATGTTAGTAACTCAAATAAAAGCTACGGAATAAAAGGAGACTAGCTAAAGGTGAGTGACGATATGTGTTGGAATTGTTTCCAAGGTTGATATGATCAAACATCGCACGCTCCCTCTACCATCAAGATTAGTATTAAACCAGAATAATTATCATTTGGTGTTTGCGCTGAACATAGACATGATTGGATTATGTCTATCAATACGATTATTCATTTAAGGAGAATAATGGTTACTCTGTTTATTTGAATGATACCTTCAATGGTCTTGCACCTAAATAAATGGTTTATTGAATCTCGATCGTAGTGATACACATTTTCGTGCCAAAAGTATAAGATAGTAATGATAATACCACTAACTTGTGGCACTGCCATGTAAGTCATATTGGTGTAAAACGCATGAAGAAGCTCCATGTTGATGGATCTTTGGACTCACTCATTTATGAAAAGTTTGAGACATGCGAACCATGTCTATTGGTGTATACGCATGAAGAAACTCCATGCAGATGGATCGTTTAGACTCACTTGATTTTGAATCACTTGAGATATGCAAATCATACCACATGGACAAGATGACTGAAAACCTCGGTTTCAAAGAAGATGGAACAAGATAGCAACTTGTTGGAAGTAACACATTTTGATGTGTACAGTCCAATGAGTCTTTGAGGCATGCAGTGAATATCGTTATGTTCTTACTTCACAGATGATTCGAGTAGATGTTGAGTATATTTACTTAATGAAACACAAGTCTGAATTATTGAAAGGTTCAAGTAATTTCAGAGTGAAGTTGAAGATCTTCGTGACAAGAGGATAAAATGTCTGTGATGTGATCATAGAGATGGATATCTGAGTTGCGAGTTTTGGCACACTATTAAGACATTGTGGAAATTGTTTCACAATGAATACCGCCTGGAACACCATAGTGTGATGGTGTGTCCGAACATCATAGTTGCACTCTATTGGATATGGTGCGTACCATGATGTCTCTTATCGAATTACCACTATCGTTCATGGGTTAGGCATTAGAGACAACCACACTCACTTAAATAGGGCACCACGTAATTCCGTTGAGATGACACCGTATGAACTATGGTTTAGAGAAACCTAAGCTGTCATTTCTTAAAAGTTTGGGGCTGCGACGCTTATGTGAAAAAGTTTCAGGTTGATAAGCTCGAACCCAAAGCGGATAAAATGCATCTTCATAGGACACCCAAAACGGTTGGGTATACCTCCTAATTCAGATCCGAAAGCAATAGGGATTGTTTCTTGAATCGGGTCCTTTCTCGAGGAAAAGTTCGTCTCGAAAAGTTGAGTGGGAGGATGGTGGAGACTTGATGAGGTCATTGAACCGTCACTTCAACAAGTGTGTAGCAGGCACGGAAGTTGTTCCGTGGCACCTACACCAATTGAAGTAGAAGCTATGATAGTGATCATGAAGTTTCGGATCAAGTCACCGACGCACCTCGTGAGGGTGACAAGGATGCGCATTACTACTTGAGTGGTACAAGAATCATGTCTTGAAGGTCATGTTGCTAGACAACAATGAACCTACGAGCTATGGAGAAGCGATGGTGGGCCCAAATTCCGACAAATGGTTAGAAACCATGAAATCCGAGGTAGGATCCATATATCATAACAAAGCATGGACTTTGGTGGACTTGCCCGATGATCGGCAAGCCATTGAAATAAATGGGTCTTTAAGAAGAAGACGGACATGGACGGTAATGTCACCTTCTATGAAGCTCGACTTGTGGCAAAGAGTTTTCACAAGTTCAAGGAGTTGACTACGATGAGATTTTCTCATCCGTAGCGATGCTTAAGTCCGTCGGAATCATGTTAGCACAAGCTGCATTTATGAAATCTGGCGATGGATGTCAAAACGAGTTTCCTTACCTTTACGTAAGGAAAGGTTGTATGTGATACAATCAGAAAAGTTTTGTCGATCCTAAGGATGCTAAAAGGTATGCTAGCTCCAGTGATCCTTCTAAGGACTGGAGTAAGCATCTCGGAGTTGGAATGTGCACTTTGATGAGATGATCAAAGATTTTGGGTTTATACAAAGTTTATGAGAAACTTGTATTTCCAAATAAGTGAGTGGGAGCACTATAGAATTTCTGATGAGTATATGTTGTTGACATATTGGTGATCGAAATGATGTAGAATTTTCGTAAAGCATATAGGGTCAAAGTGTTTTCAAGTGAAAACCTGGATTAAGTTACTTGAACATTGAGCATCAAGATCTATGAGGATAGATCAAAACGCTCAATGGTACTTTCAAATGAGCACATACCTTGACATGATCTTGAAGGTGTTCAAGATGGATCAGTCAAAGAAGGAGTTCTTGCACGAGATGTAAGGTATGAAGTTAAGAGTTAAAGCTCGACCACGGCAGAAAAGAGAGAAAGGACGAAGGTCGCCCCTATGATTCAGGCGTAGGCTCTATAGTATGCTATGTGTACTGCACCTGATGTGTGCCTTGCTACATATCGGCAAGAGAGTACAAAGGTGATCAAGGTGGATCACCGGATAGCGGTCAAAATTATCCTTAGAGGAATAAGGACATGTTTCTCGATTATGGAGGTGATAAAGAGTTCGGCGTAAAGGGTTACGCCGATGCAAGCTTTAACACCTATCCGAGTGACTCGAGAAGCAAACCGGATACGTATAGTGGAGCAACCATTTGGAATAGCTCCAAGTGGAGCGTGAAAGCAGCATTTACAATATGACATAGAGAATTGCGAAGTACACACGGATCTGAAAGGTTCGACACGTTGACTAAAACCTCTCTCACAAGCAAAACATGATCAAACCCCGAACTCATTGAGACTTAATCACATGGTGATGTGAACTAGTTTAAGACACTAGTAAACTCTTTGGATGTTGGTCACATGGCGATGTGACTTATCGATGTTAATCACATGGCGATGTGAACTAGATTATTGACTCTAGTGCAAGTGGGAGACTGTTGGAAATATGCCCTAGAGGCAATAATAAATTAGTTATTATTATATTTCCTTGTTCATGATAATCGTTTATTATTCATGCTATAATTGTATTGACCGGAAACAGCGATACATGTGTGGATACATAGACAACACCATGTCCCTAGTAAGCCTCTAGTTAACTAGCTCGTTGATCAATAGATGGTTACGGTTTCCGACCATGGACATTGGATGTCATTGATAACGGGATCACATCATTAGGAGAATGATGTGATGGACAAGACCCAATCCTAAGCCTAGCACAAAGATCGTAGTTCAGTATGCTAAAGCTTTTCTAATGTCAAGTATCTTTTCCTTAGACCATGAGATCGTGCAATTCCGGATACCGTAGGAGTGCTTTGGGTGTATCAAACGTCACAACGTAATCGGGTGACTATAAAGGTGCACTACGGTATCTCCGAAAGTGACCATTGGGTTGACACGGATCGAGGCTGGGATTTGTCACTCCGGTAAACGGAGAGGTATCTCTGGGCCCACTCGGTAGGACATCATCATAATGTGCACAATGTGACCAAGGGGTTGATCACGGGATGATGTGTTACGGAACGAGTAAAGAGACTTGTCGGTAACGAGATTGAACAAGGTATCGGGATACCGACGATCGAATCTCGGGCAAGTACAATACCGCTAGACAAAGGGAATTGTATACGGGATCGATTGAGTCCTTGACATCGTGGTTCATCCGATGAGAACATCGTGGAACATGTAGGAGCCAACATGGGTATCCAGATCCGCTGTTGGTTATTGACGGAGAACGCCTCGGTCATGCGCAGATGTCTCCCGAACCCGTAGGGTCTACACACTTAAGGTTCGGTGACGCTAGGGTTATATAGGAAGCTTGTATGTGGTTACCGAATGTTGTTCGAGTCCGGATGAGATCCCGGACGTCACGAGGAGTTCGGAATGGTCCGGAGGTAAAGATTTATATATGGAAAGTTGTTGTTGGGTTCCGGAAAAGTTCGGGTTTTTCGGTATTGTACCGGAAGCTTCTGAAGGTTCCGGAGGATTCGGAGGGGTCCGGAGGTCCGGAAATTGTTCCACCACGTCCAATACAGTAGCATGGGCTGTAGGGGGCGCCCTAGCCTTAATGGGCCAGGGGAACCAGCCCCCAAGGCCCATGCGCATGGGAGGGGGAAACCCTAAGGGGAGGGCCTCCACTTGACTTGGGAGGCACTCCTCCCCTCTGGCCGCCCCCAAGTCCCATCTAGGGCTGGCCGCACCCCTTGGGGTGGGAAACCCTAAAGGGGGCGCAGCCCCCCTTTCCCCTATATATACTTGAGGTTTTAGGGCTGCCCAACACACGAGAACCTCTCCCTCTTGGTGCAGCCCTGCCTCTCCTCCTCCTCCTCTCCCTAGGTGCTTGGCGAAGCCCTGCGGGATTGCCACGCTCCTCCATCACCACCATGCCGTTGTGTTGCTGCTGGATGGAGTCTTCCTCAACCTCTCCCTCTCTCCTTGCTGGATCAAGGCGTGGGAGACGTCACCGGGCTGTACGTGTGTTGAACGCGGAGGTGCCGTCCGTTCGGCACTTGATCATCGGTGATCTGAATCACGACGAGTACGACTCCTTCAACCCCGTTCACTTGAACGCTTCCGCTTAGCGATCTACAAGGGTATGTAGATGCACTCTCCTTCCCTCGTTGCTAGTTTCTCCATAGATAGATCTTGGTGACACGTAGGAAAATTTTGAATTTCTGCTACGTTCCCCAACACTTCCCCCTATAAATAGAGGGGTGAGGGAAGGGCTGCGGAACACAAGCCAAGGCGCAGCCCCTCCCCTCCCCAACACCTCTCCTCCTCCGTACGTGCTTGGCGAAGCCCTGTCGGAGTACTGCTGCACCAACAACACCACGCCGTCGTGCTGCCGTTGGAGCAATCTTCCTCAACCTCTCCTTCCTCCTTGCTGGATCAAGACGGAGGAGACGTCGTCCGTCCCGCACATGTGTTGAACACGGAGGTGCTGTCCGTTCAGCACTTGGTCATCGGTGATCCGAATCACGGCGAGTACGACTCCATCATCACCATCCCCTTGAACGCTTCCGCACTCGATCTACAAGTGGTATGTAGATGCAAACTCACTCCCTTGACTCGTTGCTTAGATGAACTCATAGATGGATCTTGGTGAAACCGTAGGAAAAATTTTAATTTTCTGCAACGTTCCCCAACACCTCCTGCCTCCTTATATAAAGGAGCAAGGGGGGAGGTGTGGCCAGCCAGGAGGGGGCGCGCCAGGATGAGTCCTACTCCCACCGGGAGTAGGACTCCCTCCCTTTTCCTTGTTGGATTAGGAGTGGAGGGGGAAAGAGGAGGGAGAGAGGAAGGAAAGGGGGGCGCCGCCCCCCTCTCCTTGTCCTATTCGGACTAGGGGGGAGGGGCGCGTGGCCCTGCCCTGGCCGCCTATCCTCTTCTCCACAAAAGCCCACTATGCCCATTAAGCCCCCAGGGGGGGTCCGTAACCCCTCGGTACTCCGGTAAAATCCCGATTTCACCCGGAACACTTCCAATATCCAAATATCGGCTTCCAATATATCAATCTTCATGTCTCGGCCATTTCAAGACTCCTCGTCATGTCCGTGATCACATCCGGGACTTCGAACAACCATCGGTACATCAAGACTCATAAACTCATAATATAACCGTCATTGAAACTTTAAGCGTGCGGACCCTACGGGTTCGAGAACTATGTAGACATGATCGAGACACGTCTCCGGTCAATAACCAATAGCGGAACCTGGATGCTCATATTGGATCCCACATATTCTACAAAGATCTTTATCGGTCAGACCGCATAACAACATACGTTGTTCCCTTTGTCATTGGTATGTTACTTGCCCGAGATTCGATCGTTGGTATCTCAATACCTAGTTCAATCTCGTTACCGGCAAGTCTCTTTACTTGTTCCGTAATACATCATATCGCAACTAACCCATTAGTCACAATGCTTGCAAGGCTTATAGTGAAGTGCATTACCGAGAGTCCCAGAGATACCTCTCCGACAATCAGAGTGACAAATCCTAATCTCGAAATACGCCAACCCAACAAGTACCTTTGGAGACACCTGTAGAGCACCTTTATGATCACCCAGTTACGTTGTGACGTTTGGTAGCACACAAAGTGTTCCTCCGGTAAACGGGAGTTGCATAATCTCATAGTCATAGGAACATGTATAAGTCATGAAGAAAGCAATAGCAACATACTAAACGATCAAGTGCTAAGCTAACGGAATGGGTCAAGTCAATCACATCATTCTCCTAATGATGTGACCCGCTAATCAAATGACAACTCATGTCTATGGCTAGGAAACATAACCATCTTTGATCAACGAGCTAGTCAAGTAGAGGCATACTAGTGACACTCTGTTTGTCTATGTACTCACACATGTATTATGTTTCCGGTTAATACAATTCTAGCATGAATAATAAGCATTTATCATGAAATAAGGAAATAAATAATAACTTTATTATTGCCTCTAGGGCATATTTCCTTCAGCAAGAACGTTTGTCTTCCATTTAGTTTGTCTTCCATAGTTATGGCTTTTCGTTTCAGTTATTTCATAGCGATGCATCGACCTCACCAATTCCAAGTAATTCCAATTATCTTTATTATCTTGTGATCTTGGATGATTTTTCCCATTTTGTATGGACCTTTCCACTCCGTCGAAAATCTAATTCTCCCAGCGTGTTGACCCCCCCCCTCCGCTCATGCCGTGACTCCCATCGTTGTAAAATCTTTTGATATATACTAAGTTTCATTTACTGCTTTGCTCACAAAACTATAAATGTCCGAATTTGCATTCTTCATTTCAAGTTGGTGAGAGGCCGGGGAAGTGAAATTCCTCCCCATTTAAAGATCTGATGAAAGCCCCTCCCTTCCCATGTTGCCTCCCTCGCGGGTGTCCTGGGAGCATGTCGCCACCCTCTTCTAGGGTTCCCCTACCTCGCTGCCCCTCCCCATGCCGCCGTCGACGAGCACCATCGAGCAAAGCCCTCATGGTGTGGGCAGCAGCAGGGCTATCCTCTCTTGTCGCGCGGGTTGGGGAGCGGGGCCTCTTCTTCTCGTCAACGCCATGGAGCGTCGCATTGTCCCCATGCCTAGCCCTTTCCCATGACGCCCTGATCTCACTGGCGGGATCCCTCGACATGGTGGTGGCTCTAGGAACCCTAGTGCGGGCGCTTCCTTCTGGTGGAGAATATGGGAGCCCACCCAGATCCGATCAGGAATGGTCGCGGATGGCTTGGAGGTGGACGATGGCTCCGCGGGATGGTGGTTGTGCTGCATTTGGTGGCCACGTTGCGCCGGTGTGGTGTGGCAGGTGTGCCAGACGCATCTGGCCAGGGCGTGAGGCGCTTGGTGAGGTGGTGGTGGCTGTCCGAAGGTGGTGATCCATGGCATACGATGCTACATGGAGGTCCGTGGAACAGATCTAGGTGAAAATTCTGCTCTCGGCTGGCTGCCAGGGCCGGCGATGATGGCGTTCTTCTGTGTCCTCCTTTTTTTGAAGGCATCGCCGTGGAGAAGATCCACACCTCTATCCGCTACCTCCGGGGGAAACTCTAGATCAGTTGATCGGATGACGCGGCGCTCTTGTATCGTTCCCCCCTTGGGGGGCGTTATTCTTGGAGGTGTGCATCAGCTCGAAGGACCAGTGGAACGTTTCTGCGGTGGAGCGGCGTTTCATGTGACGATCGACGATGTGGAGCCTCGGCGGCATGACGCAACAGGGTCTCGGCGACGGATGTATGATGATGGACGCGTGCAGGGAGGTGGCTTCGTCTGGCGCCATGGTGGCGTCGAGGACATGCCTGACAAGGTCGATGCATCAGTACCTACTCTGAAGATGGATTGATAAAGAAGGTGGCGACAACCTCTGCAGCGAGCGCATGTGGTGTCCGTTGAGAGTGCGAGGGACCGGTGTGTGTTCCAGACCCGCAATTCAGCTTGGTTGGAGCCTTCGGCTTTAGATGTTGGACTTTGGTGTGAGGTCTTGGTATGCAGCCCCAACAATCTGCACCCCTTAATCAACTGGATAGGCGTAGCGACAGTGGTTGTCAAGATGATGGCTTCAGACTTATTACTTTGTAAGGTCTTGATGAGACGCCGGGGTCATCCTCCTTTTGAAAAAAAAATTCAGGTTGGTAGCTCAAGCATGAAAGCATCAGTCGTGGGCTTTTATTGATATCTTGGAAGCCAGTTCTGGAGCTACAAATTTTGCAGAACAGAGCACGTGTTGAACACATGGGCATACTAGACACCATGTCATCTTGATTATTTTTCCGCCGGTTGAGTCTTTATATCTTTCAGAGAATCAGTTGTTCCAAAAATTATAGCCTTCATATTTTCCATACAAGGAGATTGGACAGTTCAGCACAAAAACTGCCTACTTAAAGCTTGTGTGATCCAAATAAATAGGTGCACTTGTATAGCTCCATCCTATCTGAATCCATTTAGGGGAAGTCAGCCTACTACCATGCATGTTGGCTTCCACATTTTTGCTTTTGTACACTGATATTATTCATCCTATTTTCAAGATTGAGCATGGGAAGTGTTGGGAAGGTTGAAGCGCAGGTGTGCAGTATTTGACTTACCATGTGATAGCAACGAAGCAGTTGGATATGTTAATTGTGTTAGCATATCAGTATAGGATACGGGATACCGTCTGTGAGAACAATAAGGTTCCCAAAGATATCAGTATGCAAGTCAAGTTTTTCAAGAGCGGATGAAAACGATATCCACACTTCCTGTTAAGTAACCAGACATCTCTAGCACCGAGAACTTCAGTAGCAAGTCAGATGTTTTTTTTTTTCGAGATCAAGTCAGATGTGTTCTTGCTACAACTAGGAAACAAAACAGAGTAGTAGAAAGGTGATATGGTTTGATCTACATCTATAGGGAGCAGTGGCTGGGCGAGGATTTTGGACATGGGTTGTGGAGTCAAAAAATATTGCACCACAATGACGTAACACATGAAAAGTTCATAATAATGACAACAAAACAAAATTAAGTTATTCACAAGTTTCACACCCAACAAATGCAAACTGTGGTCGAATTTGACTAAATGCTACGATGTATAGATTAATCTAAACAAGGATAAAGGCAATGCTTTGTTCGCAATCAATATTTCAGAGAAACTAATATTAATAAAATAAATACAACACTTGCAAAACACGTTCACAGGATGCATGCAATTGCACACGCTGCCATTGATGACTTGCTAGCAGGATGACGGATGCGCCCTACGCGCGCCGTGTTTTTTTAGAACGAAGACGCTAGACGCGTTTGGCTTTAAATTAATAAAGCCCACAACTAGGCAGCGTATCAGACATAGACTCGAACAGACGAAACGAGCACGGAGGCTCAGGCCAGCGCCAACACAGAGTTCACGGAAGTTTAGGACCTGACCAAACGAAGTACGCAGCGAGGCAGTTACATGGCTCTTAGCCAGGGCTTAAAGCACGCAGGCTCGCTCTATCGCGGGGCAAAAGGGCCACTATCATGACGAAGACGTGGCGAGAGGCTCCCTAGCCAAAACATAGACGCGTCGCAGACGATCTTGGGCTTGCTTTAGTTTGTCAGCATCCTTGCGCCTCGCCAACGGACTCCACTGCTGCAAGAAGAGGTTGCATTTATAGATGATGTTAGCCGGGTGCGTTGGGAAGATACCCTCGATCGCTAGTTTGTTCCTGGTGAGCCAAAGAGACCATGCCAAGGCTCCAAGACAGCTCCAAAGCACGCGGTTGTTGCCTCCTTTAGCAGAAGCGACGATGGCCGCTAGGTCAGTGGCCGAGCGTGGGTTCCAAGAGGTGTTAGCTGCAGCGCGGAGCGCGCTCCAAGCAAAGCAAGCTAATGGGCAGCGGAAGAAAACATGGTTCGCATCTTCCGCGACGTTGCACACCACACACATACCATTCGACGGGCCGTTGCGTTTGGCAACGTTAGCCGAGGTGGGCAGTCTGTTGCGAAACAGCTGCCAAAAGAACACCTTAATCTTAAGCGGGAGGCGAGCGGTCCATAAGCCTTTCGGCACTAGGGAGGCCTGGCTCTGGCACAACTTTCGGTACAGAGATTTGACCGAAAACTTGCCGGAAGGGGTCAGGGACCACGCCACGGTGTCCTCGGACATGGAAAGCGACACCGGCGCGATGAGATCAAGCAAATCCGCTAGGTGAGCTTGTTCAGTTCCCGTTAACTCGCGCCGAAAGAAGATCGCTGGGGGGAGGAGGCCAGCACCGTGGCAACGCTCATCTCCGGGTTGACCCCCTGCACGTATAGGTACTGGAATTAGGACCAGAGGGGTTGGGATCCCACCCAATGATCCAATCAAAACCGGGCCGAACGACCGTTGCCGGTGGAGAACTTGGCTCCCAAGGCGAAGGCCGACCGAACCGCTTGAAGGTCATTCCAGAAACGGGAACCCCTCGCCACTCCTTCGAAAAAATTCCCAGATGGGAAGTACTTTGCACGTAGCAGATCAACCCACAGGCCCGTCGCCCCCTGCGACAGCTTCCATATCCACTTACATATCAGCGCAATCTTGAGGATTCTGGTGTTCGTGATCCCTAGCCCTCCCAGGGCCTTCGGACGACACACCGCATCCCATCGCACCATGTGATATTTGCGCTTGGGTCCCGCTCCTTCCCAAAAGAAACGAGACCGGGGTGTGTCCATCTTGGCATGCACCCCCTGCCAAGAGGAATAGCCCCATAGCGAATTGCGGCAGCGAGGAGAGGCTCGCATTCGTGAGCACCAACCTAGTTGCGGAGGAGAGGAACTTTCCCCTCCACGGGCAAACCCGCCCTCCCACCTTGGTCCATAGGGGAGCCCAGCCGTCGATCGTAATGCGCTTAGCGTCTAACGGAAGGCCCAAGTATGTAAACGGGAGTTTACCTAACTTGCAATTCAGCAGGTCCGCAACGCACCTACTGTCCTGCACATCCATGCCCATAGACATCACTTCGCACTTGTGGAAATTTATTTTAAGACCCGACATGAATTCGAAGCTAATGAGCAGTGCTTTGACCGTTGCAATGCTGTGCAGGTCGGGTTGGAACAATAATAACGTATCGTCCACGTATTGCAAGTGGGATATCCCCCTTGGGATGAGGTGTCCCAACACCCCTTTTATGTGGTCAGCCTCCGCGGCTTTCCGCAACATGGCAGCCAGAGCGTCGGCGATGAAGTTGAACAAGAGCAGTGACATGGGGTCGCCTTGGCGCAATCCACGCTTGTTCCTGAAGAAGTTCCCTACTTCTCCATTAATCGAGACCGCAGTTTGGCCCCCCGAGACCAATTGCGTGACTCAATGGACCCATACTGGCGAGAAGCCCCTACTGGAGAGGACCTGTCGAAGGAAACCCCAGTTGACGCGGTCGTAAGCCTTCCCGAAATCTAATTTCAAGAGGATCGCCGGTTCGTGTGTGCGTCTAAGCTCGTGAAGGGTCTCTTGCAAGGCTAACGGACCCTCGAGGATGTTCCTACCGCGAATGAACGCCGACTGCGAGCGACTAATTATGCGATGAGCGATCGGCGAGAGCCTGGTGGCGCAGCCTTTTGCGCAAATTTTGAACGGGACACTAATGAGTGCAATGGGTCTGTACTGACGTATGTTGTCCGCGCCAGGCACTTTCGGAATAAGTGAGAGCACACCATAGTTGAGCCTAGCAATGTCCACAAAGCCACGCATAAAGCGGTTGCACACCTCGAAAATAGGACCACGTAGCAATGGCCAGAAATGCTTAAACAT
The DNA here is from genome assembly GCA_021605205.1 of Aegilops longissima. NCBI lineage: Eukaryota > Viridiplantae > Streptophyta > Magnoliopsida > Poales > Poaceae > Aegilops > Aegilops longissima. Next base: position 87,132,551 of record CM038681.1, read on the forward strand.
CGCCACCGACCACCCGACCGGGCCAGGGGCCGTGTCGGATTTCATGCTAAACAGAGCGTCGTCGATTTCCTTAGGGAGGAACGCAAGCCCTAGCTCCTCGTTCTCGCTATCTAACACCTGTTGAGACGGAAGCCACGCTTCCGCATGCAGGCGCGCTCGTTGTGCCTCGTCCGTCCCCATCAGACTCATCTAGAAGTCATAGATGTGGCGGGAAATCTCCGATTGCTGAAGTAGAAGCCCCTGCTCCGTCTGCAGCCTAAGGATTGAGCATTTCCTGCGCCGGCCGTTCGCATATGCGTGGAAATACTTAGTGTTCGCATCATCTTTGAGCGTCCACTTGAGGCCTCCTCTACGCCTCCAGTATTCCTCCTCGGCCTGCAACAACGCTTTGACTTGTCCTTCCAAGGCGTGTCGTGTCGTTGCGCCCTGCAGACTACTCCACCGCGGAGGATGTAGGGAGGCGATCAATCAACGTGACGGACGACGGCCCCGTGATGTGGTACATCGATTTATAATGAGGCAGTTGAATCAGCAGGAATCGTCCGGCTGGTTCCTGAAATCCCTATATGACGCTCGTTGTGATAAAATGTCGGCAAAATGCACAGGCAAGAGCGCACCAGCATCAAGTGGGCTGGCCCATTTTAGCGGTAGATAGAGGGGTTCTAGTTCCGGTTTTGGGAACATTCTAAAGATTCCGCTTTTTATAAGTTTTGGGTACCTGCTAGAAGGTTCATGAATCCTCCTCTTTATGTTTCTTTATTATTTCCTGTGTCTTTTGGTTTTTATTTTCTGTTCTTTTTCATTTGTTTGCTTTTCCTTTCCTTTTGTTTTTAAATTTCAAAGTAAATCTAAATTGCTTTAAGAAAGTTTAAAAATGTTTACAAATGTGCAAAACGTTGTGTTTTTAGAAAACCTTCAAAATTGTAAAAACATGTATTTTAGAAGAATGTCCACAACTTCGAAAAAATATTTGCATTTTCAGAAACATTCATATTTCTGAAAATGTTTTTGTTTTCAAAAATATTTTATTTTTCAAACAATTAAAAATTAAAAAAACTGTCCAAGTAAAAAAATCACAATTTTAAAAAATATTCAGGTTTTCAAAAAAGTTCGCTATAGCAATCGGTTTGCCATAGTGCGTTGTTTGCTACAGTATCGGCTGATCCCCTGGTTCGCTACAGGTGCCAGATCCCTTGTTGCTATTGTGCGCCAGTTCGCCGGCCAAGTTAGGCGCTCCCCTATGATGGAGGCCAATGATCTGATGCATCATATAGGACCTCCTGCACCTGCATTAGTAGTCTGAAATCACTAGTTAAGCGAAATCACTAGTTAAGGGGTATGTCTCGCAAATGACACTCCCATTTTCTTTGGTGGTGATAAGTGACACACTGCATGTGCATGTATGACACTTGTCACTACTGGGGAGTTTTGAGCTTTTGTTCGTAGATTCGCTTCTTTGAAACATTTTATCTCTTGAACCATGTGTCCAAATCATGAACTGTTTTCACGTTGAAGTTGAGATCTTCAAAACTGGATCCTCTATTAAAAACGGAAATAAAAGAAACAGAAACAAAGAAAAACACTGAAACCAAGGAAAGGAAAAACAAAAAAGACAAAAACCAAAATAAACCGGAAGCTACAGTTGATCTTTACACTTTTTCTGGAAAGCACACCTGCGCTTTTTACTTTCTGGGAAGCACATTTGTGCTTCACGCGAAAGCACAACTCATCATGAAGAGCACCCGTGCTTGTATTCCGTGCAAGATGGACGCAGAGATGGACGCGGAGATGCAAGCCAAGCAGCTTGAGATGGAGGCGGAGAAGAAAGCCAAGATGCTAGAGATCAAGGCCGCCAACGCCAAGACCAAGGCAAAAAAAGTGACGCTCGCGAGCATGATGACCGGGGTGGAGATCATGAAGGTGGATCTCAACACCGTGTCGCCAAGGAAGAGGCCGTGGTTCGAGAAGATGCAGGCCGACATGCTCAAATTCGACGACGAGTGATCTATGGCGGCGAGCGCCATCTTTTTGTATGTCGGCAGGTGTGCTGGCATGACCACGGGGGCCGCGATGGCGTGGTCGAACTCAAGTCCCACCCTTTTTTTGTGTGCTGGCATGTGTGCCGGCCGGCTGGCGAGTGCGCCGGCATGAATTGTGGTGATATTTTCTGAAGCCGGCATTGTATGTCGGTGCTGGCATGGTGCCGGCATGAGACATGGCCGCTGGCATGATCTGCCGCGGGCCTTTTAAAAAAAGTTGAGTACGGATATGAAATGGGTCGGCGCGTTGGACGCGCTGCCGACCCATATCAAAAACAAGACAGACGCGGGCGGACGGCCGACCTAAATGGACAAAAAGCGGACAAATGCACCATCTATTTGGGTCGGCCCGTTGGAGTTGCTCAAAGGGTTGAAGTTGGAGATGCCCTGCAGTTGACATTTGCGTATACTAACGGCCCGAAAGGCCAATGCACAAGAACAACATCTGTTGTCGATAAACAAAGAATGGTGATCCCATCGTTTGCTTATGATCCAACAGCCCATGTTGTTGTTTACAGAACTTGTGTCATTTTCACGTGCTAGTGTTCTGTGGCCCCATTGGAGGACACTAATGCATGTATTAAATAAATATTTGAAGCTAGGTAGCTACCTCTATAAATAAGGGAAACTGAAACATGAAGTTATAGAGAAGCAATCACGTATGACCCGAGTTTCTTCAAGTGATTCTCCATAGCTCATCACATTTTTGACGATATTGACCTTGGCACCTCATTCTTTGATCTTCTCATGTTCAAGCTTGGGCTTGGGAGGCAACCAGGAATTAAGGTATGATAAGCTGACCAAAGCACCGCCGTGGCATCAAGCCACCAACTTGAACGCATCATTACTTACCTGCTGATGTAGTTTATACGGAAGTGGCGTTGACCTCGTTAGTTGATCCTAGTTTCTTTTAACCTCTACTTTGTTTTCAGACACAACTACGGCTGCTGGGCATGCTTCGATCCAGACTTGGTAAAAACTGATGTGGCTCGTGACTATACAGGGCGTGAACGAAATCTAGGGTTTGCCCGGTAGAAAACAATATTTTTTCTATTTCTATATGTGCAAAAAATGTAATAATAATAATAATAATAATATTCTTATTATTATTATCATTATTATTATTAAATGATGAACTTTCAGAATGAATAGTGCCTGTGCTAAAGAGCCTCGTATTTGTTTTTTTTTTGTAGCTCTCATTTAAACGTATTGTGTCCTGAAAATTTACACACATGTACATCAGGTCTATGTATATGTATATTTTTTAAGAAAAATATTGAAATGTAAAAGATATGAATTTTGAATTTTTTAAATTCAGCTTCCATGGAGCTCGATCTCCATTCAGCCTTTTCGTATATACACGGCTTATGTTTCGATTTCCTCAACTTTGATTTCTTTTGTTGCTTCTACTCATGATGAAAAAGTAAGCATTTCATTGGATCTCGTGGTAGTGCTAATAGGTTTTTATGTTGCACAGTGGGTGTTCGGGAGCAAATATTTTCAACTGGTTTTCTATTAGTCCTTTCCCTTCAATTGCAAGAAACTTGGTTTTAAGCTAAGTAATTAATGGAAAGGATGTTAGCCCAGTTGGAGAAAAAGAGCCAAATTCCAAGACAATAATTTAGTAAGGAAAAGATAAAATCTAGTACCCAACACATTTTGTTGGCCATGTGTGAGCTTAATTAGGTTTGGAAGTCACCTGAGATTCTTGACTTATGTTTTCGGCAACATTGGCATCGCCATGCATGGGTAACCAACCCTGTTTTGAATAGCCAAATCTTTGGTAACGTAGGCTTGGGCTCAAACTGAACATGCGTTGGGTTCATTACTATATTGGACTAACAAAATATGTTTGCTCTTTTGAGAAAATATAGCAAATTAAATCATGAAAACTTCAGATCTTTGGTTGGATAAGATGCAAGCAACATGACACATGTAACACTGCAGCTACCCGAAAATTGGTCCAGGTGTATTACTTACAAATACCTCTCAATACCAAATCTCCATAACTTCTAAAGAAAATGATTTGCACCAATAGACTCATTTATGACTCAAAAACAAGCGTCGTTTGTGGATGTTGCGAACATCGGACATACGTTTGATAACTACGTGATAGTTCGGTTAAGCGGTTTAGAGTTGAGGCACCAAAGGCGTTTTGAAGCGTCACGGAACATATGAGATGTTTGACGGCTGAAATGGGATTTCAGGCTCGTGCCCGCGTCAAGAGGTATGAGACCTCCGGCGATTTTCTTAGCCTGAAAACTAAGGAGAAAAGCTCAATCGTTGAGCTTGTGCTCAGATTAATACGAGTGCAACAATCACTTGAACAGTGGAGTTGATCTTCCGGATGAGATAGTGATGTTTCTCAAAAGTCATTTCCACCAAGCTGCTAGAGCTGTGATGAACTATAACATATCAAGGATAGAGATGATGATCCTTGAGGTATTAGCGTTGTTTGACATCAGCGGTAGAAATCAGAAGGAGCATCAATTGTTGATGGTTGGTGAAACCAATAGTTTCAAGAAGGGCAAGGGCAATAAGGGATACTTCACGAAATGGCAAATCAGTTCTGCTCGATGAAGAAACAAGGTTGAACCCAAACCGAGACTAAGTGCTTACGAGATAAAGAACAGCCTTTGTAAATTACCCTAGATACTTGGTAGATAAGAAGGCGAGGCAAAGGTCGATAGAAGTATATTTGATATACATTATGTTAATGTGTACTTTACTAGTACTCCTAGTAGCACCAGAATTATTAGATACGGTTCGGTTGCTAAATGTTAGTAACTTCGAAATAAAAGCTACGGAATAAAGGAGACTAGCTAAAGGTGGTGACGATATGTGTTGGAATTGTTTCCAAGGTTGATATGATCAAACATCGCGCTCCTCTACCATCAAGATTAGTATTAAACAGAATAATTATCATTTGGTGTTTGCGTTGAACATAGACATGATTGGATTATGTCTATCTGTCTGATTATTCATTTAAGGAGAATAATGGTTACTCTTTATTTGAATGATACCTTCAATGGTCTTGCACCTAAATAAATGGTTTATTGAATCTCGATCGTAGTGATACACATTTCGTGCCAAAAGTATAAGATAGTAATGATAATACCACTAACTTGTGGCACTGCCATGTAAGTCATATTGGTGTAAAAGCATGAAGAAGCTCCATGTTGATGGATCTTTGGACTCACTCATTTATGAAAAGTTTGAGACATGCGAACCATGTCTATTGGTGTATCACATGAAGAAACTCCATGCGAGATGGATCGTTTAGACTCACTTGATTTTGAATCACTTGAGATATGCAAATCATACCACATGGACAAGATGACTGAAAACCTCGGTTTCAGTAAGATGGAACAAGATAGCGACTTGTTGGAAGTAACACATTTTGATGTGTACAGTCAATGAGTCTTTGAGGCATCACAGTGAATATCGTTATGTTCTTACTTCACGGATGATTGAGTAGATGTTGAGTATATTTACTTAATGAAACACAAGTCTGAATTATTGAAAGGTTCAAGTAATTTCAGAGTGAAGTTGAAGATCTTATTGACAAGAGGATAAAATGTGATGTGATCATAGAGATGGATATCTGAGTTCGAGTTTTGGCACACTATTAAGACATTGTGAAATTGTTTCACAATGAATACCGCTGGAACACCATAGTGTGATGGTGTGTCGAACATCATAGTTGCACTCTATTGGATATGGTGCGTACCATGATGTCTCTTATCGATTACCACTATCGTTCATGGGTTGGGCATTAGAGACAACCACACTCACTTAAATAGGGCACCACGTAATTCCGTTGAGATGACACCGTATGAACTATGGTTTAGAAAACCTAAGCTGTCATTTCTTAAAAGTTTGGGGCTGCGGCGCTTATGTGAAAAAGTTTCAGGTTGATAAGCTCGAACCGCGGATAAATGCATCTTCATAGGACACCCAAAGCGGTTGGGTATACCTCCTAATTCAGATCCGAAAGCAATAGGGATTGTTTCTTGAATCGGGTCCTTTCTCGAGAAAAGTTCGTCTCGAAAAGTTGAGTGGGAGGATGGTGGAGACTTGATGAGGTCATTGAACCGTCACTTCAACAAGTGTGTAGCGAGACGGAAGTTGTTCCGTGGCACCTACACCAATTGATAGAAGCTTATGATAGTGATCATGAAGTTTGGATCAAGTCAGCGTGCCTCGTGGGGTGACAAGGATGCGTACTACTTGAGTGGTGCAGTAATCATGTCTTGAAGGTCATGTTGCTAGACAACAATGAACCTACGAGCTATGGAGAAGCGATGGTGGGCCCAAATTCCGACAAATGGTTAGAAACCATGAAATCCGAGTAGGATCCATATATCATAACAAAGCATGGACTTTGGTGGACTTGCCGATGATCGGCAAGCCATTGAAATAAATGGGTCTTTAAGAAGAAGCGGACATGGGCGGTAATGTCACCTTCTATGAAGCTCGACTTGTGGCAAGAGTTTTCACAAGTTCAAGGAGTTGACTACGATGATTTTCTCATCCGTGGCGATCTTAAATCCGTCGGAATCATGTTAGCACAAGCTGCATTTATGAAATCTGCGAGATGGATGTCAACGAGTTTCCTTACCTTTACGTAAGGAAAGGTTGTATGTGATACAATCAGAAAAGTTTTGTCGATCCTAAGGATGCTAAAAGGTATGCTAGTTCGCGATCCTTCTAAGGGCGGAGTAAGCATCTCGGAGTTGGAATGTGCACTTTGATGAGATGATCAAAGATTTTGGGTTTATACAAAGTTTATGAGAAACTTGTATTTCCAAATAAGTGAGTGGGAGCACTATAAATTTCTGATGAGTATATGTTGACATATTGGTGATCAGAAATGATGTAGAATTTACGTAAAGCATATAGGGTCAAAGTGTTTTCAAGTGAAAACCTGGATTAAGCTACTTGAACATTGAGCATCAAGATCTATGAGGATAGATCAAAAGCGCTCAATGGTACTTTCAAATGAGCACATACCTTGACATGATCTTGAAGGTGTTCAAGATGGATCAGTCAAAGAAGGAGTTCTTGCACGAGATGTAAGGTATGAAGTTAAGGTTAAAGCTCGAAACCACGGCAGAAAGAGAGAAGGGCGAAGGTGGTCCCTATGATTCAGGCGTAGGCTCTATAGTATGCTATCTGTGTACTGCACTGATGTGTGCCTTGCTACATATCGGCAAGAGAGTACAAAGGTGATCAAGGTGGATCACCGATAAGTCAAAATTATCCTTAGGAATAAGGACATGTTTCTCGATTATGGAGGTGATAAAAGTTAGGCGTAAAGGGTTACGTCGATGCAAGCTTTAACCTATCCGGTGACTACGAAGCAAACCGGATCGTATAGTGGAGCAACCATTTGGAATAGCTCCAAGTGGGCGTGAAGCAGCATTTACAATATGACATAGAGAATTGCGAAGTACACGGATCTGAAGGTTCGGACCCGTTGACTAAAACCTCTCTCACAAGCAAAACATGATCAAACCCCGAACTCATTGAGACTTAATCACATGGTGATGTGAACTAGTTTAAGACACTAGTAAACTCTTTGGATGTTGGTCACATGGCGATGTGACTTATCGATAATCACATGGCGATGTGAACTAGATTATTGACTCTAGTGCAAGTGGGAGACTGTTGGAAATATGCCCTAGAGGCAATAATAAATTAGATTATTATATTTCCTTGTTCATGATAATCGTTTATTATTCATGCTATAATTGTATTGAGGAAACAGCGATACATGTGTGGATACATAGACAACACCATGTCCTAGTAAGCCTCTAGTTAACTAGCTCGTTGATCAATAGATGGTTACGGTTTCCGACCATGGACATTGGATGTCATTGATAGCGGGATCACATCATTAGGAGAATGATGTGATGGACAGACAATCCTAAGCCTAGCACAAAGATCGTGTAGTTAGGTATGCTAAAGCTTTTCTAATGTCAAGTATCTTTTCCTTAGACCATGAGATCGTGCAATTCCGGATACCGTGAGGTGCTTTGGGTGTATCAAGCGTCTGGCGTAGCTGGGTGACTATAAAGGTGCACTACAGGTATCTCGAGTGACCATTGGGTTGACACGGATCGAGGCGGGATTTGTCACTCCGTATGGCGGAGAGGTATCTCTGGGCCCTCGGTAGGACATCATCATAATGTGCACAATGTGACCAAGGGGTTGATCACGGGATGATGTGTTGGCAGTAAAAGACTTGTCGATAGCGAGATTGAACAAGGTATCGGGATCCGGCGATCGAATCTCGGGCAAGTAATACCGCTAGACAAAGGGAATTGTATCACGGGATCGATTGAGTCCTTGACATGTGGTTCATCCGATGAGAACATCGTGGAACATGTAGGGCCAACATGGGTATCCAGATCCGCTGTTGGTTATTGACGGAGAGCGTCTCGGTCATATGCGCATGTCTCCCGACCCGTGAGGTCTACACATAAGGTTGGCCTAGGGTTATATAGGAAGCTTGTATGTGGTTTGCGAATGTTGTTGGTCCGGATGAGATCCCGGACGTCACGAGGAGTTCGGAATGGTGGGGTAAAGATTTATATATGGAAAGTTGTTGTTGGGTTCGGGGAAAGTTCGGTTTTTTGTTATGTAGGAAGCTTCGGAAGGTTCGGAGGATTCGGAGGGTCGGAGGTCGGAGAAATTTTCCACGTCCATACAGTAGCATGGGCTGTGGGGGCGCCCTAGCCTTAATGGGCCAGGGACCAGCCCCCAAGGCCCATCTTGTCAGAGAAACCCTAAGGAGGGCCTCCACTTGACTTGGGAGCCTCCTCCCCTCTTGGCCGCCCCAAGTCCCATCTAGGGCTGCACCCTTGGGGTGGGAAACCCTAAAGGGCGCAGCCCCTTTCCCTATATACTTGAGGTTTTAGGGCTGCCCAACACCGAGAACCTCTCCCTCTTGGTGCCCCTGCCTCTCCTCCTCCTCCTCTCCCTAGGTGCTTGGCGAAGCCTGCTGGGGCCACGCTCCTCCATCACCCACCATGCTTGGTTGCTGCTGGATGGAGCCTGCCCCGTATATAAAGGAGCAAGGGGAGGTGTGGCCAGCCAGGAGGCGGCGCCGGGATGAGTCCTACTCCCACGGGAGTAGGACTCCCTCCCTTTCCTTGTTGGATTAGGAGTGGAGGGAAGAGGAGGAGGAGAGGAAGGAAGAGGCGCCGCCCCTCTCCTTCTCCTATTAGGACTAGGGGGAGGCGCGTGGCCCTGCCCTTGCAGCCTATCCTCTTCTCCACAAAGCCCACTATGCCCATTAAGCCCCCAGTGTGAGGGGGGTTCAGTAACCCCTCGGTACTCGGTAAAATCCGATTTCACGGAACACTTCCAATATCAAATATAGGCTTCCAATATATAAATCTTCATGTCTCGGCCATTTCAAGACTCCTCGTCATGTCCGTGATCACATCCGGGACTTCGAACAACCATCGGTACATCAAAACTCATAAACTCATAATATAACCGTCATCGAAACTTTAAGCGTGCGGACCCTACGGGTTCGAGAACTATGTAGACATGATCGAGACCGTCTCGATCAATAACCAATGGCGGAACCTGGATGCTCATATTGGCTCCCACATATTCTACGAAGATCTTTATCGGTCAGACCGCATAACAACATACGTTGTTCCCTTTGTCATCGGTATGTTACTTGCCCGAGATTCGATCGTTGGTATCTCAATACCTAGTTCAATCTCGTTACCGGCAAGTCTCCTTACTCGTTCTGTAATACATCATATCGCAACTAACCCATTAGTCACAATGCTTGCAAGGCTTATAGTTATGTGCATTACCGAGAGTCCTAGAGATACCTCTCCGACAATCGGAGTGACAAATCCTAATCTCGAAATCGCCAACCCAACAAGTACCTTGGAGACACCTGTAAACACCTTTATAATCACCCGATTCACGTTGTGACGTTTGGTAGCACACAAATTGTTCCTCCGGTGGCAGGAGTTGCATAATCTCATAGTCATTGGAACATGTATAAGTCATGAAGAAAGCAATAGCAACATACTAAACGATCAAGTGCTAAGCTAACGGAATCGGTCAAGTCAATCACATCATTCTCCTAATGATGTGACCCCGTTAATCAAATGACAACTCATGTCTATGGCTAGGAAACATAACCATCTTTGATCAACGAGCTAGTCAAGTAGAGGCATACTAGTGACACTCTGTTTGTCTATGTACTCACACATGTATTATGTTTCCGGATAATACAATTCTAGCATGAATAATAAGCATTTATCATGAAATAAGGAAATAAATAATAACTTTATTATTGCCTCTAGGGCATATTTCCTTCAGCAAGAACGTTTGTCTTCCATTTAGTTTTTCTTCCATAGTTATGGCTTTTCGTTTCAGTTATTTCATAGCGATGCATCGACCTCACCAATTCCAAGTAATTCCAATTATCTTTATTATCTTGTGATCTTGGATGATTTTTCCCATTTTGTATGGACCTTTCCACTCCGTCAAAAATCTAATTCTCCCAGCATGTTGACCCCCTCTCCCATCGTTGTAAAATCTTTTGATATATACTAAGTTTCATTTACTGCTTTGCTCACAAAACTATAAATGTCAGAATTTGCATTCTTCATTTCAAGTTGGTGAGAGGCCAGGGAAGTGAAATTCCTCCCCATTTAAAGATCTGATGAAAGCCCCTCCCTTCCCATGTTGCCTCCCTCGCGGGTGTCACAGGGAGCATGTCGCCACCCTCTTCTAGGGTTCCCCTACCTCGCTGCCCCTCCCATGCAGCTGTCGGCCAGGCACCATCGGGCAAAGCCCTCATGGTGTGGGCAGCAGAGGCTATCCTCTCTTGTCGCGCGGGTTGGGGCGGGGCCTCTTCTTCTCGTCAGCGCCATGGGCGTCGCATTGTCCCCATGCCTAGCCCTTTCCCATGGCGCTGATCTCCTTGGCGGGATCCCTCGACATGGTGGTGGCTCTAGGAACCCTAGTGCAGGTGCTTCCTTACAGTGGAGAATATGGGAGCCCACCCAGATCCGATCGGGAATGGTCGCGGATGGCTTGGAGGTGGGCGATGGCTCCGCGGGATGGTGGTTGTGCTGCATTTGGTGGCCACGTTGCGCCCGGTGTGGTGTGGCAGGTGTGCGGGCGCTTGTCGGCGAGGCGTGTGGCGCTTGGTGAGGTGGTGGTGGCTGTCGAAGGTGGTGATCCATGGCATACGATGCTACATGGAGGTCCGTGGAACAGATCTGGGTGAAAATTCTGCTCTCGGCTGGCTGCCAGGGCCGGCGATGATGGCGTTCTTCTGTGTCCTCCTTTTTTTGAAGGCATCGCCATGGAGAAGATCCACACCTCTATCCGCTACCTCCGGGGGAAACTCTAGATCAGTTGATCGGATGGCGGCGCTCTTGTATCGTTCCCCCTTGAAGCGTTATTCTTGGAGGTGTGCATCAGCTCGAAGGACCAGTGGAACGTTTCTGCGGTGGAGCGGCGTTTCATGTGAAGCATCGATGATGTGGAGCCTCGGCGGCATGATGCAACAGGGTCTCGGCGACGGATGTATGATGATGGACGCGTGCAGGGATGTGGCTTCGTCTGGCGCCATGGTGGCGTCGAGGACATGCGACAAGGTCGATGCATCGGTACCTACTCGAAGATGGATTGATAAATAAGGTGGCGACAACCTCTGCAGCGGCGCATGTGGTGTCCGTTGAGTCACGAGGGACGGTGTGTGTTCCGGACCATAATTCAGCTTGGTTGGAGCCTTGACTTTAGATGTTGGACTTTGGTGTGAGGTCTTGGTATGCAGCCCCAACAATCTGCACCCCTTAATCAAGCTGGATAGGCGTGGCGACGGTGGTTGTCAAGATGATGGCCGGACTTATTATTTTGTAAGGTCTTGATGAGGCGCGGGGTCATCCTCCTTTTTGAAAAAAAATTCAGGTTGGTAGCTCAAGCATGAAAGCATCGATCGTGGGCTTTTATTGATATCTTGGAAGCCAGTTACGGAGCTACAAATTTTGCGAGAACGAGCACGTGTTGAACACATGGGCATACTAGACACCATGTCATCTTGATTATTTTTCCGCCGTTTGAGTCTTTATATCTTTCAGAGAATCAGTTGTTCCAAAAATTATAGCCTTCATATTTTCCATACAAGGAGATTGGACAGTTCAGCACAAAAACTGCCTACTTAAAGCTTGTGTGATCCAAATAAATAGGTGCACTTGTATAGCTCCATCCTATCTGAATCCATTTAGGGGAAGTCAGCCTACTACCATGCATGTTGGCTTCCACATTTTGCTTTTATACACTGATATTATTCATCCTATTTTCAAGATTGAGCATGGGAAGTGTTGGGAAGGTTGAGCGCGGGTGTGCGATATTTGACTTACCATGTGATATAGCAAGCAGTTGGATATATTAATTGTGTTAGCATATCGATTATAGGATCTGAGGATACCGTCTGTGAGAACAATAAGGTTCCCAAAGATATCGATATGCAAGTCAAGTTTTTGAAGGCGGATGAAAGCGATATCTACACTTCTGTTAAGTAACGGACATCTCTAGCACCGAGAACTTGATAGCAAGTCGGATGTTTTTTTTGCGAGATCAAGTCAGATGTGTTCTTGCTACAACTAGGAAACAAAACAGAGTAGTAGAAAGGTGATATGGTTTGATCTACATCTATAGGGAGCAATGGCTGGGCGAGGATTTTGGACATGGGTTGTGGAGTCAAAAAATATTGCACCACAATGACGTAACACATGAAAAGTTCATAATAATGACAACAAAACAAAATTAAGTTATTCACAAGTTTTTTTTTGCGGGAATTCACACGCAACAAATGCAAACTGTGGTCGAATTTGACTAAATGCTACAATGTATAGATTAATCTAAACAAGGATAAAGACAATGCTTTGTTCGCGATTAATAATTCAGAGAAACTAATATTAATAAAATAAATACAACACTTGCAAAACATGTTCACAGGATGCATGCAATTGCACACGCTGCCATTGATGACTTGCTAGCAGGATGACGGATCGCCCTCTGGCGCGCCGTGTTTTTAAACGAAGGCGCTAGGCAGCGTTTGGCTTTAAATTAATAAAGCCCACAACTAGGCAGCGTATCGGACATGAACTTCGAGCAGACGAAAGCGAGCACGGAGGCTCGGGCCAGCGCCAACACGAGTTCACGGAAGTTTAGGACCTGACCAAGCGAAATGCGCAGCGAGGCAGTTACATGGCTCTTAGCGAGCTTAGAAACATCTTGAGGCTCGCTCTGTCGGCGGGGCAAAAGGGCCACTATCATGGCGAGGCGTGGCGAGAGGCTCCCTAGCCAAAACATAGGCGATGTCATGAGGCGATCTTGGGCTTGCTTTGGTTTGTCGGCATCCTTGCGCCTGTAGCGGACTCCACTACTGCAAGAAGAGGTTGCATTCATAGATGATGTTAGCGAGCGCATTGGGAAGATACCCTCTATCGCTAGTTTGTTTACGGTGAGCCAAAGAGACCATGCCAAGGCTCAAGACAGCTCCAAAGCAGCGGTTGTTGCCTCCTTTAGCGAAGCGGCGATGGCGCTAGGTCGATGGCGGCGTGGGTTCAAGAGGTGTTAGCTGTAGCGCGGGCGCTCCAAGCAAAGCAAGCTAATGGGCAGTGGAAAAGCGTGGTTCGCATCTTCGCATGACGTTGCACGCACACATACCATTGACGGGCCGTTGCATTTAGCGTAGCGTTAGCGAGTGGGCGATCTGTTGCGAAACAGCTGCCAAAGAACACCTTAATCTTAAGCGGGGGCGGCGGTCCATAAGCCTTCGGCACTAGGGAGGCCTGGCTCGGCACAACTTCGGTCTGAGATTTGACGAAAACTTGCGGAAGGGTCAGGGACCCGCCACGGTGTCCTCGGACATGGAAGCGACACGGCGCGATGAGATCAAGCAAATCCGCTAGGTGAGCTTGTTCGATTTCCGTTAACTTCGCGCGGAAGAAGATCGCTGGGGAGGAGGCCAGCACCGTGGCAACACTCATCTCGGGTTGACCGCTTTGCGTATAGGTCCTAGAATTCGGACCCGGAGGGTTGGGATCACGCAATGATCCAACCAAAACCGGGCGAGCGACCGTTGCCGATGGAGAACTTGGCTCCCAAAGGCGAAGGTTGGCGAACTGCTTGAAGGTCATTCGAGAAGGAACCTTGCCACTCCTTGAAAAAATCCCAGATGGGAAGTACTTTGCGTAGCAGATCAACCCACAGGCCCGTCGCCCCTGCGGCGGCTTCCATATCCACTTACACATCAGCGCAATGTTGAGGATTACGGTGTTCGTGATCCCTAGCCCTCCACGGGCCCGGATGGCACACGCATCCCATCGCACCATGTGATATTTGCGCTTGGGTCCGCTCCTTCCCAAAAGCGGGACGGGGTGTGTCCATCTTGGCATGCACCCCTGCCAGAGAATAGCCCCATAGCGAGTGCGGCAGCGAGGAGAGGCTCGCATTCGTGAGCACCAACCTTGTTGCGGAGGAGAGAACTTTCCCTCACGGGCAAACCGCCCTCCACCTTTGTCCATAAGCGGGCCCAGCCGTCGATCGTGTCGCTTAGCGTCTAACGGAAGGCCCAAGTATGTAGCAGGAGTTTTCCTAACTTGCAATTCAGCAGGTCCATAGCGCGCCTCATCCTGCACATCCATGCCCATAGACTTCACCGCACTTGTGGAAATTTATTTTAAGACCCGACATGAGTTTCAAGCTAATGAGCAGTGCTTTGACCGTTGCAATGCTGTGCAGATCGGGTTGGAACAATAATACCGTATCGTCCACGTATTGCAAGTGGGATATTCCCCCTGGGATGAGGTGTCCCAACACCCCTTTTATGTGGCCAGCCTCTGCGGCTTTCCGCAACATGTCAGCCAGAGCGTCGGCGACGAAGTTGAACAAGGCGGTGACATGGGGTGCCTTGGCGCAATCACGCTTGTTCTGAAGAAGTTCCCTACTTCTCCGTTAATCGAGACAGCGGTTTGGCCCCGAGACCAATTGCATGACTCGATGGACCCATCTTGGCGAAGCCCCTCTTTGGAAGGACTGCGAAGGAAATCCCGATTGACACGGTCGTAAGCCTTCTCGAAATCTAATTTCAAGAGGATCGCGGTTCGTGTGTGCGTCTAAGCTCGTGAAGGGTCTCTTGCAAGGCTAACGGACCCTCGAGGATGTTCCTACCGCGAATGAGCATGATTGCGGCGACTAATTATCACGATGAAGCGATCGGCGAGAGCACAGGTGGCGCAACCTTTGCATAAATTTTGAGCAGGACATTAGTGAGTGCAATGGGTCTGTACTGACGTATGTTGTTCGCGCCAGGCACTTTCGGAATAAGGCACTTTCGGAATAAGTGAGAGCACACGATAGTTGATCCTAGCGATGTCCACAAAGCCACGCATAAAGCCGTTGCACACCTCGAAAATAAGGCCACGTAGCAATGGCCAGAAATGCTTAAACATCGCCACCGACCACCCGTCCGGGCCAGGGGCCGTGTCGGATTTCATGCTAAGCAGAGCGTCGTCGATTTCCTTAGGGAGGAACGCAAGCCCCAGCTCCTCGTTCTCGCTATCTAACACCCGTTGAGACGGAAGCCACACTTCCGCACGTAGGCGCGCTCGTTGTGCCTCGTCCGTCCACATCAGACTCATCTAGAAGTCATAGATATGGCGGGAAATCTCTGATTGCTGAAGTAGAAGCCCCTGCTCCGTCTGCAGCCTAAGGATTGAGCATTTCCTGCGCCGGCTGTTCGCATACGCGTGGAAATACTTAGTGTTAGCATCACCTTTGAGCGTCCACTTGAGGCCTCCTCTACGCCTCCAGTATTCCTCCTCGGCCTGCAACAACACTTCGACTTGTCCTTCCAAGGCGTGCCGTGTCGTTGCGCCCTGCAGACTGCTCCACCGCGGAGGATGTAGGGAGGCGATCAATCGACATGACGGACGACGGCCCCGTGATGAGGTACATCGATTTATAATGAGGCAGTTGAATCAGCAGGAATCGTCCGGCTGGTTCCTGAAATCCCTATATGACGCTTGTTGTGATAAAATGTCGCCAAAATGCACAGGCAAGAGCGCACCAGCATCAAGTGGGCTGGCCCATTTTAGCGGTAGATAGAGGGTTCTAGTTCCGATTTTGGGAACATTCTAAAGATTCCGCTTTTTATAAGTTTTGGGTACCTGCTAGAAGGTTCCTGAATCCTCCTCTTTATGTTTCTCTATTATTTCCTGTGTCTTTTGGTTTTTATTTTCTGTTATTTTTCATTTGTTTGCTTTTCCTTTCCTTTTGTTTTTAAATTTCAAAGTAAATCTAAATTGCTTTAAGAAAGTTTAAAAATCAACAAATCAGATACGGAGCCAAAAACCTAATTCCTGTTGGGAAACGTAGTAATTTCAAAAAAAAATTCCTACGATCACGCAAGACCATGGTGATGGCATAGCAACGAGAAGGGAGAGTGTCCGTCCACGTACCCTCGTAGACCGAAAGCGGAAGCATTATATCAACGCGGTTGATGTAGTCGTACGTCTTCACGATCCGACCGATCCAAGCACCGTTACTCCGGCACCTCCGAGTTCTTAGCACACGTTCAGCTCGATGACGATCCCCGGGCTCCGATCCAGCAAAGCGTCAGGGAGGAGTTCCGTCAGCACGACGGCGTGGTGACGATCTTGATGTTCTACCGTCGCGGGGCTTCGCCTAAGCACCGCTACAATATGACCGAGGTGGAATATGGTGGAGGGGGGCACCGCACACGGCTAAGGAACGATCACGAAGATCAACTTGTGTGTTCTAGGGTGCCCCCTGCCCCGTATATAAAGGAGCAAGGGGAGGCCGGCCCGCCCTAGGAGGCGACCAAGGGGGGGAGTCCTCCTCCTAGTAGGAGTAGGACTCCCTTTCCTAGTCCTACTAGGAAGAGGGAAGGGAAAGGAAAGAGAGGGAGAGGAGAGGGAAGGGGCGCGCCCCCTCCTAGTCCAGTCGGACTCCCCATGGGGGCGCGCCACCTCCTGGTGCAGCCCTCTCTCTCCCTCTTGGCCCAATAAGGCCCATTACTTCCCGGGGTTCCGGTAACCCTCCTGCACTCCGGTTTTCTCCGAAACTTCCGGAACCTTTCCGTGTCGAATATAGCCGTCCAATATATCAATCTTTATGTCTCGAACATTTGAGACTCCTCGTCATGTCCGTGATCACATCCGGGACTCGAACTCCTTGGTACATCAAAATACATAAACTCATAATATAACCGTCATCGAAACCTTAAGCGTGCGGACCCTACGGTTCGAGAACTATGTAGACATGACCTAGAACCATTCTTGGTCAATAACCAATAGCGGAACCTGGATGCCCATATTGGTTCCTACATATTCTCTGAAGATCTTTATCGGTCAAACCGCATAACAACATACGTTGTTCCCTTTGTCATCGGTATGTTACTTACCCGAGATTCGATCGTCGGTATCAATACCTAGTTCAATCTCGTTACGGTAAGTCTCTTTACTCGTTCCGTAATACATCATCTCACAACTAACTCATTAGTTGCAATGCTTGCAAGGCTTATGTGATGTGTATTACCGAGAAGTTCGAGATACCTCTCCGACAATCGGAGTGACAAATCCTAATCTTGATTCATGCCAACTCAACATATACTTTGGAGACACTTGTAGAGTACCTTTATAATCACCCGATTCGTTGTGATGTTTGGTAGCACACAAAGTGTTCCTCCGTAAGCGGAGTTGCATAATCTCATAGTTGCAGGAACTTTGTATAAGTCATGAAGATAGCATAAGCAACATACTAAGCGATCAAGTGCTAAGCTAATGAAATGGGTCATGTCAATCACATCATTCTCCTAATGATGTGATCCCATTAATCAAATGACAACACATGTCTATGGTTAGGAAACATAACCATCTTGATTAATGAGCTAGTCTAGTAGAGGCATACTAGTGACTATCTGTTTGTCTATGTATTCACACATGTATTATGTTTCCGGTTAATACAATTCTAGCATGAATAATAAACATTTATCATGATATAAGGAAATAAATAATAACTTTATTATTGCCTCTAGGGCATATTTCCTTCATCTCCCACTTGCACTAGAGTCAATAATCTAGATTACACAAGTAATGATTCTAACACCCATGGAGTCTTGGTGCTGATCATGTTTTGCTCGTGGAAGAGGCTTAGTCAGCGGTCTGCAACATTCAGATCCGTATGTATTTTGCAAATCTCTATGTCTCCCACTTGGACTTGGTACCGAATGGAATTGAGGCGTCTCTTGATATGCTTGGTCCTCTTGTGAAATCTGGATTCCTTTGCCAAGGCAATTGCACCAGTATTGTCACGAAGATCTTCATTGGTCCCGATGCACTAGGTATGACACCTAGATCGGAAATGAACTCTTTCATCAGACTCCTTCATTTGCTGCTTCGAAGCAGCTATGTACTCCGCTTCACATGTAGATCCCGCCACGACGCTTTGTTTAGAACTGCACCAACCGACAGCTCCACCGTTTAATAAAAATACGTATCCGGTTTGCGATTTAGAATCGTCCGGATCAGTGTCAAAACTTGCATCGGCGTAACCATTTACGACTAGCTCTTTGTCACCTCCATATCGAGAAACATATCCTTAGTCCTTTTCGGTATTTCAGGATGTTCTTGACCGCTGTCCGATGATCCACTCTGGATTACTTTGGTACCTTCCTGCTAAGCTTACAGCTAAGCATCGTCAGTCTGGTACACAGCATTGCATACATGATAGAGCCTATGGCTGAAGCATAGGAACATTTTTCATTTCTCTCTATCTTCTGCTGTGGTTGGGCATTGAGTCGACTCAATCTTACACCTTGTACTACAGGTAAAAACCTTTCTTTGCTGATCCATTTTGAACTTCTTCAAAACTTTATCAAGGTATGTGCTTTGTGAAAGTCCTATTAAGCGTCTTGATCTATCTCTATAGATCTTGATGCCCAATATGTAAGCAGCTTCACGAGGTCTTTCATTGAAAAACTTTTATTCAAGTATCCTTTTATGCTATCCAGAAATTCTATATCATTTCCAATCAACAATATGTCGACCACATATAATATCGAAATGCTCTGAGCTCCCACTCACTTTCTTGTAAATCTGAGGCTTCTCCAAAAGTCAGATAAAACCATATGCTTTGATCACACTATCAAAGCGTTTATTCCAACTCGAGAGGCTTGCACCAGACCATAAATTGATCGTTGGAGCTTGCACACTTTGTTAGTACCCTTTGGATCAACAAAACCTTCTGGTTGCATCATATACAACTCTTCTTCTAGAAATCCATTCAAGAATGCAGTTTTACATCCATTTGCCAAATTTCATAATCATAAAATCGGCAATTGCTAACATGATTCGGACAGACTTAAGCATCGCCACTGGTGAGAAAGTCTCATCGTAGTCAACCCCTTGAACTTGTCGAAAACCTTTTGCAACAAGTCGAGCTTTGTAGACAGTTACATTACCATCAGCGTCGGTCTTCTTCTTAAAGATCCATTTATTCTCAATAGCTTGCCGATCATCGGGCAAGTCTACCAAAGTCCATACTTTGTTCTCATACATGGATCCCATCTCAGATTTCATGGCTTCAAGCCATTTTATGGAATCTGGGCTCACCATCGCTTCTTCATAGTTCGTAGGTTCACCATGATCTAGTAGCATGACTTCGAGAATAGGATTATCGTACCACTCAGTGCGGATTTTATTCTGGTTGATCTCTGGTTCGGTGACAACTTGATCTGAAGTTTCATGATCTTCATCATTATCTTCCTCACTAACTGGTGTAGGTGTTACGTAAACTGATTTCGTGACGAACTACTTTCAATAAGGGAGCTGGTACTATTACCTCATCAAGTTCCACTTTCCTCCCACTCACTTCTTTCGAGAGAAACTTCTTCTCTAGAAAGGATCCATTTTAGCAACAAATGTCTTGCCTTCGGATCTGTGATAGAAGGTATACCCATTGTCTCCTTTGGGTATCCTATGAAGACACATTTTTCGATTTGGGTTCAAGCTTATCAGGTTGAAGTTTCTTCACATAAGCATCGCAACCCCAAACTTTCAGAAGCGACAACTTTGGTTTCTTGCTAAACCATAGTTCATAAGGCGTCGTCTCAGCGGATTTTGACGGTGTCCTATTTAACGTGAATGCGGCCGTCTCTAAAGCATAACCCCAAAAACATAGCGGTAAATCGGAAATAGACATCATAGATCGCACCATATCTAGTAAAGTACGATTATGACGTTCGGACACACCATTACGCTGTGGTGTTCCCGGTGGCGTGAGTTGCGAAACTATTCCGCATTGCTTCAAATGTAGACCAAACTCGTAACTCAAATATTCTCCTCCACGATCAGATCGTAGAAACTTTATTTTCTTGTTACGATGATTTTCAACTTCACTCTGAAATTCTTTGAACTTTTCAAATGTTTCAGATTTATATTTCATCAAGTAGATATACCCATATCTGCTTAAATCATCTGTGAAGGTGAGAAAATAACGATATCCACCACGAGCTTCAACATTCATCGGACCACACACATCTGTATGTATGATTTCCAACAAGTCTGTTGCTCTCTCCATACAACCGGAGAATGGTGTTTTAGTCATCTTGCCCATGAGGCATGGTTCACAAGTACCAAGTGATTCATAATCAAGTGATTCCAAAAGTCCATCTGTATGGAGTTTCTTCATGCTTTTACACCAATATGACCTAAACGGCGGTGCCACAAATAAGTTGCACTATCATTATCAACTCTGCATCTTTTGGCTTCGACATTATGAATATGTGTATCACTACTGTCGAGATTCAATAAGAATAGACCATTCTTCAAGGGTGCATGACCATAAAAGATATTACTCATATAAATAGAACAGCCATTATTCTCTGATTTAAATGAATAACCGTCTCGCATCAAACAAGATCCAGATATAATGTTCATGCTCAACGCTGGCACCAAATAACAATTATTTAGGTCTAAAACTAATCCGAAGGTAGATGTAGAGGTAGCATGCCGACCGCGATCACATTGACTTTGGAACCATTTCCCACGCAAGATCGTCACCTCGTCCTTTGCGGTGCTCGTCTATTCCGTAGTCCTGCTTTGAGTTGCAAATATGAGCAGCAGAACCAGTATCAAATACCAGTGCTACTACGAGCTCTAGTAAGGTACACATCAATAACATGTATATCACATATACCTTTGTTCACCTTGCCATCCTTCTTATCCGCCAAATACTTGGGGCAGTTCCGCTTCCGTGTCCAGTTTGCTTGCAGTAAAAACACTCGGTTCAGGCTTAGGTCCAGACTTGGGTTTCTTCTCTTGATCAGCAACTTTCTTGCTGTTCTTTTGAAGTTTCCTTCTTCTTTCCTTTGCCCTTTTCTTGAAACTAGTGGTCTTGTTGACCATCAACACTTGATGCTCTTTCTTGATTTCTACCTCCATGGCTTTTAGCATTGCGAAGAGCTCAGAATTGTCTTAGTCATCCCTTGCATATTATAGTTCATCACGAAGCTCTTGTAGCTTGGTGGCAGTGATTGGAGAATTCATCAATGACACTATCATCCGGAAGATTAACTCCCAGCTGAATTAAGTGATTATTATACCCGGACATTTTGAGTATGTGCTCACTAATGAACTATTCTCCTCCATCTTGCAGCTATAGAACTTATTGGAGACTTCATATCTCTCAATCCGGGCATTTGCTTGAAATATTAACTTCAACTCTGGAACATCTCATATGCTCCATGGCGTTCAAAACGTCGTTGAAGACCCGGTTCTAAGCCGTAAAGCATGGCACACTGAACTATAGAGTAGTCATCAGCTTTGCTTTGCGAGACGTTCACAACTTCGGTGCAGCTCCCTGCAGCAGGCTGGCACCCAGCGGTGCTTCGGGGCGTAATTCTTACAGGCAGCAATGAGGATAATCCTCAGTTACGGACCCAGTCCGTGTAATTGCTACCATCATCTTTCAACTTTGCTTTCTCAAGGAACGCATTAAAATTCAAAGGAACAACAAAGACGAGCCATCTATCTACAGATAAACATAGACAAGCAAAATACTATCGGTACTAAGTTCATGATAATTTAAGTTTTAATTAATCATATTAAAACTCCCACTTAGACAAACATCTCTCTAGTCATCTAAGTGTTTACGTGATCCAAATTAACTAAACCATGTCCGATCATCACGTGAGATGGAGTAGTTTCAATGGTGAACATCACTATGTTGATCATATCTACTATATGATTCACGTTCGACCTTTCGGTCTCCGTGTTCGAGGCCATATCTGCATATGCTAGGCTCGTCAAGTTTAACTGAGTATTCTGCGTGTGCAAAACTGGCTTGCACCGTTGTAGATGGACGTAGAACTTATCACACCCGATCATCACGTGGTGTCCGGGTACTCTGAACTTTTAGCAACGGTGCATACTCGTGGAGAACACTTCTTGATAATTTTAGTGAGAGATCATCTTATAATGCTACCGTCAAACAAAGCAAGATAAGATGCATAAAGGATAAACATCACATGCAATCAATATAAGTGATATGATATGGCCATCATCATCTTGTGCTTGTGATCTCCATCTCAAGCACCGTCATGATCACCATCGTCACCGGCGCGACACCTTGATCTCCATCGTAGCATCGTTGTCGTCTCGCCAACTATTGCTTCTCGACTATCGCTACCGCTTAGTGATAAAGTAAAGCAATTACATGGCGTTGCATTTCATACAATAAGCGACAACCATATGGCTCCTGCCATTGCCGATAACTTCGGTTACAAAACATGATCATCTCATACAATAAAATATAGCATCACGTCTTGACCATATCACATCACAACATGCCCTGCAAAAACAAGTTAGGCGTCCTCTACTTTGTTGTTGCAAGTTTTACGTGGCTGCTACGGGCTGAGCAAGAACCGTTCTCACCTACGCATCAAAACCACAGCGATACTTCGTCAAATAGACTCCGTTTAACCTTCTCAAGGACCGGCGTAGCCACACTCGGTTCAACTAAAGTGAGAGAGACAGACACCCGCCAGCCACCTTTAAGCACGAGTGCTCGTAGCGGTGAAACCAGTCTCGCGTAAGCGTCTGGCGTAATGTCGGTCCGGGCGCTTCATCTCACAATACCGCTGAACCAAAGTATGACATGCTGGTAGGCAGTATGACTTGTATCGCCCACAACTCACTTGTGTTCTACTCGTGCATATGACATCAACGCATAAAACCAGGCTCGGATGCCACTGTTAGGAAACGTAGTAATTTCAAAAAAAAAATCTTACGATCACGCAAGACCATGGTGATGGCATAGCAACGAGAAGGGAGAGTGTCCGTCCACGTACCCTCGTAGACCGAAAGCGGAAGCGTTATATCAACGCTGTTGATGTAGTCGACGTCTTCACGATCCGACCGATCCAAGCACCGTTACTCCGGCACCTCCGAGTTCTTAGCACACGTTCAGCTCGATGGCGATCCCGGGCTCCGATCCAGCAAAGCGTCGGGGAGGAGTTCCACAAGACGACGGCGTGGTGGCGATCTTGATGTTCTACCGTCGCGGGGCTTCGCCTAAGCACCGCTACAATATGACCGAGGTAGAATATGGTGGAGGGGGCACCGCACACGGCTAAGGAACGATCACGAAGATCAACTTGTGTGTTCTAGGGTGCCCCCTGCCCCGTATATAAAGGAGCAAGGGGAGGGCCGGCCGGCCCTAGGAGGCGCACCAGGAGGGGGAGTCCTCCTCCTAGTAGGAGTAGGACTCCCTTTCCTAGTCCTACTAGGAAGAGGAAGGGAAAGGAAAGAGAGAGGAGAGGAGAGGAAAGGGGCGCCCCCCCCCTAGTCCAGTCGGACTCCCCATGGGGGGCGTGCCACCTCCTGGTGCAGCCCTCTCTCTCCCTCTTGGCCCAATAAGGCCCATTACTTCCCGGGGGTTCGGTAACCCTCCGGCACTCCGTTTTCTCCGAAACTTCCGAACCTTTCCGTGTCGAATATAGCCGTCCAATATATCAATCTTTATTTCTCGAACATTTCGAGACTCCTCGTCATGTCCGTGATCACATCCGGGACTCGAACTCCTTGGTACATCAAAATACGTAAACTCATAATATAACCGTCATCGAAACCTTAAGCGTGCGGACCCTACGGTTCGAGAACTATGTAGACATGACCTAGAACCATTCTTGGTCAATAACCAATAGCGGAACCTGGATGCCCATATTGGTTCCTACATATTCTACGAAGATCTTTATCGGTCAAACCGCATAACAACATCGTTGTTCCCTTTGTCATCGGTATGTTACTTACCCGAGATTCGATCGTCGGTATCAATACCTAGTTCAATCTCGTTACCGGTAAGTCTCTTTACTCGTTCCGTAATACATCATCTCACAACTAACTCATTAGTTGCAATGCTTGCAAGGCTTATGTGATGTGTATTACCGAGAAGGCCCAGAGATACCTCTCCGACAATCGGAGTGACAAATCCTAATCTTGATTCATGCCAACTCAACATATACTTTCGGAGACACTTGTAGAGTACCTTTATAATCACCCGATTACGTTGTGATGTTTGGTAGCACACAAAGTGTTCCTCCGTAAGCAGGAGTTGCATAATCTCATAGTTGCAGGAACTTTGTATAAGTCATGAAGATAGCATAAGCAACATACTAAGCGATCAAGTGCTAAGCTAATGAAATGGGTCATGTCAATCACATCATTCTCCTAATGATGTGATCCCATTAATCAAATGACAACACATGTCTATGGTTAGGAAACATAACCATCTTCGATTAATGAGCTAGTCTAGTAGAGGCATACTAGTGACTATCTGTTTGTCTATGTATTCACACATGTATTATGTTTCCGGTTAATACAATTCTAGCATGAATAATAAACATTTATCATGATATAAGGAAATAAATAATAACTTTATTATTGCCTCTAGGGCATATTTCCTTCAATTCCACCGCCGCAACTTTCTGTATCCACGAGATCCCATCTTGGGGCCTGTTCCGGAGCTCCGCCGGAAGGGGATTCCACCATGGAGGCTTCTACATCAACATCATAGCCTCTCTGATGAAGTGTGAGTAGTTTACCTCAGACCTTCGGGTCCATAGTTAGTAGCTAGATGGCTTCTTCTCTCTTTTTGGATCTCAATACAATGTTCTCCCCCTCTCTCATGGAGATTTATTCGATGTAATCTTCTTTTTGCGGTGTGTTTGTTGAGATCCATGAATTGTGGGTTTATGATCAAGATTATCTATGAGCAATATTTGAATCTTCTCTGAATTCTTTTATGTATGATTGAGTTATCTTTGCAAGTCTCTTCGAATTATCCGTTTGGTTTGGCCAACTAGATTGGTAGTTCTTGCAATGGGAGAAGTGTTTAGCTTTGGGTTCAATCTTGCGGTGTCCTTACCCAGTGACATAAAGGGTTGCAAGGCACGTATTGTATTGTTGCCATCGAGGATAACAAGATGGGGTATTTATCATATTGCATGAATTTATTCCTCTACATCATGTCATCTTGTTTAAAGCGTTACTCTGTTTTTCATTAACTTAATACTCTAGATGCATGCTGGATAGCGGTCGATGAGTGGAGTAATAGTAGTAGATGCAGGCAGGAGTCGGTCTACTTGTCTCGTACGTGATGCCTATATACATTATCATACCTAGATACTCTCATAACTATGCTCAATTATGTCAATTGCTCAACAGTAATTCGTTCACCCACCGTAAAATACCTATGCTCTTGAGAGAAGCCACTAGTGAAATCTATGGCCCCCGGGTCTATTTTCATCATATTAATCTTCCTACGCTTTATTATTGCTTTGCTCTTTACTTTGCCTTTTTATTTTACTTTGCATCTTTATACCAAAAATACCAAAAATATTATCTATTATCTCTATCAGATCTCACTCTCGTAAGTGACCGTGAAGGGATTGACAACCCCTATTCGCGTTGGTTGCGAGGAGCTATTTGTTTTGTGTAGGTACGAGGGACTTGTGCGTGGCCTCCTACTGGATTGATACCCTGGTTCTCAAAAACTGAGGGAAATACTTACGCTACTCTGCTGCATCATCCTCTCCTCTTCGGGGAAAACCAACGCAAGCTCAAGACGTAGCAAGAATGATTTCTGGCGCCGTTGCCGGGGAGTCTACGCAAAAGTCAACATACCAAGTACCCATCACAATCCCTTATCTCTCGCATTACATTATTTGCCATTTGCCTCTCATTTTCCTCTCCCCCACTTCACCCTTGCCGTTTTATTCGCCCTCTCTTTCCCAATCTGCTCCTCTCTTTTCCGTTGGCCTTTTTCTGTTTGCTTGTGTGTTGGATTACTTGTTGCCATGGCCGAGTCAAAAAGAACTAAGGGTCCTTTCCAGGTTTCTAGTACCTTGGATAGCCCTTCCATCCTCTCTAAGCTCATAAATAATGATGCTACGGAAAGACCCACTGGGGTTACCAATGAGAGCTTTAATAATTTTGATGAAGATGACTCTGGAATTTTTTGTTATTTACTTGATGAGTCTTTAAAAGATGCTTGGGATAGGTTATTGAGAATTCGGGCTAGCTATGTACCACAATATCAAATTGAGGTTTACCTAAAAAGTTTCTATATTGGATTGCCCGCTTCTTTCAAACAAGTTCTAGACTCTATTTTTTATGAAGGTTTTCTTGAAGGGGATGCTATAGATACCTATGAAAAAATGAAAACTATATTTGGGCACCCCATGAATGATAAGGTTGAGTCTACCACTCTCTTATGCTTCTATCAAAACGAAATTATTAAAGAGATGAAGTCTAGTTTCGAGGCAAACTTCCGTAATGTGCTTAATCTTACTTCTTCCATTAATGGCCATGTGCTTACCTTAAATAGAAGAATGAATGCTATAGAGAGGAGATCCTCCTCTCCTAGTGCCAAAGGTGGCACTCGCTAGATTTATCCTTGCTTTTATGCCTAGCCAGGGGCGTTAAACGATAGCGCTTGTTGGGAGGCAACCCAATTTTATTTTTAGTTTTTTGTTTTTGTTTCTTTTTAGGAATAAATAATCCATCTACCTTCTGTTTAGATGTGGTTTTATGTTTTAATTAGTGTTTGTGCCAAGTTAAACCTATAGGATCTTCTTGGATAATAGTTATTTGATCTTGCTGTAATTTCCAGAAACTTTTGGTTCACGAAAACAATTGTTAAAAATCACCAGAACGTGATAAAATAGTGATTCCAATTGCTGCTGATCAATAAACAAATTTCCTAGGCCTTCCTATTTTGGCTGAATTTTTGGAGTTCCAGAAGTTTGCGTTAGTTACATATTACTACAGACTGTTCTGTTTTTGACAGATTCTGTTTTTCGTGTGTTGTTTGCTTATTTTGATGAATCTATGGCTAGTAAAATAGTTTATGATACATAGATAAGTTGGAATACAGTAGGTTTAACACCAATATAAATAAATAATGAGTTCATTACAGTACCTTGAAGTGGTCTTTTGTTTTCTTTCGCTAACGGAGCTTACGAGATTTCTGTTGAGTTTTGTGTTGTGAAGTTTTCATGTTTTGGGTGAAATATTTTGATGGATTATGGAACAAGGAGTGGCAAGAGACTAAGCTTGGGGATGCCCATGGCACCCCAAAGATAATACAAGGACACCAAAAAGTCAAAGCTTGGGGATGCCCCGGAAGGCATCCTCTCTTTCGTCCACTTCCATCGGTAATTTTACTTGGAGCTATATTTTTATTCACCACATGATATGTGTTTTGCTTGGAGCGTCTTGTATTATTTGCGTCTTTGCTTGTTAGTTTACCACAATCATACTTGCTGTACACACCTTTTGAGAGAGCCATACATGAATTGGAATTTGTTAGAATACTCTATGTGCTTCACTTATATCTTTTGAGCTTGATAGTTTTGCTCTATGTGGTTCACTTATATCTTTTGAGCTTGATAGTTTTGCTCTAGTGCTTCACTTATATCTTTTAGAGCACGGTGGTGGATTTGTTTTAAAGAAACTATTGATCTCTCATGCTTCACTTAGATTATTTTGGGAGTCTTAAATAGCATGGTAATTTGCTTAAAATAATAATATGCTTGGTATTCAAGATTTGTAAAACTTTCTTTTGAGTGCGTTGAATACTAAGAAAAGTTTGATGCTTGATAATTGTTTTGAGTATGGAGGTGGTAATATTAGAGTCAAGCTAGTTGAGTAATTGTGAATTTGAAGAATACTTGTGTTAAAGTTTGTGATTCCCGTAGCATGCACGTATGGTGAACCGTTATGTGATGAAGTCGGACCATGATTTATTTATTGATTGTCTTCCTTATGAGTGGCGGTCGGGGACGAGCGATGGTCTTTTCCTACCAATCTATCCCCCTAGGAGCATGCGAGTAATACTTTGCTTTGATAACTTATAGATTTTTGCAATAAGTATATGAGTTCTTTATGACTAATGTTGAGTCCATGGATTATACACACTTTTCTCACCTTTCCACCATTGCTAGCCTTTCTAATACCGCGCATTTTTCACCGGTATCATACACCCACCATAAAACCTTCCTCAAAACAGCCACCATACCTACCTATCATGGCATTCCATAGCCATTCCGAGATATATTGCCATGCAACTTTCCATCGTTCCGTTATTATGACACGCTCCATCATTGTCATATTGCTTAGCATGATCATGTAGTTGACATCGTATTTGTGGCAAAGCCACCGTTCATAATTCTTTCATACATGTCACTTGTGAATCATTGCATATCCCGGTACACCGCCGGAGGCATACACATAGAGTCATATTTTGTTCTAAGCATCGTGTTGTAATTGTTGAGTTGTAAGAAAAATATAAGTGTGATGATCATCATTTTTAAAGCATTGTACCAAGTGAGGAAAGGATGATGGAGACTATGATTCCCCCATAAGTCGGGATGAGACTCCGGATGAAAAAAAAGAGGCCATAAAAAAAAGAGAAAAGGCCCAATAAAAAATGAGAGGAAAAGAGAGAATGGACAATGTTACTATCCTTTTACCACACTTGTGCTTCAAAGTAGCACCATGATCTTCATAATAGAGAGTCTCTCGTTTCGTCACTTTCATATACTATTGGGAATTTTTCATTATAGAACTTGGCTTGTATATTCCAATGATGGGCTTCCTCAAATTGCCCTAAGTCTTCGTGAGCAAGCAAGTTGGATGCACACCCACTTAGTTTCATTAGTTGAGCTTTCATATACTTATAGCTCTAGTGCATCCGTTGCATGGCAATCCCTACTCTCTCACATTGATATCTATTGATGGGCATCTCCATAGCCCGTTGATACGCCTAGTTGATGTGAGACTATCTTCCCCCTTTTTGTCTTCTCCACAACCACCATTCTATTCCACATATAGTGCTATATCCATGGCGCACGCTCATGTATTGCGTGAAGATTGAAAACCTTTTGAAAATTTCAAAAGTATGAAACAATTGCTTGGCTTGTCATCGGGGTTGTGCATGATTTAAATATTTTATGTGGTGAAGATAGAGCATAGCCAGACTATATGATTTTGTAGGGATAACTTTCTTTGGCCATGTTATTTTGAGAAGACATGATTGCTTAGTTAGTATGCTTGAAGTATTATTATTTTTATGTCAATATGAACTTTTGTCTTCAATCTTTCGGATCTGAATATTCATACCACAATTAAGAAGAATTATATTGAAATTATGCCAAGTAGCACTCCGCATCAATTTTTTTATCATTTACCTACTCGAGGACAAGCAGGAATTAAGCTTGGGGATGCCTGATACGTCTCCAACGTATCTATAATTTTTGATTGCTCCATGCTATATTATCTATTGTTTTGTACTATATTGGGCTTTATTTTCCACTTTTATATTACTTTTGGGACTAACCTATTAACCGGAGGCCCAGCCCAGAATTGCTGTTTTTTGCCTATTTCAGTGTTTCGAAGAAACGGAATATCAAACGGAGTCCAAACGGAATGAAACCATCGGGAACGTGATTTTCTTATCAGATAAGACCCATGAGACTTGGACCCTCCGTCAAGAAAGCCACGAGGCGGTCGCGAGGGTGGAGGGCGCCCCCCCCTAGGGCGCGCCCCCTACCTCGTGGGCCCCTCGAGGCTCCACCGACGTACTTCTTCCTCCTATAAATACCTACGTACCCCCAACAGATCAGATACGGAGCCAAAAACCTAATTCCACCGCCGCAACTTTCTGTATCCATGAGATCCCATCTTGGGGCCTGTTTCGGAGCTCCGTCGGAAGGGGATTCCACCATGGAGGCTTCTACATCAACATCATAGCCTCTCCGATGAAGTGTGAGTAGTTTACCTCAGACCTTCGGGTCCATAGTTAGTAGCTAGATGGCTTCTTCTCTCTTTTTGGATCTCAACACAATGTTCTCCCCCTCTCTCGTGGAGATCTATTCGATGTAATCTTCTTTTTGCGGTGTGTTTGTTGAGAACGATGAATTGTGGGTTTATGATCAAGATTATCTATGAGCAATATTTGAATCTTCTCTGAATTCTTTTATGTATGATTGAGTTATCTTTGCAAGTCTCTTCGAATTATCCGTTTGGTTTGGCCAACTAGATTGGTAGTTCTTGCAATGGGAGAAGTGTTTAGCTTTGGGTTCAATCTTGCGGTGTCCTTACCCAGTGACAGAAAGGGTTGCAAGGCATGTATTGTATTGTTTCCATCGAGGATAACAAGATGGGGTATTTATCATATTGCATGAATTTATTCCTCTACATCATGTCATATTTCTTAAAGCGTTACTCTGTTTTTCATTAACTTAATACTCTAGATGCATGCTGGATAGCGGTCGATGAGTGGAGTAATAGTAGTAGATGTAGGCAGGAGTCGGTCTACTTGTCTCGGACGTGATGCCTATATACATGATCATACCTAGATACTCTCATAACTATGCTCAATTCTGTCAATTGCTCAACAGTAATTCGTTCACCCACCGTAAAATACCTATGCTCTTGAGAGAAGCCACTAGTGAAATCTATGGCCCCCGGGTCTATTTTCATCATATTAATCTTCCTACGCTTTATTATTGCTTTGCTCTTTACTTTGCCTTTTTATTTTACTTTGCATCTTTATACCAAAAATACCAAAAATATTATCTATCATCGCTATCAGATCTCACTCTCGTAAGTGACCGTGAAGGGATTGACAACCCCTATTCGCGTTGGTTGCGAGGAGCTATTTGTTTTGTGTAGGTACGAGGGACTTGTGCATGGCCTCCTACTGGATTGATACCTTGGTTCTCAAAAACTGAGGGAAATACTTACGCTACTCTGCTGCATCATCCTCTCCTCTTCGGGGGAAACCAACGCAAGCTCAAGACGTAGCATGATGCAAGGAACATCATGCTCGGTGCGTGTACCGATGGCATGAATCCGTTTGGCAACCAGAACACCAACCATAGCACATTTCCCATGTTTGTATGGATGTACAACCTCCCCTCTGGTTGTGCATGAAGTCGAAGTACATTCACATGAGCATGCTTATTCAAGGGCCGAAACAACAAGGAAATAATATTAATTTGTATCTGGAGCTACTTCAAGAGGAGTTAGACACGTTATGGAAAACACCGGCCAAGACATGGGACGCCAGCAAAGGCGAGTTTTTCTACATGAGAGCCGTGCTGATCACGACGATGCTTGACTATCTCGGTTACAGATATGTCGCAGGCCAGGTGTGCCATGGATATTGCGGATGCACGCGGTGCATGGATGATACGACGTCTCAGCAGCTAACATCAAGGAAAGATGGCGGGTCTGGGAAAATCGTGTACATGGGGCATCAAAGATGGCTCGAACAGGTAGACCCGTGGAGAAACCATGGAGATCTATTCAATTGTCACGCTGAGCATCGAGAACCTCCACGTAAGCAGAGTGCCGCCGAAATCGATGAGCTGTTGAAAAACTGGAAGGAGTGCCCCACGCCAGGAAAGACGATGAAAAAGGCGCCAGAGCTGCTGTTGAAGGTATTGAAGATGAGGTCTGTGTTCTGGTACTTGGAGTACTGGCAAAATCGATACACCTCATTGCCTTGATCAAATGCATATCTGTAAGAATGTCCTTGAGAGCTTGCTCGCGACACTGATGAACATGCCGGATAAGACCAAGGATGGGCCGAAGGCAAGAAAAGACTTGCAAGATTTGAATATCAGGGAAGATCTGCACATGCCGCCCCGTAAAAAGTCAGACGAGACAGAGAAGGAGACAGAGGCGCGGGAGAAGAAGGGCAAGAAAATAAAGAAAGAGGATTATTGCCCCCCTTCTTGCTTCACCTTAAGTCAGGCTGAGATCGATCAATTCTTTAAGCGCCTTACCGGAGTCAAAGTTAGTTCCGGTTACTATGGCAAGATAAGCAGATATCTAGACACGGACATGAAAAGGTTCAGCGGGATGAAGTCCCATGACTGTCATGTGATGATGATGCAGATATTACATGTTGCCCTTAGAGGGATAATGGACAAGCACGTCTGAGGGAGTCCCGGATTAGGGGGTGTCCGGATAGCCGAACTATCACCGTTGGCCGGACTCCTGGGCCATGAAGATACAAGATTGAAGACTTCATCCCGTGTCCGGATGGGACTTTCCTTGGCGTGGAAGGCAAGCTTGGTGATACGGATATGTAGATCTCCTACCATTGTAACCGACTCTGTGTAACCCTAACCTATCCGGTGTCTATATAAACCGGAGGGTTTTAGTCCATAGGATGAACAACAATCATACCATAGGCTAGCTTCTAGGGTTTAGCCTCCTTGATCTCGTGGTAGATCTACTCTTGTACTACCCATACCATCAATATTAATCAAGCAGGAGTAGGGTATTACCTCCATCGAGAGGGCCCGAACCTGGGTAAAAACATCGTGTCCCTTGTCTCCTGTTACCATCCGCCTAGACGCACAGTTCGGGACCCCCTACCCGAGATCCGCCGGTTTTGACACCGACATTGGTTCTTTCATTGAGAGTTCCTCTGTGCCGTCGCCATCATGTAGGATGCCTCATCTCGTCTTTAAAGACGATACTATCGCCAAAAGAGCCTTGGCTGCTGGTCAGACTCTCCGGCTAGGTGGGTTTCTTATGACCACCAATTCGGCCACCGCGCCGACGATGACCTCTCGAGTCATCGAAACCAATCTCCATGTTAATTCGGAACTTGCCGGACAGTTAGATCCGATCGAGCTCTCCTCCGTAAACAAGCTATTGGATCGCATCGCCGCCCTGGGAGTCGCCACAGATTACGACGGATCGGGCCTAAAACCGATCGAGAGAGATCAACTCTCCCGGGCTACCCATCATGCTGCTGTGATAGAGGAGCAATGCGGCGATTCTTATTCTATCTTAAGGACTAGCTACGTCCGGTTCCCGATCCTCCATGCGGATTCTCGGAGGGGCGGATGTCGATCAAGCCACGAACTTAAAGTCGGCGGTGGGTCGGACTCATTGGATAACACTCAAAATCCAAACTTCCGAGTTCGAAACTTCTCGGCCCCGAGTCCTAAATTGGACGGGGTTCGGATCTAGTTCCACCGCCCACCCAAACATTAGCGATCTCTCTCGAATTCGGCAAGAGCCCGCTGAAGCGATTACATCATTCTTGGGCGATTCCTCCTGGTTATGAATAGGATAAAGGACTGCCGAGAGGAGGGCGCAATCCCAATTTTCATAATAATTGCAAGGACAAGGAATCCTAAGCGCCATAAGTCGTCGCGAAATTACACGCTTTACTAACTTGGTGACCATAGTACAAAAAAATCTTGTCACGATGGACAGCGCTGGAAAACCGAAAGTAAATTTTGGGATAATCCGCCCGAATACATCCCTAGTCCGAAACAAAAGGGTGCATCATTATCAAGCACCTGGGTTAAATACAAAAACCAAAACCCCTAAAGTGCGGAACCGTCTTGGAGGATTGGCTAAGCGGACCTGCGAAATTCATAGCACGAGGGCGCCACTCCAACTCATAGCCTTGAGCATGTTGTATACTACCACGGTGGCCAAAAGTGGCGAGGAGCTTCTAGCTTCGAATCCCAGCCCAGCAACACCGAAGACGGTGTTAACAGTCTTGAGACTTTCGCATCAAATAACATGCAACGAACACTCCATAACCTTGCGAAGTCTACCAAGTAGCAACAATAAATCCATGGAGGACACGGCTATTACCTTTAATGCCGTGGCGAACCTAAATTCGAACAGCCCGAGCACCAGCCGCATTGGTCCTCGGTCCGATAGTGGGCGGCTTTCTCCTTACTAAGGTACTCATGGCGGCGGCAGCGGAGTAAACCTCATCTATGAAACCCTCGAAAAATGGAAATAGGCTGGAACCGCATTGAGCGAAGCAGCACAACCTTTAGAGGAATAATCCCTAGCCGGAAGCATGCTGCAGGGAAAAATCACTTTGGGCGTAGTGTTCGGCTCGCCGGACAATTACAGGTCCGAGGAGGTCACATTTCAAGTGGCCCCGTTCAACAGCGGATATCATGCTTTATTAGGACGAGAGGCATTCACAATTTTTCAAGCTATACCCCATTACGGGTACATGAAGCTTAAAATGCCCGGACCTAACGAAATCATCACTCTCGCCAGTGATCCGAACATAGCACTCCGCGCCGAAAACAAGGCAGCCGCACTAGCCCTCAAGGCACTATCTGAAGCCCTAGCAGCCGAGGAACTCACGGCGATGCGCTCCACGGTGAACAGGGACGATGTGATACTTGATAAAAGATCCAAGTCCACTTCTTTTAAACCAGCAGATGAAATAGTCAAATTCCAAGTCCACCAGCGGACCTCGCAAAGGCGGCCTCCATAGAGGCACAATTAAACCTGATGTAGACGCAAGACTACGAGAATTTCTACAAGAAAAGCTGGGACATCTTTGCTCGCACCCTTGGACATGCCAGAATCCCACGTCGGTGGCGAGCACAGCCTAAATATCCTAAAAGGATTCAAGCCGGTCAAACAGGCTCTTGGCGCTTTTCGAACCCAAGAGGCAGGCCACGGAGAGGAGCTAGCCAAACTTTTGGAAGCCGGATTCATCAGAGATGTAAAACATCCGAACTGGCTAGCAAACCTGGTGATGGTACCAAAGAAGGATAAATCCTGGCGCCTATGTGTTGATTTTAAAGACCTTAATAAGGCTTGCCCAAAGGATCCCTTCCCCCTCCCTCGAATTGACCAAATTATTGACGCTACAGCAGGACACGACTCATTGTGCTTCCTCAACGCGTACTCCGGCTACCACCAAATCAAGATGGCGGAGCCAGACCAAGCTGCAACAGCATTCATCACCCCATACGGCCCGTTCTGCTTCAATACAATGCCCTTTGGGCTCAAATACGCCGGCGCAACATATCAGCGCATGATTCAGACATGTCTGGCAAACCAGATCGGCAAAACAGTGGAAGCATATGTAGATGACGTGGTCGTCAAAACCAAGCACGTCGAAACTCTAGTAGACGACTTGAGGCTCACATTCAACAATCTTCGAAAATATGACATCAAGCTCAATCCGGAAAAATCGTCTTGGCGTTCCGGCGGAAAGCTCTGGCTTCATTGTGTCCGTAGAGGAATTGAAGCAAACCCAGCCAAAATCCGAGCTCTGTTACAATTGGATATTCCAAAGACCTCAAACAAATACAAAATTGACGGGATGCATAGCGGCTCTAAGCGCTTTATTTCCGTTTGGGGAAAAGGCGTTACCCTTTACCGCCTCCTCCGCCGCACCGAACACTTGAGTGGGCGGATGCCGCCACGGCCGGACTCGAAGAAATAAAGGCCATTTGGCAACGAATCCGGTCTGGCGCGCCCAACATGGGCGAACCAATGCTATTATATATCGCGCAACACATCAAGTTGTCGGTAGCGGTGCTCGTTGTCGAGCGAAAGCGGACGGACACGGTTCCCTCTTCAAAACCGGTTTATTATGTGTCCCTTGTCCTAACTCCATGCAAGTCCGGTACCCACACTATCAAAAGATAGCATACGCGGTGTTCATGGCATCCGGAAGCTGCGACACTACTTTCAAGAGTGTTCGATAACGATAGCCTCCAAGTACCTCTTAACGACATTATAAACAACGCGACGCGACGGGCGGATTGCTAAATGGGCCATAGAGCTCCTTCCATTCGATATAACTTATAAGCCACGACGAGCTATTAAGTCGCAGGTTTTGGCCGACTTTGTGGCGGAATGGACTGAAGCCGAACTCCCTAAAGAATGCGGTGCATACTCAATTGGATCATGCACTTTGACGGCTCCAAAATGTTGGCGGCCTGGGGCTGGCGTCGTCTGACGTCTCCAACCGGGACACAGTCCAATCGTCCTTGAGATAATGTATACGGACTCCAACAACGCAGCGGAATATGAGGCCCTTCTGCACGGCCTCCGGATGGCAGTCTCCATGGGCATTCAACGCCTAGAGGTGCGCGGGGATTCGAACCTCGCAATATCTCAAATAAACGGAGACTTTGATGCCAAAGATCTGAAAATGGCAGCATACCGCAATGCGGTCCTAAAAATGTGAGCACGGTTCGAAGGGCTCGAATTTCATCATATAGCCCGGGATAATAACCAGGCGGCGGATATATTGGCACGCATCGGTGCAAAACGCGATGCCGTCCCGCCCAACATCTTCCTGGAACGGCTGTTCAAGCCATCCGTACTATGGGAAGGGGAGCCCGGCAATACCAATCCGGACCCAACCGCACTGCCTGACACCGAACACTCTGACACAACCGGAGGCTCTGCCCCCGAGATAACACCCTCCGCTCACGAAATAATGGCGGTTATCGCCCCGTGGACGGAACCATTCCTAGCCTACCTAACTAGGCAGGAACTCCCCGAAGACCAAAACGAGGCTCGCTGCATAGTACGGCGATCTAAAGCCTACAAAGTCCATGAGGGAGAGCTTTATAAGAAAAGCACTACCGGAGTCCTTCAAAGGTGTATCTCCAAGAGGAAGGGCAAAACCTCCTGGCTGAAATTCATGTCGGACTGGGTGGGCACCACGCCGCAGCCTGGGCCCTTGTAGGCAAGGCCTTCCAGACAGGATTTTATTGGCCGACGGCCCGGCAGATCTTGAGAACTTAGTCCAACGATCGTCGGTTGCCAGCTTTTTGCTAACCAAAGCCACATGCCACCCACCGCCCTTAAAACTATACCCATCACCGGCGTTCGCGGTGCAGGGGCTTGACATGGTTGGACCCCTTAAGGGAGGAACCCACAAGCAAAAATACCTATTGGTCATGGTGGATAAGTTCACCAAATGGATAGAGGCCAAGCTGTTAAAGCGGCGAATTCGGACGGTCATAGACTTCATATCGGGGTAGTGCACCGTTACGGTGTCCCCCAGTATCATCATCGATAATGGCACCAACTTCACGGCCGATGAGGTCAAATTATGGTGCAAAAACATGGGCATCAAGCTCGATTCGCCTCGTCTATCACCCTCAAACCAACGGCCAAGTCGAACGAGCAAATGGTCTAATCATGAACGGCATTAAACCCAGACTAGTGCGGTCCCTCAAGGAATCTAACACGCACTGGGTTGAGGAGCTCTACTCCGTACTCTGGGGGCTGCGGACCACGCCGAATCGTACTACCGGATTCACACCAGTCTTGCCGTGCGATATAATACATGACTCACCTCGCGTGCGCATGTATGAAGAAAGAGAAGCCGAGCTTGATCGGCAGGACAGTTTGGACGCATTGGAGGAGGAGCGCGATGTGGCAAAAGCTCGTTCCGCATTCTATCAACAGCAGGCTCGAAGATATCAAAGCAGGAAATGCGGGCCAAAGCTTACAACGTTGGCGAACTAGTTCTCGCTGCCGGACAAGAAAAAGGACAAACTCAAGCCCAAATGGGAAGGTCCTTCATCATCGACCAGGTCCGACCGGCGGAGCATACCGTCTGCTAAACGATCGGATAACCGACTCGAGCGAACCCATGGAGCGCAGCCCGTCTATGAAGATTCTCGCCTAAGTGCGGACTCCAAGTTCGTCTCCTTCCTCCGTCCACATTTTCTATTTTTGCTGTCTTTTATTTCTCTCCTTCCTCCTTCTTCTTCTTGAAGCCTCTAGAGGCTTGTTTGCGCTTTTTCAAGACACACTTGACGCGCTGTCCGCTCATTATACACCGGGGCTTCTTTAATGAAGCTTATTTATCTGGGCTTCATGCCCAACACATGCGTTAAACTTCCGCATGTACCTTTTATTCACCATTATATGCATCGATATGACTTAAGTTTTGGCCAAGCTGGGTTGCCTGGCTCCTGTGCTTACCCCTACGTTCCCGATTGTTCGGCTAGGTGGTAAAGGAGCACCTCTGCGATTATTCTTGCGGGTCAGCGGATGTGTACCTCAGACTGGGTGAAGCCGAAAGCTAGCGTTCTTAAGGGAATATTCGGTCGGTGAACTGAAAGATGATTTTTAATTATTTACCCATCTGCCCCCAGATGATTTTCTTCTTTCATAGCAGCTTTGACATGCACTTTAGGGCATGCATCCCAAATGAAAGGAACCCTTAACGGAACTATTCTCCTGGAAGATGTTTCTTACTATCCATGTAATATAACATAACTAGTTGGGCACTTATGCGATACAGCAACAATGACCCCTACGCCTTGTCTCCATGCATACCCGGTTCTTATATAACCACGAAGGTATTCGGACACACTCCGGACTATTGGGTCCCGAGGTCGAAGCAAAAGGTCCGCTATGACAAGCGATCTACAATCCGGCTAGAAGACATTTTTCATGTCACATTTTACATAGTCAACTCGACTCATTGTATTTCTCCTCAATGCCATCTAATAGGCTATCAATTTACAATCTTCTTTGGGAATACTGGCGGCCAATTCTACTTGGCGTACACTATCTTACAGGATCTCCAACCCATCAGGCCCCACAGGTCCGACCTCGGCCATGTGGTTTGGGTCACAACCGTGTACAGCGTCTTTACCATGGCCCAGCCTCCTGGCGCCTTGACGGCAGGCCGATATCTTCCATAGTCGGAGCGCCGCCGTGCTCCTTGAAGCCGCTCCGCCAACTCCCCAATGCCTTGAGCGGGGAGATAGATAGCCACAAGGCCTGGCGATGCCTTTCATCACCTGCCGGACTCGTTCGTGCGGTAGCGCGCAGTTCGGGAAGAAGATAACTCAAGAACTGGGCATCTCCTCCTCAGGACGACCTGTGAGCAAACCTACATACATGTTTATGTTAGTCGCCTTCCTCGCCGAACTCTTTTAAAGTTCGCTCAAGCACTTACTGAAAATGTCGCGACGAAGCCGCCGATTCTACTTTACGGAGTCAGACAACTGGGCACGAACATCCTTCAGTTCCTCACCCAGCTTGGTGCTGGCGTCTTGGAGGTTATTTTTCTCCTACCGCACCCTCGTAAGCACGCTCTCGCCGGCCTTTAGCTGGCGCAAGAGCTGCTGCTTGTCCGGATCTAGTCCGGCGCCATCTGCAATATTTTTGTCAGATTTACAAACCCGCCGCACTTTATAAACTATTTTTAAAGCGTATATTACCAGTGGGGGTCTCTTCGGCTCCCCCTGTAGCGGCTAGTGCGGCCTCAAGTTGGGTCTTGCACTCTTCAAGCTCCTGGGACAGTCGGGTATTCTTTTCTGTAAGATCTTGCATAACAGATGATCCTTAAATCAGTTATTGTAACTATTTTAAGTCTCAGGGGCTACTGGCATATATAACTGTCAAATTTCCTTATCTGTATGTACTTTACATACTGCTCCGTGGCTCTGGCTAGACCATCTTGAGCGGCACGGAGGTGCGCATCTCCCGAATCAAAGGCACTCAAGGCCTCCTGGGAGAAACATGCGTCACGAAGAACTGTCCGGCGGCGCCTGTGATTCAAGGCGCTCTCCACCTCGGAGTTGGTGGCGGACAACCTGTCGGCATCCTTTGTTGGAGGAGCATCCGAGGCACGTCTCGTGCTCGCCTCAGCCTCCGGACCTGGCTTTGAAGCCTGGCCGGTGAAGGTTCGATTGGCAACCTCTGCGGACTCAGTCCGGCGAGCTCTCTTTTTCCTGAAAAGAGCACCAGCGTTAGTACGCATTCCAGGAATCAATCATGGGAGTACGGTGACACGCCATACCGTTGCGGCGGAGTTTCGATCCGGACCGCACTTCTTTTTAGCCCGCGGAGCCGCACTGCCCTTTGTTGACCAGCCGCCGCGTGCTCGGCTTCCTGCCTCGAAGGTACCCCCTGCGAAGCACCACTGGTATACGGTGATCAAAAATAAGCATGGATGGGTCATTATCAGGGATTTGGGATTTCGGTCTCAGTTACCTGTGAGGCTGGAAGTATTCCGGGATAATCAGCCATAATGGCAACCAAGGCATCGTCGATGCTAAGTTGGTAGAACACCCCGTCGATCAACTCCACCTTTATATCCGGATCCTCTTCGGAGGACGGATCAAGGGACCGCTCCGGATCCTTAGGTTGTGGGGGCGGGCTGTGTATCTTCTCCACAGTCCGACGCAGTTCCTGCGCAAAAACCATGAAATGAGATATTTAACCACGGGAACATGGATCGTACAAGTCACAAAGATGTTTGCTTACCCAGCTTCGAGGATTATTCGAAGAAAACTCCTTCAGTGAATTGACGCGGAGGAAATCCTCCTCCTCTCCTTTATACATGGCAGACAAGATCTTCACCAGTTCGGTGACCGATCCCGGCCCTTTGCGGCCGTTCGGGTGGCATCGTCCTCCCGTTGAAGTCCCACATGGGTGGCCCCTATATTGGGCGGCTGCACTCCCTCATAATACAGATTGCCATGACTCCAATCATGGTCAATCCGGCATGAGCCAGTAACTTTATTCGGCTCATCAGATAGAGGACATCCCGGTCATTTTCCCTCCGGGGGCTCCGAGGGTGCCAGCTTAGGCGCTTCTTCAGTGGAGCATTGCTGAACTCCGGAAGGCCGATCCGAACAGGATCCGGCAGCGGGACGTCCTCCATGTAAAACCATTCCAAAGGCCAGTCTTGGGACGCCTTCTTTGGGGTTCCGGATAGGTATCCGGTCCCGGCGATGCGCCATAGCTCGGCTCCGCCCACTTGATATATTGACCCCTCATGAGAACGGGGTACTAGGCAGAATATTCTCTTCCACAGCCCGAAATTAGCCTCGACGCCCAAGAACAGTTTGCAAAGGGCCACGAAGCCCGCGATGTGCAAGATAGAGGCAGGAGTAAGATGGTGCAATTGGAGGCCGTAGAACTCCAAGAGCCCCCGAAGAAACGGATGGATTGGAAATCCGAGTCCTCTTACTAGATAAGAGATGAAGCATACCCTGTCAGGACCCCGATTCCAAGTCACATCGATCTAGCCGGTAACACCTCATATCACTTTGCGGCCTCACACACGGTATTCCCACGGGTGTCGCCTTACCAAGGCCCGGGACCGTTTGCGCCTTTTGGCTCACGTATATGATAGTGTCGCTAGCATCCATATGACAGAGAACCCGGGCCGACATGGCTAGTCGTGAACCCAAAGCGGCACTAACCCATGGGGACAGGCATATGTGAATCACATCGAGCATGTCGGTCATCAACGTGTGAATCCGGGCTGTAGCACTGGCTAACAGGACTCCGTAACCCGGCTGTAGCAGGCTAGGCAGGACTCGGATGTCACGCGTGACATTTCCCGAAGGGACAGAATACAGAGCAAGTGAAACACATGCCGGCCGATCAAGTGTCCAGAGCGGTAGTCTTTGGGCTAGCAGGACTCCGGTGAACCGGGCTGTAGCGGACTACTATCGCTCAGGAAGCACTAGACCACATTTCCCCATATGAGAGCTGCCAAGGATAAACAACTTGATTGTCGAATCCCACACATACCAAGCATTTCAAACATACACACAATATGCTCAATATGTGTAAATACAACATGGCATCACAGCATAACTCTACGACTCAAATATTTATTCATTAGGCTTCGAGGAGCGAGATATTACAAACATGGGTCTCATGACCCAACATTCAGAGCATACAAAACAAAGCACACGCGGAAGCTTAACATGTCTGAGTACAGACATCTACAAATGAAAAAGGCTGAGAAGCCCGACTATCTACCAGATCCTGCCGAGGGCACAAGATCGTAGCTGAGGTAACAAGCTAAACGTTGAAGTCCACGCGGAACTACTAGCGAGACTGAAGTCTCTCTGCAAAAACATAAAATAGGCAAACGTGAGTACAATTGTACTCAGCAAGACTTACATCAGACCTAACTACATATGCATCATTATCAACAAAGGGGTGGTGGAGTTTGACTGCAGCAAGCCAGCTTTGACTCGGTGGCTATCCTGAACTACGACTGCAAGTAACTCTTTTGAGGTGGCGCACACGAGTCCACATATTCACCATATCAATACACCACT
Source organism: Aegilops longissima (assembly GCA_021605205.1). Classification (NCBI taxonomy): domain Eukaryota; kingdom Viridiplantae; phylum Streptophyta; class Magnoliopsida; order Poales; family Poaceae; genus Aegilops; species Aegilops longissima. The sequence goes on from CM038681.1 coordinate 87,175,091, forward strand.
ATGGATCCACTCCCGTCTCCCTACGAGAACGCCATCCATAGCACTCACGCTTATCTTGCGCATTTTAGAGTATCCACTTTCACTTGTCTATGAACTGTTATAGGAAACCCAGAAGTCCTTTACCGCGGACACGGCTATTCGAATAGATCATATTAACCCTGCAGGGGTGTACTTCTTCACACATGCTCTCGCCACTTACCGCCATGTACACCTCGTGTATCTCGGAAACCTTCAAGCGGAAGCCTGGCGAGGGAGTCGGCCACGACCAGACTAACCACACAAGTCTCTAGTCCAGGTTTATCGCCTATTCGGGTTCCATCCGCAAGGAGATCCGGTCGGGTGTCGCCACGGCCCCAAGCGATGTGAGCAGGGTTCCCAAGCCCACCTCGACGGGTGGTTCTACGCTTGGTACACCGTGCCACGGTGCCTAGTCTGTCCCAAGCCCACCTGTACCGGGTGCCACTTGGTAGACTACTAACACTACCTACAACACCAGAAACTAGTTGCAACTCCTGGACAGAGATCATGTTGATTAATAAGTCGAGAGGGGTCGAGTTACCGGAACCCAATGTGTGGTAGTAACTGTTCATGGATCACAAACACAGAACTCAGTTCCTGAGGACGGCTGCAATGAGACAACCCACCATGTACTCCTACATGGCCTCTCACCGCTACCTTTACCAAATCGTGTTCACACACTTAGCTCTCAACAGTAGGACATGTTCACACACCTCCAATTCATCCCCGATGAATCAGTCCGTACTCAACTCTAAGCAATAGCAGGCATGACAAACAAGCATGAATGAGTAGGCACAACAGGGCTCAAACAACTCCTACTCATGCTAGTGGGTTTCATCTAATTACTGTGGAATGACAGGTCATGCAGAGGATAAAGGAGTTCAGCTACCGCAGCAAGTAACACATGAGTCGTTGTTGTCCTAATGCAGTAAAATAGAGCAGGAGCGAGAGAGTGGGATTATATCGGAATGAACAAGGGGGTTTTGCTTGCCTGGCACTTCTGAAGATATTATAGCTCTTCATCGGTGTCATCGAACACGTCGTCAGTACGTCGTCTACCGAGAGGGGACAAACACCGGCAAACAAGGAAGAACACAATCAATGCAATGCGACAATATGATGCATGAATGTGACATGGCAATATGATGTGATTTGAGCTAATGCAACTAGCAGCAGGTTAAATGAAGTTGGTTTGAACCCTAGGTTCAAATTCAAACTCCACATGTAGTTATTTAAATGCCATTCATTTCATTTGTCCTAATCAGTAGTCATAAGTTGTTCTAACATGCATGAAAAAGGTACAGATGGATAGATTGGATTTTTCTGATCATTTTTCATATATAATTTATCTCATTTGGAGTTACGGTTGAATTTATATGAATTTTTGAAGTTTATACTATTTTCTGGAATTTTCTGAATAAGAATAAATCCAGGAAAAAGCATTACTGCGTCAGCATGACGTCAGTGTGACGTCATCGGGTCAACGGAGTCGGGTCCAGGTCAAACCTGATGTGTCGGGTCCACACGTCAGTGACTAACTAACTAATCTAAATTAATTAGTGTTAAACTACTACTAACTAAAAATGTCAGTGGAGTAATTAGACTTAAATAAAAACTAAACTAGAATTAGTGGGGCCTGGGCCCTTGTCGGCGACCACAGGGAGGTCAAACCCTGGTCAACAGGGCCTAACCAGCCGGTGCACGACGCCTTGGCGACAACGGACGGCAGCGGAGGGCTCTAGGTTCGCTCTCCCGCGCCCAAGCGAGCGGCGGAGGGCACTGCGAGGCGGAGCTCGCCCGCATCCAACGCAGCAAGCAGCAGCGGCTAGGGCGGCCGGAGCTCGTCGGGAATGAGCTCGGGGCGGCGGCCGGCGATCGGGCGCAAGTGGCGCGGCAGCTACGGTGCACAGAGAAGAAAACAAAGAGGGGGAGGACGGGCAGAAGCTCACGGCGATCTTCTTGGAGTGGACGGCGAGCTCAGGGAGGCCTGAGGCACTCGGGGCGTCGAGGGGAATCTCCGGCGACGGTGGTCGGGGACGAGCTCGGTGAGGGCAGAGGGGCGCGCCTGGCGTCGAGTGGCGGAGCGAGGAGGTCGAGGACGTCGAGGCGGAGCTCATGAACTCGTCAGAGGGGCGAGGGAATGGCTCAGGGAGCAGCAACGGCGAGCGGCGGCGGTGGCTGCGTTCGGTGCGTGCGAGGAAGAGAGCCAGGGGAGGGGATGGGGACGAGAGAGAGCGAGAGATTGGGGGGCTGGCGTGGCATCTCCTGTGAGGTGTCCGGCAAGCGCAGAGAGGAGGTGGCAGGCGCATGCTGTGGCTTGGCGACCACACGCGTCCTCCTGGCAGGAGCTTGAGGACGGTGGCGCTGGTGGGCTGGGCTGGCCAACTGGCCAGCCAGGTGGGCTTTGTTGGGCACCAAGTAAGTTCCTGGTGAGTCTCTGCTCTTTTCCTTTTCTTTCTCTTTTCTAATTCTGACATTTGTTTCTTGACTTAGTAAAAATGGCTAGGCACTTTCAAAAATCATGCCACTAACTAAGGTCACTGTTTGGAATATTTCCAACAGTAAATATTTCAGTTTGTGATTAATTGGACATTTAAAATATTTATAGTATTTAAATGCCCAAAGTCAACTACAATAAGATTTAATTTAGTGACTCCAATTGACCTAGAAAAATGTGCAATATTTTTGGCAGAGGTTCAAGACCAAACCAAAGATGGTGAACATTTTTGGGAAGGCATTTTGGGTTCATTGAAGATATTTTTATTTGAACCTAGTTGAATTCTTTCTGATGCTAGGGTTTGGTCAATCCCCATTTCAACTTAAATAGAATTTAAACATGATGCAACAAGATGCAAAACACCAGGCAGTACCAGAAGCTAGGGATGTGACATACCCGCTCTCCTTTAGAGGGATCGGGGACGCTCTTCGCTTGTTTTCCGCCCTTGTAGGTGGCAAGTCCGGCTCGAACCGGAACCATGAAGGCCGGGGGAAGAAATCCCTTGGCTTGGAGTATAACTAGCTCGCTATGCGAGACTAAGCATCTCTCCCAATTTCCTGGCTGTCCATGATGGAATGGGCGTTGGTCAGAAGCGCTCCGATGAAAGCTCGCAAAGGAGGGATGGTGTGACTCAGATCTAGATCCTTGCCCCTTTTATAGGCGGCTCATTTACGCAGCTAGGGGGGTAATTGTAAAAATACCCTGGCTTTTCGCATTCATTCAAACACGTGGAAGATGGCCTTTATTGGGCGTAGAAGCCAAGGAGCGCAGCATTTATCAGAAGCCGGACACTATTCGACAAGTATATGGGATTTGGAGAAGAACCCACCTCGCAATGCCGAAGACAATCAACGCGCCGGACTCATCGTCATTGAAGCCTGGTTCGGGGGCTACTGAGGGAGTCCCGGATTAGGGGGTGTCCGGATAGCCGAACTATCACCGCTGGCCGGACTCCTGGACCATGAAGATACAAGATTGAAGACTTCGTCCCGTGTCCGGATGGGACTTTCCTTGGCGTGGAAGGCAAGCTTGGCGATACGGATATGTAGATCTCCTACCATTGTAACCGACTCTATGTAACCCTAACCTATTCGGTGTCTATATAAACCGGAGGGTTTTAGTCCGTAGGACGAACAACAATCATACCATAGGCTAGCTTCTAGGGTTTAGCCTCCTTGATCTCGTGGTAGATCTACTCTTGTACTACCCATATCATCAATATTAATCAAGCAGGAGTAGGGTATTACCTTCATCGAGAGGGCCCGAACCTGGGTAAAAACATCGTGTCCCTTGTCTCCTGTTACCATCCGCCTAGACGCACAGTTCGGGACCCCCTACCCGAGATCCGCCGGTTTTGACACCGACAACGTCCGTGACACGCTTATTGGTCTCTGCAACTTTTTCGACGTCATCTCTCGAAAGTCGATCGGTGTGAAGCAGCTCCGAAGGCTACAGGAAGAGATCATTGTGATATTGAATGAGCTTGAGATGTACTTCCCGCCCGCGTTCTTTGACGTGATGGTGCATCTGTGTGTCCATATTGTGGACAACATAATAGACCTGGGGCCGTCATTTCTGCACAACATGATGCCGTTTGAGAGGATGAATGGGGTCATCAAAGGATTCGTTCATAACATGTCCCATCCGGATGGAAGCATCGTCCATGGCTATCTGACACAAGAGTGCATCTCTTTCTGCGAGAATTTCCTATATGGCGCATACCAGCCGCTTGGTGTTAGTGTTGGTTTGCCCGTTAACAAGCACAATGGGAGGCTCGAAAGAGAAGGTCACTCCAACAGTCGCAGGGAACTGCACGTGGCATACTCAGATCTATGCAGCGACTTTGACAAAGCAAACTTGGTAGTGCTACAACACCTAGACGAGGTAGATCCTTTCGTGGCACTGCACAAAGAAATTATCGCAAAGAAGTATCGTGACCGGGGGTATGCAGGACGGACGCCGAAGTTACTAGAGAGCACAACTCCACTTTCCTGCATTGGTTCAAAGATCATATTGTTGCTAATCCCCCGGAGGCGGGCTCTAAGGACGGATTGCTCATATACGCCTTAGCACATGGCCCCTCGCCCAACCTCGTAACCTATCAGGCATGCGATATCAACGGATACACGTTCTACATGGAGGCCAAAGATATGGACAGTGATGATCAGAACTCAGGGGTGACGATGGAATGCATGACCGGCAACGACAACGCAAGAATCGAAAGATTTTACGGAAGGGTCGAGGAGATCTGGGAGCTTGACTACTCTGGACTGCACAACACGACGATGTTCCGTGTCAGATGGGCTAAGAATGTCGAAAGAGAAAACCAGAATTTCACTATCATGACTATACCCGACACCAAGAGCGCTACCGTGAACGCTATCGCAAAAAACGAGCCATGGGTACATGCTAAGCACGTGGCACAATGCTTCTTCATAACCGACCCGCGCAATCCCAGCTGTGTTGTCGTGAGGAGAGGCAAAAGGAACATCATTGGAATGGATGGGGTCGCCAACGAGGAAGACTACGATCAGTACGGCAACCCAATGAGGGAAGATGACGATGATGATGAAGTATACGTCAAAAGAAGAATCAATACTACATAACCTAAGAAAAATCATACTCCATGGAAAAGGCAAATTCACAATGAGGGCCTCAATTATTCTTCAACAAACAAGAAGGGAAAGAAGCTGACTCAAAAACGAAAACGTCAACGCTGAGGAACCGTATGTTATCGGTCAAATGATGTAATATATATGTTCCTGTTGACACACGAACACGTCACGTGTACCCCCGATGCCAGGGGTGATGCACCGCAGCTCACGTCGAAGGAGACCCGACCGATAGCGCGATACGCAAGACAGTCGGCGGGTGCTTTTACAGACCTGAAACCCCGCGCACCCGCGAGGGACCCCGTCAGGGATTACGGCGGCTATGGGTTTCCCTAGGTCAATTCGCTCGCCCCTAGAGCCTCGGGATTCGCAGCTCTCAAACACGAAGAATAGCGAAGAACGAGAGAGAAAAACGGTGAGGAGATAAAACGTAGACTGAAAAAGTAGTATATTGATTTGTTCGATTGTGTGTTGTTCCAATCGGCCGTCATCCCCAACCTATATAAGAGGCGGCTGGACTTCCCGTACAAGCAAAGGAATTATCTAGGCTTTCCTTACAAGAAAATTACATCAATTCACGTCCAAAACCCTAGTCAAATTCGGACTGTTTTTATCCGAACTTTCCAATACTGTTCGGTTTAAACTGGCTGTACTTTGGGGGTCCTTTTTGTGGTGACACACGACCTCGGATGAAAACGAGCCCAAAAGCAATCTTGACCGTTTCGACGAGATGAACATCTTTAATGTTGAACATTTTTTCATCAGAGGTCATCTCGAGGGTCAAATCGCTCGCGCAAAACAGCTAATTACTCACGCAGCTCATCAGACATTCCCACATATGTGTCTGGTTCCGGGCGTCATATTTTGCCCACTGGAGGGTCTCGCTGTGCGGGCTATAACTTTTGCATACGACCTCTGATTGAGATGATCTTTATATCAAAATCGATCATTTTGACGAGACGCACAACTTCCGTGTAGAACACTTTTCCATCCAAGATCATCTGAATAACCTTATGAGCCCATCTTCAACTTCTTGTCGGTTTGACTATCATAGCCTCCACCCCAGCAGGCCTTCCACCCAGGTAAGCTTTCCACACCGGCAAGGTTCTACCCGGCAAGCTTTCACATCAGCAAGGTTTAACCCCGTCAAGGTTTCTACCTCGGCAAGAGTTCCTCCCTGTCAAGGTTTCTCCCTTGGCAAGATTTCATATTAGCAAGGTTTTACCTCGGCAAGATTTCTACCCCGGCAAGAGTTCCTTCCCGGCAAGAGTTCCTCCCCGGCAAGGTTTCTCCCTTGGCAAGATTCCACACCGGCAAGCTTCTCCGCCGGCAAGCTTTCCATGCTGGAAAGCCTTCACACCGGCAGGGTTTTACCCCGGCAATGTTTTCATTCAGCCGGCAAAGGCCAAATACTTTCTCACTCAGGGCCGGCCCGCGAATGTTGCCTCTAAATTTTGCATACGAACCCGGAATCTTGACCATGCCAAAATCTGGTGTCAACACATGCCCCCCTGTTTTTCGGCAAAGCTCGTGTGCCGAAAAATAAATTGTACTGTGTTTGTTCTAAGGAAGATGTCAACACCCCATCGGCCATTTATTTTTCTTAGGGCGATAATAATGTATCGGCCATTGCCTATTTAGGCTTCTTGCCACACACTCGGGTGATATTTCTTCAAGTACTTTCCACTGAGAGCTCGAGGTAACAATGCCCCCTGTACGGATTCCACCAAATATGAGTTTCCGGGAACTATTCTTGTAATCCTAAAAGGACCTTCCCAACATGGAGACCACTTCCCGAATTTTTTATCTCTTGAACCAATCGGTAGAATCACTTTCCAAACGAGATCACCAACTTGAAAATTCTTCAACTTAACTTTCTTATTGTAAGCTCTTGCCACCCTCAACGTGTCTCTCTCTATGGCCTTCAAAGCAGCCAAACGTTTATCGGCAACTTCGTCAATGTTGTCCTTCATTAAGTTATAAAAGTCTACTGCCGATAAATCATTTTGCTTGGCTATTCTCAAAGCATTCAAATTTACTTCAATTGGTAAAACAGCCTCTTGACCATATACTAGCTCATATGGAGTCACCTTCGTAGCACCATGCCTTGAGATCCTATGTGCCCACAAAGCCTCACACAACAACTCATGCCATCTCCTTGGATTATCCTCAATCTTCTTCTTGATGAGTTTGATTAAAATTTTATTGCTAGACTCAGCTTGTCCATTGGCTTGGGCATAATATGGAGAGGAATTGAGAAACTTTATGTTATAAGATTCGGCAAATTCTCTGACTTGGTGTGACATAAAAGATGAGCCTTGATCTGTAGTCAACGTTTGAGGAATGCCAAATCTATGAATAATGTGCTCGGTTATGAATTTAATTACCTCCGCATGTGTCATGTTCTTGAGAGGTACTGCTTCAGACCATTTGGTGAAATAATCGGTTGCCACCAATACGAACCGATGCCCCTTTGAGGAAGACAGATGAATTTGTCCAATAAATTCTAAACCTCATCCTCTGAAAGGCCACGGCTTGATAATGGGATGTAACATAGCAGCAGGAGCCAACTGAATATCACCAAATTTTTGACAGGCTTCACACCCTTTGTAATATGTGAAGCAATCATTAATCATAGTCGGCCAATAAAATCCAGCACGTCGTAGCAACCATTTCATCTTGGGAGCCGACTGATGAGTGCCACAAATACCTTCATGGACCTCCCCCATAGCAACTCTCGCTTGTTCCTCGTCCAAGCACTTTAGAAGAACATCATCAACCGTTCGGCGATAGAGACCATCTTCTCTCATTGTGTATTTAAAAGCAATACGCCGAACAACCCTGTCCACCCTTCTACTAGGATCACACAAATAATCAACAATGAGTTTCCTCCAGTCTTGATTTTCTCCTGCATTGAATATTTCATTAGTGGCCGAAACGGTGGGCTCTGGTTCGGCCTCCCCTATGTTGGCAAGACTTGACATCGGCTTTTCAGAAATATGAAACACGCCATGATCAACATGATAGCCGGATGCTTGTTGTGCCAACTCATTTGCTTTCCAATTGTCATGTCTAGCTATATGAGCAATGCTAAATAATCCAAAGTAGAAATTATATCTAGACATTTATCAAGATAAACATTAAGAGATTCGTCAAAACATTGAAAGAATTTGGATATTTGTTGCACTACTAATAACGAATCACCATAAGCCTCAATATGTGTAACACCTATAGCAAGTAACATCTCTAGGCCGAATAACAATGCTTCATATTCGGCTTGATTGTTTGTACAAAAATATTCTAAGCGGCATGAGGCTTAAAAAACAGCACCATGAGGAGATATGTAAACAATACCAACACCTTGGCCATTGCTACAAACTGAACCATCAAAATATAATCTCCACGATACTAATGAGACAAGGTTTATATCAATGTCATGCTTGTCATCAATCCGATGTTCAACAATAAAATTAGCAACGATTTGGCCTTTCATGGATTTTAGATATTCATAAGCCAAATCGTATTCAATCAAAGCATAAGCCCACTTGCCAATTCTACCACTAAGAATTGGCCTATGCAGCATGTTCTTAATGACATCGGTTTGACAAGCTACTACGCAAGCACTCGGCACTAAATAATGTCTCAATTTTGTGCAAGCATAATATAAACATAGACATAATTTTTCAACAAATGTATACCTTGTCTCGGCGTCCAATAAGCGGCGGCTCAAATAAGTGATGGCATGCTCTTTTCCTTCGGTTTCTTGAGTCAGAACAGCACCAATAACTCCTTCCTCTGCTGCAATGTAAAGCCTGAAAGGTTCCCTATGCTTGGATGCTTTCATCACCGGAGGAGTGCACAAATAATTCTTGATCATATCAAATGCTTCTTATTGTTTTGCCCCCCATGAAATCAGCATTATTCTTTAACCGAAGGATAGGAGTAAACGCATCAACCTTCCCTGACATATTAGCTATGAACCTCCTCAAGTAATTGACCTTGCCAAGGAACTTTTGCATATCTCTCATGCATGTTGGAGCCTCCACTTTCTGTATGGCCTCTATCTTTTTGGGATCAATCACTATGCCATCTTTATGGATAATGAAACCCAAAAACTTACCAACTGACACGCCGAATGCACACTTCAAAGGATTCATCTTCAGTCCATACTTTTTCATTCTTTCAAAAGCTAAACGCAAATCGGCCAAGTGAAATTCAAAAGCATCCGATTTGACAACAATATCATCAGTATAGACTTCAAGTATGACACCGAGTAAATCATGAAAGATCAAATTCATAGCCCTTTGATATGTTGCTCCAGCATTTTTTTGATCCAAATGTCATCACTGTCCACTCGAATAAACCAAGGAAACCAGGGCATCGAAAAGCTGTCTTGGACATGTCTTCTTCAGCCATAAAAATTTGATTTTATCCGGCATTACCATCTAGAAAGCTAATAACCTTATGTCCAGAAGCATCATTAATAAGCATATCGGCTATTGGCATGGGATACTCATCTTTGGGTGTAGCCCTATTCAAATCTCTGAAGTCAATGCACACCCTCAATTTGCCGGATCCTTTCTTCTCCACTGGGACAATGTTAGAAATCCACTCGGCATACCTACAAGGTCTAATAAAATTAGCTTTAAGCAAATGACTGATCTCTTCCTTGATCTGGTCATATGTTTTTGGATTAAACTTTCTGGCCGATTGTTTATATGGTCTAAAACCAGCCTTTATAGGTAACTGATGCTCCACTAGCTCTCGGCTTAAACCTGGCATCTCATGATATTCCCATGCAAAGCAACAAACATATTCTTTCAATAGCTCGATTAACTTAGCTTTACAATCGGCTTTAAAAATTTTGTTTATAAACGTCGGCCTAGAAATTGAACCATCTCCTGTATCTATCTCTTCTAATGGATCGGCCGATGTAAAACCTTGTCCTAATTTATCCATATCATCTAACTCTTCTATGGACTCATACATATCATTCTCATTGGACTGATATTCTACAAGTCACTTTTGTAACCACTCTGAGTTAGGATCCATTTAAACATATCATACCTTGGAGCCGATTGCATTCAGTCGGCTTTAAAGAGACGGGCACGAAACCATTCTTGGTCGCGCTGAGAAAATCAAATTCTGACAAGTCACGTCCCGTCAAGCAAGTAGCATTTGGGTGTTGCCAATCCACCGATGCCTCGGCCAAAGCAACACATGCCGAGTTATCCGCATGAATTTCTTCCACTTCATCATCAGCCCACTGGATCAAAAACTGTTGCATAGTGGATGGCACGCACTGGATTGCATGAACCCAATCACGGCCTAGTATGACGTTGTAGTTACCTTGTACCTCGGCGACAAAGAATGCGGTAGCCAAAGTTTTACTTCCCACCATGAGCTCCACATACATCACACCTTTGGCTTCAGTTTTCTCTTTGCCTTCAAGTCCATTGAGCACCATGTTGGTCTTTATCAACTCTTCATCATGCAGCCCCAATTTTTTGAAGACCGAATACGACATAAGATTCACCACAGCACCACTATCAACAAGCATCCGAGTGAGCGGTGACCCATTGATATGACCTCTGAGATATAATGGTTTCAGATGCGTTACTGGGTCTTTTGGCTTCTCAAATATTGCGTTTTAGGGCCAAAATCCGGCTGACCCACCTCCCCTTCCTTATCTACAGAAACTCGGCAGGTAAGTGGTATACCATATTGATATCCATGCCTTCATGAACTTGTGGAGACTCATAATCCAACATATCATCCTCTTCTTCAAATGCATCCACCGATTCTGAAATCGGTTCGAGTGAAGGAGAAGTAAGAAGTGTCGCAGACGATGTAATAACTGTCGTATCATCCTCCTTTGGTGGTGCAAGTGCTGCCGTGATAGGTGTAGAAGCCACTGTATCTTGTATTTGTTTAGGCCTCCACACTTGCTTTGCAGGTAACATGGGTCGAGTGTGATTGAAGAACTTATCCCTTTGCTTCTCGGCCTCTTGTTCTATCATCTCTTGACTCCTTAACCTCTGTAATTTCCTCTTTTGTGTCTTTGTTAGCCCTAGAGGACACCACTTTGGCTCAGTGTACTTAGGATCTCTCATCTTTACTTGGCTGGTGCTTGCTTCATGGTCATTAGCCGAGTGCTTCGGTAGGATAGCAAGTATCGGCTCAGTCAGATTGCTATGCACAATTGGCTGTTGTATGCCAAATGTTTTTGTGCACAAGATAAGTGAGTCGGCATTGATTTTTTTCCTTGCCTTTGCTTGACTCGACCGTTGCAGCACTTGGCAACTTAACATGCCATTCTTTCTTGCTGACCCTTTTCTGGTTATCTTGCACTGGCCGATTGATACTATTGTTCAAACGGCCTCGTGTGGGATAAGAAAGTCTCTCATGAACAGACCTCCTTGGTTCTGCCCAACCCGGATGAAAAGCATAAGGGGCCATTGGGGGCTTCCAACATCCTCCATTGAAGTCTCCCATGTAGTATGGCACATAGGGGGTGGCGGCATCCATGGTCCCGGCGCCCACGACCCATATGGCCTTGCATGATGCTGAAAATCTTCCCGAGGAGGTGACCTTGAGCGTTTCAAATTTGATGACCGGTCAGAGATAGAAACAGTTGCTTGGCTGGCATACTTGGACAACAACATATCAAAAGTTGGCCTGATTTTCTTGCACTGCACTTTAACTTCATTCCTCTTCCACTTGCCAACTTCTGGACTCTTGGGTTTGATAAATTTAACACGAGTATTTTCCTGCACTTGCGGTTGCCCCCCGAGTGTAGGATTCTTGATGGTGATTTTGATCACTTCCTTGCCATCGGGCTGCTTCTCAAACACAACTTGTCTCCCCAAGACCTTGTCGCCTTCCTTGTCTTTCCTGGGCTCACCAACAATGGCATTAGCTTTATTAGCAGATTCGGCTACCTCTGGCCAAATGAGTAGCTTCTTCCCTTCCAAATCCATGGTACTCATTGGAAAAGGCTGTTTATCAACTTGCATCTCAGAAAAGTTCAATCGTCCGTCATTAATGGACGATTGTATCTGTCGTCGAAAAACATTGCAATCGTTAGTAGCATGAGAAAAAGAATTATGATACTTGCAATAAGCGCGCCGTTTCAGCTCTTCAAACGGCGGTAAAGTATGAGATATTCTAATAATCTTAGCCTACAGCAAAGCATCAAATATTCTATCACACTTAGCAATGTTAAAAGTAAACTCCATCTCTTCATCATGATTCTTATGAATCGGTTTCAGATCATTGCAAGTAAATGGTTTGGCTTTAGATGGCCAAACAAATTCAGTAGCAAAAACATCACCCTCATCGTCCGAGTGACCACTATCATATTCGACCATATTCATCTTTGGACGATCGGCTTTATATCTATGCACTTCCTTGAGATCTTTGCTTCGGCTTTCCTGAGCCAAAGCCCTTTGTAAGACTTGGTTGATATTTAAGAACTCATAGCCTTCTAGCTTTTCTCTAATGGGAGTTCTCAGACCACTCAGCACTAGGTCCGCCAAGTCCCTTTCGGTTATCACCAAACTAAAACACTGGTTTTTTGTTTCTCTGAATCTCTTGACGTAATCGGAGACCGATTCATCATGCTTCTTTTTAACCGATGTTAGATGTGACAACTTGAGTTCATTTTCGCCGCTATAGAAGTGATCATGAAATTTCTGCTCTAGCTGCGACCAAACCCGAATGGAACCATGTGGTAAAGAAGAAAACCATGAAAAAGAGGTACCAGTTAATGATAAAGGGAATAAACGCACTTTCAATTCATTCAATGAGCCTGCCTCACCCAATTGTGCTAAATACTGACTAACATGCTCCCATGTGGTTTTTGTGCCTTATCCATTAAACTTAACAAAATCTGGAATTTTATATCTTGGAGGGCACTGGATGGCATCAAAGTATTCGGGGTATGGCTTTTGGTAAATCCGATTCCAGGGTAACTCAACTCCAAAATTATCTCGGAGCATCTTAGCCATCTCCTCTCTAAGATTGGCTAGACCATCATCCACAGTGGACGATGCAACTTGTGGCAGCGGCATAGCAGGAGTAGGACTACTAGCAGTAGGTATGAACTGTGGCATGTATGCTGAACTATAGTTCGGTAATGGCCGAGTAGTTGCAGCTGTAGGTAGGGTTTGGTTCGGCGTTGCCACCGAACCTGGCATGCTCATAATAGGATTAATGGGTGCAGTTACAATCTGATTTGTTTGAGTAGGATAATAAGTCATCGGCATGGGAGGCGCCGATGAGATATGTAAAGCCAGATTAGGGTTTTGCACACTAGTAGCTACACCATCATTACCACTAGATGATTGAGATATATTTTTCTAAGCATTAGTATTTTCTATGAAAGTTTTATAGACCAGATTGTTAACATCAGCAATACGAATCTCAATCTCAGCCCACTGCTCAGGAGAAAAGGTAGTACTCACAGCGGTTTTAACCTGCGCAGCTTGAAGAGGAGGGAATTGATTTCTTTAATCGGAGTGATGTTGCCTTGGCGATCCTTCTTGAATTTTGCAAGGAATTCCTGCAGGTCCTTCTCCTCGCGCGCCTTCTTGTACTCCTCATAGACTTGGCGATGATCGGCTGATAACTCATCAAGACTGGGCTTAATGATGTTATCAGCGTCTACCTCAGATGGCTTGGGAAGATCGGACATGGTGGATGATGATCATTGATCTTCTCTCCCCAGCGGAGTCGCCAAAAAAGTGTGTTGACACACGAACAAGTCACGTGTACCCTCGACGCCAGGGGTGATGCACCGCAGCTCACGTCGAAGGAGACCCGACCGACAGCGCGATATGCAAGGCGGTTGGCGGGCGCTTTGAGACCGAAACCCACAAGACCGGGAGGGACCCGTCAGGATTGCGGCGGCTATGGGCTGCCCTAGGTCGATTCGCTTGCCCCCAGAGCCTCGGGATTCGCAGCTCTCAAACACGAAGAACAGCGAAGAACGAGAGAGAAAAACGGTGGGGAGATAAAACGTAGACTGAAAAAGTAGTATATTGATTTGTTCGATTGTGTTTTGTTCCAATCGGCCGTCGCCCCCAACATATATAAGAGGCGGCTGGACTTCCTGTACAAGCAAAGGATTTATCTAGGCTTTCCTTACAAGAAAATTACATCAATTCACGTCCAAAACCCTAGTCAAATTCGGACTGGTTTTATCCGAACTTTCCAAAACTGTTTGGTTTAAACTGGCTGTACTTTGAGGGTCCTTTTTTGGTGACAAACGACCTCGGATGGAAAAGATCCCAAAAGCAATCTTGACCGTTTCGACGAGACGCACATCTTTCATGTTGAACATGTTTTTATCAGAGGTCATCTGGAGGGTCAAATCGCTCGCGCAAAACAGCTAATTACTCACGCAGCTCATCAGACATACCCACATATGTGTCTGGTTCCGGGCGTCATATTTTGCCCACTGAAGTGCCTCGTTGTGCGGGATATAACTTTTTCATACGACCTCGGATTGAGATGATGTTTATATCAAAATCGATTGTTTTGACGAGGCACACAACTTCCGTGTAGAACACTTTTCTATCCAAGATCATCTGAATAACCTTCTGAGCCCATCTTCAACTTCTTGTCGGCTTGACTATCACAGCCTCCACCCCAGCAGGCCTTCCACCTGGGTAAGCTTTCCACACCGGCAAGGTTTCTACCCGGAAAGCTTTCACATCCGCAAGGTTTAACCCCGGCAAGGTTTCTACCTCGGCAAGGGTTCCTCCCTGGCAAGGTCCCCGGCAAGATTTCACATTAGCAAGGTTTTACCTCGGCAAGGTTTCTACCCCGGCAAGAGTTCCTCCCCGGCAAGGTTTCTCCCTCGGCAAGATTCCACACCGGCAAGCTTCTCCGCCGGCAAGCTTTCCACGCTGGCAAGCCTTCACACCGGCAAGGTTTTACCCTGGCAAGGTTTTCATTCAACCGACAAAGGCCAAATACTTTCTCACTCAGGGCCGGCCCGCGAAGTGTTGCCTCTAACTTTTGCATACGAACCCGGAATCTTGACCATGCCAAAATCTAGTGTCAACACTTCCTATTTTGTATACACACTTAGCCATTATTATGCATGGATCCAAAGATGTAATATATATGTTCCTATTTTGTATACATATTTAACCGTCAAATGATGCAATATATATCGCCTTCCCTTCGTTCACTGCTCTTGGAAAATAAAGAAAATAAAAGTGAGAGAAAATAAAGGAAAAGAAAATAGAAGGAAACAAACAGTAAAAATGTTATATAGGTACTGGTTATAGCAGGAGCGCTTTTGTGAGAAAAGAGCTATAGCTAGTCAAGATAGCAGTAGCGGTTTCTACACGAAACCGCTATAGCTACCTGGAGTATCTATAGCGCGTTTTGCCTAAACGTGCTACTGCTATGCCCACTTAACCCCAAAATCCCCACTCCTCCCTTCATCCCGCCTCTTTCCCCCCAAATCCCCACACCCTCTCTTCCACCGTCGCGCCCTTGAGCCTGCCCTCGCCCGGCGCCTCTGCGCTTCGCCCGAGGCCGACCCGACCGACCCAGGCGCCCGGCTCGGCCCGGCCCCGACCCGACCCGACCAACCCCGACCCGGCCTGCCGCCGACCCGACCCTCCCAACCTCGACCATCGTCGGGCCTGCACCCTCTGTAAGCCCCCCACCGCTCCTCCTCTCTCTGGTAGCTAGGTTTTTTGGTTAATTTACTTAGGTTTTAGTTAGGGCAGATGGTTAATTAGGTTATATATTTAGTTATGAATTTTGCTAGGTTTTTTCTTCAAGTTCTATATTTTTCTTCCTTTTATATGCAAATTTGAAGTGGACATGTGATATGTGGACATGTGATGTTTTGGACATGTCATATTTGGAATTTGGACATGTCATTTGGACATGACGATTATGTGCAGGGAAATGATCCGAGTGGCCTATGTTACACCAGAATGTTGATTCATTTCCGTTCCGGTGAATTTCAGGCACTCGATATGTCCATTTTTTAGCAAAGGTCATGCCGAAATTTTCCGTGAATTTTGGCATGATTTGTGCTAGATAGTAGGCATATCGAGTGCTGGGAGTTGCTGGGAAATGACATTCCGGCAAACATAGATTTATTTTTTATGTCATTTCTCATTTTTTTCATAGTTTTAGAATTAAATGAGGAGACTTAATCATAGGAAACATGTCGAACAATGAAGAAACTAGGCCTTCTGACCAAGATGCAGACGAGATGGACTATGAGGGTGAACAGGAGTACCTCGAATGTTTGACTGCTAAGCAATTGCATAGTCAAGGTTTGCAGGCCGGCCTCGATGATGGTACTGACGCCGACATCGACACCGACGGCGCCGGCACCGATGGCGGCGCCGAGATCGATGGTGGCGCCAAGACCGGCGGGGAAGGTACCGACGGGGAAGATACCGGCGGGGAAGGTACCGGTGCCGATGCCGCTACCGAAAAGAAGAAGCAGAAGAAGCAGAGGATACGAAAACCTAACAAACTAGGGATTGGACGACTAGTGATCACAAAGATGGCACCTGGCAAGTTTGAGCCATTAGAGCCGGAAGAACCTCGCAAGTGTTATAGGAACCAAGTAGGGTGCATCCTACGGGAATGCGCGAGCATCAGCGGCGATGACTTAAGGAGTAAAGAACATTTGACGCAGTTGCTCTTGACAAAGTTGCACAAGAGATTCAAGTTCCCCGACCGGGATGATAACATAGAACAACCGTGGGATGATCCAAAGATGAAAAAGATTATCAATCACGCCATGGGCATGTTCAACAATGATTTGACCTCCTGGAAATGGAGGGTGAAATGAGCTATTGAGGCTGAGGAACCCATGTCCAAGATTCTGGAGGAAAATCCGACACTTACGGAAGAGGAGTTCGAAAAGTTCAAGGACACTTGCGCTACCGAGGCAGCCAAGGCTAAGGCTGCGAAATTCAAGGGCCTTCAGCAAAGGAACACGGGGAAGCATCGCCTCGGAAGTCGTGGCTACCTCGGTAAAAGGCCCATATGGGATAAGGAGGACGCGGAATGTGAAACCACGGGTATCCCAGACCCCTTCGCAAAGTTCACCGACCCCTTGGAGCATGACTTCATCAGGGCCCGCTACAAATGGGACAAGGAAAAGAAGGTTTTTTACACGGACCAGATCACGAGGAAATTGATTAGACTACTGTTAATTATTCTTTTACCACCTTACATTTAGCTCCAGATCTAGTTGACTACACATTCCTAAACGGTTCACGCTCTTTCTGCAAGAGAAGCAACACCAGCTTGCAGCCGAAAGCCCTACTTCTCCGATGAGGCCAAAGTGGGACACCCCTCTCAACCGGGCCTTGAACAAACTTAAGGGACTCCCTTTGGGCCAGCGGCCGCAATATGGTCATGTGCATGGCGCTGGAGACGGCACCACGTGGAAGGTGTTTTACCACGAGGGTCCGGAGGCCAAGAAGCAGAAAAAGAAGTTTAGTCAGGCGGACATCAACGAGAAGGTGAAGCTTGCAGTCGATAAAAAAGCAGCTGAGGACGCGAAAAAAACAGCAGAGGAGAAAAATGAGTTACTACAGCAGGCAGTCAATGCAGCTGTAACTACCTACAGAAATGATTTTGCTACTAACTTGGTTCCAGCTATCATCAACTGGACGAAGGAAAATCTAGACAAGACGATACATGATTTCCCGTTGCCCAGTTTCATCGGGAGCAACTCTGTGAACAACAACACCACCGCACCATCACTTCCTCACGCAACTGGGCCTCCCCTCGCAGTCGCTCCCGCTCATAGCAGCCCGTCCTCAGTCTCTAGCGCGCTAGGTGGCCCTTCGTCTTTGGCTGAGCTCGATGCCCTCACGGTAATTACATGTCGCACCAACATATATATATATATATATAGAATATTCCATTTTCTTTGCCTTTCGGATGTTTTACGCCGCAGACATGTGTTTGCAGGCCCAAGAAACCCCGTGCACCATACTCTACTTGATCAAAGGCCAGAAGGTGGATGTGGGAAAGGGGATGATAATGAACCCCTTGCAACCCACGTTCCACAACCAGCCGATCCCCACTGGGCACTTCAGGGTTAACTTGTCCAGTGTGAAATCGGCGCACGAGGATTTGCCTCCTCCAATACAGCATGTGGGAGAGGACGACGAGACCCCGCCGCGGATTGGAAGCTGCAAGGGTTGGGTGCTGCTATGGCCGAAGAATCTTATTAAATGCGAGCCGCCGAGCACACCAATAACCACACATCAACAAGCATGTGCAGCGACCACCACCCTGCCTACGCAATTACCAGCTCCTGTAGTGCCGGGTGAGAGCGGCGGACGACGTGATGAAGGGGGTGCAATAGTACTGGCTGATGTAATCGGTCCTGTAGAACAGAGAATGGATGATGAGACGGAGGTCGACCCAATGGCTTTCCTCAATACAAACGCGTATGACTGTGACTTAGATATGATGAGTCAACCATATGACGAACCGGGCTATCAACATGCTAATGAGGATATGGATGATCTGCCCGGGCAGGAAGGTCATAGCAGGGATTGCAAAAAGTCTCTCTTCATGAAATCCTCACAGGAAACGCCTGAAGATGCCGCCTCAACACAGGCTCAACTAGCCGCGGGTCATACGGTGCTTAGCCCGGGAACACTGGGGCAGGGGTTAAGGAAGGGTCTGGAAGGTGTGCCCAAGAAAAAGGAGAGGAAGAGATCGGGGAAGATAGATGCCTCCAAACAAGCCAGAGCACATAGCAGCTAGACGATGGATTCTGAAGAGTGTGTACCCGTGAAAGGTGCGGCCATGTTCCATCTCACGGGCGAGCCGATGCTACAGCCGAAACCGCTGGAGGCACTATCAGGGGATCTCAGGAGACTGCACGACCATGTGTTGTCGATTGAGAAAAGCCTACTAGCCTCGAAGGATCCAGATATCCGACATACGCGGCTCGTGTGCCTGAGGGGAAGTGCTACGTCGACACACGGCCCGCGGAGGTGTTCTACCTGCGGTTTGACCATATCTTTGAGATGTTTCTGACAAGGCGGCTCGATTTTACAATCGTCCGCCTTTTTGCACTACATATGAGCTCCGTCATCAAGAGACAAGAAGTCTCGCAAATCTGTGTCGCGGATCCGTGTCGGTGTAGTGAAAACCAGGGCTACACTAACCTCCAGGCATGGGCCACGACTGTATGCAATTACACTAAAGAGGATCCATCTTCGTCGACAAGCGCTACTGTAGGACCTTGAAGTATGTCTAGAGGGGGGGTGATTAGACTACTTGACCAATAAAAACTTAACCTTTTCCCAATTTTATAGTTTGGCAGATTTTAGCTATTTTAGGACAAGTCAAGTAATCATCACACAATACAAGCAAGCATGCAAAGAGTATATTGGCAGCGGAAATTAAAGCATGTAACTTGCAAGAAAGTAAAGGGAAAGGTTTAGAGGATTCAAACGCAATTGGAGACACGGATGTTTTTCTCGTGGTTCCGATAGGTGGTGCTATCGTACTTCCCGTTGGTGGAGACTTCAACCCACGAAGGGTAACGGTTGCGCGAGTCCACGGGGGGCTCCACCCATGAAGGGTCCACGAAGTAGCAACCTTGTCTATCCCACCATGGCCGTCGCCCATGAAGGACTTGCCTCACTAGCGGTAGATCTTCACGAAGTAGGCGATCTCCTTGCCCTTACAAACTCCTTGGTTCAACTCCACAATCTTGTCGGAGGCTCCCAAGTGACACCTAGCCAATCTAGGAGACACCACTCTCCAAGAAGTAACAAATGGTGTGTTGATGATGAACTCCTTGCTCTTGTGCTTCAAATGATAGTCTCCCCAACACTCAACTCTCTCTCATAGGTTTTGGATCTGGTGGAGAGATGATTTGAGTTGAAAGCAACTTGGGGAAGGCTAGAGATCAAGATTCATATGGTAGGAATGGAATATCTTGGC
Organism: Aegilops longissima; assembly: GCA_021605205.1. Taxonomy (NCBI): domain Eukaryota; kingdom Viridiplantae; phylum Streptophyta; class Magnoliopsida; order Poales; family Poaceae; genus Aegilops; species Aegilops longissima. The sequence continues at coordinate 87,195,185 of CM038681.1, forward strand.
CTCAACACATGAGTAGGTGGTTCTCTCTCAGAAATAGTAAGTTGAAAGTGTAGGTTCAGTCTGATGGCTCTCTCCACGAATGAAGAGGAGGTGGAGGGGTATATATAGCCTCCACACAAAATCCAACCGTTACACACAATTTACCAAACTCGGTGGGACCGAATAGTTAAACTCGGTCAGACTGATTCAGTAAACCTAGTGACCGTTAGTGATTTTCGGTGGGACTGACATGCATCTCGGTGAGACCGATATGGTTAGGGTTAGGGCATAACGTAATCTCGGTGAGACCGATTACACAAACTTCGGTGAGACAGATTTTGGTAATTAGCTAACCAGAGAGTTGGTCGTAAACTTCGGTGGGACCGATTTGCTCTTTTCGGTGAGACCAAAATGTTACAAAAGGAAGCAGAGAGTTTACATTGCAATCTCGGTGGGACCGATCGCTCACTTCGGTTGGACGAAAGCGTTCTGAAGGGAAAGAGAGATTGCAACCCCATCTCGGTGAGACCGAGATCCCTATCGTAAGACCGATTTGCTTAGGGTTTGTGGCAGTGGCTATGACTTTTGGAATCGGTGGCGCCGGATAGAAAGAATCGGTGTGACCGATTTTGGCTTTAAGTTTAGGTCATTTGTGGATGTGGGAAAGTAGTTGAGGGTTTTGGAGCATATCACTAAGCACATGAAGCAAAAGGCTCATTAAGCAACACCTCATCCCTTCTTGATAGTATTGGCTTTTCCTATAGACTCAATGTGATATTGGATCACTAAAATGTAAAATGAAGAGTCTTGAGCTTTTGAGCTTGAGCCAATCCGTTGTCCTTAGTATTTTGAGGGATCCACTTTCATCATCCATGCCATGCCATTCATTGAGCTTTCCTGAAATAATAGTCTTGGAATAGCATTAACTCAATGAGCTATATGTTGTTATGAATTACCAAAACCACCTAGGGATAGTTGCACTTTCAGCTACACCGGCAAGCTACACTCAAGCCACCTTCCCGGCAAGGAGCATCCTGCCCTGCCAGGGAGGACAGATACAAGGCAAAAAGAAGCATCCAAGCCTGAGAACCAGAAGACAAGATGACTGCAAGGCTCCTTGCCGAGGATGCCCACGAGGCCCCAACAAGGCCCCTTGCCGAAGACGGGCGCAAGGCCCCGGCAAGACCCTTGCCGGGAAGATACGCAAGACCGTGACAAGCCCTTGCCGAGGACATCGGTGGGGCCGCAGCCAGGCCCACACCTACCAAGACTCCACCTATGTCCCCATGCAGCTGCCAGCTCGACCGGTGAGCGAGGCACCCCGCATGCACGTGCAGTCTCTATACTGATCCAGCAAGCTCCTGCGTGGTGGCATGCAAGTCTTCCTGAAGACTCCACCACCCGCGCCAGCCCAGCAACCAGCCAACGTGGCGCTACAACGCCTCGTCAGCTCGGACGCGCGTCAAGGCCAGGCGAGGCAGCGACAGCTGGGACGAGCTTCCTTGTCGTCCCCATAAAGCAAGAGGACGCATAAGCGGCTCATTGAAGGCGTTTGTCCTGTGATGTCAGGCGATAAGCTTGTACACTGTAGGTACCTTCCACCTCCTGTGTGCCACTGTGGCGACCCCTTTGACATATAAAAGGAGGCCCGAGGCATATTGTGGAAGGGGGGGATCGGACTCCGGACCCTCAAAGGATTTCGGCTTTTTGAAGCTCCTCACGCCCCATTTCTAGTTCAAGAACACAGATAAACAAACCACCAAAGCAGGAGTAGGGTTTTACGCATCCTCGCGGCCCGAACCTGGATAAGGAAACCGTGTGCTATCTGTTTGATCCGCTCTTCTCACGACCCCGCGCCCCGCGACCGTAGTAGGGATTCTTGTGATCCCATAGGTGTCGTTCCCACCGACATCTTTGGTGCGCCAGGTAGGGGGCGCAATTGTGAGAATCCGGTCTAGCAGTTCACCCAGCTATTCTTCATTGCCATGGCTCCTAAGAAGCAGGCGGCCAAAAGAACGACGCCGGTGCGGCAACAGAAAAGCTAAGTCATGCGAAACTTTAGATATTTCCTTTTTATATAAGGTTATTCCCCTCATAGATCTCGTTCTTTGTATGGAAAACCTGCACGCAAAGGGGCCCTCCCACAATTGGCAACGCCCTTGTTCTGTTTGAGTCCGCTCAACAGCTCAAGCGGTTGCGTCGAGAGTGGCAGGGTAGCCTTCCGCAATTGGCAACGCTCTCGATTCTGAGTCGAGTCAAGCTCGACAGCTCGAGCGGCCGTGTTAAGGGCGGTAAGGTGGTTCGCCCGGTGGCAAGCACACCCGGCAGGCCATTGGGGATCCATCCCCAAGACGCCGTCCTGGGTTTACCCGCCGGCAAGCCTACCCGATAAACGTAGGGTGGACGTACAATGAGAGGTTGAACAGGAAGATAGCATGCACTATTTATTTGAGATTTCTGCATAGACCTGTATGCCAAGGAACCTTCTCGGGGTTAGTTGCGCTCCATGTTGCCCCGAGTCCGCTCGACAACTTGTGCGGTCACGCTAGAGCCAAGAAGGTAAACCTTTTCGGGAGGCGACGTTCCCGAATAGCCGCTAAAGGGCCCGTTCCCTCAAGCGCTGCTGGCTGGATCGTACGCACCGGAAAGCATTCCAGCAGGCATAGGGAATATGTAGCAGAAGTCAAAATTTACAAGTGATTTAAGTGCACTTCAGATGCTAATCACTTGTCATGTTTAAACACAGTTATGGACCGGGGGCTGGCAACGCCCTCAGGACCAATCTTCTTGGTGTCAAGAACAACGAAGTTCTTCGCCATAAGCCTTTCCGGCAACGATCTTGCCGGGAGCCGGTGTCAAGAACAACAAAGTTCTTCGCCATAAGCCTTCCCGACGACGATCTTGTCGGGGGCAGGTGTCAAGGACGACGAAGTTCTTCGCCATAAGCCTTCCCAGCGGTGTCGAGAACTCCGGAGTTCTCCACTGAAATCGGGCATTGAGAACGTCAAAGTTCTCTGCTGAAGATAAAAGCCTTCCCGGCAACAAGCTTGCTGGAAGCCGGCATCGAGAACGTCAAAGTTCTCTGCTGAAGATAAAAGCCTTCCTGGCGACGAGCTTGCCGGAAGCCGGCATCGAGAACGTCAAAGTTCTCTGCTAAAGATAAAAGCCTTCCTGGCAACAAGCTTGCCGGAAGCCGGCATCGAGAACGCCAAAGTTCTCTGCTGAAGTTAAAAGCCTTCCTGGTGATGAGCTTCCCGGAAGCCGGCATCGAGAATGTCAAAGTTCTCTGCTGAAGATAAAAGCCTTCCTGGCGACAAGCTTGCCGGAAGCCGGCGTCGAGAACGTCAAAAGTCTCTGCGAGAAACATAAGACTTCCCGGCAACAGCCTTGCCGGGGGCAAGAAAGGAAAGAAAACCACACTCTAGCATCAAGATCTATAGAGTTCTCTGCCAGAAAATTTCCATGGAAGTAGGCTCGGGGGCTGGCAGCTCCTCTGAGTGCAACAACAACTGTGACCCATGCCAAGCTTGGTCCCGTCTCCAGCGTGGAATTCATGAAGTTCTCCGCTGCAGCCGGGCCCGGGGGCTACTGTCGGTGTAGTGAAAACCAGGGCTACAATAACCGCCGGGCATGGGCCACGACTGTATGCAATTACACTAAAGAGGATCCATCTTCGTCGACAAGCGCTACACCGGCAAGCTACACTCAAGGCACCTTCCCGGCAAGGAGCATCCTGCCCTGCCAGGGAGGACAGATACAAGGCAAAAAGAAGTAGCCAAGCCTGAGAACCAGAAGACAAGACGACCGCAAGGCTCCTTGCCGAGGATGCCCACGAGGCCCCGGCAAGGCCCCTTGCCGAAGACGGGCGCAAGGCCCCGACAAGCCTCTTGCCGAGGGCGCTCACAAGGCCCCGGCAAGACCCTTGCCGGGAAGATACGCAAGACCGCGACAAGCCCTTGCTGATGACATCGATGGGGCCGTAGCCAGGCCCACACCTACCAAGACACCACCGATGTCCCCATGCAGCTGCCAGCTCGACCAGCCGAGCAGGCACCCGCGTGGCGACGTGCAGTATCTACACCGATCCAGCAAGCTCCTGCGTGGTGGCATGCAAGTCTTCCTGAAGACTCCACCACCCGTGCCAGCCCAGCAACCAGCCAAAGTGGCGCTACAACGCCTCATCAGCTCGGACGCGCGTCAAGGCCAGGCGAGGCGGCGACAGCTGGGACGAGCTTCCTTGCCGTCCCCATAAAGCAAGAGGACGCATAAGCGGCTCATTGAAGGCGTTTGTCCTGTTATGTCAGGCGATAAGCTTGTACACCGTAGGTACCTTCCACCTCCTGTGTCCACTGTGGCGACCCCTTTGACATATAAAAGGAGGCCCGAGGCATACTGTGGAAGGGGGGGATCGGACTCCGGACCCTCAAAGGATTTCGGCTTTTTGGAGCTCCTCACGCCCCATTGCTAGTTCAAGAACACAGATAAACAAACCAGCAAAGCAGGAGTAGGGTTTTACGCATCCTCGCGGCCCGAACCTGGATAAGGAAACCGTGTGCTATCTGTTTGATCTGCTCTTCTCACGACCCTGCGCCCCGCGACCGTAGTAGGGATTCTTGTGATCCCATAGGTGTCGTTCCCACCGACAATCCGTATTACATGCACGAGTATTTCTTGAGTCTCGGCGACTTTGAGCGTGAAACTGCTAGGGACTACCTCCAAAACTTCATGGTACAGAATAAGGACCAGGAAATTGTCCTCCTGCCTTATCATCCAAAGTAAGTCAGTTCTGGACAACCCTTTCATACATTTCAATCATTCCTTCTCACTCATATGGAGAATAATTTGAGGTGTCTTTTCCCCGCAGCAACGGGCGCTCCGTCCTTATCGTTCTTTACCCGCGAGTCTCCCACGCTGTGTATTTCGACCCTTCCAGAGACTACGAGAAGAAGGGCTACACCCACATAATAAATATTCTAGATGATGCTCTCCAAGGCTTCAGCATTAGAGGTGGCCACATGCAGATCAGGAAACAAAGGAACAAGAAAATGAGTTTCGCGCATAAAACTAACTTCTGCTGCATCCATGTCCCAAAACCAAGCAAGAAAGATGGATTCTACATCCTCCATCTCATGATTGAGTTCAGCACGGATCACCAAAAGCTTCGCATGACAAGCAAAAATGATGATCATATCCACAAGTGGGTAGAATCTCATGGAGAAGCGGATTATAAACTTAGAGATGACTTCTTTCGCATCCAAAGGGACATTGCGACAATCATCATGAAAAAAGTAAATCGATGAGAAGGGATGTTCCACGGCCCTATATCGCGGTGACGCCCGAACTTCGCATAGGCATGCAACGTCAAGACCTCATGCCATTCAAGAAGCTAGGGTCCATCCTCGATGATATGGAAGGATGGAACTTCTAGTGATTTACGATGCTGATGATGATGATATGTGTCGGTTGAACTTGTATACTTTCTATAGCGATGAAACTTTGTGATGTCCACGGTCCCTGCCGAACTTGTGTAACGCTACTTTGTTAGTTTGGGTACGATACATGCGTACCTCTAGTTAATTAGTTTGCGTACTGTATGTTGCATCTAGTTGCTAACCCTTTCTTTTTCATGTTGCTCTAGTATATTTTGTTGCATATGATTGTACATCCTCTTGATGAAGATGCATCTCTAACATGTACCTAGTTTCTTGATGGCGAGATAGCAGTGCTATGTCGTGTACAAAGGGAAGGTTCCGGGGGTGTACAACGAGTGGCCTGAGTGTCAGGCGCAAGTGAATGGGGTCTCGGGCGCCAGCCATAAAGGCTTCAAAAGCAGACAAGAAGGAGAAGCTAGTTACTTCAGGTTCACGCTAGCGCGAGAGCGGACTCGTAACCGCCGCCTCATGTACTGCATAGTTCCGCTCTCACTCATAGTGATGCCTCTTCTCGCGTATACCAATGTTTAGATGGATGACGTTGTAGTTGCAAGTATTCGAGACTTGCATGTATCGCTATTTTCGAGATGATGACGAGATACCACTTTGTGTTGGATGATGATTATGATGAGACTATTTGTATGTATATGCTATCATTACATTTGTGGTCTCGCAGCCATTTGTATGTGTATCATCATGACATTTTTATCTTCTAAAGATTCTTGTATAAAGCCTGTTCAAATACAAAACAAATATGCAGAAAAAAATTTCAAAAACTACTAAAATTAGCAGTACGCAAGTGGAGAAAAGTTAGCAGCAGCGTGACAGTAGCAGTAGCGCGTCCAGCCAAAGCGCGCTAGAGCTATTAGCAGTAGCGAGCTTCCACGCAGCATGCTGCTGCTACACTTGTATAGCAGTAGCGCGGGCGTGCACTCGCTGCTGCTACGGGTTAGCTGTAGCGCCTTATTAGTAGCGCCGGTCCCCGCGCTACTGATATACCTAGAACCCGCGCTGCTGCTAGGCTTTTTCCTAGTAGTGCACTTTTGTCTTCGGTTTGCGGGAGAGACCTTGTCCGGACCACTCCGCAGACCGATAGAGGACCGCGCAGAATTGCTTCCTCGGTCCGGACAACATGGTACATACGGTTGCAGGAGGTTTAAGAGTCGAAGTTGGAGATGTCCTTATAGTTGACATTTGCGTATACTAAGGGCCCGAAAGGCCAATGCACAAGAACAACATCTGTTGTGCATAAACAAAACCTTAGAATGGTGATCCCATCGTTTGCTTATGATCCAACAGCCCATGTTGTTGTTTGCAGAACTTGTGTCATTTTCACGTGATAGTGTTCTGTGGCCCCATTGGAGGACGATGCATGTATTAAATAAATATTTGAAGCTAGGTAGCTACCTCTATAAATAAACTGAAACAAGAAGTTATAGAGAAGCAACGACGTATGACCCGAGTTTCTTCAAGGGATTCTCCATAGCTTATCACATCTTTGATCTTTTGATTTTCAAGCTTGGGCTTGGGAGCCTGCCATGCATGCATGTTGGCTGCCACATTTTTGCTTTTGCACACTGATGCTATTCATTCTATTGAAAAAAATTGAGCATGGGAAGTGTTGGGAAGGTTGAAGCGCAGGTGTGCAGTATTTGACTTACCATGCGATAGCAGCGTAGCAGTTGGATATGTTAATTTTGTTAGCATATCGGCATAGGATACCGTTCGTGATAGCCAATTTGGTTCCCAAAGATATCATTACGCACATTAAGTTTCCGAGGCGCAGATGGCAAGATATCCACACTTATGGTTAAATATCCAGCCTTCTCTATAACCTGGAACTTTTGTAGCAAGTCAGATGTGTTCTTGCTACATACTAGAAAATAAACCAGAGTAGTAGATAGGTGATGTGGTTTGATATACATCTACGGGTAACAGTGGCAGCCAGAATTTTCGACATAGGTATGTGGAGCCAAAAAAATTGCACCACAATGAAGTAACACATGAAAAGTTCAAAAACAAAAGAAACAAAATTAAGTTCTTCACAAGTTTCACACCGAACCAATACAAACTGTGCTCAAATTTGACAAAATGCTATGATGTACAGATTAATCAAAACAAGGAATAAAGATAATCCTATGTTCATGATTAACAATTCAAAGAAACCAATATTAATAACATAAATAAAACAGTTGCAAAACAGGTTCACACGATGGATGTAATTGCACACGCCACTATTGATGACTACTTGTCAGCAGGATTGCGGATGCACCCTACGCGCGCTGTGTCGTTGCGATCTGCAGACAGCTCCACTGCAGAGGACGTGGGGAGGCGATCGATCGGCGGCGATCCGTGACGGAGGATGGTACATCGGTTTATAATGAGACAACTGAATCAGTAGGAATCGTCTGTTTGGCGCCCGCAGTCCCTATATGACGCTCATTACGACAAAATGTCTTCAAAACTCACATGGAATAGTGCACCACTGATCAAGTGGGATAGCCCATTTTAGCCGTAGAGACAGAGGGGTTCTGGTTCTTGTTTTGGGAACCTGCTAGAAGGTTCTTGAACTTTTTTTTGTTTTTACTGTTTCTTTTTGGCTTTTATTTTTTATCTTCTATTTTTCCCATTGTTTTTTTTTCTTTTCCTCTCCTTTCTTTTAAAAAATAACAAATATCTAAAACATGTTCACATTTTTCCAAATATGAAAAATATAATTTGTAAAACATTCATGTTTTAGAAAACCTTCAAAATTTGTAAAAAAGTGTCTATTTTCAATGTGTTCATAACTTTGAATCTTTTTTGCATTTTCAAACAATTTGAAATTTTGAAAAAGTTCATGTCTACAAAAATTATTGTGCTTTCAACGAATCAAAATTTGAAAATTATTCATGTTATAATAAAACCACAATTTCAGAAAAGTTCACGCTTTAAAAAAAATTGCTCTAGCAATTGGGTTGCTACAGTGTTTGTCTATAGGTTTGCTATAGGTGCCTGATCCCTAGTTGCTACTGTGCACCAGTGGGCCAGTCAAGTTGGCCCTCCTTTATCATGGAGGTCGATAATCGGATGCCTTGTATAGGATCTCCGACACCTGCCTTAGTAGTCCGGAATCATTAGTTAAAGAGTACCTCTTGTAAATATTAATGTAACTCTCATTTTCTCTCACGGTGATAAATGACACACTGTATATGCAACATAAGTAACAATATTAAGAGGGATTGAAAGAGAAAGAGGGAAAGTCTTTGGCTTTTTTTTTTCTTTTTTTTACTGTCATGTAGGAAATTACGTGACTGGTCTTTGGAAGTGCCTTGGGTATAACTACGTGGCTCATGGTGATTTACATGGACTGTGGTTGAGATCGCTGGAAAAAAATCTTTAGATGGACCCCAAAATGAAATCAGGCTCCAAGCGCCCACTGATTTAGACTTCTCTAGAATGTCCTCTACTTTCTTCTGACCATCTACAATCAACACCACCTTCAACACCTTTCCTTTATTGTTAAGCGCAACTCCAATGCAGCGACCCGAATCGTGTCTGTTTTTGCCTGCGTTTTGTCCGTTTGTGTCAGCAAAACGGACAGCGGACCGTGGTGGGTGGGTGTTGTGGTGACCGTTGTGCCGCTAGAGGGCGCCGGAGGAAACGCCGCTACGGCTCTTCCTTGGCTGGCTCATGGTGGGTGGGTGGTGTGGTGACCGTGGTGGGCCAAGCAGGGGAGATAAAAGGAGGAGGGAGATGGTATCGGGAGGTGGATGACAGATGGGCCAGTCTGGATACAGATGAAAGAGGTGGCGCAGAGAACGTCTGGTTTGTGTCCGTTTTCGACACAAATCTGACCTAAATTTGGGATGGATATGGGTCTGAGCGTACACCGACCAGACAGAAAATGGAAATGAGTCTCTGCATTGGGCACTGTTTTTTGCCTCCGCTGACACAGACGGACGCGAGCAGACCAAATGGTTCACTGCGTGGAGTAACATAATTCAAATAAGCATTCACCCATACCCTCCAGATCAACAGCACTAATAAAGTGAGATAATTAATATCTGATAATGAAAACTTTTTTCCATATTATCTCTTCTCTAAAAATGCAGTCTAACTTGCCAAATCTCATCATCCAAGCTGGGGGGCAATTGAGAAAGATTCAGATAAATTATAACTAATGCAATAACTTACTCTAATTTAGCCCATTGAATTACTGTTACGACATGTCAGAACATTGAATATTTAAACAACATACACTGCTCAACCATTAGCGCTACTAATTAAATATACTAAATTACACTGCTCTAACTTAGCCCGACAGAATTTGTTAAATTACACTGCTAAAACCTTAACAAAGTCCACCGAACATATCCAAAATCAGACTAATTACACTAAACATATCCATAATTGCATGGCCTAACCAATGGCACTACTTATACTGCCCATTTACAATACTAAATTAACCAATACTAATGCCAAAATCACACTGCTCAATATCCCTATCAAATCTAGCACCAATATGTAACCCTAATTCCTAAATTAACCAACGAACTAGGAGGGATTGCAAAAAAGTTACTCTAGACCACCTAATGAGGATGCCCAGTTGTGGCCGCCGTCTGGATCCACAAGAATGCACCTCCCCACTACTCTCGCCGCGCGGAACGCCTGCAAGATCTGGACCTCCTGACGTGTTTGCCGCAGCAACCGCTGCATCGAGAAACTGGAGTTGTCAACCTCAGAGTGCCCACAACCCTCGCTGTCAGTGGTGTGTTCAACCACTGGCTCTCCGCCGTGGATGGGCTTCGCCACCGCCATCGTCGGCCCTTTTTCAGAGACTGCGCGGGGTGAGGAAAGAAGAGAATGACCGACAGAGAGAGATAGGGGAACGAGTGAGCGCTTTGGTTCAGACTGCACCGGTCAATGGCCGCTAACGGCCACGCCATCTCCGCCCCTGCGCACGTGGCCCGACCGAGGGGTCAGGGACGTCTGAAAATGGATTGAAATCCAAGCAACAACAGTTTGTGTTTTTGGAAGCATCCGACCACTGTTTTGGTAGTTATCTGCGACAAACGATTTTTGGATAGTTTTTTGGAACACCAACCCCAACGTGATTGTTTTATGCTATTTACTCGATTCCTATAGGATCTTTTCCCATGGGTTTTTCTGGTATGTTGAAAATTTGTTTCATAGGAATAGAGGTGCCAGATTCCTTTTTTTTTTGGTATGTTGAAAATTTGTTTCATAGGAATAGAGGTGCCAGATTCCTAAGGACTGTGTACATATTGTCTTATTCCTACAAATTTTTAGCATGAGCTGAGACCCCATAAAAAATTCCTAAGGATTGCAGTGGACTTGTTTGCACATAAAGGATTTGGAGTGGACATGCCATCCTAATCCTCTAATTTTCCCATTCCTATTATTCGAGAATCCTGAAAAATGAATGAGCAATGAATAGCGAAATTTTTGCTACGGTAGGCTTGGGCTCAAACTAAAAAGGCGTTGGGTTCATTAATTATATGGACTAGTATTTTTCATGAAATATAGCAAATGAAATCATGAAAACATTAGATTTCCGGTGGGACAAGATGGAAGCAACGTAACACATATGAAAGTGTAGCTACCCGCAAATTGGTCAGCGTGCATTACCTACAAGTACTAAATCTCCATAACTTCTCATAAAAAGGATAAGCACCAATGCTCATTCATGGCTCGAGTGAGGTGCATACTCCCTCCGTCCATGAATAAGTGTACATCTAGCTTTGGTCCTCGGTCAAAATTTTAAAATTTTGACCAATTTTATAGGGAAAAGTAGCAGCATTTATGATACTAAAATAGCATCACTAGATTCCTTTTGAGATGTACTTTCATAATATATATCAATTTTATGTCATACTCCCTCCGTCCCATAATGTAAGACGTTTTTTGACACTAGTGCAGTGTTGAAAAACGTCTTACATTATGAGACGGAGGGAGTATATGTCACTACTATTTTCTATAAAATTGGTCAAAATTTTAAAACTTTAACTTAGAACAAAACGTAAAAGTACAATTATTCACGGACGGAGAAAGTATACAAGTATAAATATTTCAGTGACATGTTAAATGGGATGGCAGTATGTCACGTGCTAAGATATGCTGCTAGCTAGCCGGATAAATAGACTACCAACGAGAAGCTACAAAGAAGCGACTACATACAACCGGGTTACTGCGAATAATATGTCGAAGCTAGCTCATCCAAGCCTCCCCATTTTGAGCTCACAGTCTGTTCTCTCCATGTTCGAACTTAGGCTTGGGAAGCAACCAGGAATTAAGGCGAGTGCATAATGAGTGGCGTGCAAGATCCTATTCTCAATACCGTGGCACGAGCTTGAATTTCCCAACATCACTCCACACCCGGACACAGTGGCGCCACTCGTGGTGCGGGTGCAGATGGATCGTTACTCGCCTGCTAGCTGCGGCCTGCTCTTCACGCCCAGTCCAGCATCCAGTTTTCTCCTCCTGCTTCAGGCGCCATGCGTGTGATTTTTATGCACAACCAGGTGGGCAAACAACATTACTGAAGCACTATTCATCAGCTGTCAACTACAGTAGTTATGTGTGGTCGCTACAATAGCTGTGATGTTATTAGTGATTGGCAAATTCAGATTTATCAGGAGAGACGCCACAGCTTTATCTGGAAACAACTGTTTACAATCAGGAGGAACAAGCGGGGAAGTTCAGACACAAGTCACGCTCTAGAAAATCCTCGATTATTATAGTTTTACACATGGTCTGAAAAAAGTCCTAGGCGTTGGGCACAAGCGGCCTCGTGCAGGAGGTGCGACGTTGTCCTGTCACACAACAGTTCTTGCACGTAACAGGATTGCGAGGTTGTTTCGGCACAGACAGATTGTCCTCTTATGCCCTGGAAGCTTGCATATACTGCACAACCTTGTGCGCTTACTCAAACCTTCGTATGACACTTTCTCTCTGCTCGAGCACGGCCAGCCAACACCACACTTCTTGCTTGGAGCAGACAAACCAGCGAGGGCGTCCCAATTGCCAGACGCGGTCATGCTGTTCTCCATGACGATGCGGCGTCAGGCGGAGCGTAACCTCTACCTGTAAAATTGGTTGAAGCGTATGCCTTAGCAGGGACACGTTGCGTGTTATTTATAGATCATAGGTACAGGATCGGTAGTTCAGGTTGTTGGTGGATTGATCCTCAAACTAAGATCTATACAAGATAGAGATCAATCCTAACCAACCTAAACTACCTAGAGTACAACACACGCAACCCATACTATACGCGTACGTGGTTTATACACCACCACGTACACATTTACATTGTCTAACACTCCCCCTCAATCATAACTTACCAAGTTGAGATTGCTCTTGAAATCTTCCAATTTACGCCATGATAGGGCTTTGGTAAAGCCATCTGCAACTTGATCATTGATGGGAATGAAACGAATGTCCAGTAGCTTCTTGGCTACTCTTTCTCTCACAGTGATAATCCACTTCAATATGTTTTGTCCTTGCATGAAATACTGGGTTTGCTGAAAGGTAAGTGGCACCAATATTATCACACCAAAGACATGCAACTGGTGAGTGTGTCACACCTAACTCTTTTAACAGAGTTTGAACCCATATAATTTCAGTTGTGGCATTTGCTAACGCCTTGTATTCTGCCTCAGTACTGGACCTTGATACTGTTGCTTGTTTGCGTGCACTCCAAGATATCAAGTTGGGTCCAAAAAAAACAGCAAAGCCACCTGTGGACCTTCTGTCATCTGGACATCCTGCCCAATCTGCATCTGAAAAGGCACTTACCAATGTAGAACTTGACTTGGAAAATTTCAGTCCAGTACTCATGGTTCCTCTGAGATATCTAAGAATTCTTTTTACTGCAGTCCAATGTTCAAGTGTAGGAGAGTGCAAGAATTGACATACTTTATTAACAGAGAAGGATATATCAGGCCTTGTTAAAGTCAAGTACTGCAATGCACCTACCACACTTCTATAATTTGTAGAATCATGAGCTCCCAAGATTTCACCATTTTCCTTAGAGAGCTTTTCGGATGTGGACAGAGGCATATTTGACACTTTGCAATTCATCATACCAGCACGTTTTAGTACATCTGATACATACTTTTCTTGAGTTAGAAGTATACCATCCTTGACCTTCTTCACCTCTATTCCCAAGAAATAGTGCAAATCACTGAGATCTTTTAAGGTAAAATCCCTTCTGAGATCTTCCAACAATGCTGTAGTTCCCTCCTGTGAAGAGCTAGCCACAATAATGTCATCGACATACACAAGCATAAAGATGGTGATCTTGCCTTTGCTATAAAAGAATAATGACGTGTCGGCCTTCGATGGTCTGAAGCCAAGCTTTTGAAGTTTTTCACTTAACCTAGAATACCATGCTCTAGGTGCTTGTTTCAACCCATACAAGGACTTATCAAGCTTACATACATAGTGTTGCTTGTTTTTCACCTCATACCCAGGAGGTTGTCTCATATACACTTCTTCCTCTAGAGCGCCATGAAGGAACGCATTCTGCACATCCAATTGACGAAGACTCCAACCTTTTGATACTGCAATAGATAGAACAAGTCTGACAGTAGCAGCTTTAACAACTGGACTAAAGGTGTCCTCGTAGTCAATGCCATATCTTTGTTTAAAGCCTTTTGCAACTAGCCTGGCTTTGTATCTATCTATTTCTCCAGTAGCCTTTCTTTTAACTCTATAAACCCATTTGCAATCAATAATATTTCTGCCCTTGGCCGGAGGAACTAGGTGCCAAGTTTTGTTTTTGACTAATGCACTATATTCCTCATCCATTGCATTTTTCCATTGTTTACTTGCAAAAGCTTCATGTAGATTATGTGGTTCTTCTGTAGTAGTAAGACCAGCAAACTTAGTTTTACCATACCTGACCGTACCATCTGTACGTACTTTGGGTTTTGCAATACCATGCTGAGAACGCGTACGTCGATTTTGTTCGGATGCAGCAACGGTTGACGCAGACGATCCCGCAGCTGGCGCAGAAAATCCCACCGGATCTGTCGCAGAGGAGCCAACTGCGCCCGATCCGAGACGGATCTCGACAGGATCAGGAGGCGTGCCCGATCCAAGGCGGATCTCGACAGAATCAGCGGCAGACGCGGCAGACCCAGAGATGTTGTCGAGGGCCCGCCGTTCCCCTGCGTCAACGCGCGGTGCAGAGGCCGCCACCTGGCGGCTCGGAGGGGCCGCCGTACCGCCCCTGGACCCGCCTGATCCGGAGTGCGCTGTGGGGCTACTCCCAGCGGGCCCGCAGTCAGCGTCAGTGGGCGGAGGCGTGCACGTGGGCCGGTCGCTGTCGCGCGTGGGCGAGGTGCTGTCCCCACCTGCAGGCGCGGCGGTCGAGAGATTTCGCTCGGGATTGCCGCCTGCAGAACTGTCGCTGCCAGTACCTGGATCCTCCTCGTGTTCCGCGTCAGGCTGTTGCTGCATAAAATAATGACGCACAACGGGATTTCCTCCAAAGTTTATGGCAGGATTTGCATGAAAATTAACCGATGGATTAGCACTAATTTCATCCCCATGATCACGAGGTTCATTTGTGACAGAATTTTCAGGAAGAAGAACTTCTGACCTAAGGAGAGCACCGGCATTGGGGTTTAGTGAGGCAAAAGGAAACACGGTTTCGTCAAACACGACGTCACGAGATATATAAACCCGTCCGGCGGCTACATCCAAACACTTGAACCCTTTATGGAGATTGCTATAACCAAGAAAAACACAACGTTTGGAGCGGAATTCAAGCTTCTTAGAATTGAATGGGCGGAGATTAGGCCAACAAGCGCACCCAAAAGTGCGGAGAGCATGATAGTTTGGTTTTTCCTGGAACAATCGTTTAAGAGGTGTTTCAAGATTTATCACCTTACTGGGAGTTCTATTGATAAGGTAGGTGGCAGCTATAAAAGCCTCATCCCAAAATTTCAAGGGCATGGAGGCATGTGCTAATAGTGAAAGTCCTACTTCCACAAGATGCCGATGTTTCCTTTCGGCCGACCCATTTTGCTGGTGCGCGTGAGGGCAGGAGACGTGATGAGTGATGCCAATTTGCCGAAAGAAGGAGTTTAGACGCTCGTACTCACCACCCCAATCTGTTTGCATGGTGATGATTTTACGATTAAAGCGTCGTTCAACAAGAGCTTGGAATTCATGAAATATTTTGAACACTTCAGACTTATGTTTAAGGATGTAAATCCAAGTGAACTTGCTGAAATCATCGATGAAACTCACATAATAATTCTTTCCATTAATAGAATCTCGGGCAGGCCCCCATACATCAGAAAAAACTAGCTCTAAAGGAGCATTGGAAACACTAATGGAATTTGGATAGGGGAGTTGGTGACTTTTGCCTTTTTGGCAAGCATCACATATACTCTCTTTATTCAACTAACTATTTGAAAAAAAGGAAATTTTATTCTTTCTGAGAACATGCTGAACGATTGTTGATGAAGGGTGACCTAATCGGCTGTGCCACCTTGATGGAGAGACCTTGGTGGCACCAAACGCCTGCCTGCCCGAGCTCAAAGGTGCAGATGAAAGGGGATAGAGGCCACCCCTACATCTGCCTTACAGGAGGGTTTTCTTTGTTGCCTTGTCCTTGACAAAGAAATAGTGTGGATGAGTTTCAAGAAAGGCATGATTGTCATGAGATAATGGATGAGCAGAGATCAAGTTCTTGGTTGCTTTAGGAACATGCAATATGTCTTTAAGATGAAGATTGCGAGTGGGGGTATGAATATAGGCTTGACCAACATGGCTAATTTTCATACCTGCGCCGTTGGGCATGTTCACTTGATCCTGACCGGAGTACTTCTCCCTCATGGTGAGCTTGTCAAGCTCACTGGTGATGTGATCTGTAGCCCCTGTGTCGACGTACCAGTTGATGTCGACCCCGTAGGAGCTGGTGTTGGTGTTGACGGCCGCTGCGCTCTTCTCCTTGGTGAACGCGATGTCGAAGCGGCGGTAGCACTCCATAGCAACATGGTTGGGCTTGGAGCAGATCTGACAGAAGACCTCAGGGAGATCGTTGCGGCCTCCTCCTTGGCCGCGACCTCCACGGCCTTGCCCACGGCCGCCGCCTCCACCTCTGCGGCCACCTCCACGTCCACCCCCTCGTCCGCCACGGCCACCACCACGAGAGACGGCGTTGGCGGAGGAGTGAGAGGATTGATGCCCGCCGTCGTGTTGGGGAACGTTGCAGAAAATTAAAATTTTTCCTACGGTTTCACCAAGATCCATCTATGAGTTCATCTAGCAACGAGTCATGGGAGAGTGATTGCATCTACATACCACTTGTAGATCGCGTGCGGAAGCGTTCAATGGAACGGGGATGATGGAATCGTACTCGTCGTGATTCAGATCACCGATGACCTAGTGCTGAACGGACAGCACCTCCGCGTTCAACACACGTACGGAGCGGATGACGTCTCTTCCTTCTTGATCCAGCAAGGGGGAAGGAGAGGTTGATGATGATCCAGCAGCACGACGGCCTGGTGGTGGATGCAGCAGAACTCCGGCAGGGCTTCGCTAAGCAACTACGGGAGGAGGAGGAGGTGTTGCAGGGAGGAGGGAGGCACCAGGGCTTATGGGTGCGGCCACCCCTCCCTCCCCTCCCTTTATATAGGTGCAAGAGAGGGGGGAGGGCGCAGCCTTGCCCCTTCCTCCAAGGAAGGGGTGCGGCCAAGAAGGGGGGAGGAGTCCATCCTCCCCAAGGCACCTCGGAGGTGCCTTCCCCCTTTAGGACTCTCCCCTTTTTCTTATATCTTGGCGCATGGGCCTCTCGGGGCTGGTGCCCTTGGCCCATATAGGCCAAGGCGCGACCCCTACAGCCCATGTTGTCCCCCGAGGCAGGTGGACCCCCCCGGTGGACCCCCGGACCCCTTTCGGCACTCCCGGTACAATACCGATAACGCGTGAAACTTTTCCGGCGACCAAAATAAGACTTCCTATATATAAATCTTTACCTCCGGACCATTCCGGAACTCCTCGTGATGTCCGGGATCTCATCCGGGACTCCAAACAACATTCGGTTTGCTGCATACTCATATTCATACAACCCTAGCGTCACCGAACCTTAAGTGTGTAGACCCTACGGGTTCGGGAGACATGCAGACATGACCGAGACGGCTCTCGGGCAATAACCAACAGCAGGATCTGGATACCCATGTTGGCTCCCACATGCTCCTCGATGATATCATCGGATGAACCACGATGTCGAGGATTCAATTAACCCCGTATACTATTCCCTTTGTCAATCGGTATTTTACTTGCCCGAGATTCGATCGTCGGTATCCCAATACCTCGTTCAATCTCGTTGCCGGCAAGTCACTTTACTCGTACCGTAATGCATGATCCCGTGACCAAACACTTGGTCACTTTGAGCTCATTATGATGATGCACTACCGAGTGGGCCCAGTGATACCTCTCCGTCATACGGAGTGACAAATCCCAGTCTCGATCCGTGTCAACCCAACATACACTTTTGGAGATACCTGTAATGCACCTTTATAGTCACCCAGTTACGTTGTGACGTTTGGTACACCCAAAGCACTCCTACGGTATTTGGGAGTTACACGATCTCATGGTCTAAGGAAGAGATACTTGACATTGGAAAAGCTCTAGCAAAACGAACTACACGATCTTGTGCTATGCTTAGGATTGGGTCTTGTCCATCACATCATTCTCCTAATGATGTGATCCCGTTATCAATGACATCCAATGTCCATAGTCAGTAAACCATGACTATCTGTTGATCAACGAGCTAGTCAACTAGAGGCTCACTAGGGACATTTTGTGGTCTATGTATTCACACGTGTATTACGATTTTCGGATAATACAATTATAGCATGAATAAAAGACAATTATCATGAACAAGGAAATATAATAATAATACTTTTATTATTGCCTCTAGGGCATATTTCCAACAGTCTCCCACTTGCACTAGAGTCAATAATCTAGTTACATTGTGATGAATCGAACACCCATAGAGTTCGGTGTTGATCATGTTTTGCTCATGAAGAGGTTTAGTCAACGGATCTGCGACATTCAGATCCGTATGCACTTTGCAAATTTCTATGTCCCCATCTTGAACATTTTCACGAATGGAGTTGAAGCGACGCTTCGATGTGCTGGTCTTCTTGTGAAACCTGGGCTCCTTGGCAAGTGCAATAGCTCCGGTGTTGTCCTGAAGAGTTTGATCGGCCCCGACGCATTGGGTATGACTCCTAGGTCGGTGATGAACTCCTTCACCCAAATTGCTTCATGTGCTGCCTCCGAGGCTGCCATGTACTCCGCTTCACATGTAGATCCCGCCACGACGCTCGCTTGCAGCTGCACCAGCCATCGCTCCACCATTTAACATATACACGTATCCGGTTTGTGACTTTGAGTCATCCAGATCTGTGTCAAAGCTAGCATCGACGTAACCCTTTACGATGAGCTCTTCGTCACCTCCATAAACGAGAAACATGTCCTTTGTCCTTTTCAGGTACTTCGGGATATTCTTGACCGCTGTCCAGTGTTCTTTGTCGGGATTACTTTGGTACCTTCCTACCAAACTTACGGCAAGGTTTACATCAGGTCTGGTACACAGCATGGCATACATAATAGAACCTATGGCCCAGGCATAGGGGATGATGCTCATCTCTTCTTTATCTTTTGCCGTGGTCGGGCATTGAGCCGAGCTCAATCTCACACCTTGTAGTACAGGCAAGAACCCTTTCTTGGACTGATCCATTTTGAACTTCTTCAAAATCTTATCAAGGTATGTGCTTTGTGAAAGACCTATGAGGCGTCTTGATCTATCTCTATAGATCTTGATGCCTAATATATAAGCAGCTTCTCCAATGTCCTTCATTGAAAAACTTTTATTCAAGTAGACCTTAATGTTGTCCAAGAGTTCTATATCATTTCCCATCAAAAGTATGTCATCTACATATAATATGAGAAATGCTACAGAGCTCCCACTCACTTTCTTGTAAACGTAGGCTTCTCCATAAGTCTGCATAAACCCAAACGCTTTGATCATCTCATCAAAGCGAATGTTCCAACTCCGAGATGCTTGCACCAGCCCATAAATGGATCGCTGGAGCTTGCATACTTTGTTAGCATTCTTAGGGTCGACAAAACCTTCTGGCTTCATCATATACAGCTCTTCCTTAAGATAACCGTTAAGGAACGCTGTTTTGACGTCCATCTGCCATATCTCATAATCATAGTATGCGGCAATTGCTAACATGATTCGGACGGACTTAAGCTTCGCTACGGGAGAGAAAGTCTCATCGTAGTCAATCCCTTGAACATTTCGATAACCCTTAGCGACAAGTCGAGCTTTATAGATGGTAACATTACCATCTGTGTCCGCCTTCTTCTTAAAGATCCATTTGTTTTCTATCGATCGCCGATCATCGGGCAAGTCTGTCAAAGTCCATACTTTGTTTTCATACATGGATCCTATCTCGGATTGCATGGCTTCAAGCCATTTGTTGGAATCTGGGCCCGCCATCGCTTCTTCATAGTTCAAGGTTCACCGTTGTCTAACAACATGATTTCTAGGACAGGGTTGCCGCGTACCACTGCAGTGCGGAACGTGTCCTAGTGGACCCACGAGTTCAGTAGCAACTTGATCCGAAGTACCTTGATCATCATCATTAATTTCCTCTCCAGTCGGTGTAGGCACCAGAGGAACATTTTCCTGAGCTGCACTACTTTCCGGTTCAAGAGGTAGTACTTCATCGAGTTCTACTTTCCTCCGACTTACTCCTTTTGAGAGAAACTCTTTTTCCAGAAAGGATCCGTTCTTGGCAACAAAGATCTTGCCTTCGGATCTAAGGTAGAAGGTATACCCAATGGTTTCCTTAGGGTATCCTATGAAGATGCATTTTTCCAACTTGGGTTCGAGCTTTCAGGTTGAAGTTTCTTGACATAAGCATCGCATCCCCAAACTTTTAGAAACGACAGCTTAAGTTTCTTCCCAAACCATAATTCATACGGTGTCGTCTCAACGGATTTAGACGGTGCCCTATTTAAAGTGAATGTAGCTATCTCTAGAGCGTATCCCCAAAATGATAGCGGTAAATCGGTAAGAGACATCATAGATCGCACCATATCCAATAGAGTGCGATTACGACGTTCGGACACACCGTTACGCTGAGGTGTTCCAGGCGGCGTGAGTTGTGAAACGATTCCACATTTCCTTAAGTGTGTACCGAATTCGTGACTTAAATATTCTCCTCCACGATCTGATCGCAAGAATTTTATCTTTCGGTCACGCTGATTCTCTACTTTATTCTGAAATTCCTTGAACTTTTCAAAGGTCTCATACTTGTGGTTCATCAAGTAGACATACCCATATCTACTCAAGTCATCAGTGAGAGTGAGAACATAACGATATCCTCCGCGATCCTCAACACTCATTGGACCGCACACATCGGTATGTATGATTTCCAATAAGTTGGTTGCTCGCTCCATCGTTCCGGAGAACGGAGTCTTGGTCATCTTGCCCATGAGGCATGGTTCGCATGTGTCAAATGATTCATAATCGAGAGACTCTAAAAGTCCATCGGCATGGAGCTTCTTCATGCTCTTGACACCAATGTGACCAAGGCGGCAGTGCCACAAGTATGTGGGACTATCGTTATCAACTTTACATCTTTTGGTATTCACACTATGAACATGTGTAACATTACGTTCAAGATTCATTAAGAATAAACCATTGACCATCGAAGCATGACCATAAAACATTTCTCTCATATAAATAGAACAACCATTATTCTCGGATTTAAATGAGTAGCCATCTCGTATTAAACGAGATCCTGATACAATGTTCACGCTCAAACTTGGTACTAAATAACAATTATTGAGGTTTAAAACTAATCCCATAGGTAAATGTAGAGGTAGCGTGCCGACGGCGATCACATCGACCTTGGAACCATTCCCGACGCGCATCGTCACCTCGCCCTTCGCCATCTCCGCTTATTCCGCAGCTCCTGCTGTGAGTTACATATATGAGCAACGACACGGTATCAAATACCGGGAGTTACTACAAGTCTTGGTAAGGTACACATCAATTACATGTATATCAAATATACCTTTAGTGTTGCCGGCCTTCTTGTCGCTAAGTATTTGGGGCAGTTCCGCTTCGGTGACCCTTCCTTTGCAATAAAAGCACTCAGTCTCAGGCTTGGGTCCATTCTTTGACTTCTTCCCGGCAACTGGCTTACCGGGCGCGGCAACATCCTTGTCGTCCTTCTTGAAGTTCTTCTTTCCCTTGCCCTTCTTGAACTTAGTGGTTTTATTGACCATCAACACTTGATGCTCCTTCTTGATTTCTACCTCTGCTGACTTGACATTGAAAATACTTCAGAATAGTTTTCACCATCCCCGCATATTGTAGTTCATCACAAAGCTCTTGTAGCTTGGTGGGAGCGATCAAGGATTCTGTCAATGACCGCCTCGTCAGGAGGTTAATGTCCAGCTGGGACAAAGCGATTGTGCAACCTGGACATTTTGAGTATGTGCTCACCGATGAACTATTTTCCTCCATCTTACAACTATAGAACTTGTCGAGACTTCATATCTCTCGACCGGGCATGAGCTTGGAAAACCATTTTCAGCTCCTCGAACATCTCATATGCTCCGTGTTGCTCAAAACGCTTTTGGAGCCCCGGTTCTAAGCTGTAAAGCATGCCGCACTGAACGAGGGAGTAATCATCAGCACGAGACTGCCAAGCATTCATAATGTCTTGGTTCTCTGGGATGGGTGCATCACCTAGCGGTGCTTCTAGGACATATTGTTTCTTGGCTGCTATCAGGATGATCCTCTGGTTCGGACCCAGTCCGAATAGTTGCTGCCATCGTCTTTCAGCTTGGTTTTCTCTAGGACGCGTTGAAGTTCATGGTGACATGAGCGTTGGCCATTTGATCTACAAGACATATTTTGCAAAGACTTTAGACTAAGTTCATGATAATTAAGTTCATCTAATCAAATTGTTTAATGAACTCCCACTCAGATTTGACATCCCTCTAGTCATCTAAGTGTTACATGATCCGAGTCGACTAGGCCGTGTCCGATCATCACGTGAGACGGACTAGTCATCGTCGGTGAACATCTCCATGTTGATCGTATCTTCCATACGACTCATGTTCGACCTTTTGGTCTCTTGTGTTCCGAGGCCATGTATGTACATGCTAGGCTCGTCAAGTTAACCCTAAGTGTTTATGCATGTGTAAAACTGTCTTACACCGTTGTATGTGAGCGTAAGGATCTATCACACCCGATCATCACGTGGTGCTTCGAAACGACGAACTTTAGCAACGGTGCACAGTTAGGGGGAACACTTTCTTGAAATTATTATAAGGGATCATCTTATTTACTACCGTCGTTCTAAGTAAACAAGATGCATAAAACATAATAAACATCACATGCAATTATATAAAGTAGTGACATGATATGGCCAATATCATATAGCTCCTTTGATCTTCATCTTCGGGGCTCCATGATCATCTTGTCACCGGCATGACACCATGATCTCCATCATCATGATCTCCATCATCGTGTCTCCATGAAGTTGCTCGCCAACTATTACTTCTACTACTATGGCTAACACGTTTAGCAATAAAGTAAAGTAATTTACATGGCGTTGAATCAATGACTCGCAAGTCATACAATAATTAAGACAACTCCTATGGCTCCTGCCGTTGTCATACTCATCGACATGCAAGTCGTGATTCCTATTACAAGAACATGATCTCATACATCACAATATATCATTCATCATTCATCACAACTTCGGCCATATCACATCACATGACAATTGCTGCAAAAACAAGTTAGGCGTCCTCTAATTGTTGTTGCATCTTTTACGTGGCTGCAATTGGGTTCTAGAAAGAACGTTTTCTTACCTACGAATAACCACAACATGATTTTGTCAACTTCTATTTACCCTTCATAAGGACCCTTTTCATCTAATCCGCTCCAACTAAAGTAGGAGAGACAGACACCCGCTAGCCACCTTATGCAACTAGTGCATGTCAGTCGGTGGAACCTGTCTCACGTAAGCGTACGTGTAAGGTCGGTTTGGGCCGCTTCATCCCACAATACCGCTGAACCAAGAAAAGACTAGTAGCGGCAAGCAAGTTGACAAGATCTACGCCCACAACGAAATTGTGTTCTACTCGTGCAATAGAGAACTACGCATAGGCCTAGCTCATGATGCCACTGTTGGGGAACGTTGCAGAAAATTAAAAATTTTCCTACGGTTTCACCAAGATCCATCTATGCGTTCATCTAGCAACGAGTCATGGGAGAGTGATTGCATCTACATACCACTTGTAGATCGCGTGCGGAAGCGTTCAATGGAACGGGGATGATGGAGTCGTACTCGCCGTGATTCAGATCACCGATGACCTAGTGCTGAACGGACAGCACCTCCGCGTTCAACACACGTACGGAGCGGATGACGTCTCCTCCTTCTTGATCCAGCAAGGGGGAAGGAGAGGTTGATGATGATCCAGCAGCACGACGGCGTGGTGGTGGATGCAGCAGAACTCCGGCAGGGCTTCGCTAAGCAACTACGGAGGAGGAGGAGGTGTTGCAGGAGGAGGAGGCGCCGGGGCTTATGGGTGCGGCCACCCTCCCTCCCCTCCTTTATATAGGTGCAAGAGAGGGGGGCGCAGCCTGCCCCTTCCTCCAAGGAAGGGTGCGGCCAAGAAGGGGAGGAGTCCATCCTCCCCAAGGCACCTCGGAGGTGCCTTCCCCCTTTAGGACTCTCCCCTTTTTCTTATATCTTGGCGCATGGGCCTCTCGGGGCTGGTGCCCTTGGCCCATATAGGCCAAGGCGCACCCCCTACAGCCCATGTGGCCCCCCGAGGCAGGTGGACCCCCCCGGTGGACCCCCGGACCCCTTTCGGCACTCCCGGTACAATACCGATAAGCGTGAAACTTTTCCGGCGACCAAAATAAGACTTCCTATATATAAATCTTTACCTCCGGACCATTCCGGAACTCCTCGTGACGTCCGGGATCTCATCCGAGACTCCGAACAACATTCGGTTTGCTGCATACACATATTCATACAACCCTAGCGTCACCGAACCTTAAGTGTGTAGACCCTACGGGTTCGGGAGACATGCAGACATGACCGAGACGGCTCTCGGGCAATAACCAATAGCGGGATCTGGATACCCATGTTGGCTCCCACATGCTCCTCGATGATATCATCGGATGAACCACGATGTCGAGGATTCAATTAACCCCGTATACTATTCCCTTTGTCAATCGGTATTTTACTTGCCCGAGATTCGATCGTCGGTATCCCAATACCTCGTTCAATCTCGTTGCCGGCAAGTCACTTTACTCGTACCGTAATGCATGATCCCGTGACCAAACACTTTGGTCACTTTGAGCTCATTATGATGATGCACTACCGAGTGGGCCCGGTGATACCTCTCCGTCATACGGAGTGACAAATCCCAGTCTCGATCCGTGTCAACCCAACAGACACTTTTGGAGATACCTGTAATGCACCTTTATAGTCACCCGATTCGTTGTGACGTTTGGTACACCCAAAGCACTCCCACGGTATCCGGAGTTACACGATCTCATGGTCTAAGGAAGAGATACTTGACATTGGAAAAGCTCTAGCAAAACGAACTACACGATCTTGTGCTATGCTTAGGATTGGGTCTTGTCCATCACATCATTCTCCTAATGATGTGATCCCGTTATCAATGACATCCAATGTCCATAGTCAGGAAACCATGACTATCTGTTGATCAACGAGCTAGTCAACTAGAGGCTCACTAGGGACATTTTGTGGTCTATGTATTCACACGTGTATTATGATTTCCGGATAATACAATTATAGCATGAATAAAAGACAATTATCATGAACAAGGAAATATAATAATAATACTTTTATTATTGCCTCTAGGGCATATTTCCAACACGTCGAACATGGCGAGCCTGTTCTCGAAGCCGACGAGGAGGGAGTAGAGCTCGTTCACCTTGATCGGCTCAGCCCTGGCGCACAGGGAGGAGACGAAGCCCATGTAGTCGAAGTCGAGGCCGGCGAGTATGTATGACACCATGTCATCGTCGGTGAGGGGCTTCCCAACAGAAGCTAGCTCGTCTCCGAGCGCCTTCATGCGGCCGATATACTCGGCGATAGTGGAGGTGCCCTTCTTGGTGTTTGACAGGGCGATCCTCGTGTTCACCACGTGCGCCTGGGTTTGGGAAATGAACATCTCCGTGATGGCAGTCCATGCTGCCGAGGCCGTGGTGCAGTGGGTGATCTGGATCATCACAGGAGGTGAGACTGAATTGAACAGAAAACTCAGAACCTGGGAATCCTGCGCCCTGGCGATCTCGTACGCCGGATTGGGCGCATTTGTTGGCTTGCCCTCCTTGTCCATGAGCTTGGGCGCCGGCTCTTCTCTGTCGGGGTTGATGTAGGCGACGAGCTGAGCACCGCGGATGGCAGCAATGGCTTGGGCACGCCACACCAGGAAGTTGGAGCGATGGAGACGTTCGGCGATGGGAATGAGGGCTGGTGCAGCGGCGGCGGCAGTGGAGCTTGAGGCCATGGCTAGGGTTTGGGATGTGCTTAGAGGTTAGGCTCTGAATACCATGTAAAATTGGTTGAAGCATATGCCTTAGCAGGGACGCGTTGCGTGTTATTTATAGATCATAGGTACAGGGTCGGTAGTTCAGATTGTTGGTGGATTGATCCTCAAGCTAAGATCTATACAAGATAGAGATCAATCCTAACCAACCTAAACTACCTAGAGTACAACACACGCAACCCATACTATACGACGTACGTGGTTTATACACCACCACGTACACATTTACATTGTCTAACACTACCCTCCTACAGTTACACCTTGCAATAAATCATTTCTTTCTTTTTCTGATTCTCATATTTCCTCTAGTTTAAATAGCATTGGAATTAAAATTGGAAAAAATGATAATGATGTGTGCATTTCGGTGGGGGTGCTTAAACACATGGAGATAGACCGATTAAAGGTTTCTCCAAAGTGTTCGAGCCCCTTACCATACCCCGAAACCGAGGAGGAGGAACCGGCGGCTGCTTATGACGGTCCGCTTCTCTCCCACTTGGTTGGTGCGGTAACTGAGGTCGGATTAGATGACGCACGACTTGGGTCCATGTTTTGTGACTTCACCGCGTCCTTGCGTAAATCAAAATCCCACTCCTCAAAAAAGAAACAAAAATCGCCGAAGAAGGCGAAGGTATCCACCCTGACCCGAGTTTCCACATGAGAGGCATGTTTTGGAATAGCAGAGGTCTTTCAGACTTGGCTAAACATAAACACGTCGGTGACTGTGTGCGTGACCATGGGTTAGATTTTGTGGCAATTTCTGAGGCTGGTAAATGTGACTTTCGTGCGCATGTCTTTCATCACCTATCAGGTGGTTTGGAATATACATGGCATTGCTTACCACCACGTGGAAGGTCCGGAGGAATCTTACTTGGGATACAGACCACAACCATGGACTTGTTAGCTTTTTCGGTTGGTGAATTTCACATCAAATTCCACCTACGAAATAGAGCTGACAATTATACATGGAGCCCGGTTGAAGTCTATGTGGCTGCCCAAGATGAGAATAAATCCACTTTCCTTCGGGAATTGGTGAACTTGGCTAAGGATAACCCCCATCCAATGCTTATTGGAGGCGACTTCAATATCCTTAGATACCAGGAAGAGAAAAATAATGATCGTTTTGACACACACTGGCCTTTCTTATTCAACGATGTAATCGAAAGTTTGAATCTTCGAGAAGCTAGTATGTCGGGGCGACAGTTCACTTGGGCCAACAACCGTCCGGTGCCGACATACGAGAAGCTCGATCGGGTACTCATGGATACCGAATGGGAATTAAAATTCCCTATGGTAACAGTGTGTGCCCTAGAGCGTATTGAGTCACTTTCGGACCATGCACCCATCATTCTTGATTCTAACTCTACTAGCTATCCCACTGTTCGCCGTCCATTCAAATTTGAATTGGGATGGTTACATCGGGATGGTTTTGCGGATATAGTTAAGAATTTATGGAAGAGGCCTGCCTTTGGTCGCACACCAATTCAAAGATGGAACTTCAAAATTTGAGCCATCAGGCGGTTCCTAACTGGATGGGCCAAACACACAAGTGGTATATAAAAAAAAGAAAAGCAACGCCTTTCCACTATTATAGATGACCTCGACAAAATAGCAGAGACTCGCATTTTGTCTCAACAGGAGATTGATATGAAAAATCAATCCAATGAGCAGATTGCACGTCTATTGCGAGAAGAGGAAATCAAGTGGTATCGAAGATCAGGTGCCCAATTCATTTTGGAGGGAGACAACAATACACAATATTTCCAAATGGTCGCCAATGGGCGGCATAGGAAGAAGTGTATTTTTAGCCTCCAACAGGATGAGGGACGGATCGAGGGTCAAGCAGAGCTCAAGCGTTATATAACCAAATACTACAAGTGTCTATTTGGGGCTCTAGAGAAAGCGAACTTCACTCTAGATGAGACCCGAACAGATGACATTCCACAAGTCCCAGAAGAAGAGAATGATATCCTGACGGCACCTTTCTCTGAAGAGGAGGTGCGAGCTGCGGTGTTCCAAATCGAACATAACAAAGCTCCGGGCCTTGATGATTTCCCCGCGGAGTTCTATCAGAACTTCTGGGATGTCATAAAGACTGACCTAATGGAGTTGTTCAATTTTTTTCATGCCGGCTAACTAGACCTATCTAGGCTTAATTTTGGCGAGATTGTTTTGTTGCCAAAGACTAAGGAGGCTGAACAGATTCAATAGTTCAGACCGATCTGCCTCCTTAATGTCAGCTTCAAAATTTTCACCAAAGTTGCGACTAATAGGCTCAACGTGGTCGCCGATCATGTTGTTCAGCCATCCCAAACGGCTTTCATGCAAGGACGAAATATACTTGATGGAGTAGTAATCCTTCATGAGACCGTCCATGAGATGCACCGGAATAACACTAGTGGAGTAGTACTTAAAATTGACTTTGAAAAGGCGTACGACAAAGTCAAATGGTCATTTCTCCAACAGACCCTAAGAATGAAAGGTTTCTCAGATAAATGGCGTGACTGGGTCCAAAATTTCGTTACTGGATGTAGTGTGGCTATAAAAGTCAATGATATGTAGGTCATTACTTCCAGATGAAAAAGGGATTAAGACAAGGTGACCCAGTGTCTCCAATGTTATTTAACATTGTCGCTGACATGTTGGCTACTTTGATCAAACGCGCCAAACAAGACGGTCAAATTGCAGGAGTAGTGCCACATCTTCTGGATGGCGGACTCTCTATCTTGCAATATGCCGATGATACAATTCTTTTTATGGAACATGACATAGATAAGGCTAAAAATATGAAACTATTGCTTTCAGCTTTTGAGCAAATGTCAGGTCTGAAAATTAACTTCCATAAAAGTGAATTGTTCTGTTTCGGAGAAGCCAAGGAGGCGGCTGCACAATATGCTGACTTGTTCGGTTGTGCACAAGGCCAATTCCCGATTAAATATTTGGGAATTCTGATTCATTATCGGCGTCTCACTAATGCGGAGTGGAAACATGTTGAAGAGCGATTGGAGAAACGGTTGAGCAGTTGGAAAGGCAAGTTGCTCTCTGTTGGAGGGCGATTAGTTTTGATCAATTCTGTTCTCAAAACATGGTTCTCTACATGCTCTCATTTTTCCAAATTCCCAAAGGGGTTCTGCAAAGACTGGATTACTTCAGATCCAGATTCTTTTGGCAAGGAGATAGTGAAAATAAAAAGTATAGGCTAACTAAATGGAGTGTGGTTTGTCGACCAAAAGACCAGGGAGGTTTAGGTGTTCAGGACCTCCAGGTTAAGAATGATGCCTTGCTCAGTAAATGGCTGTTCAAGCTACTTACCGAGGATGGTGTTTGGCAAGCCCTGTTGCGCAATAAGTATCTAGGCCAAAAAGCGTTGTCCCAGGCGTATTGGAAACCTGGTGACTCACATTTTTGGTCTGGTGCGATGATGTAAAGAAACATCTATTCCGCTTTGGATCATTCGCGATAAAGGATGGCTCTGAGATACGTTTTTGGGAGGACAAGTGGCTAGGAAACACCACTCTTCAGGAACAGTATCCGACCTTGTACCGAATTGTACGCTATAAAAATGATACTCTTGCGCATGTGCTCAGCTCCTCCCCGCCGAATGTATCATTTAGGAGGGATTTGATTGGCCTCCGCCTTGCGTCATGGCAACATCTTCTATCCCGTTTGAATTCGGTTAACTTGACACAAGGGAGGGATGTGTTTCGCTGGAATCTCACTACATCTGGGTCCTACACAGTTGACTCTATGTATCGTGCACTCTCGCACTCAGAGGCTCCATTGAATAATAATTAACTAATATGGAAATCAAAGATGCCACTAAAAAATAAGATTTTCATGTGATATCTTCGGGGAGGAGTTGTGCTAACAAAAAACAACCTCGCTCGACGCAACTGGCAAGGAAGTAAGAAGTGTAGCTTTTGTACTCACGACGAGACAATTAAACACCTTTTCTTTCAGTGCAAGTTCGCGCGTTCTATATGGTCATTCATCCAAATAGCGTCAAATTTGTATCCACCAACAAGTGTTGCCAATGTATATGGTCACTGGCTTGATGGAATACCAAATACTTTTAGTACGCTAATACGGGTGGGAGCGTCTGCCTTATTATGGTCGCTTTGACTATGTAGAAACGATTGTGCTTTTAATGGCAAAACCTCTGGCAAAACCTCTTTTCCTATGCAGGTTATTTACCGTTATACGCACTGGCTTCATATGTGGTCTACGCTACAGCGAACGGAGTATCAGTCGCTGTTCAAGGCGGTGTGTATGCGGTTGGAGCGGGTGGCCAGGGAGGTTTTTACCCAACATGGGTGGCAACATAATCTCCGGATCGGTCCACCTCCTCCATCGACATTGGCATAGTTTTGGACTCATATGGCTTTACTGTTGCCAACTTGTCGTTTTTTTTATACATACTTTGCTAGACTCTTCGTTAAGGCTGTGTGCATCTTAGCTATGCAGAGGTCGGGTGTCGCTCATTATGCTTTGTATCCACTTGATGCTACATTATGAGTTAATAAAAGCGCCCTTTATCGAAAAATATGTGCATCAATGTTTATGATTGCCCCTACTCAGCCATTGTTCTTTCGACTTGATTCAGCAGCTATCCTATCCTCAATTCCTAGACCCTCCGTCTTTTCCGCCAGCGGAGATACCTCTATGATTAAGTCTTTGATCCTCCCAAATACGAGCTCGTAGACAGAGATTGATGAGTCTCCAATCCTCAACAGTTCCATGGTGTGCAGGTACAGAGTTGAGCTCCGACAGGTAAAAGATTGATTCACAGGAAAGTGAGCTATGTGTTGTGGCAAGATGTCTCTAGCATCTTTCGTCCACCTTTTTAGGATGCGGCTTGGGTATCTCCGGTACACCAACGTGGTTAATCACCTGCGCACACGAGCAAAAATCGCTAAGCACCACGGGTGATAGCAAACAATAGATAGAACAGCCCCTGCATAATGTCGTGTCAGAAAGTAACCTTCAAAGCATGGCAGCAAAGCATTCCCATGTGGGCAAACTGCCCGCATTCAGATTCAAACCAGTCAGCTTCATCTGATATGATCACCTCGTATTCGACCTTACTCCACTTCTCTCGTTTTAAGGCGTCGTTGTGCCTTGCGATATTTTTCTTTTTCTTTTCAATCTCCTCGACATGGTATGATCCACCTTCAAACAGATTCTCACCAAATTGTTCAAACATCTTTCTTGTGTAAACCTTACTCGCGTGCCTTTCGATAGCAACGTTTGTCCTCATCACAGCACTACTCTGAGTAGCACCAAAAAAGAGATAATTTGTTATTTCTGTTGGCTGATATATACAAAAACCAGAGCAACAAATATGAAAGACAATGTACATAAATTCGGCTTACAATCCTTGTCCTGTTTTCTTGGTAGCTTTCATCTGATTCCCGGTCGAATTGTAGTCTCATGTACTGACGGAAGAACACATGCATTGGGCTTGATGCCCATTTGCGACGTATCTCGAACTGGTTTGTCATGTAATTGTTGGACTTCAAATTGTATTTTTCAACAAGTATACCCAGGCAGCCTCAAATCCTTCAACACTTGTCATGTGATTCACCACTTTGTGGAATTTAGCCCTAAACTCGCTCTTGTTGGTGTATAGTGAGCCAAGATTCTCTTTTGCTTTCTTAAGAACATGGACATGCAAATTAATCCTTCAGCATTCCACTATAATTTATTTCCTTCAGTGCTAGCTATATCATTACCCTGTTCCTGTCTAGATAAAAAATATGCTTAAAGTTGGAAACTCTGAATCATCTGCATTTATTTGCTGCTTATTCATCAGTATATGGCAGATTAGTCATGGAAAATTTAATAAAAGAGGGAGATATTATACATCAGCATATGAGTTGATATAATAACGAGACACCAGCTCAATCTTACTTAGAATCAAAGTTCACCACTAACAGAATAGCACCTAAGTTTATTTTAAATTTTACTGCATGAGATTAATGATAGAGATTAATCCTTTTGCCAACTCTAATGATAGAGATTAATCGTTTAAAATTAAGACGAGCATGTGTGGGCCATTCACTTGCATTAACTTTTGGATTAACAATGTAGAGTTCTGTACTTCTGTTGTGTTACCGGGCTCAGGATGGCCAACAAATAAAAATGACCAGCTGCCTGCTAAGGTATTGTTTCACTTACAAGTCATACTCTCAAATTCAAGTTTATTTCTCATACAAAATCGTTCCTTTCTTTTTTTCAGGACTTGGGTAGCCAATCAAGTCATGCACAAGACTACAAGAAAAACACTTTTGAATACCTCTATATAAACTTTGCTTCTGAGGATTGCTCTACAAAACAATTACCTTCAGATGTAATAGTTCCCTTTGAGATGTAGTAATTCACCTTACTATTCCTTTTGATGTTAGATGTGGAACTGTTCTGCCGTCAAGAAAGATATTGATTAGTTGCTGGTCAGTTTTTCACGGTTTAGCTTTCCAGTTAAATGTGGTCTTGGGCACTAAATTTGAAAGGATTTTTCGCCAATTTGTGATTTCACCTACACTTGTGTGATTAAAAAGCAGAGAAGATGTATAGATGAAGCTGGATAGCTCGTATACTTCCAATTTCAGTACGTGCATATGTCGATACATGGATAAGTGAGAGCTGGTTAGCTAGTACAGAGTAGATAGAAGCAAGCAACTAGAATCACCTTTGCCTGTTGAGATGCATCGAGCTCACGCCTTCTTCAAGTGTGACCCAACGACCCCCCGCTGCATCCCGCCACCAGCCACGGCCGGCGCCCGCCGACTGGGTGCACGCGCTGTGGTTCCACCTTCTACGAGGGAGCGGGTCGGCCACAGCCTTGGACGCGCCCGAGGCGGGCGGAGCTAGCCGCGACGGCCCCCGTCTTACCCACCGGCCAAGGATACAGCCCCGCGCGGCGCAGCGCGGCTGAAGCGGGAGGAGCTAGCTTGCACGGACCCCATCTTGCCTCCAGTCAAGGCCACTGCCCCACGCGGCGCAGCACGCCGGAGGCGGGGGGCGCTAGCTGCGACGTGTCACGGCCCCTGGCGGTGCAGCCAGCCAGAGGCGGGCAGCGCTAGCCGCGACAGCTCCCGTCTGGCCGCCAGCTACGGTGCCGAGCGGCGGACCTCACCTCGTCCTCGTCGAAATCCTCTTCCACGGAGCTGTACAAGGAGTGGGTATGGAGTGTGGAACCGCAGCAGTCCGCTGGATAAGGCAAGGAAAAAAGATATTCTGTAAATTCGGCTCGGCTACGCAGCAGCAGACGGCGCGATTACATTTCTGATCCTGACCTCAGGTTCTCATAACGGACCCGATCCACGGCTCGGCTCGTCAAGCGTAACGTACATTTTAAAAAAAACGACCCCGGGCGCTGGCGTACATCACTGTTCATCCCGTATACCGCCAGTCGACATCAATTTCTTCCACGCGTATTTCCTGCCACGGACCCACTAGCGCTAATCCCTATAGCTGGACGTACCATCAAGATGCCGCCCATCTCAGTAACGCTGCTCTCCTTCATACTCCCTCCGTTCCTAAATAATTGTCTTTCTAGCCATCTCAAATGGACTACAACATACGGATGTATGTAGACATGTTTTAGAGTGTAGATTCACTCATTTTGCTTCGTATGTAGTCACTTGTTGAAATCTCTAGAAAGACAATTATTTAGGAACGGAGGGAGTAGAACCAAATGTAAAGAGTTACTCCCTCGGTTCCCAAATAATTGTTTTTCTAGCCATCCCAAACGGACTACAACATACGGATGTATGTAGACATGTTTTGGAGTGTAGATTCACTCATTTTGCTTCATATGTAGTCACTTGTTGAAATCTCTAGAAAAACAATTATTTAAGAACGGAGGGAGTAGTATTGTACCACATCCAGCATAGGAGCAGGCCGATCACGCGGGACGCGCCGTCCAATTTTTGATTAATCTTTAATCCCAGCCGACCAAGACGCTAATGATAAGCGGCATCATCAACATTGCCTACAAGTACAAACAAAATCTTCATAACTTCTCAGAAAAACTATACGCACCAATAGACTCATTTATGGCTTGAGCAAGGTGCATATGCAAGTATAAATATTTCAGTGACATGTTAAATGGGAGGGTACTAGTTCACGTACTCCTACTAAGATATGCTGCTAGCTAGCTGGATAAATAGATTATCAAAGAGAGAAGCTACAAAGAAGCAACTACAGACAACCGGCTTATTTCGATTTTCGACTGATATCTCCTTAGCTCATCCAAGCCTCCCTCATGTTAACCTCACTCTTTGTTCTCTCCATATTCGGACTTAGGCTTGGGAAGCAACCTGGAATTAAGTTTGAGCGAAAAATGAGTGCCGTGCAAGTTTCTCATTCCAAAACCGTGGCACCCGCTTGAATTTCCCAACATCACTCCACACTCAGACACCATGGCGTGACTCATGATCTGGTGCAGATGGATCGTCACTCAATCTCATCTGCAAGTTGCGGCCTGCTCTTCACGCCCAGTCTAGCATCTGGTTTTCTCCTCTAGCTTCAGGTGCCATGCGTGTGTATCCTCAGCAGCAGAGGGCTCTCGTACCTTTCAGTAGGCAGCAGAGATGGGTCGGACATGGGTAAAGATCCGCGGCCGCACGCCGTCACGACTTGTTTAGGTCGTTCCTTGCTCCACGGCCCAATGAGGTCGATCGGATAAATTATGAATTGCTGGAATTTATCTTCACTTGGAATATGGAAGTTGTAGCAGCGTTGAATCACTCGGCTAGTTGGGTTGCATCTGTTAGCCATTGCTCGGTTGTTTGCGAGCAAAACTTTGAGAGGTTCAAATCCACTAGAGGATTGCGTGATCCCCACTTTCTCATCCAATCCCCATAAATCCCAGCCGCAGGTTCCTGCCATTACGTACCATTCGGTTACCCTAAATTGTCATCCATATAAAAGCAATGACCATCATACAACACAGATACAACACGACACCACAACACATGCACTCAAGACAAGATACAAGAATGTTATCATCCCTTACAACTCCAAGCAAACTACAGAAAGGGACAAAGAGCACCACTTGAAGTCTCCGGAGCCCTCAACCGTGAAGAGATGAAGCCGTGCACGACGAACCAGGTACTGCAAGGCAGCACCTTCAGGAAGGGCACGACACTGCTTGCCTTATTTGTTACCGAATTTAAGATATGAACATGCCTTCTTTGCCAACTCTTGACTTATTTTCTCGGCAACATTGGCATCGTTATACATGGGTAACCGTAACAAACCAATTTGAAGGCTTATTCGGTCTTCAGG
Organism: Aegilops longissima; assembly: GCA_021605205.1. Taxonomy (NCBI): domain Eukaryota; kingdom Viridiplantae; phylum Streptophyta; class Magnoliopsida; order Poales; family Poaceae; genus Aegilops; species Aegilops longissima. Next base: position 87,230,536 of record CM038681.1, read on the forward strand.
AATTTTGGAGGATTCTTGTAGGATCTTTTCTCATGGGATTCATTTTCCTATGTCGAACATTTTGTAACCGTGCTAGATTCCTAAGGATTGTGTATTTATTGGTCTGGTTCGTACGGACTTTTAATATTAGGTGAGACCTCATGAAATATTGAGTGGACATTACATCCTAATCCTCTATTTTTCCTATTCCTATTATTTGAGAATCCCGTAAACGAATGCACCCTGAATAACAAAATCTTTGGTAGGGTAGGCTTGGGCTCAAACTAAAAATGTATTGGGTTCATTAATTATATTGGACTAAAAAAATAGTTTGGATCTTATGGGAAAATATAGCAAATGCAATCATGAAAACATTAGATCTTTGGTGGGACATGATGTAAGCAAAGTAAAAAATGCACTGTACTCACCGTCCTACCCTGAAATTGGTCTGCATGCATTACCTTCAAGTACCAAATCTCCATAACTTCTCAGAGAGAAATGATATACATCAATAGACTAGCTCGAGTAAGGTGCGTATGCAAGTATAAATATTTCCTGGCATGTTAAATGGGTGGGCAGTAATTCACGTACTAAGGTATGCTGCTAGCTAGACTGATAAATAGATTACCAACGAGAAGCTACAAAGAAGCAAGTACATAGAACCCGGTTACTTCGAATGATATGTCCCTAGATAGCTCATCCAAGCCTCCCCATGTTGAGCTCACTCTTTGTTCTCTTCATGTTCTAACTTAGGTTTGGGAAGCAACCAGGAATTAAGCTTGTTCAATCACAGAACGGTTATTCACCATCTTGTAGTTCATAAAACTATCCATGATGTACTATTCACTGCATGCATCTGTTGCACCGAATGCTAACATCTTGTAGTTCATAAAACTATCCATGATGTACAGTTCACTGTCTAGTATCTACATCTCTTGAACCGAATTTAGCATTCAATGCATCCCATAGTGCCTTTTCGTCTTGTATGTGCATGTACACATCACATAGATGGTCAGCAAGAACACTCAGAATGCATCCCATAAATATGGTATAAGCTTCCTGGAACTTTCTCTGATCTTCCTCAGGAATTCCCTCTGGAGCACCAATACTAGCGTGAAAAACTTTCAGAGCAATAAGCCAGAGCGTGGACGTCACCTGCCACCTCTTAAAGTGCACACCGGTAAACTTATCCGGCATCAGTGCATCAGCGAATCCAGCCATAGTTAACTCAGAAAATTGCCTACAATTAGGTTTTTGGATTGTTGGAATATTAGGCGAGTTGATGATTAATTTCAGTATATTATCCATGACTATAACAAAAAATAGCATGCAACAATCTAGCAAATTGGATGAACAGAAAAGCATGCACAGCAGCATCACACATGAATCTGCAAGTATAGAGAGAGACATGAGCATATCACGATGGACGTACTGTTCGTTAGCTGCTGGAGGAGCGACGTTGTTGATGACGATGTTGGCGACGATCTATTGTTGACAGCGATGGAGACGATGATGAGTAGCACCGCATGACTTGGACGGTAGACGACCCGTGATGATGAACTTGAGCAGTCGCGCAAAGCGCTTCGCAAACACCTAATTCGACCTCTCCCGATGCAGGATCACAAGGACAAACAATTTCGGAGACCTGCTCTCCCGCACGCCGATGTTCGGGATAGGGTAAACTACGGTGGCAGCGCATGTTGCGAGATGTGGCAAAACCTTAGGTGTTTTTGGTGTGTCTTTGGACGAGACCGGTACACAATATATATAGGAGGACCAGAGGCGGCACCGTGCCGCGATCACGATCTCAAACCGACTTGATTTCTAAGTCAAACTTACCGGACAAGGACACAAATCAACTTGTCTGTCGAGATACCAAAAAATAAAATGGCAAAAGAAATGCGCGCCCCTGCAAGGCAAGGGACTGGATTTCACTGGTCTATTCACGTGCATGTCGCACATAAGCGCCGCCCCGGCCCCGGGCCAGGCGAGGCGAGGCGAGCGAGCGAGCATGTGTGGTCTCCTCTTTCTCTTTTCAACACGCCACTTAGAGTGATGGAGAGAACCCATTATATACATAGCTCCAACTCCTTCCACAACTTCCGAGTTGGGACTAAACTTAGACCACCACTTGCTATTTTATTCATGTGCCACTATTTGAAATTTCAGAAATTGTTATGGGCCTAACCCATTTATTTCTAACAGTACTAACATGTACTGAAAAGGCAATCGCCCCTCTTTATATATAAAGCAATGACCATCATACAATGTATATACAACACGACACTACAACACACGCACTCAAGGCAAGATACAAGGATGGTATCACCCCTTACAACTCCATGCAAACTACAGAAAGGCACAAAGAGCACCAATTGAAGTCTCCAGAGCCCTCAACCGTGAAGAGACGAAGCCGTGCATGACAAACTAGGTACTCCGAGACGACACCTTCAGGAAGGGCACGACACTGCTTGCATTATTTTTACCGAATTTAAGATATGAACATGCCTTTTTTTTACAACTCTTGACTTATTTTATCAGCAACATTGGCATCGTCATGCATGGGTAACCGTAACAAACCAACAGCCAGTGCTAGGCGTCATCCGACTGATTTCCATAGGAAATTAGTCGGGTCAAGAGCCGTTGGATCTGTCCCGTGTAGCCGCTGGATCAGTCAATGCAAAGCCACGTCATGCTTCTCCTATCGCGTCCCCATGCCCTGCTTCTTTCTCCTCTGGTCGTCGCCTACCTCACAGCCTCTGCTCCGTGGTAGGGGTCGTACCCGTCACCGACACTCGTCACTAGCTTCACCTGCCACGCCCCCATCTTCCCCTGCAGCAGTCGTCGACAAGCACGGCAGCCGCCGACGAGCGCTGCATCGAAGCACCAGCAGCATCCATGCACCATCGTGAGTGCTCCATCGCAGCTCCGACAGCGTTGCGTCGCAGCACCAGCAGCCACCAGCAAAGCTGCATTGAAGCACTGGTTCCTCCCTATAGCGTCGCAACCGCTGCATCGTAGCTCTGCTGGCGTCGACGACCGCTGCGTTGCAGCACTGACGACTGCCGGCGAGCGCTCCATTTTAGTGTTGTCACCATTGCATTGCAGCTTCGACGACGCTGACCAGCATTGCGTGCCGGCGGCGAGCACTCTATTACAGCACGGCGAGAGCTGCAACGGAGCTCCGGGAACCGTCTGACCGCTGTCGCTTTGCAACTTCACGACTGTTGCGACCTCTCCTTTGGCAGCAGCACCACATCCTCGAGCGGCGGTACGGCGAGCCCCTATCAGCAGCGGCGGCGTCCCTACAGCTCGCGATAGCGGGGTGGTCGGCGTTGTGCGGCTCTTTTCTGCAGCAATGGCGGAGGTTCCCCATGGGTTTCAATTGTGAGGGCAACAACACGCGCAGGACACTGGGGCAGCGGTCGCGCGGCGGTCCTGCACTCAATTACTCAACTCCGATGGTAGTCCTCCTGATTCCCTCCTGGATCCTCTCATCTAACATCTCACGAACAAGAGAAATGAAAAGGGAAAGGGAGTTACGAGTGGAGGGGAAGAGATAAGGTGGGAGGAGAGCCAGCGGTGGGTGGACCCATGGGGCACGTGGCGTGCGGAGGCGGCAGTTAAAGAAAGGGGGGAAATCAGTCGGTTGTTTTAAATGGTTTCTCCAAACGAATTTTGATGGCTTATTTGGTCTGCACGAATTTTGAAGGATTCATGTAGGATATTTCCTCATGGGATCCCCCATGTTGAGCATTTGTTTCATAAGCATAAGTATGCTAAATTCCTAAGGATTGTGTACGTATTGGTCTGATTCATACAGATTTTGAGTATTGGGTGAGACCCCATGAAAATTTCATGAAAATTGGAGTGGACATTACATCCTAATCCTCTATTTTTTCTATTCCTATTATTTGAGAATCCTGTAAAATGAATGCACCCTGAATAGCAAAATCTTTGGTATGGCAGGCTTGGGCTCAAACTAAGAATGTACCGTGTTCATTATTTATATTGGACTAGAAAATATTTTTGATCTTATGGGAAAATATAGCAATGAAATCATGAAAACATTAGATCTTTGGTGGGACAAAATGCAACAAAGTAACACATGAACTGCATGTTAGGGCATAAGCCTCGGTGGGCATGGCCAGAGTGCGTGCGTGCGCGAGCTAGCCGTGTCGGATGCAGGTCAGGTGCCGTGTCGGGTCCGTGGAAGGGTGCGTGCGTGTGTCTGCGCGTGTGTGCGTCTGTTGGTGCAGTGTGCGGGGGTGTGCCCGCGTCGGGCGCTCTATCCGCCCGCGCGTCGAGCGCGTGCGTGCGCGTCGGGCGCGCGGGACATGAGAGCGCGTGTGTAGGGAGTGTCAGGAGCACAACATGGCATGTGTGTGCGCGTGTGTAAAAAGCCCCTCCCCCCTTACATTGTGTGGTGTGGTGTCGAGTTAGTGCTCTGGAAAAAATTGCCGTTGTCGCGGTGGGCATTTGTGCGCCGGAAAAGCATCACCGTTCCCTGAGTCTTCTCCTTCCCTCCCTTCTTCTTCCTTGGTTCGAACTAGCAGGAGAGAGTGAGCGATCGGAGAGAGAGCTAGGGCGAGCTAGGGTTCGACCTAGGACCCAACATTTGGCATCAGAGCCTCGCTGCAGGCACGTGATCGACGATGATGTTGCTCGTGTCGTATGCCGATGGAGCGGGGAGCACGACGCCGCTGCAGTGCCCGATGCTCACCGGTGACAACTACACTATGCAGTGTAGGCAATAAAAGTCGAGGCCAACCTCGATGCACAGGGGCTATGGGAGGCGGTGGTTCACCGGAACATGCGGCGGCGGCCGACCCGAAGAAGAACAAGACGGCGAGGCGTACCTGCTTGGGGCACTTGCCAATAACATCTTGCTGCCGGTGTCATCGAAGAAGACAACAACGGAGGTGTGGAGCAGCCTGAAGATGCGGTTCATCGACGCGGACCGGGTCAGGGCGGCGCGGCTTGCCATCCTCTGAGGCTAATTCGAGCGGCTACGGGTGGCGTACGGCAAGACGCTGGACGCATTCGACGGCATGGCAGCGCGCTATGCCGGGCTTGGGGCGACACTGGACAACCCAGTGATGGTGAAGAAGCTCCTGGACTCCGTCTTGGACCGCTTGTACGCCGCTGTCTCCAGGATGGAGCAGTTCTGCGACGTGGAGTCCATACCATTCGAGGAAGCTCTTGGGCAACTGAATGCATTCGAGGAGAGTGCACGACGGCGCGAGCAGGCTGGCAATGAGAGGGCGGATGTGCAACTTGTTGGAGATATGCCCTAGAGGCAATCATGTATGATGATATTTCCTATGTGTTTATGAATAAAGATATAGTCCTTGGACATTATCAATGATGTGTATCAACAAGTACGTGACTTGTTTGTGGGACTATGCATTGTATGATGATTGTCCTAAAAGATTCCTAATCAAAGGGTTGTGTGGACGTGCAACCGACTAGACTAGCATATGACACGGTGGATGGCTCGGTCTCACTAGCCATGGAAACTACTAGAAAAATGACTATAGCTAATATGGACATTAATGGCGCACCATGTATGTGGTGCGCCACTGCTATATAGCAGTGGCGCACCAGATATAGGTACGCCATTATTGGCCACATTACTAATGGCGCACCTGGTGTGTGGTGCGCCATTACTAGTTTTTAAAAAAATATAAAAAAATGTTAGTAGTGGCGCACCAGTGGATAGTGCGCCATTACTAGTTAATTCAGTAATGGCGCACTATCCCTGGTGCGCCACTGCTAACAATTTTTTTATCTTTTTTTTTCAAAACTAACTAGTAATGGCGCACTATCCCCTGGTGCGCCACTGCTAACAATTTTTTTATCTTTTTTTTCAAAACTAGTAATGGTGCACCACACACCAGGTGCGCCATTAGTAACCCTGATTACTAATGGCGCATTCTTAGGTGGTGCGCCATTGGTAACCTGGGAGCATCTAGATATTTTTGACAGCCACCTACCACACTCACTTTCCCCACTTCATTCTCTCCACCTCTACCGAGCTTGGTCTCGGCTGCCTCCTCCTCCTCACCTCATTTGCACCATAGATTCAACCAAATTAAGTGGTTAAATTTCCTTTTTTTGATAGATAAGTAAGGGGAAAGCTTTCTTTATGTTCTAGATCTACTTTTTTCTCCCTCCAACAACGTACACACTTTTTATGGCCTAGATCTACGTATGTCTGTGGTGTTGCATATATTTGTGGTGTTGCATATGTTTGTGTTTGCAGGTACCGGTATTTGAAATGTGATAGCCAATATTTTGCCGGAATGTTGATTCATTTCCATTTCGGCAAGAATTGGCACTATGCATTCTTTTTGGTCCTATTTTTAGGCAAAGTCATGCCAATTTTTTTTGGTTCTAAAATATCATTTTGCTCTACCCCGCAGGCGACCATGATCTGCACGATGACCGAAGGCATCATGAATAGGTTTTTGAGCTCCGCAAAGGCCGAGATGCTTCTAAAGAACGAGACGGAGATAAGATGTCCGTGTCAAAGATGCAAGCTGAAGAGCCTTATGGACCCGGATTCCGGACAGGTGCGGGACCACCTGCTCTTGCGTGGTTTCATTGATGGCTATCGGTAGCAAGGTGATGAAGATGATTATGAAGTCGTCCATGGGGGCCGGGCAAGGAATAAGGAAGGGCAGCAAGACAACCGCGGCGAGGGCGGGCGAGAAGACGAAGAATCTCCAGGACATGATCACGAAGTAGATGCAGGACACAATCATCATGTAGAAGATGCCGGACATGATGATGAGGAAGATCAAGACGAAGAGCATGATCATGAAGATGAAGATGCCGGAGCAGACGGGTAACGCAAGAGCTGCCGCCCGAGAGAAAGCCAAGCTGGATCAACTGGAGATAGACGCGATTACTCCATTGTATGAAGGATGCAGGCCCGAGGATACCCGCCTGAAAGTAACGCTCATGTCTCTGGAGATGAAGGTAAAACACAAAATGACCGGCGCATGCTTCGACGAGAACATGTCATTCTGGCACGAACGTCTTCCCAAGGGGAACAAGTGCCCGACCCGTTTCAAGGAGGCGAAGAAAATCGTGTGTCCTCTGGATTTACCGCATGTGAAATACCATGTGCATGAACAATTGCATCATTTATCGGGACGAGCAGGCGGAGTCTACCATATGTTCGGTGTGCGGCGTCACTCGATACAAGAAGAGGAAGAAGGCTCCTCGAAAAGTGGTGTGGTACTTTCTGATCACTCCTCGTCTGCAGCGATATTTCGCGGACCCTAAGCTAGCAAAGCTCCTGCATTGGCACACGGATAGGGAGGAGAAGAAGCGAGAAGATGACGGAAATGATCTGGAGTTAAATAAAAAAGACAAGATGCTGAGTCACCCTAAGGATGCGAGCCAGTGGCAAGCGTTGAACTTCGAACACCCAGAATTTGGGGACGATAAAAGGAACATCGTGCTGGGCGCGAGCACCGATGGAGTCAATCCGTTTGGCAGCCAGAGAAGTGATACGTCTCCGTCGTATCTATAATTTTTGATTGTTCCATGCCAATATTATTCAACTTTCATATACTTTTTGGCAACTTTTTATATTATTTTTGGGACTAACATATTGATCCGATTGCGTGCGGTCCACGTCTCATTGCATGTTTTTGGTTTCGCAGAATATCCATATCAAACGGAGTCCAAATGGGATAAAAACGAACAGAGCTTATTTTTGGAAAATATGGAAAATTTGGAAGGAAAATCAACGCGAACCAGTGCCCGAGGTGGTCATGAGGTAGGGGGGGCGCCTGCCCCCCTGGGCGCGCCCCCTACCCTCGTGAGCCCACCGTAAGGCGGTTGATGCTCTTCTTTTGCCGCGAGAAAGATAATATTAGTTAAAAAATCACAGCGAAGGTTTCAGGACAATCGGAGTTACGGATCTCCATATATACACGAAACGGTGAAACAGAGCCAGATGAGAACGCAGAAACAAAGAGATAGATCCAATCTCGGAGGGGCTCTCGCCCCTCCCAAGCAATGGGAGCCAAGGACCAGAGGGGAAACCCTTCTCCCATCTAGGGAGGAGGTCAAGGAAGAAGAAGAAGAAGGGGGCCTCTCTCCCCCTTGCTTCCGGTGGCGCCGGAGCGCTGCTGGGGGCCATCATCATCACCGCGATCTTCACCAGCACCACCGTCATCTTCACCAACATCTCCAACACCTTCCCCCCTCTATCTACAGCGGTCCACTCTCCCGCAACCCACTGTACCCTCTACTTGAACATGGTGCTTTATGCTTCATATTATTTTCCGATGATGTGTTGCCATCCTATGATGTGTGAGTAGATTTTGTTGTCCTATCGGTGATTGATGAATTGCTATGATTTGTTTGAATTGCATATTTTATTATTGGTGTTGTCCTATTGTGCCCTTCGTGTCGCGCAAGCGTGAGGGATTCCCGTTGTAGGGTTTGCAATATGTTTATGATTTTCTTATGATGGGTGGCGCGAGTGATGAAGCACGCAGACCGAGTAAGTAGGTTATTTGCATTATGGGATAAAGGGACTTGATACTTTAATGCTATGGTTGGGTTTTACCTTAATGAATCTTTAGTAGTTGCGGATGCTTGCTAGAGTTCCAATCATAAGTGCATATGATCCAAGTAGAGAAAGTATGTTAGCTTATGCCTCTCCCTCAAATAGAATTGCAATAGTGATTACTGGTCTAGTAATATAGTCAGTTGCCTAGGGACAATTCCACAACTCCTACCACCACTTTTCCACACTCGCCATATTTACTTTAGTTGTGTCTTTATCTAAACAGCCCCTAGTTTTATTTTCGTGCTCTTTACTTTCTTGCAAGCTTATCCAAAAACACCTACAAAGTACTTCTAGTTTCATACTTGTTGTAGGTAAAGCGAACGTTAAGCGTGCGTAGAGTTGTATCGGTGGTCGATAGAACTTGAGGGAATACTTGTTCTACCTTTAGCTCCTCGTTGGGTTCGACACTCTTACTTATCGAAAACTGTTGTGATCCCCTATACTTGTGGGTTATCAAGACCTTTTTCTGGCGCCGTTGCCGGGGAGTTATAGCGTGGGGTGAATATTCTCGTGTGTGCTTGTTTGCTTTATCACTAAGGAAATTTTATTTGCTGTTCTTAGTTGTTTTCTATCTTTAGTTATGGGTAGGAAACACAAAATACCAAAAAAATTAGTTGTACCTACTGCACCAATGGTTGAAGAACCACTCAAAATCTATCACACTGCTGAAGCTTATTACTTGGATCATCTTCGATCCCTATGTGCTCGGGCTGAAACCCCAACTAGCTTAGTTGAGGGCAAATCTTTAGATGAGCATGCTTGTTATGTGCGACACCGTATATCTGAAAAAGGGAAACTATTATGGGATCAAATTCAACGTTTGCAATGCTATGCTTGGACTTTATGTGAATTATATGATGTTACTTGTTGTTCTGAAAACCCTAAGAAACACCTTCCCTACCAATGCTTGTTTAGTGATAATGGAATCGTATCTTCATATGCTAAGAGTGTTTATAATTACTATGATGTTCAACAAATTGAAGAATTTGTTGCTTTTAAGGGTGCTTATGAAATTGCTTCTTTGATTGAAAAGTATGATGCTACTCTCCACAAATATGAAAATTTTGCCATACTTGAATATTGCTATGATAATTATGCTTCTAATGCCTATGTTAAACTATATATTGAGGCCTACCCCTCTGTCCAAGAAGAGACTAATATTTTGCAGGAAGCTGAAGAAGAAATTGATGAAACTGTGAGCTCATTGGATGAAAAAGATAAGGAGGAGAGCGAAGAACAAAAGGAGGAAGAGCGGATTGATCACCCGTGCCCACCTTCTAATGAGAGTAACCCTTCAACTCATACATTGTTTAATTCCCCTTCATGCTTACCGAAGGATGATTGCTATGATGACTATTATGATCCCGTTGATTCTCTTGAAATATCCCTTTTTGATGATGCTTGCTGTGCTTGTGGCCAAGATGCCAATATGAATTATGCTTATGGAGATGAACTTGCTATAGTTCCTTATGTTAAACATGAAATTGTTGCTATTGCACCCACGCATGATAGTCCTATTATCTTTTTGAATTCTCCCGATCATACTATATCGGAGAAGTTTGCACTTATTAAGGATTATATTGATGGGTTGCCGCATACCATTGCACATGATGATTTTGATAGATATAATATGCATGTTCTTGCTGCTCCTACTTGCAATTATTATGAGAGAGGAACTATATCTCCACCTCTCTATGTTTCCAATACAATAAAATTGCAAGAAACTGTTTATACTATGCATTGGCCTTTACTATGTGTGCATGAATTGTTCTTTTATGACTTGCCGATGCATAGGAAGAGAGTTAGACTTCTTCATTACATGATATATGTTACTTTGTGCTCACTACTAAATTACAAATAATTGCTAATTAAAATTGGCTTTGATATACCTTGGGATCCGGGTGGATTCACTACTTGAGCACTATATGCCTAGCTTAATGGCTTTAAAGAAAGCGCTGCCAGGGAGACAACCCAGAAGTTTAGAGAGTCATTTATTTCTGCTGAGTGCTTTCATATAGTTTAAAAACAACAAAAATAAAGAGGGGAACCCAAAACTTTTCAAAAAGAAAAGCGAAAGTGAGAAAGACAAGCATTGTTGAAGTGGGAGAGCTCCTTGAACTTTATTCATGCTCACGGCAACTTTGTGAATCTTGATTACAGAAACTTTTCAACAAAAATAATTATCCCCTTGTACAATTCCATTGCATTATAAAAATAATGTGCCAAGGTTTGCCTTTAGGATGTTTACAATGCTTGTTGGTTTGTGCGGTGCAGGAGAGAAACTTTGACTGTAGTGCGCGAATTTTAATTTTTTACTGGAATGTCAAATGGTTCTGATTATTTTTGCACTGTCTTTCTGTATAAATTGTTTATTTTTCCTAATTTTGGAAGAATATTTCAAGTATCATAAGTATGGTGAATGTTCATATTTCTACAGACTATTCTGTTTTAGACAGATTCTGTTTTTGATGCATAGTTTGCTTGTTTTGATGAAACTATCAATTTATATCAGTGGATTAAGCCATGAAAAATTTATATTACAGTAGACACAATGAAAAAACAAAATATGAATTGGTTTGCAACAGTACTTAGAGTAGTGATTTGCTTTATTATACTAACGGATCTTACCGAGTTTTCTGTTGAAGTTTTGTGTGGATGAAGTGTTCGATGATCGAGAAGGTCTCGATGTGAGAAGAAGGAAGAGAGGCAAGAGCTCAAGCTTGGGGATGCCCAAGGCACCCCAAGTAAATATTAAAGGAGACTCAAGCATCTAAGCTTGGGGATTCTAGGAAGGCATCCCCTCTTTCTTCAACAAATATCGGTATGTTTTCGGATTCGTTTCGTTCATGCGATATGTGCAAGTCTTGGAGCGTCTTTCGCATTTAGGTTTTTATTTTTCTTTTATGCACCATGCTGGTATGAGATGGTCCTTGGTTGATTTATAGAATGCTCTATGCACTTCACTTATATCTTTTGAGTATGGCTTTATAGAATGCTTCATGTGCTTCGCTTATATCATTTGAAGTTTGGATTGCCTGTTTCTCTTTACATAGACAACCGCCATTTGTAGAATGCTCTTTTGCTTCACTTATATTTGTTAGAGCTTGGGCATATCTATTGTAGAAAGAATTAAACTCTCTTGCTTCACTTATATCTATTTAGAGAGATGACAGGAACTGGTCATTCACATGGTTAGTCATAAAATCCTACATAAACTTGTAGATCGCTGAATATGATATGTTTGATTCCTTGCAATAGTTTTGCGATATAAAGATGGTGATATTAGAGTCGTGCTAGTTGAGTAATTGTGAAATTGAGAAATACTTGTGTTGAGGTTTTCAAGCCTCGTAGCATGCACGTATGGTGAACCGTTATGTAACGAAGTCAGAGCATGAGGTGTTCATTGATTGCCTTCCTTATGAGTGGCGGTCGGGGACGAGCGATGGTCTTTTCCTACCAATCTATCCCCCTAGGAGCATGCGCGTAGTACTTTGTTTCGATGACTAATAGATTTTTGCAATAAGTATGTGAGTTCTTTATGACTAATGTTGAGTCCATGGATTATACGCACTCTCACCCTTCCATCATTGCTAGCCTCTTCGGTACCGTGCATTACCCTTTCTCACCTCGAGAGTTGGTGCAAACTTCGCCGGTGCATCCATACCCCGTGATACGATACGCTCTGTCATACATAAGCCTCATTATATCTTCCTCAAAACAACCACCATACCTACCTATCATGGCATTTCCATAGCCATTCCGAGATATATTGACATGCAACTTCCATCATCATCATATACATGACTTGAGCATTTATTGTCATATTGGTTTGCATGATCGTAAGATAGCTAGCATGATGTTTTCATGGCTTGTCTCTTTTTTGATGTCATTGCTACGTTAGATCATTGCACATCCCGGTACACCGCCGGAGGCATTCATATAGAGTCATATCTTTGTTCTAGATATCGAGTTGTAATAGTGAGTTGTAAGTAAATAAAAATGTGATGATCATCATCATTAGAGCATTGCCCCAGTGAGGAAAGGATGATGGAGACTATGATTCCCCCACAAGTCGGGATGAGACTCCGGACGAAAAAAAGAGAAAGGCCAAAAAAAAGAGAAGGCCCAAAAAAGAAATAAAAAGAAAAAAATGAGAGAAAAAGAGAGAAGGGGCAATGCTACTATCCTTTTACCACACTTGTGCTTCAAAGTAGCACCATGTTCTTCATATAGAGAGTCTCTTGAGTTATCACTTCCATATACTAGTGGGAATTTTCATTATAGAACTTGGCTTGTATATTCCAACGATGGGCTTCCTCAAATGCCCTAGGTCTTCATGAGCAAGCAAGTTGGATGCACACCCACTTAGTTTCAGTTTGAGATTTCATACACTTATAGCTCTAGTGCATCCGTTGCATGGCAATCCCTACTCCTCACATTGATATCTATTGATGGGCATCTCCATAGCCCATTGATACGCCTAGTTGATGTGAGACTTTCTCCTTTTTTGTCTTCTCCACATAACCCCCATCATCATATTCTGTTCCACCTATAGTGCTATGTCCATGGCTCACGCTCATGTATTGCGCGAAAGTTGAAAAGGTTTGAGAACGTCAAAAGTATGAAACAATTGCTTGGCTTGTCATCGGGGTTGTGCATGATGTGAATATTTTGTGTGGTGAAGATGGAGCATAGCCAGACTATATGATTTTGTAGGGATGAGCTTTCTTTGGCTATGTTATTTCAATAAGACATAATTGCTTGGTTGGTATGCTTGAAGTATTATTGTTTTTATGTCAAAGGATAGATTATTTCTTTGAATCACTCGTGTCTTAATATTCATGCCATGATTAAACTTATGATCAAGATTATGCTAGGTAGCATTCCACATCAAAAATTATCTTTTTTATCATTTACCTACTCGAGGACGAGCAGGAATTAAGCTTGGGGATGCTGATACGTCTCCATCGTATCTATAATTTTTGATTGTTCCATGCCAATATTATTCAACTTTAATATACTTTTGGCAACTTTTTATATTATTTTTGGGACTAACATATTGATCCGATTGCCCAGTGCAGGTCCCATGTCATTGCATGTTTTGGTTTATGAGAATATCCATATCAAACGGAGTCCAAAGCGGGATAAAAGCGGACGGAGCTTATTTTTGGAAAATATGGAAAATTTGGAAGGAAAATCAACGCGAACCAGTGCCCGAGGTGGTCACAAGGCAGGGGGCGCGCCCCCTACCCTCGTGAGCCCACCGTAAGGCGGTTGATGCTCTTCTTTTGCCACAAGAAAGCTAATATTTGGAAAAAAAATCATGGCGAAGGTTTCAGGCCAATCGGAGTTACGGATCTCCATATATACACGAAACGGTGAAACAGAGCCAGAAGAGAACGCAGAAACAGAGAGCTAGGTCCAATCTCGGAGGGGCTCTCGCCCCTCCCAAGCAATGGGAGCGAAGGACCAGAGGGGAAACCCTTCTCCCATCTAGGGAGGAGGTTAAGGAAGAAGAAGAAGAAGAAGGGGGCCTCTCTCCCCCTTGCTTCCGGTGGCGCCGGAGTGCTGCCGGGGGCCATCATCATCACCGCGATCTTCACCAACACCACCGTCATCTTCACCAACAGCTCCATCACCTTCCCCCCCTCTATCTACAGCGGTCCACTCTCCCGCAATCCGCTGTACCCTCTACTTGAACATGGTGCTTTATGCTTCATATTATTTTCCGATGATGTGTTGCCATCCTATGATGTGTGAGTAGATTTTCGTTGTCCTATCGGTGATTGATGAATTGCTATGATTGGTTTGAATTGCATATTTTATTATTGGTGCTGTCCTATTGTGCACTTCGTGTCGCGCAAGCGTGAGGGATTCCCGTTGTAGGGTTTGCAATATGTTTATGATTTGCTTATGATGGGTGGCGAGTGATGTGAAGCCTGAGACCGAGTAAGTAGGTTATTTTATGTATGGGATAAAGGGACTTGATACTTTAATGCTATGGTTGGGTTTTACCTTAATGAATCTTTAGTAGTTGCGGATGCTTGCTAGAGTTCCAATCATAAGTGCATATGATCCAAGTAGGGAAAGTATGTTAGCTTATGCCTCTCCCTCAAATAGAATTGCAATAGTGATTACCGGTCTAGTAATATAGTCAGTTGCCTAGGGACAATTCCACAACTCCTACCACCACTTTTCCACACTCGCCATATTTACTTTAGTTGTGTCTTTATCTAAACAGCCCCTAGTTTTATTTTCGTGCTCTTTACTTTCTTGCAAGCTTATCCAAAAACACCTACAAAGTACTTCTAGTTTCATACTTGTTCTAGGTAAAGCGAACGTTAAGCGTGCGTAGAGTTGTATCGGTGGTCGATAGAACTTGAGGGAATATTTGTTCTACCTTTAGCTCCTCGTTGGGTCGACACTCTTACTTATCGAAAACTGTTGCGATCCCCTATACTTGTGGGTTATCAAGAAGCACACATAGCACCTGGCCTGTGTTTGTGTGGATGTACAACCTTCCCCCCTGGTTGTGCATGAAGAGGAAGTACATTCACATGAGTATGCTAATTGAAGGGCCGAAACAACCAGGGAAAGACATCAATCTGTATCTAGGGCTGCTAAAAGAGGAGCTAGATACGCTGTGGAAAACGCCAGCCAATACGTGGGACGCCGCAGAGAAAGAATATTTCCCTATGAGAGCCGCACTGCTCACGACGGTGCACGACTATCTCGGTTACGGATATGTCGCGAGGCAGGTGGTCCACGGATTTTTTGCATGCGTTATGTGCATGGATGACACAATGTATTGCCAGCTAGATAGAGATCCCGGGTCTTCAAAAACCGTGTTCATGGGACATCGAAGGTGGCTTCGCAACGATTACTCATGGAGAAAACGCAAGGATCTGTTCGATGGTGAAACCGAACCCCGAAGACGCCCGCGTACGAGGAGCGGCGAGGAAATAGACGAGCTGTTGAAAAATTGGAAAGAGTGCCCACCGTTGGGAAAGAAGCGAAAGGCGCCAGAGCCACTGCTCAAGGTATGGAAAACGAGGTCTGTTTTCTGGGACTTGCCGTACTGGAAGATCCTCCGTGTGCCTCACAGCCTTGATGTCATGCATATCACGAAGAACGTGTGCGAGAGTCTGCTTGGTACCCTGCTCAACATGCTAGAGAGGACCAAAGATGGGCCGAAAGCAAGGGCAGACTTGAAATCAATGGGCATCAGGGAGGAGCTTCACGCTAATGATGATGATGATGATGATGATGATGATGAGGCGAAGGACATGGAAAGTCGTCGCAAAGGCAAAAAGGCTAAGAAGATCGGAAATGACTGCCCTCCCGCGTGCTTCACTCTAAGTCAGGAGGAGATCGAGCAGTTTTCCACCTGCCTAGTAGGAGTAAAACTTCCTTACGGTTACGCGGGGAAGATAAGTAGATACCTAGACTCAGCGAAGCAGAAGTTTAGTGGGATGAAGTCTCATGACTGTCATGTGCTGATGACGCAGATACTTCCAGTTGCAATCCGTGGGGTCTTGGACGCGCACGTCCGTGAAATGCTATTTGGCCGATGCAACTTTTTCGACGTCATCTCTCGGAAGTCGGTTGGCGTGAGGCAACTCAGAAGGCTACAGGAAGAGATCATGGTGATACTATGCGAGCTTGAGATGTACTTCCCGCCCGCATTCTTCGATGTTATGGTGCATCTATTGGTCCATATCGTGGAGGATATCATCCAACTCGGGCCGACATTCCTGCACAGCATAATGCCGTTCGAAAGGATGAATGGTGTCATCAAAGGATACGTTTGCAACATGTCACTTCTAGAGGGAAGCATAGCCAAGGGCTTTCTGACCGAAGAGTGCATCTCCTACTCCACGAATTATCTAGGCATCGAGAACCCCGTTGGTCTGCCCATCAACAGGCACCTCGGTAGGCTCGCTGGATGGGGTCACCGCGAGGGTCGCCGCGAAATGCATGTCGACTTCAAGGGTCGACTCGCTGACTTTGAAAGAGCAAACCTAGTCGCGCTACAACACATAGACGTGGTCGATCCTTGGGTGCTAGAGCACAAAACCTTTATTGAGAAGACGTACAATGACCGAGGCCAATAGAGGACGGACGGAGATATAATCAAAGAGCACAACTCATGTTTCACGCGTTGGTTCAAGGAGAAGCTTCTGTCGTACCCTTTACATGAGGATTCTTCCGCGGAAGAAAAACTCATATTCGCCTTGTCACAGGGCACCGAGCACAACCTGATGACCTATGAGGCGTACGATATCAACGGCTACACATTCTACACCGAGGAAAAGGACATGAAGAGCGATGATTATCAGAACTCCGGGATAATGATGGAATCCTACACCGGTAACGACAAGGACAGATACTACGGAAGGATCGAGGAGATCTGGGAGCTGAGCTACGCTGGAGAGAAGGTCCCGATGTTCCGTGTCAGATGGGCCAAGAGCGTCCTACAAGAAGACCGGTATTTCACCACCATGATTATACCCGAAGCCAAATCCAAGACTGCGGGCGCAAACGTCACCGCGAAAAATGAGCCATGGGTACTGGCTTCCCAACTGGACCAATGCTTCTTCATTACCGACCCGTCAAAGCCCAATCGTGTTGTCGTGAGGAGAGGCAAAAGGAAGATCATCGGAATGGATGGAGTCTCCAATGAGCAAGACTTCGACAAGTACGGCGACCCGAAGATGGAACATGACGATGACGATGAAGTACCATACATCACAAGAAGAAGCAGGACCACCCTACCTACAGGACATCCGTTTAAGAGAAGAACTCCATTTGCGTAAAAGAAGGGCAAGAAGATTGTGAAAAGATAGCTAAGATCGATCATATTTAAATTGTAGTCTTCATTTCTTGATTGTATTTCGACATATGGAAATGGCATTTCTTCTGTTCTAGTCCTCTATCCAGTAACCTATTTTGTTTAAAAGAGTGGGGATTAATGTTGTCTGTACTTACACCTTCCTTTAATATTTTGTAACTTCTCCATCACCAAGTTGAAGTATTGACCACTTTCTTCTTGGATTTGGAATTTTTGTTCTTCTCCCTCTTGTTTTGTTGCAAATCATCATTTACAGGTGCTACCTCTTGAGCACTGCGTTGGATTTCCCCGAAGAGGAGAGGATGATGCAGCAAAGTAGCGTAAGTATTTCCCTCAGTTTTTGAGAACCAAGGTATCAATCCAGTAGGAGGCCACGCACAAGTCCCTCGTACCTGCACAAAACACTAGCACCTCGCAACCAACGCGATTAGGGGTTGTCAATCCCTTCACGGTCACTTATGAGAGTGAGATCTGATAGAGATGATAAATAATATTTTTGGTATTTTTGGTATAGAGATGCAAAGTGAAAAGTAAAAAGCAAAGTAAAAACAAAGCAAGTATAAAAGTAATGGAGATTGATATGATGAGGATAGACCCGGGGGCCATAGGTTTCACTAGTGGCTTCTCTCAAGAGCATAAGTATTCTACGGTGGGTGAACAAATTACTGTTGAGCAATTGATAGAATTGAGCATAGTTATGAGTATATCTAGGTATGATCATGTATATAGGCATCACGTTCAAGACAAGTAGACCGAAACGATTCTGCATCTACTACTATTACTCCACTCATCGACCGTTATCCAGCATGCATCTAGAGTATTAAGTTAAAAACAGAGTAACGCCTTAAGCAAGATGACATGATGTAGAGGAATAAATTCATGCAATATGATAAATACCCCATCTTGTTATCCTCGATGGCAACAATACAATACGTTCCATGCTGCCCCTTCTGTCACTGGGAAAGGACACTACAAGATTGAACCCAAAGCTAAGCACTTCTCTCATCGCAAGAACTACCAATCTAGTTGGCCAAACCAAACGGATAATTTGAAGAGACTTGCAAAGATAACTCAATCATACATAAAAGAATTCAGAGAAGATTCAAATATTATTCATAGATAAGCCGGATCATAAACCCACAATTCAGCGGTCTCAACAAACACACCGCAAAAAGAAGATTACATCGAATAGATCTCCACGAGAGAGGGGGAGTGTTGGGGAACGTTGCAGAAAATTAAAATTTTTCCTACGGTTTCACCAAGATCCATCTATGAGTTCATCTAAGCAACGAGTCAAGGGAGTGAGTTTGCATCTACATACGACTTGTAGATCGCGTGCGGAAGCTTTCGAGGGGATGGTGATGATGGAGTCGTACTCGGATCACCGATGACCAAGTGCTGAACGGACAGCACCTCCGCGTTCAACACACGTACGGTACGGGCAACGTCTCCTCCTTCTTGATCCAGCAAGGGGGAAGGAGAGGTTGAGGAAGATGGCTCCAGCAGCAGCACGACGGCGTGATGATGGTGGAGTGTGATTCTCGGCGAGGCTTCGCCAAGCACACGCGGAGGAGGAGAGGTGTTGGGGAGGGAGGGCTGCGCCTTCAAGTTGTGTATGCAGCCTCCCTCACCCCTCTATTTATAGGGGAAGGGAGGAGGGGCCGGCCCCCTCTAGATGCATCTAGAGGGAGGGGGCGGCCAGGGAGGGGGCTTGCCCCCCAAGCAAGGGGGGCGCCCCCCTTAGGGTTCCCCCTCAACCCTAGGCGCATGGGCCCAAGGGAGGGTGCGCCCAGCCCACCAGGGGCTGGCTGCCTCCCACGCAGCCCAGTGGCCCCGGGAGGGTGGCCCCTCCGTGGTCCTCCGGAACCTTTCCGGTGGCCCCAGTACAATACCGATATGACCCGAAACCTTTCCGGTGTCCGTTTAACAACTTCCCATATATAAATCTTTACCTCCGGACCATTCCGGAACTCCTCGTGACGTCCGGGATCTCATCCGGGACTCCGAACAACATTTGGTAATCACATACAAGTCTTCCTAATAACCCTAGCGTCACCGAACCTTAAGTGTGTAGACCCTACGGGTTTGGGAGACATGCAGACATGACCGGGATGCTCTTAGCTCAATAACCAACAGCGGGATCTGGATACCCATGTTGGATCCCACATGCTCCTCGATGATGTCATCGGATGAACCACGATGTCGAGGATTCAAGCAACCCCGTATACTATTCCCTTTGTCAGACGGTATGTTACTTGCCCGAGACTCGATCGTCGGTATCCCAATACCTCGTTCAGTCTCGTTACCGCAAGTCACTTTACTCGCACCGTAATGCATGATCCGTGACGGACACTTGGTCACTTTGAGCTCATTATGATGATGCACTACCGAGTGGGCCAGTGATACCTCTCCGTCATACGGAGTGACAAATCCCGCCTCGATCCGTGTTAACCCAATGAGACACTTTTGGAGATACCTGTAATGCACCTTTATAGTCACCCGATTCGTTGTGGCGTTTGGTACACCCAAAGCATTCCTACGGTATCCGGAGTTACACGATCTCAAGGTCTAAGGAAGAGAAACTTGACATTGGAAAAGCTCTAGCAAAGCGAACTACATGATCTTGTGCTATGCTTAGGATTGGGTCTTGTCCATCACGTCATTCTCCTAATGGCGTGATCCGTTGTCAATGACATCGATGTCCATAGTCGAAACCATGACTATCTCGTCGACCAACGAGCTAGTCAACTAGAGGCTCACTAGGGACGATTGTGGTCTATGTATTCACACGCGTATCACGATTTCCGGATGATACAGCTTATAGCATGAATAAAAGACAATTATCATGAACAAGGAAATATAATAATAATGCTTTTATTATTGCCTCTAGGGCATATTTCCAACAGTCTCCCACTTGCACTAGAGTCAATAATCTAGTTATATTGTGATGAATCGAACACCCATAGAGTTCGGTGTTGATCATGTTTTGCCCATGGAAGAGGTTTAGTCAGCGGATCTGCGACATTCAGATCCGTATGCACTTTAGAAATTTCTATGTCTCCATCCTGAACATTTTCACGGATGGAGTTGAAGCGACGCTTGATGTGCCTGGTCTTCTTGTGAAACCTGGGCTCCTTGGCAAGTGCAATAGCTCCGGTGTTGTCACGAGAAGAGTTTGATCGGCCCCGACGCATTGGGTATGACTCTAGGTCGGTGATGAACTCCTTCACCCAAATTGCTTCATGCGCTGCCTCCGAGGCTGCCATGTACTCCGCTTCACATGTAGATCCCGCCACGACGCTCGCTTGCAGCTGCACCAGCCATCGCTCCACCATTCAACATATACACGTATTCGGTTTGTGACTTTGAGTCATCAGATCTGTGTCGAAGCTAGCATCGACGTAACCCTTACTGACGAGCTCTTCGTCACCTCCATAAACGAAACATGTCCTTTGTCCTTTTCGGTACTTTAGGATATTCTTGACCGATGTCCAGTGTTCCTTGCCGGGATTACTTTGGTACCTTCCTACCAAACTTACGGCAAGGTTTACATCAGGTCTGGTACACAGCATGGCATACATAATAGATCCTATGGCTGAAGCATTGGGGATGACACTCATCTCTTCTTTATCTTTTGCCGTGGTCGGGCATTGAGCTGAGCTCAATCTCACACCTTGCAATCTGAGCAAGAACCCTTCTTGGACTGATCCATTTTGAACTTCTTCAAAATCTTATCAAGGTATGTTCTTTGTGAAAGACCTATGAGGCGTCTCGATCTATCTCTATAGATCTTGATGCCTAATATATAAGCAGCTTCTCCAAGGTCCTTCATTGAAAAACACTTATTCAAGTAGGCCTTAATGCTGTCCAAGAATTCTATATCATTTCCCATCAAAAGTATGTCATCTACATATAATATGAGAAATGCTACTGAGCTCCCACTCACTTTCTTGTAAACGCAGGCTTCTCCATAAGTCGCATAAACCCAAACGCTTTGATCATCTCATCAAAGCGAATGTTCCAACTCCGAGATGCTTGCACCAGCCCATAAATGGATCGCTGGAGCTTGCATACTTTGTCAGCATTCTTAGGATCGACAAAACCTTCCGGCTGCATCATATACGACTCTTCCTTAAGATAACCGTTAAGGAACGCTGTTTTGACGTCCATCTGCCATATCTCATAATCATAGTATGCGGCAATTGCTAACATGATTCGGACGGACTTAAGCTTCGCTACGGGAGAGAAAGTCTCATCGTAGTCAATCCCTTGAACTTGCCGATAACCCTTAGCGACAAGTCGAGCTTCATAGATGGTGACATTACCATCCGCGTCCGTCTTCTTCTTAAAGATCCATTTGTTTTCTATGGCTCACCGATCATCGGGCAAGTCAGTCAAAGTCCATACTTTGTTTTCATACATGGATTCTATCTCGGATTTCATGGCTTCTATCCATTTGTTGGAATCTGGGCCCGCCATCGCTTCTTCATAGTTCTAAGGTTCACCGTTGTCTAACAACATGATTTCCAGGACAGGGTTGCCGTACCACTGCAGTGCGGGCGTGTCCTAGTGGACCTCTGAAGTTCAAGAGCAACTTGATCCAAGTACCTTGATCATCATCATTAATTTCCTCTTGGTTGGTGTAGGCATCACAGAACATTTTCCTGAGTTGCACTACTATCCTGTTCAAGAGGCAGTACTTCATCGAGTTCTACTTTCCTCCCACTTACTTCTTTCGAGAGAAACTCTTTTTCCAGAAAGGATCCGTTCTTGGCAACAAAGATCTTGCCCTCGGATCTTAAGTAGAAGGTATACCCTATGGTTTCCTTAGGGTATCCTATGAAGACGCATTTTTCCGACTTGGGTTCGAGCTTTTCGGGTTGAAGTTTCTTGACATAAGCATCGCATCCCCAAACTTTTAGAAACGACAGCTTAGGTTTCTTCCCAAACCATAATTCATACGGTGTCGTCTCAACTGATTTAGACGGTGCCCTATTTAAAGTGAATGTAGCTGTCTCTAGAGCGTATCCCCAAAATGATAGCGGTAAATCGGTAAGAGACATCATAGACCGCACCATATCCAATAGAGTGCGATTCGACGTTCGGACACACGATTCGCTGAGGTGTTCCAGCGGCGTTAGTTGTGAAACGATTCCACATTTTCTTAAGTGTGTACCAAATTCGTGACTTAAATATTCTCCTCCACGATCCGATCGTAAGAATTTTATCTTTCGGTCACGTTGATTCTCTACTTCATTCTGAAATTCCTTGAACTTTTCAAAGGTCTCAGACTTGTGTTTCATCAAGTAGACATACCCATATCTACTCAAGTCATCTGTGAGAGTGAGAACATAACGATATCCTCCACGAGCCTCAACACTCATTGGACCTTTTACATCGGTATGTATGATCTCCAACAAGTTGGTTGCTCGCTCCATTGTTCCGGAGAACGGAGTCTTGGTCATCTTGCCCATGAGGCATGGTTCGCATGTGTCAAATGATTCATAATCTAGAGACTCCAAAAGTCCATCAGCATGGAGCTTCTTCATGCGCTTGACACCAATGTGACCAAGGCGGCAGTGCCACAAGTATGTGGGACTATCGTTATCAACTTTACATCTTTTGGTATTCACGTTATGAACATGTGTAATACTACGCCGAGATTCATTAAGAATAAACCATTGACCATCTGAGCATGACCATAAAACATATCTCTCATATAAATAGAACAACCATTATTCTCGGATTTAAATGAGTAGCCATCTCGCATTAAACGAGATCCGGATACAATGTTCATGCTCAAACTTGGCACCAAATAACAATTATTAAGGTTCAAAACTAATCCCGTAGGTAAATGTAGAGGTAGCGTGCCGACGGCGATCACATCGACTCTGGAACCATTCCCGACGCGCGATCGTCACCTCGCCCTTCGCCAGATCTCCGCTTATTCCGCAGCTCCCGCCGTGAGTTACAAATATGAGCAACGGCACGGTATCAAATACCCAGGAGTTACTACGAGTATTGGTAAGGTACACATCAATTACATGTATATCAAATATACCTTTGGTGTTGCGGCCTTCTTGTCCGCTAAGTATTTGGGGCAGTTCCGCTCCAAATGACCCTCCCTTGCAATAAAAGCACTCAGTCTCGGGTTTGGGTCCATTCTTTGACTTCTTCCGGCAACTTGCTTACGGGCGCGGCAACCTCCTTGCCGTCCTTCTTGAAGTTCTTCTTGTCCTTTCCTTCTTGAACTTAGTGGTCTTATTGACCATCAACACTTGATGTTCTTTCTTGATTTCAACCTCGGTGACTTCAGCATAGAGAATACTTCAGGAATGGTCTTTACCATCCCCTGCATATCGTAGTTCATCACAAAGCTCTTGTAGCTTGGTGGGAGCGACTGGAGGATTCTGTCAATGACCGCCTCATCAGGGAGGTTAATATTCAGCTGGGTCATGCGGTTGTGCAACCCAGACATCTTGAGTATGTCCTCACCGATGTAACTATTTTCCTCCATCTTACAACTATAGAACTTGTCGGAGATGTCATATCTCTCGACCCGGGCGTGAGCTTGGAAAACCAGTTTCAGCTCCTCGAACATCTCATATGCTCCGTGATGCTCAAAACGCTTTTGGAGCCCGGTTCTAAGCTGTAAAGCATGCCGCACCGAACGAGGGAGTAATCATCAAGACGAGACTGCCAAGCATTCATAATGTCTTGGTTCTGCGGGATGGGGCGTCACCTAGCGGTCCTTCTAGGACATATTGTTTCTGGCAGCTATGAGGATGATCCTCAAGTTCGGACCCATCAGTATAGTTGCTGCCGTCATCTTTCAGCTTGGTTTCTCTAGGAACGCGTTGAAGTTCAAGTTGACATGAGCGTTGGCCATTTGATCTACAAGACATATTATGCAAAAGTTTTAGACTAAGTTCATGATAATTAAGTTCATCTAATCAAATTATTTCAATGAACTCCCACTCAGATTAGACATCCTCTAGTCATCTAAGTGTTACACGATCCGAGTCGACTAGGCCGTGTCCGATCATCACGTGAGACGGACTAGTCATCGTCGGTGAACATTCTCATGTTGATCGTATCTTCCATACGACTCGTGTTCGACCTTTCGGTCTCCGTGTTCGAGGCCATGTCTGTACATGCTAGGCTCGTCAAGTTAACCCTAAGTGTTTTGCGTGTGTAAATCTGTCTTACACCCGTTGTATGTGAACGTAAGAATCCATCACACCCGATCATCACGTGGTGCTTAGAAGCAACGAACTTTAGCAACGGTGCAGTTAGGGAGAACACTTCTTGAAATTGTTGTAAGGGATCATCTTATTTACTACCGTCGTTCTAAGTAAACAAGATGCATAAACATAATAAACATCACATGCAATTATATAGTAGTGACATGATATGGCCAATATCATATAGCTCCATTGATCTCCATCTTCGGGGCTCCATGATCATCTTGTCACCGGCATGACACCATGATCTCCATCATCATGATCTCCATCATTGTGCCTCCATGAAGTTGTCACGCCAACGACTACTTCTACTTCTATGGCTAACGCGTTTAGCAATAAAGTAAAGTAATTTACATGGCGTTCTTCAATGACACGTAGGTCATACAAAATAAAGACAACTCCTATGGCTCCTGCCGGTTGTCATACTCATCGACATGCAAGTCGTGATTCCTATTACAAGAACATGATCTCATACATCACAATATGTCATTCATCATTCATCACAACTTGGCCGTATCACATCACATGACAATTGCTGCAAAAACAAGTTAGACGTCCTCCAATTGTTGTTGCATCTTTTACGTGGCTGCAATTGGGTTCTAGCAAGAACGTTTTCTTACCTACGAATAACCACAACGTGATTTTGTCAAATTCTATTTACCCTTCATAAGGACCCTTTTCATCGAATCCGCTCCAACTAAAGTGGGAGAGACAGACACCGCTAGCCACCTTATGCAACTAGTGCATGTTAGTCGGTGGAACCGGTCTCACGAAGCGCACGTGTAAGGTTGGTCCGGCCGCTTCATCCCACAATACCGCGGAAGCAAGATAAGACTAGTAGCGGCAAGTAAGTTGACAAGATCCACGCCCACAACTAAATTGTGTTGTACTCGTGCAAGAGAGAACTACGCATAAACCTAGCTCTGATACCCTTTGTTGGGGAGCGTTGCAGAAAATTAAAATTTTCCTACGGTTTCACCAAGATCCATCTATGAGTTCATCTAAGCAACGAGTCAAGGAGTGAGTTTGCATCTACATACCACTTGTAGATCGCGTGCGGAAGCTTTCGAGGGATGGTGATGATGGAGTCGTACTCGGATCACCGATGACCAAGTGCTGAACGGACAGCACCTCCGCGTTCAACACACGTGCACGTGCAAGCGTCTCCTCCTTCTTGATCCAGCAAGGGGAAGGAGAGGTTGAGGAAGATGGCTCCAGCAGCAGCACGACGGCGTGATGATGGTGGAGTGACGATTCTCGGCAGGCTTCGCCAAGCACACGCGGAGGAGGAGAGGTGTTGGGAGGGAGGGCTGCGCCTTCAAGTTGTGTATGCAGCCCTCCCCTCACCCCTCTATTTATAGGGGAAGGGAGGAGGGGGGCCGGCCCCTCTAGATGCATCTAGAGGGGGGGGCGGCGGCCAAGGGGAGGGGGGCTTGCCCCCCAAGCAAGGGGGGCGCCCCCCTTAGGGTTCCCCCTCAACCCTAGGCGCATGGGCCCAAGGGGAGGGGTGCGCCCAGCCCACCAGGGGCTGGCTGCCTCCCACGCAGCCCAAGTGGCCCCCCGGGAGGGGTGGCCCCTCCCGGTGGTCCTCCGGAACCTTTCCGGTGGCCCCGGTACAATACCGATATGACCCGAAACCTTTCCGGTGTCCGTTTAACAACTTCCCATATATAAATCTTTACCTCCGGACCATTCCGGAACTCCTCGTGACGTCCGGGATCTCATCCGGGACTCCGAACAATATTCGGTAATCACATACAAGTCTTCCTAATAACCCTAGCGCCACCGAACCTTAGTGTGTAGACCCTACGGGTTCGGAGACATCTGAACATGACCGGGATGCTCTCGGTCAATAACCAACAGCGGGATCTGGATACCCATGTTGGCTCCCTACATGCTCCTCGATGATGTCATCGGATGAACCACGATGTCGAGGATTCAAGCAACCCGTATACTATTCCCTTTGTCGACGGTATGTTACTTGCCCGAGACTCGATTGTCGGTATCCCAATACCTCGTTCGGTCTCGTTACGGCAAGTCACTTTACTCGCACCGTAATGCATGATCCCGTGACCGGACACTTGGTCACTTTGAGCTCATTATGATGATGCACTACCGAGTGGGCCCGGTGATACCTCTCCGTCATGCGGAGTGACAAATCCTGTCTCGATCCGTGTCAACCCAACAGACACTTTCGGAGATACCTGTAATGCACCTTTATAGTCACCCAATTACGTTGTGACGTTTGGTACACCCAAAGCATTCCTACGGTATCCGGGAGTTACACGATCTCAAGGTCTAAGGAAGAGATACTTGACATTGGAAAAGCTCTAGCAAAACGAACTACACGATCTTGTGCTATGCTTAGGATTGGGTCTTGTCCATCACATCATTCTCCTAATGACGTGATCCCGTTGTCAATGACATCTGATGTCCATAGTCAAGAAACCATGACTATCTGTCGACCAACGAGCTAGTCAACTAGAGGCTCACTAGGGACGTATTGTGGTCTATGTATTCACACGTGTATCACGATTTCCGGATGATACAGTTATAGCATGAATAAAAGACAATTATCATGAACAAGGAAATATAATAATAATGCTTTTATTATTGCCTCTAGGGCATATTTCCAACAGGGAGAATATTGTATTGAGATCCAAAAAGAGAGAAGAAGCCATCTAGCTACTAGCTATGGACCCGTAGGTCTGAAGTAAACTACTCACACTTCATCGGAGGGGCTATGGTGATGATGTAGAAGCCTTCCATGGTGGATGCCCCCTCCGGCGGAGCTCCGGAACAGGCCCCAAGATGGGGTCTCGTGGATACAGGAAGTTGCAGCGGTGGAATTAGGTTTTTGGCTCCTGTTCTGATCGTTTTGGGGTACGTAGGTATATATAGGAGGAAGGAGTACGTCGGTGGAGCAACATGGGGCCCACGAGGCAGGGGGCGCGCCCTAGGGGTCCGCCCCCACCCTCGTGACCGCCTCTTCTGTGCCTTGGTGTAGGGTCCAAGTCTCCTGGATCACGTTCGGTGAGAAAATCACGTTTCCGAAGGTTTCATTCCGTTTGGACTCCGTTTGATATTCATTTCTTCAAACACCTTTGAAATAGGCAAAAACAGCAATTCTGGGCTAGGCCTCCGGTTAATAGGTTAGTCCCAAAAATAATATAAAAGTGGAAAATAAAGCCGAATATAGTCCAAAACAGTAGATAAAGTAGCATGGAGCAATAAAAAATTATAGATACATTGGAGACGTATCAGGCATCCCCAAGCTTAATTCCTACTCGTCCTTGAGTAGGTAAATGATAAAAAGAGAATTTTTGATGCGGAGTGATACTTTGGCATAATTTCAATGTAAATCTTCTTAATTTTGGTATGAATATTCAGATCCGAAAGATTCAAGACAAAAGTTCATATTGACATAAAAATAATAATACTTCAAGCATACTAACTAAGCAATTATGTCTTCTCAAAATAACATGGCCAAAGAAAGTTATCCCTACAAAATCATATAGTCTGGCTATGCTCCATCTTCCCCACAAAAAATATTTAAATCATGCACAACCCCGATGACAAGCCAAGCAATTGTTTCATACTTTAACATTTTCAAAACTTTTTCAATCTTCACGTAATACATGAGCGTGAGCCATGGATATAGCACTATATGTGGAATAGAATGGTGGTTGTGGAGAAGACAAAATGGGAGAAGATAGTCTCACATCAACTAGGCGTATCAATGGGCTATGGAGATGCCCATCAATAGATATCAGTGTGAGTGAGTAGGGATTGCCATGCAACGGATGCACTAGAGCTATAAGTGTATGAAAGCTCAACAAAAGAAACTAAGTGGGTGTGCATCCAACTTGCTTGCTCACGAAGACCTAGGGCAATTTGAGGAAGCCCTTCATTGGAATATACAAGCCAAGTTCTATAATGAAAAATTCCCACTAGTATATGAAAGTGACAAAATGAGAGACTCTCTATCATGAAGATCATGGTGCTACTTTGAAGCACAAGTGTGGTAAAAGGATAGTAACATTGTTCCTTCTCTCTTTTTCTCTCATATGTTTTTTTTTCTTTAGGCCTTTTCTCTTTTTTTGGCTTCTTTTTTTTCGTCCGGAGTCTCATCTCGACTTGTGGGGGAATCATAGTCTCCATCATCCTTTCCTCACTTGGGACAATGCTCTAATAATGATGATCATCACACTTTTATTTTTCTTACAACTCAACAAGTACAACTCGATTCTTAGAACAAAGTATGACTCTATATGAATGCCTCCGTGTGTACCGGATATGCAATGAAACATGAGTGACATGTATGAAAGAATTATGAACGGTGGCTTTGCCACAAATACGATGTCAACTACATGATCATGCTAGCAATATGACAATGATGAAGCGTGTCATAATAAACGGAACGGTGGAAAGTTGCATGGCAATATATATCGGAATGGCTATGGAAATGCCATAATAGGTAGGTATGGTGGCTGTTTTGAGGAAAATATATGGTGGGTGTATGATACCGGCGAAAAGTGCACGGTATTAGAGAGGCTAGCAATGGTGGAAGGATGGGAAAAAGTGCGTATAATCCATGGACTCAACATTAGTCATAAAGAACTCATATACTTATTGCAAAAATCTAGAAGTTATCAAAGCAAAGTATTACGCGCATGCTCCTAGGGGGATAGATTGGTAGGAAAAGACCATCGCTCGTCCCCGACCGCCACTCATAAGGAAGACAATCAATAAATAAATCGTGCTCCGAGTTCATCACATAACGGTTCACCACACGTGCATGCTACGGGAATCACAAACTTTAACACAAGTATTCTTTAAATTCACAACCACTCAAGTAGCATGACTCTAATATTATCATCTTCATATCTCAAAACAATTATCAAGCATCAAACTTTTCTTAGTATTCAACACACTCAAAAGATATAAGTGAAGCACATAGAGTATTCTATCAAATTCCAATTTATGTATGGCTCTCTAAAAAGGTGTGTACAGCAAGGATGATTGTGGTAAACTAACAAGCAAAGACACAAATAATACAAGACGCTCCAAGCAAAACACTTATCATGTGGTGAATAAAAATATAGCTCCAAGTAAATTACCGATGGAAGTAGACGAAAGAGGGGATGCCTTCCGGGGCATCCCCAAGCTTTGAATTTTTGGTGTCCTTGGATTATCTTGGGGGTGCCTTGGGAATCCCCAAGCTTAGGCTCTTGCCACTCCTTGTTCCATAATCCATCAAAAGAATTTACCCAAAACTTGAAAACTTCACAACACAAAACTCAATAGAAATCTCGTGAGCTCCGTTAGAGAAAGAAAACAAAAGACTACTTTAAGGTACTGTAATGAACTCATTATTTATTTATATTGGTGTTAAACCTACTGTATTCCAACTTCTCTATGGATTATAAACTATTTTACTAGCCATAGATTCATCAAAATAAGCAAACAACACACGCAAAACAGAATCTGTCAAAAACAGAACAGTCTGTAGTAATCTGCAACTAACGCAAACTTATGGAACTCCAAAAATTCTACCAAAATTAGACGACCTAGACAATTTTTTATTGATCAGCATAACTTGAAATAATTATTTTATCTCGTTCTGGTGATTTTTAATAATTCGGGCACTGAGCGCAAAGTTTCTGGAAATTACAGCAAGATCAAATAACTATCATCCAAGAAGATCCAATAGGTCTAGCTTGGCACAAACACTAATTAAAACATAAAACCACATCTAAACAGAGGCTAGATGGATAATTTATTCCTAAACAGGAGCAAAAGCAAAAAAAACTAAAAATAAAATTGGGTTGCCTCCCAACAAGCGCTATCGTTCAACGCCCCTAGCTAGGCATAAAAGCAAGGATAGATCTAGGTATTGCCATATTTGGTAGGCAATCCATAAGTGGATCTCATGATAGATTCATATGGTAATTTTATTTTCTTTCTAGGGAACTGTTCCATGCCCTTCTTTAAGGTAAATTGGAATCTAATATTCCCTTCCTTCATATCTATAATTGCACCAATCGTTCTAAGGAAAGGTCTACCAAGAATAATAGGACATGAAGGATTGCAATCTATATCAAGAACGATAAAATCTACGGGCACATAATTCCTATTTGCAACAATAAGAACATCATTAATTCTTCCCATAGGCTTTTTAATAGTGGAATCCGCAAGATGCAAGTTTAGAGAGCAACCATCAAAGTCACGGAAATCTAGCAAATCACACAAAATTTTGGGAATAGTGGAGACACTAGCACCCAAATCACACAAGGCATGAAACTCATAATTTTTAATGTTAATTTTAATAGTATGTTCCCACTCATCATAGAGTTTTCTAGGGACAGAAACTTTCAACTCAAGTTTTTCTTCATAAGATTGCATCAAGGCATCAACAATGTGTTCGGTAAAGGCCTTATTTTGACTATAAGCATGAGGAGAATTTAGCACATATTGCAACAAGGATATACAATCAATTAAATAGAAATTTTCATAATTAAATTCCTTGAGATCCAATATAGTGGGTTTAGCAATATCTAGGTTTTTACTTTTTTCAATCCCACATTTATCAATTTCATCATCAAGATCTAAAAACTCCGGATTCTTAGAACACCTTCTAGGTAAAGGAAGATCATATTCAGTTTCATCAAGATTCATATTGCAAAACAAAGATTTAATGGAGGACACATCAATAACTATTAGATCTTCATCTTGATTTTCATAGGAACTCGGTTTAGCAGCCATCTTATTGACTAAGGTAGCTTGCATATCCGAGATTTCAGTGGTCAACTTTTCAAGACAAGCAATTTGGGATCTTATACCATCAAATTCTTTAGACATGTCATCGAGCTCTTTATTCATATAACTCATAAAACTCTTTTGTTCCTTAAGCTTGTTCCTAAAGAAATTATTATGCTCAAATTGCAAAACCATAAACTTTCTGACATTGTTTTCGATCTCCTCTAACCTTTTAAGGTGAAGATCACCAAACCTAGGTAGAGCCATCGCGACAAACAAGCAATCCAACACACGAGCAAACAAACGGACGAGGAAAAGGAAACGAAAAGAGAGGAGGAGATTGGGAAAGAGAGGGCGAATAAAACGGCGAGGGTGAAGTGGGGGAGAGGAAAACGAGAGGCAAATGGCAAATAATGTAAATGCGAGGGAGATAGGTTTGTGATGGGTACTTGGTATGTCTTGACTTGAGCGAAGACCTCCCCGGCAACGGCGCCAGAAATTCTTCTTGCTACCTCTTGAGCACTGCGTTGGATTTCCCCGAAGAGGAGAGGATGATGCAGCAAAGTAGCATAAGTATTTCCCTCAGTTTTTGAGAACCAAGGTATCAATCCAGTAGGAGGCCACGCACAAGTCCCTCGTACCTGCACAAAACACTAGCTCCTCGCAACCAACGCGATTAGGGGTTGTCAATCCCTTCACGGTCACTTACGAGAGTGAGATCTTATAGAGATGATAAATAGTATTTTTGGTATAGAGATGCAAAGTGAAAAGTAAAAGGCAAAGTAAAAACAAAGCAAGTATAAAAGTAACGAAGATTGATATGATGAGGATAGACCCGGGGGCCATACGTTTCACTAGTGGCTTCTCTCAAGAGCATAAGTATTCTACGGTGGGTGAACAAATTACTGTTGAGCAATTAACAGAATTGAGCATAGTTATGAGTATATCTAGGTATGATCATGTATATAGGCATCACGTTCAAGACAAGTAGACCGAAACGATTCTGCATCTACTACTACTACTCCACTCATCGACCGCTATCCAGCATGCATCTAGAGTATTAAGTTAAAAACAGAGTAACGCCTTAAGCAAGATGACATGATGTAGAGGAATAAATTCATGCAATATGATAAATACCCCATCTTGTTATCCTTGATGGCAACAATACAATATGTGCCTTGCTGCACCTTCTGTCACTGGGAAAGGACACCGCAAGATTGAACCCAAAGCTAAGCACTTCTCCCATTACAAGAACTACCAATCTAGTTGGCCAAACCAAACGGATAATTCGAAGAGACTTGCAAAGATAAGTCAATCATACATAAAAGAATTAAGAGAAGATTCAAATATTATTCATAGATAAGCTGGATCATAAACCCACAATTCATCGGTCTCAACAAACACACCGCAAAAAGAAGATTACATCGAATAGATCTCCAGGAGAGAGGGGGGGAATATTGTATTGAGATCCAAAAAGAGAGAAGAAGCCATCTAGCTACTAGCTATGGACCCGTAGGTCTGAAGTAAACTACTCACACTTCATCGGAGGGGCTATGGTGATGATGTAGAAGCCCTCCGTGGTGGATGCCCCCTCGCGTGAGCTCCTAACAGGCCCCAAGATGGGATCTCGTGGATCTGAGGAAGTTGCGGCGGTGGAATTAGGTTTTTGGCTCCTGTTCTGATCGTTTGGGGGTGCGTAGGTATATATAGGAGGAAGGAGTACGTCGGTGGAGCAACAGGGGGCCCACGAGGGTGGAGGGCGCACCCTAGGGGGGTAGGAGCGCCCCCCTATGGCTTCCTCGAAGCTTCCTTGACTTAGGGTCCAAGTCTCCTGGATCATGTTCGTTCCAAAAATCACGTTCCCGAAGGTTTGATTCCGTTTGGACTCCATTTGATATTCTTTTTTTGCGAAACTCTGAAATAGGCAAAAAACAGCAATTCTGGGATGGGCCTCCGGTTAATAGGTTAGTCCCAAAAATAATATAAAAGTGAATAATAAAGCCCAATAAGGTCCAAAACAAAAGATTATATAGCATGGAGCAATCAAAAATTATAGATACGTTGGAGATGTATCATGCTACGTCCGGCCTCCAATTCCTGATGATTGTTGGAGCTATTCCAAAATAGATCTGGTTATATATATTTTGCTTCGGTCTGTTACAGTTGTCGTTGCAATAATGCCAGTTTTTATTTTTCCTAGCTAACTATATACAATGCAGAATATTTCCGGTTGGTTTGTATTGCATAATTCTTTGCAGAGATATTTTGCCGGTGCTTGTACAGGCGTTTTTGGTCTGCGTCAATCTGGCAGCCAGTCAACCTACATTCACCTCGGCGTACGGAGTCGTCCTATCATCTCCATCAACCAAATTTCACCGTGACCATAGTGGGATACCTTGTGTCGCCATTACCGCGTCGTCGCTTCGTCAAACTGACGTCCACCATGCCGACCTGTTTCGACACGTCGACTAACGTGGGGGCTTCCTTGTCACTTTGCCGAACTACTCTGTCGCCTCGGCTGGACCGGGGGCCTCGCCTCGGCATTTCGGCACTGTCGTGCTATCACTTCATCAAGCCGAGATCTTCGCTCGGGTGCGTCAAGACCGGCTTGGGGGTTGGGACCTTGAGCCGCTACAAGCTCGGCCCACGTCACATTAACCAGCTAGGTCGGTTTCATGCTCGAAAACTTTCAGTTTTAAATTTTGTTTGGTTCGACCAAGCATCGTACCTTTTTGGTAAAAAGTTGTTTGTGAAAAACTTCCTTGTCAAAACTTTGTTTGTGACACACAAATCCAAATACCCCGTTTACTTGGGGGCTTCCTTTATGAAGCCTTTCCTCTTGCATATGATTATACTTGTATGGCTTTGTTCCTTGTTCGTGTATTACGCCACAATATGCACCGTGTTGACTTAAGTGTTCCGAAAGCTGGGTTGCCTTGCTCCTGTGTTTACCCCTACGTTCCTGATTGTTCGGCTAGGGAGTACATGGAGCACCTCTACGGTTGTCGCGATCGGGTCATCCGAGCTTAGACCTCAGACTGGGTGAAGCCGAAAGCTAGCGCTCTTATTGTTTTCAATCATGTTCGGCACACAACGGAACTCATGAATACAAAAAATCTATTGCACAAGTCTCATAGTAACAATGAGCAACCGAAGAAAGGTATCGGTGGAGCTACTATTTTCTTGGAAGATGCTTCTTACACTTCGTCGGTAATATAGCATAAGTTCCCTGAGCGTGCTTTGTCTGTTACAGCCTTATGGCCTGATTGCCTGGTTATCAGAAACACCGTCGACATTCTCGACAGGTGGAGTACATAACACTTTTCGGCCCTTGGCCGAAGAGGGAGAAGCCGACGGTCGGTTAAGATGCGTTTAAAGATCAGGTGAACACAGATATGATATAAGTACTTCAGTACATACAATCATTATACATAAAATTCTTTTACCCAAGTAACTTGGGGGCTCTTAAATTAGTATGAGTTGTTTTTCTTCTTAGTCATTGCAAAGTCTTTTTCTATCACTGCTTTCTCGACGCAAGTGTGTGGTCAATAGCCGGATAGCCTTGCTTCTCTCTAAAGCCGCTCGAGTTTAGTTTGCTAAAATAGCCTCAGAGAAGCACTTCGCCTTCGGGATAAGGAGGTTGAAGCCGTCGGATGACCCGCTTGAAGTCTTGAGGTCGGATGTGTCATATTAATGCACGACAGAAACGCAAAAATTTTAAGACCAATTTTTGGATTGGCACCGAACACTTCTAGTTCGAACGGCAAGTTTTTTTTGGTTTTCCAAGCCTATGGCACTTTTAAACTATTTGTGCGTTTCCAGCATAAGTCTCACAGTGCAACGCCGGACACCTTTAGAGATTCAGCAAAAACATTCTCGGATATTGGTATATATGCATTGGTTTCGAATTGTGTCTTCGGTCAATAGTTGGGTTGCCCGGCTCCTGTGCTTGCCTCCTACGTTCCGCTTTGTTCGGCTAGGTGTGCAAAAGGAGAACCACTGCAATTGTGCTTCCAGCTCGCATGGTTAAGCACCTCAGTGGAGAAAGCTGAAAACTGACTCTCACAATAAGCGTAAACTGGTCAGCGATCCGATGACTATGTTAAATGACGGGCCATTCATAACATTGGCTGAAGTGTTTACGGCTTGACCTCGGCTGTCGCCGAACACTAACCCGGGGCTTGTAGCTAGCTTCCCCAGTTTAAAGCTCCTATGACTAAGTGAAGGTTATAAAGCCCGCATATCTGATTGCCTTGTTTCCGCTAACACAACCGCCTTCGGGCACCGAGACATCGGCTAAGGGTTGTCTTGTTATTGCGGAAACACCCTGCATAGTATCTACAAAGGGGTAGAAGCCGACGATGGGCCACTTTCAACTGATAAAACGGTCGCAACGGAGTCAAAATAAACATATCATCAGCATTTGTATTTAATATACGAGGGCTGCCTTCCGTAATCATCGTTATAAAGCCATAAATATGCATCAAATTGACTTAAGAAGCTGGGTTGCCTGGCTCTTGTGCTTAGCCCTACGTTTCCGATTGTTCGGCTAGGCGGTAAAGGGAGCACCTTTGTGATTGTTACTGCCGGGTCATCCAAGTTAGTACCTATGACTGGGTGAAGCCGAAAGCTAGCAATCTTAAAGTATCACATTGGTCGGCAACGGCAGAAGTGAAAATTTTGGTTCATTAATACCGTAGAGTTCGGGAACTTTCCCCGAACTAAATCCTCAATATTTTTCTCCTGCATTGATCAGAGGCGAGGTTTCATGATCATGATCGGCATGACAACCCAAAGAAAGGAAATGATAGCGGGACTATTTTCTTTGGAAGATGTTTCTTACGTTATAAAGTGAAAGGATCGATATAGTTGACTAGAGGGGGGTGAATAGGCAACTAACAATTTTTAGCTTTTCTTTACCAATTTAAACTTTGCATCAAAGTAGGTTGTCTAGATATGCAACTAGGTGAGCAACCTATATGTGCAGTAACAATAAGCACACAAGTAAGCAAGAAATATAACACAAATAAGCTTGCACAAGTAAAGGCACGAGATAACCAAGAGTGGAGCCGGTGAAGATGAGGATGTGTTACCGAAGTTCTTTTCCTTTGAGGGGAGTACGTCTCCGTTGGAGCAGTGTGGAGGCACAATGCTCCCGAAGAAGCCACTAGGGCCACCGTATTCTCCTCACACCCTCACACAATGCGAGATGCCGTGATTCCACTATTGGTGCCCTTGGAGCCGGCGACCGAACCTTTACAAACAAGGTTGGGGCAATCTCCACAACTTAATTGGAGGCTCCCAACGACACCACGAAGTTTCACCACAATGGACTATGGTTCCGCGGTGACCTCAACCGTCTAGGGTGCTCAGACACCCAAGAGTAACAAGATCCACAAGGGATTAGTGGGGGAAATCAAATTTCTCTTGGTGGAAGTGTAGATCGGGGCCTTCTCAACCACTCCCGAGCAAATCAAAAAGTTTGATTGGCTAGGGAGTGAGATCGGGCGAAAATGGAGTTTGGAGCAACAATGGAGCTTAGGGTTGGAAGAGGTGGTCAACTAGAGGAAGAAGACACCCCTTTTATAGTCAAGAACTAAATCCAACCGTTATCCACCTAACCAGCCCGCGACTTGCGGTACTACCGCCCCTGACGAGCGGTACTACCACACGGCCACACGGTGCTACCGCGGGTGATCGCGGTACTACCACTGCTACGGCAGGAACTAGGTCAAGCCTGAAGCACAGAGGCTGAGAGCAGTACTTCCGCAGGAGCGGTACTACCGCTCTCCCTTGCGGTACTACCGCAAGGCATGAATGGCCTAGCCTGGGAAAGACGCGGATGAATAAAAATACATCCATGCCTACTTTCGCTGAAAATCAAACGATGCAAAAATCCGACGTGGTACTACAGCTGGAGGAGCGGTACTAAACCTGGGCAAACGTCGGGCCGGGCTGGACTTATAAAACCCGACCTTCATTTCTCAAGCCCGAGCCCGGCCCGAAGCCCGAAATACTCCATATTTTCAAGCCCAAGCCTGGCCCGAAATCAAGCCCGAAGCCCGAAAGCCCGGCCCGAATGCTGTTTTTTAGTACGCGCACGTGCAAGCCCGGCCCGAAGCCCGAAAGCCCGGCCCAAAATACGAAAAAATTGAAGCCCGAGCCCGGCCCGAATTATCTTTCTGGCTGCAAAACAAAGCCCGAGCCCGACCCGAATGTCAAGCCCGACCCGGGTTTTTTGGGCCGGGCTGCCCATGCCCGGGTTTAAGCGGTACTACCACGTCGCGGCCGAGCCAGGCCGCGTGCGGTACTACCGCGCACAAGGTGCGGTACTATCGCGAAGGCGCGGATGTAAAAAAATTAAATCTGCCCCTACTACCGCAATGCAGCGGCACTTGGCCTGGGGGCCACGGTACTACAGCTCCAGAGGAGCGGTACTACCGTGGGCTCTTGCGGTACTACCGCGCCGAGGTCCGGTATTATCAAGGTGCTGCATAAAGACTACCGCTCGAGGAGCAAGACTACCGCAAGCCCAATATCAGCAACCGAGACATAATGCATAGAGGATAAACGGAGGATGCTCCAAAGCGCAGGGGGAAAGGTGGAGACAAGGAAGAAAATGTGTACGTGATGATTCCACCCAAACCTTTCCGAAGCGGACCCCCTCTTGATAGTACGGCTTTCCTACGACTCAATTCCACCGAACTGTCTTCAATAGTCTTCGAGGGGCACCAAACTGTCTTGTGCTTAGCGATGAAACATTTGAGAAACTCAAGGCACATGATTAGTCTGCAAAAGCATTGTCATCAATCACCAAAACACCTTAGGGATAAATATGCCCTTACAGTCTCCCCCTTTTTGGTGGATTGATGACAATACGGGATTTGCACAAAGGAAAATAATATTGAGCAAACGCAAACCCCTCCTCTATGAAACATAGACGGGCTCCGCCTAGATGTGTGCAATCTAGATAGGTGCTTTGGACTGCACAGCACACATACTAGGATCAACACTCCCCCTATATTTTATAGACAAGGCATATCTTGCAATAGTAAGGCTAACACTAGACAAGATAGCAAACAAGAGCATAACATAAGTAGCACAATTATATCATAAGCTCACTAGGATAGGATAGAGTGCATATGTCTTACACCATATGAAGGATAAGTCTCAAAGGCGCAAACCGAACCAAAGCAAACGAGGTTCAAACGATAAAGCAAACACACCAAACACAACACACGACTCGCAAGCACACAAATCCCTACACTCTCTCCCCCTTTGGCATCGAGACGCCAAAAAAGGCAGAGAGGACACCCTCACACAAGGGGTGGCTCAGGCAGAGAAATCGCTCCAACGCTCCCCGTCAGACTCGGCAGCGGGGACGGTCTCCTCGATGTCCTCCTCAGAATCAGTCCACTTGTAGCCTTGCTTCGCCATCCATTCGGCCTCCGGGGTGATGTGCCTCTCTGACCCGCTGGATTCTGCCTCACCAAAGACCTTCATGATCCTCTTCACTACAAAAAAATACACTTCCGTGATGATACATGTTTGTTACAGTAGGTCGCGTTTTCTGTCATGCATGTACATCCATGACGATTTTATGACAGAATCAAGATAGTCATACCTGTGATGTCGTAGAAGTGTTCCATGACATTACGAAAATTATCATCACGGAAGTGTCCACTTCCATGACGATAAATCGCGTCACGTAAATGCTTTCGTCAAGGGTGACCGACACGCGGCATCCACCGTAACTAACGCCGTTAAGCTATCGGGTCGGGTTTTGGATCCGATAACCCGTTAACAGCCCGACCAATGGGGATTTTCCACGTGTAAAATTATCATTGGTGGAGGAAACACGGTTCCGCTCATCGCTGGGACAGATGTCATCCACTCATTGGACATAAGGCGCCTATGATACGTCGACCGTGGCACGCCCAACAGAGGCCCATTCTCGTGAAAAGGCCGCCCGCTTGACTTGGTCAAAAGGTGGCGGGCCGGCCCATGGAAAGCCTGTTAACGGCATGTTCGCATATAGCCCATTTACAGCCCGCTAACCCAAGGCCCGTTACGCCCTATCCGAATTAGGCCCAGTAGCGTCATCTAGGCCATCCAATATGATTCTAGCTCGTTTTCACTTCTGGCGCATGTATGGCCCATGACGTCTTCCGTCCCATATGAGGCCCTATGTAACTCTTGGCCTATTAACAACCCGTGGTGAAACTGGCCCGTAATGAACATTGTATCACTTTACACCCATTAACGGCCCGTGGTGAAACTGGCCCGTAATGAAGAGTGTATCACTTTATACCCATTAACGGTCCCTTATTCCGTTGGGCCTTTTCCAGCCCATGTTATCTTTCGGCCTTCTCAGAGCCCATTTATTCTTGGGCTCATTTCTAGCATTCGTTTACTTACGGCCCGTTACAGTCATTTTCTGCTTGTGGGCCAAATTCAGCCCGTGGTTACAGTCGGCCCGTTTGTGGTCCGTTAATACATTGGGCCGTTTTCATAGCGTCATCAAATACGGACTATTAACGATGGCCCGTTATGGTCGGCCCATGAACGGACGATTCCAACTCTAGCCCGTTTACGGCCATAATGCGGTCTGTTTGTCCCATGTTTGGCCAATCGATCATACGGCCCGTATAAGGCCCATTAATGATACGGCCCATAGAAATCCCATTGTTTCTACGGCCCGTAGAAGGCCCATTGTTTCTACGTCCCGTAGAAGGCCCACTGTTTCTACGACCAGTAGGAGGCCCAGTGTCACTACAGTAAATATTAGCCCATGGTTATTGTGGCCTAGTTTTAAAAATAGGTTATTGCAGCCACTAGCAAACCGCGGAAAAAGAACTGCAATGACTACAAGCAAACAAATAAACAAGACAACAAGGAAATAAATAAGCAAGCAACTAACGCTAGGTTATCACGGCTATTACACATATTACATCCACTG
The DNA here is from genome assembly GCA_021605205.1 of Aegilops longissima. NCBI lineage: Eukaryota > Viridiplantae > Streptophyta > Magnoliopsida > Poales > Poaceae > Aegilops > Aegilops longissima. The sequence continues at coordinate 87,270,921 of CM038681.1, forward strand.
GGCATAAAAGTTCGCCACCAGTGCAAATATAAGGAACAAAGCAGCATATCATATACACTGGTTGTCAAAGTTGGCGACCAGCGCAAATAAACACCGCAGCAAAACAAATCCAGAACTGAAACCACTTCAGAAGATCTCAAGAAACAATATCCTGGGGACCCATAATGCTGGCAAGATGCTTAGCAAGCTTATTAACTTTCTATTGTTTGGCGCTTAAATCCTCCAGTATTGTCATTGCGCCGTAAAATATGCATCTGAATTCTGCACGGACTTCCTCGGTCCTTGACTTCTGTCGCAAGCACATCTGATCGATGTCTTTCAACTTGAAGTTGAGACTCAAGAAGACGAACTGATTCAGCAGCGAGTTCAAGAGCTTGTGCCAGCAGAGTGGCCAAGAATCGAACACTACATCAAGACAGGACTTTTGGGTTCCCTCACCGTCGTCAAGATAGTTTTATCAGCTTTCTTGGAGACCAACAGGATGTCTCACTATCTTGAACCTTATCTGCATTACTTCCTTTACCATTGGATAACACGGTATTGTTCTCCAATATTTTGTCCGCATTCTAAAAGAGAAACAAGAAGATACATCACATGTTTACCATGTTGTATATGAAACTCATTTTGGTAAATGATTTCAGTAGTAAAGTGGACAGGATAACAGCATGAAACAAACATATATCTGTGTACCATGGTCACTTTATGGTCTATATCACTCTAGTTTTTGTTGCCAAATCAAGATAGAGACACATTTCAAATAATATTTGTTCAAGACAAAGCAGAATAGACAGAATATAAGTGTGGGTAATTATAGAGCAATAACAACACTTGTAATGTGCATGACATGAGAACATAACTGTTTATTTAATTGAAACTGAAATCAACATAGAGCAGGTTACAATAGCAAACCAGTTAAAGAAACAGGTTTAAAACATACTTGTTGCGCCATTGGAGTTTCAATTCCATCCTTCAAATTTGAAAATAGTTGGTATGAGTAAATACAGTAATGCAACAGCAAAGGAGTATGAACCATAGCTACAGAACCTGACCTGAGAACAAATCTTCTTCTCCTTTAAGCGTTGAGTTGGTATTCGGAGTGGTGTTCCTCGTGCTTTGGGCACTACAGTTCCCTTACTAACTGCTCGTGTTTGGATGCTCTGTGGTGGAGACGGTGTTGTGTCAACTGGAACTGGGTTACTATCTGCCGGGGTTGGGGTTAGAAGGAGTGTAGCTGGTTCTCTGTCCAACTGGGTAGGGGTACAATCTGCGAGAGTCTAGGTTATGTGTGGTGGATCTGGTCCTTGGGCAAGTACAACCATGGTTCTATCTGCATCAACTGGTAGCACTATCTTTTCTGAAGACCGTGTTGTTACTCCCTTAGATACTGTCATCACGCTCTCCAATTCAAATGTCTGATAAACAAGAAAAGTAATTGAAAGTATAGACATTGTATGGTAGACAGGTGCAATGGATAGTGGGGAATAAAAGAGGGCATGAAATAATTCATATTTATGTTGTCTAACCAAACAGGATAGCATGACACAATTTCACATATATGATGGCTAACTAAACAGGATAGCATGACACAATTTCACATTATGATGGCTAACTAAAAAAGATGGAAAGACATAGTTCAAAATATGAGACTATGTAAACAAGATGACATGACATAACTATATAATGTGTTTATTAAATAGGTTGGCATGCGATAATTCACATACATTCACGGATAGAATGCCATAATTCAAAATATGATGACTGTAAACAGGATGAGATGATATAACTATATCATGTCTTTATTAAATGGGTTGCCATGCCATAATTCAGATAGATGATGTGTATGTACTATGTAAACATGATGGCATGATATAATTCAAATATATGATTTATATTTTAAGCAAGTAAGCAGATGGCAATCCATATATGATGTAAAAACTAAGCAATGCAAGACAACATGCATGACAAGGGTAATATAACCCTGCCAAGTTTGAGAATAGACCTTAGAGGGGAAATAGGACTGGTCATCAGTCTCTAAATCCTCCTCTGAGGAACTCTCTGTAACCAGCAAGATGTCTGCTTCAGCAGGTAGCATTGTCTGCTCTGAATACCTTGTTTTCACTCCAGATACTTCCGTCACCGCTTTAAATGGCTGATGCACAGGAAGAGTAGTTGAATATACAAACATTGTCGACAAATGGAACACGTAATACAAAAAATGATAGCATGGTATAATTCACATACATGATGATTGGCTAAACAGCATGGCATTGCATAATTCACATATATAATGCCTTTGCAACAAGATAGCATTGTATAATTCACATATATAATGTCTTGCAACAAGATGGCAATGCATAATTCACACATATGGTAATTAGACACTGAACAGGTGGCATTCACACAAAGCATGTCTAAACTAATCAAATGACATAGCAATGCGAGACACCATACGCACGATATGAGCAACATAACCCTGCCAAGTTAGAGCATACACCTCGGGGGGATGAATAGGACTGGTCATCTGTCTCTGAATCCTCCTCTGAGGAGCTATCCGTAACCAGCGAGATATGCGCTTCGTCAGATAGCATAGTCTGCTCTGAAGACCTTGTTTTGACCCCAGAATTTGCCATCACCGTGTCAAATGGCTGATGCACACGAAGAGTAGTTGAATGTACTAACATTGTTGACAAATGTAATATGTAATGCGAAAAAAGGATGGCCTGATATAATTTACATATAAGATGACTGGCTAAGCAGGATGGCATTGCAAAATTCACATATATGATGCCTGGCTAAACAAGATGGCATTGCATAATTCACATAAACGATGAATAAACTAAACAGATGGCATTCACACAAAGGATGTCTAAACTAAGCAGATGACATATTTGATGTATGAAGTAAGCAACACAAGACACCATATGCATGATATAACCAACATCAGCATGCCAAGTTAGAGCGGAGACCTCAAGGGGTAAATAGGAGTTGTCTTCTCCTTCTGAATCCCCCTCAGAACAGATATCTTCCTCTCGATTACAATCCGAAATGCGTGGAGGGGGCTGCCTTTGCGCCTACCATGGAGCGACGTCTGCATGAAATTTTATTTCCACGCAAGGCTCGTCTCTTTTTCTCTACATGTTCAGTTCCATTGTTTACAATAACTGTCATGCATAGGAATAAAACATAGTGAGATTATGTAAGGAGTGCATGCAGAAATCCAGAGTGATGGTAGCAACTGTGGATAGACCCAAAACCAATAATAGCGAGCAGATAATGGCTTCAGCTTAAAAATACAGATAATGGCTTTTTACTGTTTGTTTCCCACCTAACATGAAACTCATAGTAGACACCGGAGAATAACCAGATAGTAGATAGATACTATTGATAGCGGCCCCGATATGTACCGCACAACCATTTAAAAACTCAAGTTTGACCATTAGTTTGGAGCTGACTCAGAGTCTAATCGGTGAACAGGGCGATAAAGTAGCATGTAATATTAAGCGATGCATAACTTAAGCAGACACGAAAGAGTGTGACCTCTCTTGCGGACCCGTGTAGTCCTCGAGGTCATCTGCTCGGTTGATGATGGTAATGCAGTTTTCATGGCTGCCAGCGGCGGGGAAGAAGATTTGAGGCGGCAAAAGACGGTCTGGAGGCCGGATCCCTGCTGTGCTGGACCCTTCTGTCGTTGGAGCAGCTGTGCTGGGGTGGACGACGACGCAGCAGGAGCGGGACAAACCACGCAAGGTTTTCTTTGACAACTATCTGTAAGAGAAGTAATTCTGTAAGTGCTCATTTGAATTGGAGGATTCCAACAATGCAGGGATAGGAAATAGACAGGAAAAGGATTGGAATGCACGTGCAAAACAGAGAATTTAAAAACACAGGATTTCAGCCAATCTGGGTGTTTGATTCACAACAATTGGAAGATCACAGGATGCAAAGAAGCATGGTGAGATTAAGTCAAACCACAAGAAAATGTACGGTTATAATGCTATTATGCTACTATCTCTTAGTCTTCTCCTTCATGAATAGGAATTTGAAAAGGAGGACACGTGAAAATTAATTCCTACGTTTTTTCTTTCAAGGAGACACTGAAGGAACAAATCCATGTGCTCAGTGGACAATATATATAACATGTAGAGTAAAAAAGAGATGCAACAAGTGTACAACCTCTTTGGCGAAGCCATGTCGATCTCGGCGTGATTGGGTTGGCTGGTGAGGATGCTCCGCTGACTTTTGCTGTCGGAGGAGGGAAGAAGATCTTAGGCGCCCGGAGATGGAGCCAGGTACTGCTCCGCTGTGATGGAGGGTTTAAATCGTTGGAGCAGCTCCGTGAGTTGTACGACGCCGAGGCTGAAGCGGGACAAGAGAGACAACGAACAACGTTAACCTGAGTGGAATTCTAATAGCATCTCCAATACATGACGTAAAATACATAACCACAAAGTGCTAGATGTAAAATACATCAGCCGCTCATCTCTGAACTTAACTGTCGAAACTGAACTTAATCGTCAAAACTGAATTTTCTTCGTCGAAACTAAATTTTCTTTGTCAAACTGAACGCACTAGCAAGGTGAGGCTACACATCGTCTCATCGACTTTTTCATCTCTCGTCGGTCGATTTTGCAGCCGTTGGATACGAAATCAAGGGCATGCGGTCCATCTTCAACCTCCACCCCTCGAGCCGCCACCACCACCGCCAAACAGCAACCCCGCCGCCCATGACGGCGGTGCACACCCCCCGCCCGAAAACACTCCCCACCGCCCGTCCGCCGCCCGTCCATCCTCTAGGCCCCCACGTGCTGAGCTTTTTCTCCGCGATCCCCACGCCACCGCCCGCCAACGCCCGCCCACCGGGCACCACCGCCCCATCCTCGAACCCTAAGATAGATAGTGGGTACCTCTCGGTGAGCCCCCTCCCGCTGCGGCTGGTTCTTCCTTCACCCCAATGAGCCCACCCCCCACCCCCGAAAACGATCGACCCAAAATTCAATTCAATCGATGAAGTGTAGCTAAATCGGAGCAGCATCGCAAGCAAGAGCAAGAGCAAGAGCGAGAGCAGCAGCACGAGTAAGAGCAATAGCAAGAGCAAACCAGGCAGGGGACCGAGAGCAAGAGCAGAGCAGCAGCGCGAGCGAGATCTAAAGCAGCAGCAGCTCCTACTGATGTGGATGTCGCCGCCAAGGGAGCGACGCCGTGGAGGAAGTGGCCGGCGATGCCGCCGTGGATGGAGCCGCGTCGTGTCGGCTCGGGACCGAGCGCCGGAAGCACCGTGAGATCGAATCAAGAAGAAACTTCGGCGATTAGTGTACAACCTCTTTGGTGGTGCCGATTAGGCCACAACTTCATCCAAGGAAACGGTGATGATGATGCTCTTCCGGTGGTGCAGGTGAAGACGGCGGTGTGGGAATGGAGGTGGCGCGAAAGACGAGGGGAACGTCGGGGCAACTCCTTGGAGGTGGACGATGGGGTGGCTGAACCGGCGGGACAATGAGATCGACGATGGATCCTCATCCGGTACGGTGGATGAGGGACGTCGAGGTGTTGCCGTGGACGACGTCGTCGGGGAAGAGGCTCCTGCTGGGTGGCGGACGGAGCAAGGTGTGGGGTTTCGTCGCTAGTTTTCGCGGCCTCGGTGTACGAATGATTGGGCGGATGGGATGGCAGTGGGGAACCATGGCTTAGAGACGCGCTTGTCCGAAATGTGGGGTAAGTTATGAAAGTACCCCCCACCGATTTGAGGCGGTTCTTTCGGTTCAGGGGTACCACGGGCATTTCACGTGTCGGGATTTCATAGGAGGTGGGAGTTTTCACGCGCGTTGTAATTTCGGAATAGCAAGGCGTGGGTTGAGATGGAGGGAGTTGTCGGAGCACAACGAGACAAAGATATATCTTAAAAAATTTGGGCTAACAAGGCGCGGGTTGAAATTTCCGGACAAGCCTAACGTGTACTGTACCAAATCAATGCACACTACAAATGTCATTCAAAACTTTGAAGTCATGTTATGTTCAATTAAAATATTCCGCTACGTGTATAGTGCATGCAACCTACTACTCAAATGAACGTTTTAGTCCATTCCAAACGTATATACTACCGCTTCAATATGAACTAAATTTGAATTTGTTTCTCTATTTGAATAAGATCTACAGTAATGATTGTTGTGAAGTCAAAGCATTTGAATACGTTTCTCTGTTTTAATAAGATCTACAATCATCATTATTGTCAAGTTAAACCATCGTTTGTGTATTATCTTCACAGCACACCACATGATTAGTCTCGAGTTACATATGAACTATGTGTACTATATGAACTCGAACTAGATTTTTTGAATCCACTTTATTTTGATTTCAAATCACATTATATTTCTAGCTCTAGCTAGATCTTCATAATCTAAACCATGTCTCATATGTATAATGTGTTTATCACATTATGTATGGTGCCCCCCCTACGCCTACAAGTATTTAGATGTGAGTTGCAAACACCACACATTACCACAAATTCAAATAAAATGTGAGAATGTTCGATATATAGTATTGTTTAGATTGTTCGATATTTAGTTGTAAGCTGCAAACGCCACACATTATCACAAATTCAAATAAAATGTGAGATTGTTTGATGTATAGTATGGTTTAGATTGTTCGGCATTTAATTGTGAGTTGCAAACGCCATGCATTATCACATTATGGTATAACATGTGCACAACACGTGTATCAGCACTATATTCATGCATGCAATGTTTAAAACACTATGATCTCCTATTCAAATATATGAATCCGCTTTCATATCAAATTATGATCTTTGTTAGTCTCTTACACCCACACAATCCTCTAACCTTTGTAGCTACCACTAACTTTCTCTCGTGCATGCACACGCCCTCCTCGCCCTCCCCCTCCCTCGGCATTCTATCCACCGGGCACATTCATTTTTTCTTTAGGTCGTTTTCCCAGAGTCTCCACAACTCCTTTTCGACACACACCGATCGATAAACCTCTCCAGCGATGCCTGCCTACAACATACACACACACCTTCAATCTCCTCCTTTATGTGTCCTTGCCTCGTGTCTCTCATACGGTCGAGACACGTGTAAACTCTCGCCTCTTTTCATCGATCTCACAACAGCACACTCCTCCCCTATCTAGCTAGTAGTTGGGCCTCTCGCACCTCCTCCTAGCTCCATTCTCTCTGTCTATCCGTCTTCTGGGCCTTATTTGCCTCTAACAAATGGACGACACCGACCGGTCTCTTGCTATACATATAGCTAGCTAGGTCCTTATAACTCGTTTTTACCCACACGTCGATCGATCTACCTCATTAGTTGTGTCTCTCCCTTCCTCCGACAAACAACAATTGATCTACTGATCTAGTTAGGTTTGCTTACCAAACACATGGTTCCCCTTCATCATCCATGGATGCGTCCAGACAGATCTATCACGCATAGGCACACACAGAAACACATCCCCACTCTTATTGATAACATTGCAGTTCCACCATCGGTTTGTCTAGTAGGCCTCTCCCACCATCTCCGAGAAGCAACTCCATCACCCATCCAGCACTCTACCCCTCTCCCTCCTATCCCTCCCTCTCTCTCCTCTCTCTATTTGTCCCATCTTATTTCCCGTCCTTCAGTTATGTATGGATGTCAACCGATCTCCCTCAAGACATAGCTGGGTCTCTCCTTCTCAACACATATACGAGTCGTTCTACCTCTATAGTTAGGCCTCTCCCTACCCCTCCCCCCCCACATACACCGATACATCGAGCGCTCTAGTCATGTCTCCCTGCCACACACAAACTTGACATGTGCCCTCTAACGTTCCGGTAGGCCAGTCGCCCTATATCTTTGACTTGCACACACACACAATTTCGATGGCTCTCTTCATCGATCTCGCACCCACCCACTTGATCCTCTCTTTGACTCTATCGATAGCTATGACCCCTCCCTCTCTTCTCGTGGATTGCCTGACCCTCTATGTATGATATGGATAGGCCTCCATTTCACACACATTGCATGCAAAATTTTGTTTGAGATGTCATGGACACATATTCCCACAAATAATTCACGAAATCAACCCCCCACCCCACCCCCACCCCCACCCCAAAACAAAAAACACTCACGAACGCGGTTTGTATCTCTCACACACACCCACGTAGGTGGGGGACGTGCAGGAAGAGAAGAGGTGCATGCATGGCGCACGTACTCCTGTCTCTTTCCCAACCACACCCGCGCGGGTACACGGTGGAGCTCAATTTCTGTATGAAAAAGGCAGCCCACGTGGTAATTTGGCGCGTGTACTGGTTGCCCACTTGGTGGAGGGAGGATCGTCTACCACGGGTGAACAAACAAATTGCGACTTGACGTGTTATGTTAAAAGAAGAGGCAAACCATGTGGGGCCTACCTTAGAGGCAAGACTTTTGATGTGTCCCGTCAACTTGCAGAACAAGGAGAAGCTTGCTTAGTATGTCGTCTCCCCCGCCCACGGGCGCGGTGGCTCGCAGGATGAGGTGAAGCTTGCTCTGCCTTACGCCCGCTCCCTCGCCCATGCGCGCGGTGGCTCGCAGGACGAGGAGAAAAATTTACTACTCCCTCCGTTTACTCCACGCCCCTACTACCTTGGTTATAGAGATTATATCATATTGTTTGTAATATATATGTCCTTTAGTAGATTTCAATATGAACTACTAGTACTCCAAACACTGATGTATATAGACGTATTTTAGAGTGTAGATTCACTCATTTTTCTCCGTATGTAGCACTCTCCCTCGCCCCTTGACCCTCGCCCACGTGGTGGACGTGCAGCAATTCATTCGGTCTCATATAGCCAGAACGATATATACTGCACTACCATTATTGCTTGACTTCCCGAAGAGGCGAAGAGCCAATCGCAAGGTTAATATTTTGGAGATGCCAAGCGCAAGGTTATAGGAGAACGAGTAGTAGGTGCCACGTCATTTATAAATAAAGTTTTTTTTCATCAGTGGCACGTACGCAATATGATAGGTTCATATGGAGAGAAAAGGAAACCGCTCCACTATGTACATAGTCAGGACGGGCCAGCCTACACGGTTGCTTGCTGTGGTTGCTCTCTTCACACTCTCTCGCAGAAAACGAATGTGGCCACATGTCTAACATCCCGGCGGATCACATCCGCTTGGGGAAGGGATGGATGCTTAGTGTAGATGCGGTGGCCGTCACCGACGGTGAAAACCCACTGTCGGCACGTCCCGATCAAGGGTCCCCGCCGTTATCTCTCACAAAGCCGGTGAGGTTGCCTTCGTCCCTTGGTCACTACCGCGACGTGGGCAGTTGCCGCCTCCCGCCGCCCTCCTCAAGGTTGACCTACGTCCCTCAGGTACAACTCCCTTTACAGCCGGCTTGCACCACTGCTCCTGCTGCCCACATCACTCCCTGTGGATATTTCTCTACTTCTTTGCCCCGCACATACCTCTACTGGCTTCTATGTACTGTATTTGTGATGAGTTTATGTCTCATCAACTAGTCCCAGTAATCTTATTCTAATCACGCTTCTTCAATTTCTTTGCCACAGGGATGCTCATCTCGATTTTGGTGAAACTGCACAAAATGATTCGATGGTCAAAAGGTTGCAAACTTCATTTATTAGGAAGCTCGAACGTTGCCAGCAAATTGATGGCTGGTCAGGGTTCACGGTTCAAGGGCTAGGGACTGCATGGATCATTTTTTTCTTTAGCTGCCTCTGTTCCAAAATAAGTGTCAACTTTAGTAGTAGTACAACTTTGTACTAAAGTTTGGACAAAGTTGAGACACTTATTTTGGAACGGAGGAGTATATATTTGCTATGATCATCAATCATTGAGATGCAATAACATGCATGTTAGTCTCCTTTGTATTTGATGAAATGTTGCAACGGGCAACCTTGGACATAAGATACATGTAATGAAGCTGGAAGCTTCATAGCATTGTACAAATTTATCTCGCTGATAAATTACAGTACGTACTGTACTAGTACTTCCTCCGTTCCTAAATATAAGTCTTTGTAGAGATTTCACCATGAACCACATGCGGATGTATATAGATGCATTTTAAGTGTAGATTCATTCATTTTGTTCCGTATGTACTTCACCTAGTGGAATCTCTACAAAGACTTATCTACTAGTAATAGCTAGGCCCCACTACTAGGAATTCTCTATCCTCTCCTTGAGCCACATCATCAAAATTGATGTAGCCATTAGATGAATTAAATCACTCCATAATAGCCGTCTGATCTAGACGTTGAGAGGCTCCGCACTAAGCCACATGCAAGCATGCAGAAATACCATGGCACATGCATGTGAGTGGGTTTTAAATCACATCAACATGTCTGCATGCAAGCATGCACCGATATCATGCATGTAAGTGAGCTTTTAAGTCCCATTAACATGTCAAAAAGAAAAATATAATCCCATTATGCAGTAGGAGCTGGCTGATCTTTTTTCCTTACATGGGATGATCTAAATGATGATGGGAGTTTATTTAGTTCGGCTACCACATTTTTCATGCGGTTATAGAGTTTTTTTTAGTTCTATGAAATCGATAATTTTGCGCAATGAGATATACCGCTGTTCCGCGGCAACGCGCGGGGACTCATCTAGTAATATTTAGGAACGGAGAGAGTACTATGTAAAGAGTTAGGTGCCGCACGGTGATAGTGTGAGGTGGGCCATGTAATCACTGAGCCTGCGTGTTTTCACTGCTCTTGCACTCCTCCGCTGTAAGAATGGAGAAAATTGTAATCTAGTACGCCAAAAGCGTGGGACATCCAGCAGTCCTACCACCTCAGTAATAAAGACCAATGAGCCGTCAAATCACATAGACCCAGCAGTAAGTTGGACGGACGAAGCAACCATCACTCTTGCGCCAGTGAGAGGTCGCGTCCGCTCTGCCCGGGCATGAATGCAGCACCGATTCTTTGGAGCGGCACTGACCGTTTCGAGCGGGAAGCGCGCGCGGGCGATGGAGGGGCTTTGGGTGGGCCAGGCTGGTCAGAAGCGGGCGTGGCAGATGTCAGCATGTCCCTACCGGACACGCCTGCAAATGAGAGGATGCACCGACTCTCGCGGCTAAAATCGTACACTACACACCATCTCTCTGTAGGAGTAGGTCGATCTGTCGCACTCTCTAACACACACATCTTTGTTAAACACACACGCACACGCACGCACCTTGGTCCCGTTGCACCTTCTAACGTGACTTATTACACCTAGACGGAGGGAGTAGTAAGTATACGAGATACGGTGGCACACCGACTTAATTCAATACAAGTGCCCAAAATTTGTGTGCATGTTATAATAAGGATTCACTTAAAATAGTACGTGAGCTAACAGAGGGATCAATTGGACAGTGTTCGAGCAGTAGCGAGATGTGTGAGGTAAGATACACCGCTGGCGCTTTTAATTTTTCTTATTAATTTGTTTGTTTCACCCTCTGACTGGTGGGACCCAATGTACTACGTTGAGAGAGGTAAGGTGACTAAGGCTGCATTATTTCTGCACCACTGTGGATAGTCTTACCACCAAAGCCACATGACACGATTATGATTGAAATCCCAATGACTCCCACACACATAAAAAAAACGGCATGCTTGTCACACGAATGCAGGAATGTATAAAAGGTTATTTTCCTCTCATTGAACATAATGGGAGGGTTGTGTAGCTGGTTAGCCAGTTCGCTCATCAAACTTGAGGTCTCGGGTTCGATAACTACACTTGAGCATAATCCTTGCCAGGAGGATTCTTTGACTGGTCAAAATGTTTTCTAGGGTTTGCACGCTTCACACTCTCTCTCCAGTATATATATACACGCTGGAGCCTCAGCGCTTGTAGTTGCTCTCTTCACACTCTCTCGCCCTCTCTCGCTGGAGCCTCAGCGCTTGTAGTTGCTCTCTTCACACTCTCTCGCCCTCTCCAGATCTAAACAAGACTTTGTTGGCCTCTCTCTCTCCCCTCATTGCTGCTCAAATAGCCGGCAGGATCCGTCCGCCGGGAAGGGAAGGAGGCTTAACGCTGTCGCCATCGGCGAGGGAGGGAATCCACTACCGGCGCAGCTGTTCACTTTCCACCCAGTGGCAGCGCGGGAGGGCCTCCGACCCCTTCTTCTTTGCCGTTGTCCCGTCGCCCACCGAACCATGCCCCAAGAACCTTAAGGTATAATTTACTTACTCCACATGCATTGCTCTAGCTGCATGTATACCATGAATCTAGGACGTGGTTCAAAGAGGAAAGGAGTGGGGTAAAGTAGTGGGAAAAGTTGTACTCCCTCCGTTCCTAAATATAAGTCTTTGTAGAGATTTTACTTGGACTAAATATGGAGCAAAATGAATGAATCTACACTCTAAAATGCATCTATATACATCCGTATGTGGTTCATAGTGGAATCTTTACAAAGACTTATATTTAGGAACGGAGGAAGTATATAGCATGAATCTAGGATGTGGTTCAAAGAGGAAATGAAGGGGGAAAGTTGTATAGCATGAATCTAGGACGTGGTTCAAAGAGGAAAGGAATGTGGGAAAGTAGTGGGGAAAGTTGTATCGCATAAATCTAGGACGTGGTTCAAAGAGGAAAGGAAGGGGCGAAAGTACTAGTTCAAAAAGGAAAGGAAGGGATAAGGCTGTAGAGTTTGAGCAGGACTAGATTTGCTGCGCTCACATAGGGAAACGTGTCTAAAGATAACAAAACTGGGACCAACACAAATATGTTCCTTGGTTGTTTGTTCTTTGTTGCAACAGACTGTGCATGACCACAGTACATCGGTAGATGCACATGGTGCTGGTGCGTCCACTGTCCCGTGCAACTCATTAGCTGTTGTTAATCTAAGGCCCTGTTTGGTTAAAACTCCATAGTCCCTACCTGCTTGGTTCGAGGGACTAAACATGGACTAGAGGTTATTAAATGACATGCTAAAAGACCATGTTACCCCTAGTAATGAACTAATAGAAACAAGGTGCGATGCGTGGCAGGGGCAACTGTTGGAAAAAGTCCCAAAAGACTCCCTCGGGTCTTCTTTCTTTAGTCCCAAATGCCCACTTTTAGTCCCTAAAAGTCCCTCCTGTTTGGTTTAGATGGGACTGACACAGAGTTTTTTTAGTCCCTACACCAAAATGTCCCTGTAAACAAACACCCTCTAATAATGCCGCTGGAAAATTGATGCAATGCCACAGTTAAAACAAAATTACATGTTTAACGAATTTTATTGTTAATACAATCTCTATGTTAATATTAATCAATGCCCCCGTTTGAGAAATGCTACTGTCTTACTTTCTTTCCCATTTAGATAAGGTAGATGCTTCTTTTTGTTGGCTTCTGTGTCATCCACCGTTATTGACCACTAATTGTTTTCTTTGCACCTCTGTGTAAACAGGGTTATCTACTTCACCTCGTTGCCATTGTGACCTTTTGTTGCACTGCACAAAACACTTTTGTTTTAAGAGTGTTTTATAGAGTTCAACCAAAATGTCACACCGACAACGTTGCTTGATTGCTTGATCTTAGTGGAACTGCACAAGAGGAGATCTTACTTCCTATCCGTTAAGGCGAATTTGGTTCAGATCTTCTTCTTGTGAGTTGTTTGAATTCTGCATCATGAGAGGTCAGTACTAGCCTTCTTTCACATGATTCTGCAGTGTGCTTTCATATGTTGTGCGACTTGTACGATAATGTTGCTTGATTTTAGTGAACTGCACAAATGGAGACAAGACTTCCAATCTGTATGTGCACCGTAATATCCCATTGAGGTAAGATAAGGATATTTCACAACTGCTGGCCTGTATTTTGCCACTTTCATCAGAAAATTAAGTTTAGTACTATACTTGTGCTCCCTAATTAACATGCCAAATCTTACATTGAAGGCGAAGCTTGTCTGTTATTGAACCAAGTGATGAAGGGAAGAACAAGTGAAAAAAACAAAATCAACTCCGGTCTGTAATGAAGCCTTCGAACTGTGATGACACAAGTAATGATATAGTTTTGCATCTTAATTTATTGCTATGGATGGAACGAGCAATTGTTTTGCCACTGATTTGATGCCATACGTAATTATCTCTACTTGTGCAAACAGGGATCTTCTTTGAAGATACCATATATTTTAGTGGAACTGCACAAGAATATGTTGGAAACATTTAACTAATCGAGGAGTATATAGTAAGAATGGCCACCCCCGTAGATAGCAATAGATGGTTCCGGAGAAGTGCTTCATCTGTATGCTCTACACAATCAGCCTCCTGACAAAGGTTGGTACTCGCGCACTGATTTCATCCATATGATTGAGCTTTGTCATCTCTATTGGTGTTGTGCTACTGTTTAGATACTGTCATGAAAAAGTGGTATTGTCCTTGAGAAGTGCTTCATCTGTGTTGTTTTAAATATTTCCTTTCCTTTTTTTCGAGCAAACATGGATGCTAGCATTTAGTAGTCCTCTTGTCTTTGCACAACAGGATCATCTTCCTCTGAAGAAGAATATGGAGTACGTGAAGTGACTAGTTCCGATTATGCCAGGATGAAGAAGCCCTGTCTATCTTCTCATCAGAAGGAGCAGTTGAAGGATGGTTACATTACTCCCCACAAGACCAAACTAACTTCAGCTCAGAAGGACTGACAAATCTCCATTTTTTTGTTGTGATGCGCGAGTACAATGTTGTTCTAGGATTCTTTCTGGTGAGTTCCATTTTCTAAAAGTGTGCTCTACATGGACCATGTATGTGCCTGTTGAAACTGTCAAATCATAGTACAGTTTGCTTTATACTAATCACTTTTTTTGTATTTGTGCAAACAGGGGTGCTCAGCTTGATTTCGATGGGAACTGCACAAAATGTTCATGAATACATCGAATCATTCATTTCCACCACATGAAAGGAGGTGCCGATAAGTTCAAGGCATTGCAACATATAAGGGTGAAATCATACAAGCTACGTGCGAATTTGGTTGATTTTGGTGGAACTGCACAAAAAGAACAGCTGGTTCATTTAGCACGAGGTGCCATGTCAATGTCCGAACTGATGGCAAACCCTGCCCACTCCACAATCGTAGGCATTTGATATTTTGGAATGGGACAACCTTGTCAAATTTTGCTCATTGATTTTAGCAAGACATGCGTTTGATATTTTCGAATGGGACGCCCTTTCTGTCGCAAGCGTCGATCATTTTTTTTCTTTATTCTTTAGTTGTGAAGTAAATATTGCCTCGACATGTGAGTCATTGAGATGCATACTCATCGATTGTTTTGAATGTTTTCTATGAATTGCCGTGCCTGTGTGTTTGATTGCAATGTCTGAAACGCTAAAAGCTGCTCAAACTCTTTGTACTCCTTCATTCCTTTTTACTTCGCACATTGTGAATGTGCATACTTTTCAGATACGTTGGTCAAAGTAGAGATACTTTGACTGCAGATAAAACTTGTATGCAGACTAGAAAGGACCGGAGGAGTACATGTGAAACTGCTGCAAACGAGGTGATCACCACAGGAATAATGCTAGTACGTATTGTTTTGCATGTTCATCCAATGCCAGTGATACAGGAATTCGAACTAATCGAAATAAATTCATTAATACATGGTCGGATTTCATACAAACATGCAGGATTTCATTACATTTCATACATTCTTCAACTAAAAAGGGGTGCGCTGGAGGTATAATTAATTAACCGAAGCTACCCACCTGTGTCCCGCTGAGCCGAACAGAAGCTTCAGTGAATTAACTGCAGGTGCAGTTGCGTAACTGACATGTGGCCTGTTGGGCCCACGTGTCAGTCAGCTAACTTCACCAGCAGTTAAGTAGAAGCAGCGTTCTTCTCTAGCGCAGCTCTCCGACTCCACGTCGCCGCCAAGAAGCTAACCGGCTGTCAATGGTCAACCCGCCTAGCTTGGCTTCAACCGGAGGGTAGCAGCGGTGGCCTTACTTGGACCCGAGCGGCGGCGACCTACCGTGTTCTACTCTTCCTTGTTTTCTATGTGGCGCGGCCTGGTTGGCAGCGGGGAGGGGCCTCGGCGGAGCCGGTGCTACGTCTTGAGCTTGCGTTGGTTTTCCTTGAAGAGGAGAGGGAGATGCAGCAAGTGTAGCGTAAGTATTTCCCTCAGTTTTTGAGAACCAAGGTATCAATCCAGTAGGAGGCATCTCAAAAGTCCCACGCACCTACACAAACAAACTGAGAACTCACAACCAACGCAATAAAGGGGTTGTCAATCCCTTCACGGCCACTTGCGAAAGTGAGATCTAATAAAGATAGTATGATAAGATAAATATATTTTTGGTATTTTATAATATAGATGCCAAAAAGTAGAGATGCAAATAAAAATAAATTGGGAGCAAATATGATAAGAGATAGACCCGGGGGCCATAGGTTTCACAAGTGGCTTCTCTCAAGATAGCATAAGTATTACGGTGGGTGAACAAATTACTGTCGAGCAATTGATAGAAAAGCGCATAGTTATGAGATTATCTAGGCATGATCATGTATATAGGCATCACGTCCATAACAAGTAGACCGACTCCTGCCTGCATCTACTACTATTACTCCACACATCGACAGCTATCCAGCATGCATCTAGAGTATTAAGTTCATAAGAACAGAGTAACGATTAAGCAAGATGACATGATGTAGAGGATAAACTCATGCAATATGATATAAACCCCATCTTGTTATCCTCGATGGCAACAATACAATACGTGCCTTGCAACCCTTTACATCCACCGGGTAAGGACACCACAAGATTGAACCCAAAGCTAAGCACTTCTCCCATGGCAAGAAAGACCAATCTAGTAGGCCAAACTAAACTGATAATTCGAAGAGACTTGCAAAGATAACTTAATCATACATCAAAGAATTCAGAGAAGATTCAAATATTATTCATAGATAAACTTGATCATAAACCCACAATTCATCGGATCTCAACAAACACACCGCAAAAAGAGTTTACATCGAATAGATCTCCACAAGAGAGGGGGAGAACATTGTATTGAGATCCAAAAAGAGAGAAGAAGCCATCTAGCTAATAACTATGGACCCGTAGGTCTGCGGTAAACTACTCACAACTCATAGGAGGGGCTAGGATGTTGATGTAGAAGCCCTCCATGGTTGATTCCCCCTCTGGCAGAGTGCCGGCAAGGGCTCCAAGATGAGATCTCGCGGATACAGAAGGTTACGGCGGTGGAAATTGTGTTTCGTGGTGCCCCTGGATGTTTTCTGGGTACGTAGGTATATATAGGAAGAAGAAGTACGTCGGTGGCCGCCCGAGGGGCCCACGAGACAGGGGTGTGCCCTATAGGGGGGGGGGCGCCCTCCTATCTCGTGGAGGCCTCTGCTACTTCTTGACTAGCACTCCAAGTCCTCTGGATCACGTTTGTTCCAAAAATCACGCTCCCGAAGGTTTCATTCCATTTGGACTCCGTTTGATATTCCTTTTCTTCGAAATACTGAAATAGGCAAAAAACATCAATATGGGTTGGGCCTCCGGTTAGTAGGTTAGTCCCAAAAATGATATAAATGTGTAAAATAAATCCCATAAACATCCAAAAGGGGTAATATAATAGCATGGAACAATAAAAAATTATAGATACGTTGGAGACGTATCAAGCATCCCCAAGCTTAATTCCTGCTCGTCCTCGAGTAGGTAAAGGATAAAAGAGAATTTTTGATGTGGAATGCTACCTAGCATAATTCATAATGTAATTTTCTTTATTGTGGCATGAATGTTCAGATCCAAATGAATACAAAATAAAAGTTCATATTGATAAAAGAAATAGTAATACTTCAAGCATACTAATCAAAGTAATCATGTCTTCTCAAAATAGCATGGCAAAAGAAAGTTCATCCCTACAAAATCATATAGTTAGGCTATGCTTTATTTTCGTTACACAAAGATGTTTCCAACTTCTATACCCCCGATGACAAGCCAAGAAATTGTTTCATACTTAAATAATCTCAAACTTTTTCAACCTTCACGCAATACATGAGCGTGAGCCATGGATATAGCACTATGGATGGAATAGAATATGATGATGGGGATTGTGTGGAGAAGACAAAAAAGGAGAAAGTCTCACATTGACGAGGATAATCAACGGGCTATGGAGATGCCCATCAATTGATGTCAACATGAGGAGTAGGGATTGCCATGCAACGGATGCACTAGAGCTATAAATGAATGCTCAACAAAAGAAAACTAGTGGGTGTGCATCCAACTTGCTTGGTCATGAAGACCTAGGGCATTTGAGGAAGCCCATCGTAGGAATATACAAGCCAAGTTCTATAATGAAAAATTCCCACTAGTATGAAAAATACAACTTATGAGACTCGCTATATGAAAAACATGGTGCTACTTTGAAGCACAATATATGAGACTCACTACATGAAGAACAAGGTGCTACTTTGAAGCACAAGTGTGGAAAAAGAGATAGTAACATTGCCTTATTTATTTATTTTCTTTTTTTGGGCCTTTTTTTTTCTTTTTGGCCTTTCTCTTTTTTTTGATTGGGCAATGCTCTAATAATGATGATCATCACACTTCTATTGATTACAACATAAGGATTACAACTCGAAACTAGAACAAGATATGACTCTATATGAATGCCTCGTGATGTACGGGATGGTGCAATGAATCAAGACTGACATGTATGAAAAATAATGCATGGTGGCTTTGCCACAAATACGATGTAAACTACATGATCATGCAATGGCAATATGACAAAAGTAAAGTATGTCATGATGATGATGAACGGAACGGTGGAAAGTTGCATGGCAATATATCTCGAATGGTTATGGAAATGCCATAATAGGTAGGTATGGTGGCTGTTTTAGGAAGATATAGGGAGGTTTATGTGTGATAGAGCGATCGTATCACGGGTTTGGATGCACCGCGAAATTTGCACCAACTCTCAAGGTGAGAAAGGGCAATGCACGTGCATCAAGAGGCTAGCAAAGGCGGAAAGGTAAAAGTGCGTATAATCCATGGACTCAACATTAGTCAAAAGAACTCATATACTTATTGCAAAAATTTAGAAGTCATCAAAATCAAGTACTACGCGCATGCTCCTAGGGGGATAGATTGGTAGGAAAAGACCATCGCTCGTCCCCGACCGCCACTCATAAGGATGCACAAGCCAGGTACACTTCATGTTTCAAATTTGTTACACAACTTTAACCATACGTGCATGCTATGGGACTTGCTAACTTCAACACAAGCATTCTTTAAATTCATAGTCACCCAACTAGCATGACTTTAATATCACTACCTCCGTATCTCAAAACAATTATCAAGTATCAAATTGATCATAGCATCCAATTCACTTCCTATGATAGTTTTTATTATACCCAACTTGGATGTCTACCATTCTAGGACCAATTTTATGACCATAACAAATACCATGCTGTTGTAAAGACTCTGAAAATAATATAAGTGAAGCATGAGAGACTAGCAATTTCTTCAAAATTAAGACACCACCGTGCTCTAAAAGATATAAGTGAAGCACTAGAGCAAAAACTATCAAGCTCAAAAGATATAAGTGAAGCACATAGAGTATTCTAGCAAATTCTAATCAAATAGGCTTCTCCCAAATGGTGTATACAGCAAGGATGATTGTGGTAAACTAAAAAGCAAAGACTAATATAATACACGACGCTCCAAGCAAAACACTTATCATGTGGTGAATAAAAATATAGCTCCAAGTAAAGTTACCAATGAACGAGGACGAAGGAGGGGATGCCTTCCCGGGGCATCCCCAAGCTTAGTCTTTTGGCTATTCTTGAATGTCTTGGGGTGCCTTGGGAATCCCCAAGATTAGGCTCTTGCCACCCTTTATTCCATAGTCCATAAAAGCTATACCCAAAACATGAAAACTTCACAACACAAAACTCAACAAGAAATCTTATAAGATCAGTTAGTGAAAGAAAACAAAACCACCACATAAGGTACTGCAATGAACTCATTATTTATTTAATTTGGTGTTAAACCTACTGTATTCCAACTTCTCTATGGATTATAAACTATTTTATTGGCCATAGATTCATCAAAATAAGCAAACAACACACGAAAAACAGAATCTGTCAAAAACAGAACAGTCTGTAGTAATCTGTAAGTAACGCAAACTTATGGAACTCAAAAAATTCAGCCAAAATAGGAAGACCTAGGAAATTTGTTTATTGATCAGCAGCAATTGGAATCAATATTTTATCATGTTCTGGTGATTTTGAACAATTGTTTTCGTGAGCCAAAAGTTTCTGGAAATTACAGCAAGATCAAATAACTATCATCCATGAAGATCCTATAGGTTCTACTTGGCACAAACACTAATTAAAACATAAAACCACATCTAAACAGAAGGTAGATGGATTATTTATTCCTAAACAGAAAAAAAAACAAAAAACATAAAGAAAATTGGGTTGCCTCCCAACTAGCGCTATCGTTTAACGCCCCTAGCTAGGCATAAAAGCGAAGATAGATCTAACGAGTGCCATCTTTGGCACTAAACTCATAAGTAGCATGCATGATAGATTCATAAGGTAATTTAAATTTCTTTCTTGGAAAGTGCTCCATGCCTTTCTTTAATGGAAATTGGAATCTAATATTCCCTTCCTTCATATCAATAATCGCACCAATCGTTCTAAGGAAAGGTCTACCAAGAATAATAGGGCAAGAAAGATTGCAATCTATATCAAGAACGATAAAATCTACGGGTACCAAATTTCTATTTGCAACAATAAGAACATCATTGATCCTTCCCATAGGCTTTTTAATGGTGGAATCCGCAAGGTGGAAATTTAAAGAACAATCATCAAGATCATGGAAACCTAGAATATCACATAAAGTTTTCGAAATTGTGGAAACACTAGCACCCAAATCACACAAAGCAAAACACTCATAATCTTTAATCCTAATCTTTATAGTAGGTTCCCACTCATCATTAAGTTTTCTAGTAATAGAAACTTCCAAATTAAGTTTTTCATCATAAGATTGCATCAAGGCATCAACAATATGCTTGGTAAAAGCTTTGTTTTGACTATAAGCATGAGGAGAATTAACAACGGCTTGCAACAAGGAAATACAATCTTTTATAGAGCAATTATCATAATTAAATTCCTTGAAATCCGAGATAGTAGGTTCAACATTATTAGAAGTTGAAGATTCTTCAATCTCACTTTTACCAAATTTAACATTAAGATCTAAAGATTTCGAATTCTTAGGACACCTTTTAGGCAAAGTTGATTCATCATCAGTCCCATAATCATCAAAATTCATATTGCAAAACATAGATCTAATCGGAGACGCATCAATAACTTTAAGATCCTCATCATTATTTTTATGTAATTTTTCTGGTTTAGCGGCCATCTTATTGACTAAGGTGGCTTGCTTGTCAGAAATTTTGGCTATAGCATTTTCAAGCCGGGTAATTTGAGCATTAACACCATAGAATTCTTTATTCATATCGTCAAGCTCTTTGTTCATAAACCCCCAAAAAAATTTTGTTCCTTAAGATCTTTTCTAAAGAAATTATTATGCTCAAATTGCAAATTCATAAAGCTTCTAATATTTGATTCAATCTCATCCATCCTTCTGAGAAGGTGGTCAGGACCCTTAGGCGCAGCCATAAGGTCAAACAAGCAAACAAGCAAACAAGCACACAAAAGAAGGCAAGCGAAAAGAGAGGAGGAAATTGGGAAAGAGAGGGCGAATAAAACGGCAAGGGTGAAGTGGGGGAGAGGAAAACGAGAGGCAAAAGGCAAATAATGTAAATGCGAGGGAGATGGGTTTGTGATGGGTACTTGTTATGTCTTGACTTGAGCAAAGAACTCCCCGGCAACGGCGCCAGAAATCCTTCTTGCTACGTCTTGAGCTTTTGTTGGTTTTCCTCGAAGAGGAGAGGGTGATGCAGCAAGTGTAGCGTAAGTATTTCCCTCAGTTTTTGAGAACCAAGGAATCAATCCAGTAGGAGGCTTCTCAAAAGTCCCACGCACCTACACAAACAAACTGAGAACTCGCAACCAACGCAATAAAGGGGTTGTCAATCCCTTCACGGCCACTTTGAAAGTGAGATCTAATAAAGATAGTATGATAAGATAAATATATTTTTGGTATTTTATAATATAGATGCAAAAAGTAAAGATGCAAATAAAAGTAAATTGGGAGCAAATATGATAAGAGATAGACCCGGGGCCATAGGTTTCACTCATGGCCTCTCTCAAGATAGCATAAGTATTACGGTGGGTTAACAAATTCTTGTCGAGCAATTGATAGAAAAGCGCATAGTTATGAGATTATCTAGGCATGATCATGTATATAGGCATCACGTCCATAACAAGTAAACCGACTCTGCCTGCATCTACTACTATTACTCCACACATCGACCGCTATCCAAAGATGCATCTAGAGTATTAAGTTCATAAGAAAGAGTAACGATTAAGCAAGATGACATGATGTAGAGGGATAAACTCATGCAATATGATATAAACCCCATCTTGTTATCCTCGATGGCAACAATACAATACGTGCCTTGCAACCCTTTTCATCCTTTGGGTAAGGACACCGCAAGATTGAACCCAAAGCTAAGCACTTCTCCCATGGCAAGAAAGACCAATCTAGTAGGCCAAACTAAACTGATAATTCGAAGAGACTTGCAAAGATAACTTAATCATACATAAAAGAATTCAGAGAAGATTCAAATATTATTCATAGATAAACTTGATCATAAACCCACAATTCATTGGATCTCGACAAACACACTGCAAAAAGAGTTTACATCGAATAGATCTCCACAAGAGAGGGGGAGAACATTGTATTGAGATCCAAAAAGAGAGAAGAAGCCATCTAGCTAATAACTATTTACCCGTAGGTATGTGGTAAACAACTCACAACTCATCGGAGGGGCTAGGATGTTGATGTAGAAGCCCTCTGTGGTTGATTCCCCCTCCGGCAGAGTGCCGGCAAGGGCTCCAAGATGAGATCTCGCGGATACAGAAGGTTACGACGGTGGAAATTGTGTTTCGTGGTGCCCCTGGATGTTTTTGGGGTACGTAGGTATATATAGGAAGAAGAAGTACGTCGGTGGCCGCCCGAGGGGCCCACGAGACAGGGTGGTGCGCACTATAGTGGGGGGGCGCCCTCCTATCTCGCGGAGGCCTCGGCTGCTTCTTGACTTGCACTCCAAGTCCTCTGGATCACGTTTGTTCCGAAAAATCACGCTCCCGAAGGTTTCATTCCGTTTGGACTCAGTTTGATATTCCTTTTCTTTGAAATACTGAAATAGGCAAAAAAACAACAATATGGGCTAGGCCTCTGGTTAGTAGGTTAGTCCCAAAAATGATATAAATGTGTAAAATAAAGCCCATAAACATCCAAAAGGGGTAATATAATAGCATGGAACAATAAAAAATTATAGATACGTTGGAGACGTATCAGCCGGCGATGTCCTCTGTCTCGTTGCCGGCGGGCAGCACCTCAGCGGAGCGGTGGAAATCCTCCCCCACGTTGCCGGCAGGGTGGGGCCTCGGCTGAGCCGGCAATGTCCTCTGCCTCATCGACGCCAGCGGAGCGGGAACTCGTCGGAGCCGGCATCGTCCTCTGCCTCGTCCTCGGTCTCGCCAAATAGCGCCTCGCCCACTTCATCGCCCTCTTTGCTAGCCTCTTTGTAGGCGGCCGCAGCCTCCGCCACCCGCATGCGGTACCGCCAGCGCTCGAGGCGGCCCTTGCGGGCGGAGCGGTACGAGTAGAGCAGCGCCTCCTGCTCCGCGGCGATCTGCTCCTCCGCCTGCAGGTGCTCCTCGAGGAGATGGTGGTTGTAGGCGGCGTCGGCCTGCGCCTCTCGGAACTGCTCCTCACACATCTTCCTCACCCTATTAATATATTGGGCACGGGCCTCGCCGATGGTCATGGTGCAATGCACCGGAGAGGATGGTGCAGAGGAGGGGGTTGGCGCTGGATCGTCGACTACCATGTTCTCCATTGGGACGTCGTCGTCCTCCGGCTGCCTGCCGGCCAGCCGGTCGGCAGCAATGGCTGCCATCTCCTTGTGGTCCGTCGTCCGCCCGTCCCGAAGGGCGCTGGAGCGCGAGGAAGCCATGGTGGGCAGTAGTGGTGTGGACAGGAGAAAGGGAACGGATGCGGATGACTGTGGCTATGGCCGGCGTAGCAGTTTATATAGCAATTGTGGGTGGGCGGAGGGACGGACGTGTGGCGCCGGAGTAGCCGCCTCGGCAACCGCGTATCATTAATGTGGGCGGCAGATGGACGGACAGACGACACTTGTATCGTTTGAAGGCGGAGCAATCTCCTGCACCGGGAAGCGGGGCGGGCGGCGCTGACTTTTTCAGGCGGAAAGCGCGCGCGGGTGAGGAGATGACAATGGGGACCCACCAGGTCCATAGCCTCACGTACGCAAGTGCCTCCTTATTATATTTATATATATATATACATACATATATAGAGGACAACACTATTCTAATCCCAGGATTAGAATAGTTATTTGGATCACAACTCCCTATATAGGAGTCGCGGTGGTGTTCCCAACCTCCCGGATTGGATCGGTAGATGGCAAAAAAAAAAAGATCTCCCATGATCCCCATCCCCGCCTCGATCCCCACCTTCCTCGGCCCCCACCATCCCCATCCCGCTCAATCCCCACCTTCCCGCCTCCACGAATACCGCCGGCCCACAGTGCCGGCAAGACTCCCGCCTGCCGGCAAATCCGGCCCGTCGTCGCCCCTCCCCAATCCCGATGTACCTCCCGCCGCTAGTCGCTCGGCCCGTCGCCGCCCGGACCACAGCGCCTCCCGCCGCGGTCGCTCGGCCCGTCGCCGCCCGGACCACATCGCGCCTCGGCTGTCGGCCACTCGGGCCCGTCGGCGTGCTACTCCGCCGCCGCCCTAGCACGATGGTGCCCTCCTCTCCTAGTTCCTCCTGCCTCGGCGATGCGTGCGTCGCCAACCACCTGAGTTCCCACGCGGCTGCCGCACCATCCTCGCCTCTGGTCCAGCCACCGCCCGCCCCTCGCGTTCCCCTCGGCAGGCCGCAACACGCCCGACCTCCTCCGCCATATGCCCCCAACCTCCGCCAACTCCATTACCGCTGTCGCGTGCCACCCTACCACCGCTGCCGGTTACGCTTTACGCTGCTCTCCCGCCGCCACGGTTGCCGCTCCTTCCGACGGAGTCACTTGCGATCTCGCCACTGCATCATAACTCTGGATCTGCGCCAATGCCAACATCCTCCCATGCGCTCCGGGCACCTCTCAAGGCCGGTCAAGTTCTTGACGAGGGTGGATGTGGCCACCTGCTCCTTTTCGTAGTTGCTCCTGCATACCGCATCACCTATTCGTCATCTCCACTTAGCCAATTTTTGTGCCTTCGTTGCAACCCAGTAGGTTGCTACACAAACTAGTGTTTTCTTTCAGTAACGATCCAGCAGGTGTTCATACTACTCACAAAACTCCTCTCTATTTATTCCAACAAATTATGAATTTAAAGTTGAAGTTTTACAAAGCAAATGGAACAATATACTTACTACGCCATAATTCTATATAGTCTGAATCCTTTCCATCCATCTATTCTTATTTCTGTGTGTGTGCAGATGCGGCATGTTCTGAATTTTGAATCTTGTCTCCTTTAGTAATCCTCGCAGCCACCACTTCAAAATTTAGATTATTATAGAAAACCAGGAAGTCCAAATTAAAAAGATGAAGAAGTTCGATGACTATAGAAAACTCAGATTTTCCTCGTTATTAAAGAATGGAAACAAAGAAGTTCAAAAATAAAATAACAAGAAGTTCAACTTTTAAAAATAGGGCGCTTCAAAATTTCATAAAAAAAAAGATTAAGAAAAAAAATCAGGAAGTCCAAATTAAAAAGATGGAGAAGTTCGATGATTATAGAAAACTCAGATTTTCCTCATTATTAAAGAATGGAAACAAGAAGTTCAACTTTTAAAAAGTAGAGCGCTTCAAAATTTCATAGAAAAAATTAAGAAATAAAACAAGGAAGTCCAAATAAAAAAAGATGTAGAAGTTTGATGATTATAGAAAACTCAGATTTATCTCGTTATTAAAGAATGGAAACAAGAAGTTCAAAAATAAAATAACTTCTAAAAAATTTGTTGCTAGAAGTTCAAGTGCTCTGTCCGGGGAAGTTCAAAAAATTCTTGTGAGAGAGGTTGAACAAAAGTACATGACAGAAATTCAAGATGAAAATAGCGGGAAGTTCAACTACTACATTAAATGCGTTTCAGATAGGAAAATAAGAATAGAAAACAAAAAGCTTCGAGATGTGTAGTGTGAGATGTCCGACCTTCAGTTACATGTAAAAAACAGGAAAAAAAAGACGTTGTTTTACGCATTCAAAAATATATTTTGAACCGTTGCGAGTATGAAAAACTTATCAACACAAAAAAGTTGCGTGTTTTTAATAGCTTTCCATCGGTATATCATTTGCTCAATTACGTTAAGTGGTTTGAGAATTACGGGCGAAAAACATCACGTCAAAAAACAGAGTGAAGTTCAAACGGACATGCTCCAGAAGTTCAACTACTTCACGCAGTGCATTTCCGTTCATGATGAATGCAGAAATCATGATCTCGCCATTTTCTAATTTACCTCAAAATGACGGTAATATCATTTGTGTAAGTTCAAGTCCTTGGTCGGAGAAAGTTCAAAAAATTATTGTGAGAGACGTTTGTACAAAAGGAATATTATTTGTGTAACACTTACGAATGGATGAGAAAATTACAAACAAAAATACGTCCCAGAAGTTCAACATGAAAACAACAGGAAGTTCAACTACTACGCTAAATGAATTTCAGATGAAAAACTTTCAAAATCGTCGCGAGTATGAAAAAATGATCAACACGGGAAAGTTGCGTGTTTACAGCAGCTTTCCATCGGTATATCACCCGCTCAATTCCCGTGAGTGGGATGGAGAGCTACGAGCAGTGGATGAAGATCTACGAGCAAAAAAATCACGTGAAAAACAGAGTGAAATTCAGGTACACGCACCGAGAAGTTCAGGTTCTTCACGCGGTGCATTCTCGAAGAATCTGTTTCGCAGTAGAGGTAGAACGTATGATCCCTTTGTTTTTGTAATTACTTGAAAACGGCTAGGAATCATAGAAAACCATCAACATGAAAAAGTTTTGCATTTTCCGTAGCTTTTCAACGGTATATTATTTGCCCCATTCCGATAAAGTTTGTAGAAATTATGGTGAAAATACGTTTTTTGCCATTTTTGAAACTGAATTAAAACCGTAAAGAATTGGGAGAAACAATACATACCAAAAAGTTTCACATTTGTTCAAGCTTTCCAACGCCATATCATTTGCTGCATTCCGACGGACGGTTAAAAAATTATCTCAAAAATTCGAACTCGATAGGACTTGGACCATTTTCTAAATTACTCTTAAACCATTCAAAATTAGAAAAAAAAACTTTCAAGATGAAAAATTAGCACATTTTCATAAGCTTTCCAACTCCATATCATATGCCTCCATTGGACTAGCCGTTTAGAAATGACATTAAAAAATGAACTCAGCTGTTCGGTTTACGAAATTTTACGTTTTTTCAAATTACTCTTTAACGATAGGGAATTAGAAAAAACTTTCAACATGTGGAAGGAGCAGTTTTGCAGCAGCTTACCAACGCCATATTACTTGCCTCATTCCGATAAACGATTTAGAAATGCAATCGAAATTACGATTCACGTTTTTTGTGTGAAGAAAAAACGGTTTTCAAAACTGCTCTTAATCCGCTTACATTTTGCGAAAAATTTAACTTGGGTCATGATACTCATGTCCATACCTTTCCAACGGTATATAGCAAGCCCTATTTGGGCAATG
This sequence comes from Aegilops longissima, assembly GCA_021605205.1. Classification (NCBI taxonomy): domain Eukaryota; kingdom Viridiplantae; phylum Streptophyta; class Magnoliopsida; order Poales; family Poaceae; genus Aegilops; species Aegilops longissima. The sequence continues at coordinate 87,298,740 of CM038681.1, forward strand.
TTGCGGGAAGTTCAACCTAGCACAGGGGGAAGTTCAGGTCGAACAACTCAGGCAGTAAAATCGCAAAAAACGCGAGTTCTTCACGACCCGAGTGCAATATCCGCCTATGAGCGAGATTCCTATCTAAAATGAGTATTTAGTTGCTAAAAATCATTTCAAGATTACACTTACATCACATGGAACACGACTAACCAGAAAAACTCGCGGTAGAAGGCACGGTTGCGAAGATAGCCCGAAGGTCGGGTTCGTACAGAGAGAAGTTCAGGCGCGCGTACAAACAAAAATACGTCACAGAAGTTCAACGTGAAAACAACATGAAGTTCAACTACTATGCTGGATGAATTTCAGATGAAAAACATTTAAAATCGTTGCGAGTATGAAAAAACGATCAACACGGGAAAGTTATGTGCTTAGCGAGCTTTCCACGGTATATCGATTGCTCAATTCCGTGAGTGGATGGAGAGTTCTGAGCAGTGGATGGAGACCTACGAGCAAAAAATCACGTGAAAAACAGAGTGAAGTTCAGGTACACGCGTCGAGAAGTTCAGGTTCTTCACGCGGTGCATTTTTGAAGAATCTGTTTCACGATGGAGCAGAACGAATGATCTCGCCATTTTCGCAATTACTTGAAAACGTCTATAAATCAGAGAAAACCATTAACATGAAAAAGTTTCGCATTTTCCGTAGCTTTTCAGTGGTATATTATTTGCCCCATTTTGATAAAGTATGTAGAAATTATGCCAAAAATACGTGTTTAGCCATTTTCCAATTTGAATTAAAACTGTAAGGAATTAGGAGAAACAATGTATACGAAAAAGTTTTGCATTTTCTCAAGCTTTCCAACACCTTATTATTTGTTGCATTCGGCCGTACGGTTAAAAAATTATATCAAAAATACGAACTGGATGGAACTTGTACCGTTTTATGAATTACTTTTAAACCGTTCCAAATTAGAAAAAAACTTTTAACATGAAAAAGTAGCGCATTTTCACAAGCTTTCCAATTCCATATCATTTGCATTGAAATTACATTGAAAATACGAACTCGGCAGTTCGGTTTGGGAAATTTTACGATTTTCAAAATTACTCTTTATCTATAGGGAATTAGAGAAAACTTTCAACATGTCGAAGGATCGGTTTTACAGCAGCTTTCCAATGCTATATTATTTACCTCATTCCGATAAACGGTTTAGAAATGCGATCGAAAATACGATTCACGTTTTTTGTATGAAGAAAAAACGGTTTTCAAAACTGCTCTTAAACCGCTTACATTTTGCCAAAAAATTAACTTGGATCATGATATTGGTGTCCATAGCTTTCCAACGGTATATCGCAAGCCCCATTTGGACACCTTTTAGCTGAAGTTCAACCTAGTACTTGGGGAAGGTCAGGCGCGTTGCTCGGGAAGTTCATGTTGTGATCAGAATATTATTCTGATCCCGTGATCAGAATAGTGTGTGTCTATATATATATATATATATATATATATATATATATATATATATATATATATATATATATATATATATATATAACTATAATTTATTTTGCTTCCTCACGGTTTCGACATCACGGTCCCACACCATTGTCAACCTCCTGGAGTAGTCAATAAACGAGAGAATTGCACAAGAAGTGGCCGACAGCTGGGACCAAGCAGCTCGAGCAATATTTGTGTAGAGTTTTTTGATGTTTAGCCCACATATTAATTTTTCTCCTCTAAACAACAACGAAAACATCGCTGCAGGTATTAACTTGGTGGGCTGTGGCCCGTCTAGCCTGAGCCGGATATCCAGCCGGATATTAATTTTTTCAAGCTGAAAATGGCTAGCCCAGCTATACTTTTTTTTAGGAATACATGGCAAGGTTAAGTTGTTATTCTCCGCCCCGCTGGGCTGCAAATCTTTCCTAGGAGGGATGCATTAGGCTTAACAAGAAAATGGGCTTTAAGAATAATAAATGGATGTAATTGTAAAAACTGGGCAGTAACTATAAAAAAATGCACCAAACACGTGAATACTTTATAAATTATTATTTTTGGATATTGAAAATTTTAATTTCATTAATTGTTGCGAGCGCAATGTTTCGTTGGATTTTTAATCTGACTAGAAATGCACCAAACACGTGAATACTTTATAAATTTATATTGAAATTGTATTTAATCTGACTAGAAATTTCAGGATAAAAATATTTCGGATCCCATCAAAATGTGGGAAATTTAATTGAATTCTGTTTTGAATGGTTGGTTGAAATGGGTTGTACTTTTAACAAACTGTAAATGGGCTGTAGTAAATTCCATTAGAATTCAAAAATGGGCTACACATTCTTACAAATCTCAAATGGGCTATAAGTTCTCTGCCACACACTTCTGACCATACTAAGTTGATGCGTCCCCTAAAAAAATAGAGTTGACACGTATGCAAGGCTTTGTCAACTTATAGTCAACACACGGTTCTAGCAGCAGTGGCCGTTGGATGTCCATCCAACGGATGCCGTCTTCTTCTTCAATCTCGGATATTCTAGCTTCACCCGCCCAAAAATGATTCCCCCGACATCCGGGCGCACCGTTCGGAAGTCGACTGTGGGCCTACTAAGTTGACGTACCAAGGATTTGTCAACTTAGTCAATATAAACGATTCTAGCTGCAGTGACCGTACGATGTCCATCCAACGGCTGTCGTGCTTCTTCAACCTCTGGTCTTCTTGCTCCAGCTGCCCAAAGCAGCGCCGGTCGTGCCGCCTGCTCCTACCTCCCGTGGCCGGCTGTGCTGCCGCGGAGGCCTCACCGTCCCCTACTACTCCCACCGCTGGCCAGGCCATCCCTCCACTCACCCACACCCCCTGTTATTCTGCGGTGACGACAGCGTAGCCGAACCAGTGAATCCTCGTACTCCTCTCCGCGTGTGCATCCACTGCCGCGTCTTCCCCGGCTCCGTGTCGTCCCCTTCCTAGGCCTCGCCGTCGTCCACGGCTGTGGTGCTCTCGGCGCATCGTGGTCAACGTGGTCAAGGAACGACTTCCATCGGACGTGGACTGTACGTGGAGAGGCTGACAGCTGGGTCCACGGCAGCCGCAAGGAAGTGCCTCCTTATTACGCGCAAAATAATTATTCCTCCACCTGACAATGGGGACCCACCGGACGGGCCATCGTATTTTGCGAAAAAAATGATTCGCCCCCTGACTACTGGGACCCACGAGCTACATCTTCGCACGCAAGGAAGTGCGTCTGGGAAAAAAATGATTCACCCCCTGACTGCTGGGACCCACCAGCTACATCTTCGCACGCAAGGAAGTGCGTCCGAAAAAAAATGATCCGCCCCCCGACTGCTGGGACCCACCTGCTACACCAACGCATGCAAGGAAGTGCGTCTGGGCAAAAAAAAAACGATTCGCCCCCTGATTGCTGGGACCCAGCAGCTACACCTTCGCACGGAAGGAAGTGCGTCCGGGCAAAAAAAAACCAAAACGATTCGCCCCCCCTGACTGCTGGGACCCACCAGCTACATCTTCGCACGCAAGGAAGTGCGTCCGGACAAAAAAAACGATTCGCCCCCTGACTGCTGGGACCCACCAGCTACATCTTCGCACGCAAGGAAGTGGCTGACAGTCGGGACCCACCTGGTCGAAGCGTACGTAGGGTTGTCATTCTGGTCGCGAACGTGTACGTACATACTGGTCGTTGTAGAGGCGCGCACGTGTCGTAGTAGAGGCGCGCACGTAATATGTACACGTACATACAGCGGCCAGGGTGCAAGAAAGAAAATACGGCCACATATGTGTACATACGGGCGGGGCCTCGAACGCCTACTCGCGCATACGTACGGCCAGGGCTTGTGTACATGGCTGGGTCAGAACGGAGAAACAACGTCGTCGTCGTGTTCATGGGGAGGCAACGGAGTGCGTCGTGTTCATTGGGAGGCAACAAAGTGTGTCGTGTACATGGGGAGGCAACGGAATGCGTCGTGTTCATCGGGAGGCAACGGAACGCGTGGGAGCCAACCGGCTAGGTCGGAACGGAATGTGTGGTCCTGTTCATCGGGAGGACTTGGACGGAACAGGCGATGGAAACCAGGCCTGGCGTACCGCACAACGGAGGAAACGGACCTCCTACGTTCGGAACGGTATCCTGTTGATCGGGAGGGGTGTGGCGTACCGCAAAACGGAGGAAACGGACCTCCTATGGTTTAAACGGGGGTCCTGTTGATCGGGAGGGGTGTGGCGTACCGTAAAACGGATGAAACGGACCTCCTACGGTCGAAACGGGGGTGGAGGGGTGTGGCGTACCGCAAAACGGATGAAACGGACTTGTGTTGGAGCGCTACGGTCAAACGGAGGTCCTGTTCATCGGGAGGGTGTGGCGAACGCAAAACGGACTCCACGGATATTGTTCATCTCCACCGTCGACCTCCTCCACCTCCACGGGCTCCTGGTCATCCAGCCTCCACCGCGCTTACTCCACCGCTCTTGCTCAACCACCCTCCACCATCTACTGCTCATCCAGCCCTCCACACCACGGGTCCTGTTCAACCACCCTCCACGGGCACCCTCCACCATCTACTGCTCATCCAGCCCTCCACACCACGGGTCTGTTCAACCACCCTCCACGGGCACCCCTCCACCGTCTACTATTCATCCAGCCCTCCACCACACCACGGGGCTGTTAATCCAGAGGCAAACGCCACCGCCATTGCTCATCCAACCCCCGCAACGCCGCTCGCTCATCATCGAGGCAGCATCGACCGCTTAAGTTAGCAGCAGATGGCGAAGAATCGCCGATCGGGTTCGATTAACACCATCGATCGATCGCTCGGGTTCGAGAACGCGTAGCCTGTAGTGCAATCGCCGGGTTCGATTATAGCCCAATGCCTCGCTTCGGGTTGATTAGAGCTAACGCCGCACACACGCAGCGTCACGTACGAGAAACGCAGATCGCTTCGGTCCTCGACCTCCCACCGTAACCGCAACTCCCGAAATTCCCCCCTCGCTTCTACCACGGTTTTTCCGTCATGGACATCCCAAAGAATGTCATGCAACTGCGTCTCCGGCCCGCCCAGACGAAAAGCCCATTTTCTGTCAAGATTTTTGTCATAGAATTAGGTGCCCACCACATCTATGATGATACCGGGTTTTGTCACAATTATCGTCACTAAAGTGTCATATGTATGACAGAAAAAAATTTCGTTCGGCCCAAAATGTCACGGATGTACCTTTTTTTTGTAGTGCTTGTCACGGCGGCGACTCTCTTTGGAAGCAACATGAGTCCTGTACTGCCCCTTTGCTTGCATGCATAACAGAATCTTCATCTTGTCCTTCAGCTTCTTGGCCCACGAGGGCTCAGAGGAACGATGGGTATACCTAGCAGCACGGTCCTCAGCAACATCCTCTGCCTTAGCCTCCTCCTCATCAACATCCCTTCTAGCAGCAGACGCCTCCGCACGAGTAGTAGTGTTGGCCCACTTGGGCTTGACACGGAGACTGATGGACTCATGCCGAAACCAGTCTGGAGCAAGGAACTCATCACCAGGGAACAACTTCTCCCAAGTCTTGGAGATCAACAGAAACAGGTACGGTCCATAGATAGGTACCTTGCGGTTGAACACCGCGAACCGAAGCTCACACCACATGATGTGTGAGACATCAAGTGGTTGAGTCTGAGACACACGCGCCTCCTCGCACAGGATCATCATATCCACCAGATAGGCATGCACCTTGTCCTTGCCGCCAATGCAAGGAAACAGAGAGTTGTGGAAGATGTGATACATGATGTCCAGAAATGGGTTTAGCACCCACGTCGACTTGCCACTGAGAAGCACCTTCTCAACATAATACTGCTGGAGCTTGTTCTTGCTTGCGGACTCAGAGTTGGCATGAGGGCGAACACCTACGGGTGTGGTGAGCCCGTCATCAGGAACTTGTAGCAGATCCATGAAATCCTTCCAGGTAGCAGTCAACTGACGGCCATTGGTCATCCAGGTCATCCTCCGCTCCTCCCCAGGGTGAAAGTGAACTGAGGCAAAGAACTGACAGATAAGCTCAGGGTCATAGTCCAGGTGGAAGGATATCACATGTTCAATACCAAACTGCTCCACCAAATCCAGAGCTTCTCCAAAGTACTCACGATGCTTGTCCTTCCTCATGTGATTCATGTCAATCCACTTGACATCCACGTAGGTGTTTTTCTTGGCCTTGATCACATCCAGATAAATGAGAGTCTGCTGCTTGGTCCAAAACAAGTCATTGCCTCTGAAGATAGCATGGGCATTCACATATGGGTTGATCTGCCTTCGAGGGATAAACTCAGAAAGTGGAATCTCGTCCATGCCCTTGGCGGGTTCCTTGTACTTGCTAGCGGAGGACTTGACATTGCGCTTGGGGGCACTGGAGCCCTCTGGAGCTTCATCTTGATTGTGCAGTCGCTTGGAGCCAGTGTCACGACTAGGATTGGAACGGCGAGCAGGGGCACCGGAGCCACCACCTAAGACACAAAGGAAACGCACACACAAAGAGCGAGAAGAATCAATGCAAAGACCTTAGAAAGACAAGGGAAACAAGTAGAAAGCATACGTGGTAATTGCCAAGAAGAAGATTGGACAACAATGGTAGTACTGCCAGGTCGCGCGATACTAAAATCTTAGTACCGCTCCTAGTCGCGGTAGTACCGTGTGAAGACACGGTAGTACCGGGGCTTGGAGCGGTAGTAGGACCTTAGTACCACAGCTCATGCGGTAGTACCGCACCTGACGGGCGGTAGTACCGGACCTGCGGTAGTACCGCACAGGAGATGCGGTAGTACCGCACGGCGGCGGATCCAAACCACTTTGAATCTGAGAAAAACCGCAAAAACGCGGCGGTACTATGGTTGATCAAATCTACCACGGGACAACATATCAAGTATAATTTCTACGCAACACTACTCTCCTACATCCTACTCTTGCAAAGATTTGGCCTAAAGTCTCAAGAACACATGCATCTCCCCAAAAACCTAGAGGCAAAAGAACAACCAAGAGAGAGAGGGATTTGGGGATAAACCTTGGTCCATGGCAAGAGGAAGTGGTGGGGAACGATCCCACCGGTCGGAATCCGAGGAGAGTGGCCGGAGACGGAGATTCGGCGAGGGTCTCCGGCGCCGTTCTTGAGCAAGAGAGAGAGGCGGCGGGGAGAGAGACAAGTGAATGGGTATTGGGAGTTGGAACTCCCCCTGCCCGAGTCATAACCCCCCACACGCACTCGTTAGCACGGTAGTACCGCGCTTCATCGCGGTACTACTGTTCGGGCGGAAGTACCACACCGGAGCGGTAGTACCGCTCTCCCAGGCGGCAGTAAAAAATTACTGCCGCGCTAGGTGCGGTAGTACCGTGCACACCACACGCGGTAGTACCCTGGCTGGCCACGGTAGTACCGCGAGCTCAAGAAGATGCACGTTTCAAAACACAAGAAAGAGAGGTCTTCGCACGGAATCTTCAAGCCAACAAGACACCACAAGAACACGCTCAACACGAAGAAAGAAAGGCAATAAGACAACAAGAAACGACCTCGAGACACAACCTCTCCAAAGAGAGGGCGGTGGCCGGAGCCACCTATGTTTGAGTCAATTGGTATGGCACCGCAAAGAATTATCCTTGGTCCCATGACCAAAACTCATCTTTGAAGCACAAGTACCATAAAAATGGCTAATGTGAAAGAGTTGATCAATTTATGCATAATGGGGGAGGGAGAGTTCATTGAGAGAACAACACTCCCCCTATGTCAATGCCTACATCTAAACAAGACAACAAGTTGAGTATGGTGGGGTGTGCAAGGGTTCAAGAAACATTGCTTGAATCAATGATATTTAGCTCATGCCTTAACTCGCGAAATCTTGCTTCATCCAACGGCTTCGTGAAAATATCTGCAAGGTTATCATGAGTGTTGACGTAGTTGATCTCAATCTCCCCTCGCCTAATGTGATCCCGGATAAAGTGGTACCGAATCTCGATATGCTTCGTTTTGAAGTGTTGCACCGGGTTGAGAGAAATCTTGATGGCACTTTCATTGTCACACCAAATAGGCACTTTGTCACAAATGACACTGTAATCCTTTAAAGTTTGCCTCATCCATAGGAGTTGTGCACAACAACTACCGACCGCCATATACTCCGCTTCGGTGGACGAGAGAGACAGACAACTTTGCTTTTTAGAAGACCAACTTACCAAAGAGCAACCAAGGAATTGGCACCCTCCGGAAGTGGACTTCCTATCCACTTTGTCTCCCGTCCAATCGGAGTCCGAATACCCTACAAGCTTGAAGTTTGCTCCTCTTGGGTACCATAAGCCAAAGTTTGGGGTATGAGCCAAATATCGAAAGATTCGCTTGACCGCCACAAAGTGGCTTTCCTTAGGTGCGGCTTGAAACCGTGCACAAATTCCCACACTCAACATGATATCCGGTCTAGATGCACAAAGGTAAAGCAAGGATCCAATCATGGAGCGATATACCTTTTGATCCACCGCTTTACCATTGGGATCGATGTCAGGTTGGCACTTGGTGGGCATTGGAGTGGACGCCGGCTTGAAATCACTTAGCTTGAATCTCTTGAGCATGTCTTGAGTGTATTTGGCTTGGTTGATGAAGGTTCCTTCTCTTCTTTGCTTCACTTCGAAACCGAGAAAGAACTTCAACTATCCCATGGAAGACATCTTGAACTTTGAGGTCATGAGTGCGGAAAATTCCTCATTGAAATCTTTGTTAGGGGAACCAAAGATAATGTCATCAACATATAGTTGGCACACAAACAACTCCCCTTTGGCCTTCTTAGTAAAAAGAGTGGGGTCGGTTAGCCCAACTTCAAACCCACAATCTTGTAACAACTCGGTAAGGTGGTCATACCACGAACGTGGGGCTTGTTTAAGGCCATAGAGTGCCTTATCGAGTTGATACACATGATCGGGAAAGTAGGGATCCTCGAATCCGGGGGGTTGCTTGACATATACCAACTCATTAATAGGACCATTAAGAAAAGTACTCTTCACATCCATTTGTTGCAACTTAAAGTTGTGATGGGAAGCATAAGCAATCAACAAACGAATGGATTCAAGGCGAGAAACGGGAGCAAAGGTTTCATCGTAGTCGATACCCTCGACTTGGGAGTAGCCTTGTGCCACCAATCTTGCCTTGTTGCGAATGATGGTCCCGTGAGCATCTTGCTTGTTCTTGAATATCCACTTGGTTCCAATGACATTGTGGTTCCCCGTCGGCCTTGGCCCCAATCTCCACACCTTGTTGTACTCGAAGTTGTTGAGTTCTTCATGCATGGCATTAAGCCAATCCGGACCTTTGAGGGCTTCATATACCTTTTGGGGTTCAACAGAAGAGAGACACGTGTGATGTTCATAATAGTTTGCCAATTGTCTACGAGTGCTTACCCCCTTTTGAATGCTTCCAAGCACATTTTTCATGAGATGACCCTTGGTGGAGAGCTTGGATGCAATCTTGGCAGCACGACACTCCAATTCCTCCTCGGTGGTGAGTTGAGGAGTGGTCACTTGATCATCTTGAGCGTCGTCTTGAGCTTGTTCTTGATCTTGAACTTGCTCGGAGGAGAGAACTTGACCTTGGACATCACTTGGTGTGCAACACCATCTTGAGCATGATCTTGCCCTTGGTCTTGTTCATGAGGTTGAGGGCCTTCACTATGTTCTTCGGAAGCGTGTGGGCCTTGGGTTGGTGATGGCTCCACTTGAGTGGAGCATTGTACTTCTCCTTCGGCCACAAGGGGTTCCTCAATGGGTAGGATAAAACCAACACCCATTCTTATTATGGCTTGAGGAGGAATTTCATCACCTACATCACAAGTGCCACTTTGCTCCACTTGGGAGTCGTTATTCTCATCAAAATCCATGTTACGCGTCTCCTCAATAAGTCCCATGGATTTATTGAGGACATGGTAAGCATGAGAGTTTGCAGCATAACCAACAAAAATGCCCCATATGCTCTAGCCTCAAATTTAGACAAACGAACACCTTTCTTGAGAATGAAACACTTACACCCGAACACCCGAAAGTACTTGAGGTTGGGCTTGTTACCAGTGAGTATCTCATATGGAGTCTTGTTCAATCCCTTGCGGAGGTAGAGTCGATTGGATGCATGAAACGCTGTGTTGATGGCTTCGGCCCAAAAGTTGTATGGAGACTTGAACTCCGCCATCATGCTCCTTGCCGCATCCATCAACGCCCGGTTCTTCCTCTCCGCAACACCGTTTTGTTGAGGGGTGTAAGGTGCGGAATATTGATGCTTGATCCCCTCATCACTAAGAAACTCATCCAAGGTGTAGTTCTTGAACTCGGTGCTGTTGTCACTTCTTATTGTCAAGATCTTTGCATTGTGTTGACGTTGGGCTTCATTTGCAAAGTCAATGACGTTTTGTTGGGTCTCGCTCTTCCTCTTGAAGAAATACACCCAAGTGTATCCTGAATAGTCATCCACAATCACCAAGAAATACTTCCTACCCCCAAGACTATCAAAGGATGGAGGCCCAAAGAGATCCAAATGAAGGAGCTCCAAAGGCCTCTTCGAGTAAATGATAGTCGTGGGAGGGTGAGCCTTCTCATGTAGCTTTCCTTCGATACAAGCACTGCAAGCACGATCTTTAGCAAAACTAACATTCGTTAGTCCACGGACATGGTCCCCCTTGAGAAGACTTTGCAAAGATCTCATATTGAGATGGGCTAAACGGCGATGCCAAAGCCATCCCACGTCAACTTTAGCCATTAGGCATGTCGCGGTCTTAGTGGGTCGCTCCAAAAAGTTAATCACATATAGACCGTTCTCGACATGCCCAACAAAGGCTACTTTAAGAGTCTTGCTCCACAAGAGGGCCACGGTATCAATATCAAAGAAAGTGGCAAAGCCCATGATTGCAAGTTGACGAACGGAAAGTAAATTGTATGCAAGGGACTCAACAAGCATGACCTTCTCGATCGTGAGATCATGAGAAATGACAACCTTGCCGAGTCCCAATACCTTAGAAGACGAGGCATCACCCCACTCGACATTGGTGGGCATAGATGGAATCTTGTGCACGTCCACCACCAAGTCCTTGCTTCCGGTCATATGATTTGTAGCTCCACTATCGAGCAACCATGATCCCCCACCGGAAGCAAACACCTACAAGAGATCAATGCTTGGTTTTAGGTACCTATTTTGTAATGGGTCCTTTGATGTTAGTAACAAGGGTCTTAGGAACCCCAATAGACCATTCAATATATTCATGAGGAGAACCAACAAATTTGGCATAAACATGCCCATCACTAGCACGACATAACATATAAGAAGGATTAAAGTCACCGGCTTCGTTGGGAGGGGTGGCATTGCCCTTCTTGACACCGCCACCCTTCGCATTGTTCTTCTTCTACTTGGAAGCACCCTCTCCCTCCTTCACAAAAGTTTGCTTGAGAGGAGGAGGTCGTTTGGTCTTGTCATTCTTCTTCTTATTCTTGGGCTTAAAGTGCAACCCAATCCCTCCTTGGCCACAACTTCCTTTTGATTGCTCAAAAGGTCGTTGAGGTTCTTCTCACCTTGTATGCATGACACAAGGCCTTTCTCAAGTTGCTCCTTCAACTTAGAATTCTCCTCAACAAGATGCACATGCTCCCAACAAGGGTTAGTAGCATTTGCATTATCAATTAACACCATATGAGGAAAGGTGGCTTTCTCCTTGGTTAGCTTCACTTGGAGTTGATCATGAGACTCCTTGAGGCTAGCATGAACACCCTTCAAGACTTTGTGAGCCTTGTCGAGAATGTCAAACTACTCTTTGAGTCTAGCTAGATCAGCCCCAAGCTTTGCCTTCTCTGAGTTTAGCACACGAGAAACAACAAGAGCATGATCAAGATCTTTCTTTAACTTAGCATGATCATCGTTGTGTGACTCCTCAAGAGCCAAACAAAGACCACGCTCTTCCTCAAGAGCATTGGAAAGATCCGAAATCTCATCGGCATAGTCACGACTATGCCCCTCCATCTTAGAGATGGTAACTTCGTGTGCCTCGATCATGTCGTTGGCTTCACCAAGTTGTTCGAAGAGAGCAACAAAGTGCTTCTTGGATTTACCCTTGAGTTTACCCATAAAGGTCTCAAACTCGTTCTCCTCCACATTTGTTCCCTCATGTTCATCAATGCTATCCGTCAAAGAAGGATGATTAATGATGGTAGTTTTGATGTTGGGGGTTACCTTGTTGGTGGCTTTAGCCATGAGGCACTTGGCGGTGATGCTCTCATTGGGTGAGTCGAAGAGAGACACCTGTGGAGTCATCGCAATTGCAACGGAGGCCATGGCAACCGACTCACCATCTTCATCATCGTCATCATCCTCATTGTACTCTTGTTGTACCACCAATGCCTTGGGAGGCATCTTCTTGGTGAAGTTGCTCTTGTTGGGAAACGAGTTGGCCTTGTCCTTTCGGATGAGCTTGCCACCATTGTCTTCCCTCTTCTCATAAGGGCACTCCGCAACAAAGTGGCTCACATTGCCACAATTAAAGCAAGTCCTCACTCGTTGCTTGCCCTTTGCGCCACTTGAATTGTTCTTGTTGAAGTTGGGCCTTGAGTTTTTCTTGCTCCAAAATTGCCTTCAAGCAAGGACCATGTGTTCATGATAGGCATACTTCGTATCTTCGAGGTTGCTCTCCTCTTCTTCCTCTTCATCCTCTTACTCCACACTAACCTTGGCCTTTAGAGCAAGGTTGGGCTTCTTTACTCTTTGAGATCGAAGTACCGCATTGTCGGCGGTCTTGTCCAAGATGCTCATAGCAACGAACTCATCCAACACTTCACTTGAGGACAAGGTGTGGAAGTCCGGCCTTTGACGAATGATGGAGGACATGGCTTTGTGGTAGGGCATCATTGCCTTGAGGAAATTGCGCTTGATCCAATTGTCATCCGTGTCCTTACTTCCATGATCTCGGAGAGAGACCGCGAGTTTGGTTACCCTCCGATAAAGCTCATGAGGTTCTTCATCTTCTTTCATTGCAAACTCATCCGCTTCATCTGGCACCACTTCATAGTAGGAGCGTTGAATGCTTGCGCTTCCCCGATAGAGGGAAACCACTTGGTGTCAATCATCTTTGGCCATGGAGTAGGGCCGGAGATGAGGAAGATCTTCGGGTGGGATTGCTTCTTAGATGATGAAGAGAGAATTCTCATTGAATTTATTATCCATGGCTTCTCTAGGAGTGAAGTTGCTTCGGTCATGCGGATAGAAACCTTCTTCAATGATTCTCCAAAGGTTAGTGTTCACATGATGTAAATAACGCTTAAAGTGATAGACCCAAGAATCAAATTCTACATTCTTCTCAATCTTAGGGGCCGGGCCGGCATGATTCAAATAAGTGGAAGGAAGCGGTCCACCATAAACAAGTGGAGGTTCCACATGGGCAAAGATGCCAGTGCCATTTTTACCACTAGAGGAAGGAGCTTTCTCGCTAGTAGCTTCCCCTTGTCGGAGGTAGCATCCATCACCTTGTTAGCGGGATCACCCACTTTCAACGGTGCGGTGGAAAGTTTAAGCCCTTCTAAGAATTTATTAAACATGCTTTCGACCTCGGTCGTCATGGAGGTTTTCAATGTGTCCAACGCCACATTGAATTCCTCATGAGAGACCGCGGTTCCCCCATCTCCCGCAGACGAGACCGGATTCGCATCGGAGTGCTCCTCCACACCGTCTACGACGTCAACCATACTCTTCGGACGTTAAAGTCCTTAATAAAGAGACGAGGCTCTGATACCAATTGAAAGGATCAATATAATTGACTAGAGGGGGCGAGGGAGTCCTGGATTAGGGGGTGTTCGGATAGCCGAACTATCACCGTTGGCCAGACTCCTGGACTATGAAGATACAAGATTGAAGACTTCGTCCCGTGTCCGGATGGGACTTTCCTTGGCGTGGAAGGCAAGCTTGGCAATACGGATATGTAGATCTCCTACCATTGTAACCGATTCTGTGTAACCCTAACCCTATTCGGTGCCTACATAAACCGGAGGGTTTTAGTCCGTAGGACGAACAACAATCATACCATAGGCTAGCTTCTAGGGTTTAGCCTCTTTGATCTCGTGGTAGATCCACTCTTGTACTACCCATATCATCAATATTAATCAAGCAGGAGTAGGGTTTTACCTCCATCGAGAGGGCCGAACCTGGGTAAAACATCGTGTCCCTTGTCTCCTGTTACCATCCGCCTAGACGCATAGTTCGGGACCCCCTACCGAGATCCGCGGTTTGACACCGACATTGGTGCTTTCATTGAGAGTTCCTCTGTGTGTCGTCGCTGTCGAAGGATGCCTCATCCCGTCTTTAAAGACGGCACCGTCGCTAAAGAAGCTTTGGCCACCGGCCAAACTCTCCGGCTAGGCGGTTTTCTTATGACCGCCTGTTCGGCCGCCGCGCCGACGATGACTTCTCGGGTCATCGAAAGCAATCTTCACGTTAACTCGGAACTCGCCGAGCAGTTAGATCCGATGGAGCTCTCTTCCTTAAAAGAGCTCTTGGATCACATCGCCGCGCTGGGAGTCGCTACAGACTACGATCAGATTGGGCCTGAGGGAGTCCAGGATTAGGGGGTGTCCGGATAGCCGAACTATCATCGTTGGCCAGACTCCTGGACTATGAAGATACAAGATTGAAGACTTTGTCCCGTGTCCGGATGGGACTTTCCTTGGCGTGGAAGGCAAGCTTGGCGATACGGATATGTAGATCTCCTACCGTTGTAACCGACTCTGTGTAACCCTAACCCTATCCGGTGTCTATATAAACCGGAGGGTTTTAGTCCGTAGGACAAACAACAATCGTACCATAGGCTAGCTTCTAGGGTTTAGCCTCTCTCATCTCGTGGTAGATCCACTCTTGTACTACCCATATCGTTAATATTAATCAAGCAGGAGTAGGGTTTTACCTCCATCGAGAGGGTCCAAACCTGGGTAAAAACATTGTGTCCCTTGTCTCCTGTTACCATCCGCCTAGACGCACAGTTCGGGACCCCCTACCGAGATCCGCTGGTTTTGACACCGACAGGGCCTAAAACCGATTTGAGAGAGATCAACTCTCCCCAGGCTACCCACCACATTGCTGTGATAGAGGAACAATACGGCGACTCTTCTCCTACCTTAAGGACTAGCTATGTCCGGATTCCTGACCCCTCCATGCCGGATTCCCGCGGAGGGGAGGACACCACTCAAGCCCTGAACTTAAAGTCAGGCAGTGGGCTAGATTCATTGGACAACCTCCAAGAACCCAAGCTTCCAAGTTCAGAAACTTCTTGGCCCCTGAGTCTTAGATCGGACGGGGTTTGGAATTTAATTCCACCCGCCCACCCAAACATAAGCGATCTATCCCAAATTCGGCAAGAGCCCGGTGAAACAACACATCATTAGTGGGCCAGATTCCTCCTTGTTATGGACATGATAAAGGATTGCCGCGAGGAGGATGCAATCTCATTCTTCTGCAATAATTGCACGGACAAGGGAATCCTAAACGCCATAAGTCGTCCTGAAATTACATGCTTCGCTGACTTGGCGTCCATAGTACGAAAGTATCTTGCGATGGAGAGCGCTCGAAAACCGAAATCAAATTTTGGGATAATCCGGCCCCGAATACGACCCTAGTCCGAAATAAAATGGTGCATCATCACCAGGCACCTGGGTTACATACCAAAAAGCGAAAACCCCCCAAAGGGCATGGAACCGTACTGGAGGGATGGCTCAATGGACCCTGCAAAATTCATAGCACAGAGGGCGCCACTCCAACTCATAGCCTTGGAGCATGTTGGATACTATGGCAGGTGGCCAAAAGTGGCGAAGTGCTCTTAGCTCCAGAGCACCAGCCCAGCAATACCAAGACGGTATTAACAGATCTTGAGACTTTCGCATCAAATAATATGCGAAACAAACACCGCAGCCTTGTCAAGTCTACCAGATAACAACAATAAATCCATGGAGTGACACGACTATTACCTTTAACGCCGAAGGCGAACCTAAATTCGAACAGCCCGAGCACCAGCCACATTGGTCCTCGGTCCAATAGTGGATTGACTTCGCCTTACCAAGGTACTCATGGATGGCGGCAGCGGATTAAACCTCATCTACGAGGAAACCCTTGAAAAATGGAAATAGTGGAGCCGCATTGAGCAAAGCAGCACAACCTTTAGAGGAATAATCCCGGTCGGGAAGCATGTTTGACTGGGAAAGATCACTTTGGATGTGGTGTTCGGCACGCCGGACAATTATAGGTCCGAGGAGGTCACATTTCAAGTGGCCTCGTTCAGCAGCGGATACCACGCTCTATTAGGGCGAGAGGCATTCACAATTTTTGAAGCTATACCCCATTACGGGTACATGAAGCTCAAAATGCCCGGACCCAACGGAATTATCGCTCTCGCTAGTGACCCGGACATATCGCTCCGCGCCGAAAATAAAACAGCCGCACTTGCCCTTAAGGCACTATCCGAAGCCCTAACGGCAGAGGAACTCACTGCGCTGTGCTCCACGGTGAACAGGGACGATGTGATACTCGATAAGATTTCCAAGTCCACCTCTTTTAAACCGGCGGACGAAATAGTCAAATTCCAAGTCCATCCAACGGACCCTACAAAAACGGCCTCCATCGGGGCACAATTAAACCCTAATGTGGATGCTGCACTACGAGAATTCCTACGCGAAAATTGGGACATTTTTGCCTGGCACCCTTCAGACATGCTAGGAATCCCACGCCGGCTAGCCGAGCACAGCCTAAATATCCTAAAAGGATTCAAGCCAGTCAAACAAGCTCTTCGGCATTTCTCCGAACCCAAGAGACAGGCCATGGGAGAGGAGCTAGCCAAACTATTGGAGGCTGGATTCATCAGAGATATTAAACATCCGGACTGGCTAGCAAACCCGGTAATGGTACCAAAGAAGGACAAATCCTGGCGCCTATGTGTCAATTTTAAGGACCTTAACAAGGCTTATAAAGGATCCTTCCCCTCCCCGCATCGATCAAATTATCGACGCTACCGCAGGACATGATTCATTGTGTTTCCTCGACGCATACTCCGGCTACCACCAAATTAAGATGGCAGAGCCAGACCAAGCCGCAATGGCATTCATCACTCCATACGGCCCATTCTGCTTCAACACAATGCCCTTTGGGCTTAAAAACGCCAGCGCAACATATCAGCGCATGATTCAGACATGTCTGGCAAACCAGATCGGCAAAACAGTGGAGGCATACGTAGACGATGTGGTCGTCAAATCCAAGCATGCCGAAACCCTAGTCGACGACTTGAGGCTCACATTCGATAATCTCCGAACATATGACATCAAGCTCAACCCGGAAAAATGCGTTTTTGGCGTACCAGCCGGAAAGCTCTTGGGCTTCATTGTATTCGGTAGAGGAATTGAAGCAAACCCAGCCAAGATCCGAGCTCTGTCACAATTGGATATCCCCAAAGACCTCAAACAAATACAAAAATTGACTGGATGCGTGGTGGCTCTAAGCCGCTTTATCTCCCACTTAGGAGAAAAGGCATTACCCCTTTATCGCCTCCTCCGGCGCACCGAACACTTCGAGTGGACGGATGCCGCCACGGCCGGACTCGAAGAAATCAAAGCCATATTGGCAAAAAATCCGGTCCTGGCCGCGCCCAACATGGGCGAACCAATGCTATTATACATCGCAGCAACCCATCAAGTTGTAAGCGCGGTGCTCGTTGTCGAACAAGAAACGGACGGACACAAGTTCCCTCTCCAAAAACCAGTTTACTACGTGTCCACTGTCCTAACTCCATGCAAGTCACGGTACCCGCATTATCAAAAGACAGCATACGCGGTGTTCATGGCATCCCGGAAGATGCGACACTACTTTCAAGAGTGTTCGACAATAGTAGCCTCCGAAGTACCTCTTAATGACATTATAAACAACCGCGACGCAACGGGCCGGATTGTTAAATGGGCCATTGAGCTCCTCCCGTTCGACATAACCTACAAGCCACGACGAGCTATTAAGTCGCAAGTTTTGGCTGACTTCGTCGCCGAATGGACCGAAGCCGAACTCCCTAAAGAGTACGGCGCATATTCCAACTGGATCACGCACTTCGACGGCTCCAAAATGTTGGCCGGCCTGGGGCTGGCGTCGTTCGACGTCCCCAACCGGAGATACAGATCCGATCGTACTTCAAATAATGTACACGGACTCCAACAACGTAGCGAACACTGAGGCCCTTCTACATGGTGTCCGGATGGCTGTCTCCATGGGCATTCAATGCCTAGAGGTGCGCGGGGATTCAAACCTCGCGATATCCCAAATAAATGGGGACTTTGATGCCAAGGATCCAAAAATGGCAGCTTATCGCAATGCTGTCCTAAAAATGTCAGCTCGGTTTGAGGGGCTCGAATTTCACCATATAGCCGGGATAACAACCAGCAGCGCAGCGTGTTAGCGCGCATTGGCGCAAAGCGATGCCGTCCCCCCCAACATCTTCCTAGAGAGGCTTTTCAAGCCATCCGTATTATGGGAGGGAGAGTCCGGAAATAACAACCCGGACCCAACCACACTGCCCCACACCGAACATTCCGACATCGTTGGTGGTTCATGTGAAATAACTTCGTCATTACGCAATAATGGCAGTCATTGCCCCGTGGACAGAACCATTCCTAGCCTACCTAACTAGGCAGGAACTTCCTGAGGACCAAAACGAGGCCCGCTGCATAGTGCGGCGGTCTAAAGCCTATAAGGTCCATGAGGGAGAGTGAGGGAGTCCCGGATTAGGGGGTGTCCGGATTGCCGGACTACCATCATCGGCTGGACTATCATCGGCCGGACTATCATCATCGACCGGACTCCAAGACTATGAAGATACAAGATTGAAGACTTCACCCCGTGTCCGGATGGGACTTTCCTTGGCGTGGAAGGCAAGCTTGGCGATACGGATATGTAGATCTCCTACCATTGTAACCGACTCTATGTAACCCTAGCCCTCTCCGGTGTCTATATAAACCGGATGGCTTTAGTCCGTAGGACTACAATCACAACAACCCTGACAATCATACCATAGGCCAGCTTCTAGGGTTTAGCCTCCTTGATCTCGTGGTAGATCCACTCTTGTAAACATCCACAATATCAATATCAATCAAGCAGGACGTAGGGTTTTACCTCCATCAAGAGGGCCCAACAGGTAAACATCGTGTCCCTTGTCTCCTGTTACCATCCGCCTAGACGCACAGTTCGGGACCCCCTACCTGAGATCCGCCGGTTTTGACATCGACATTGGTGCTTTCATTGAGAGTTCCTCTGTGCCGTCACCGATAGGAAGGATGCCTCCTCCTGTCTTGAAGGACGGTATTTTCGCCAAAGGAGCCTTGGCCACCGGCCAAACTATCCGGCTAGGTGGTTTTCTTATGACCGCCTGTCCGGCCATCGCTTCGACAACGACCTCTCAAGTCGTCAAAAGCAATTTTCACGTCAGCTCGGAATTCGCCGAGTGGCTGGATCCAATAGAGCTCTCGTCCGTAAACGAGCTCTTGATCGCATCGCCGCCACAGGAGTCGCCACGGACTACGCATCAGATTGGGCTTAAAACCGATCGAGAGAAATTAACTCTCTCAGTCACCCACCACGTTGCGGTGGTAGAGGAACAATGCGGTGGCGCTTCTCCTGTATTGAAAACTAGTCATGTCGGATCCCGAACCCCCATGCCGGATTCCCGCGGAGGGACGGGCTTCGATCAAACACTGAACTTAAAGTCAGGCATCGGACCAGACTCGTTGGACAACGTCCAGAAATCCAAGCTTCCAAAATTGGAAACTTCTCGGCCTTCGAGCCTTGATATGGGTAGGGTTCCGGACTTAGTTCCACCCACCCGCCTAGACATATGCGATCTAACTCTAATCGGCAAGAGCCCGCCGAGACAGTACATCACTACTGGGCCAGATTCCACCTGGTTATGGACAGGATAAAGGACTGCCGAGAGGAAAACGCAATCTCAGTCTTCTGCAATAATTGCACGGACAAGGGAATCCTAAACGCCATAAGTCGCCGCGACATTACATGCTTTGCCGACTTGGAGACCATCCTACAAAAGTACTGTGCGATGGAGAGCGCCTGGAAAACCGAAAGTAAATTTTGGGATAATCCGGTCCCAAATACATCCCTAGTCCGGAACCAAAGGGTGCATCATTATCAAGCACCTGGGCTGAATACCAAAAAACCAAAACCCGTTAAAGGGTACGGAACCGTATTGGAGGGCTGGCTAAACGGACCCTACAAAATTCATCGCACAGAGGGCGCCACTCCAACTCATAGCCTTCGAGCATGTTGGATACTACGGCAGGTGGCCAAAAGTGGCGAAGAGCTTCTAGCTTCGAATCCCAGCCCAGCAACACCGTGCAGTGTTAACAGATCTTCGAGACTTTCGCATCCAATAACATGCGAAAACGACAACTCCGCAACCTTGCCGAAGTCTACCAAGTAGCAACAATAAATCCATGGAGCGACACGGCTATTACCTTCAATGCCAGTGACGAACCTAAATTCCGAACTGCCCGGGCACCAGCCGCATTGGTCCTCAGCCCGATAGTAGATTTTTCGCCTTACTAAGGTACTCATGGATGGCGGCAGCGGACTAAACCTCATCTATGAGGAAACCCTCCAAAAAATGGAAATAGACTGGAACCGCATTGAGCGAAGCAGCACAACCTTTAGAGGAATAATCCCCAGCCGGGAAGCATGCTGCAGGAAAAATCACGCTGGGCGTAGTGTTATTTCGCCGGACAATTACAGGTCGAGGAGGTCACATTTCAAGTGGCTCCATTCAGCAGCGGATATCATGCTTTATTAGGACGAGAGGCATTCACAATTTTCAAGCTATACCCCATTATGGGTACATGAAGCTTAAAATGCCCGGTCCCAACAGAATTATCACTCTCGCTAGTTATCCGAACATAGCACTCCGCGCCGAAAATAAGACAGCCGCACTAGCCCTCGAGGCACTATCCGAAGCCCTAGCGGCCGAGGAACTCACCGCGATGCGCTCCACGGTGAACAGGGACGATGTGATACTTGATAGAAGATCCAAGTCCACCTCTTTTAAACCAGCGGATGAAATAGTCAATTTCCAAGTCCACCCAACGGACCCTGCAAAGACGGCCTCCATCGGGCACAATTAAACCCCGATGTAGACGCGCGACTATGAGAATTTCTACAAGAAAACTGGGACATCTTTGCCTGGCACCCTTCAGACATGCCAGGAATCCCACGTCAGCTGGCCGAGCACAGCCTAAATATCCTAAAAGGATTCAAGCCAGTCAAACAGGCTCTTCGACGATTTTCGAACCCAAAAGACAGGCAATGGGAGAGGAGCTAGCCAAACTATTGGAAGCCGGATTCGCCGGAGACATCAAACATCCGGATTGGCTAGCAAATCTGGTAATGGTACCAAAGAAGGACAAATCCTGGCGCCTATGTGTCGATTTCAAAGACCTAAATAAAGCCTGCCCAAAGGATCCCTTCCCCCTCCCCCGCATCGACCAAATCATCGATGCCTCGCAGGCACGATTCATTGTGCTTCTGGACGATACCGGCTATCATCAAATCAAGATGGCAGAAGCGGATCAAGCCGCAACTGCATTCATTACTCCATATGGACCATTCTGCTTCAACACGATGCCCTTCGGACTTCAAAACGCCGGCGCAACATATCAGCGCATGATTCAGACATGTCTGGCTACCCAGATCGGCAAAACAGTAGAGGCATACGTAGACGACGTAGTCGTCAAAACTAAACACGTCGAAACTCTAGTAGACGACTTGAGGCTCACATTCGACAACCTCCGGCGCACCGAACACTTCGAGTGGACGGATGCCGCCACGGCCGGACTCGAAGAAATCAAAGCCATATTGGCAAAAAATCCGGTCCTGGCCGCGCCCAGCATGGGCGAACCAATGCTATTGTACATCGCAGCAACCCATCAAGTTGTAAGCGCGGTGCTCGTTGTCGAACGACAAACGGACGGACACAAGTTCCCCCTTCAAAAACCAGTTTACTACGTGTCCACTGTCCTCACACCATGCAAGTCATGGTATCCGCATTATCAAAAGATAGCATACGCGGTGTTTATGGCATCCCGGAAGCTGCGACACTACTTTCAAGAGTGTTCGATAACAGTAGCTTCCGAAGTACCCCTTAACGACATTATAAACAACCGCGACGCGATGGGCCGGATTGCCAAATGGGCTATTCAGCTCCTCCCGTTCGACATAACCTATAAGCCACGACGAGCTATCAAGTCGCAAGTTTTGGCCGACTTCATCGCCGAATGGACTGAAGCCGAACTCCCTAAAGAGTACGGCACATATTCCAACTGGATCATGACTTCGACGGCTCCAAAATGTTGGCTGGTCTGGGGGCTGGCGTCGTTCTGACGTCCCCAACGGGAGATACAGTTCAATACGTACTCCAGATAATGTATACGGACTCCAACAACGCAGCCGAATACGAGGCACTTCTACATGGTCTTCGGATGGCAGTATCCATGGGCATTCAACGCCTAGAGGTGCGTGGGGATTCGAACCTCGCAATATCCCAAATAAATGGAGACTTCGACGCCAAGGATCCGAAAATGGCAGCTTATCGCAACGCCGTCCTAAAAATGTCAGCTCGGTTTGAGGGGCTCGAATTTCACCATATAGCCCGGGAAACAATCAGGCAGCAGATGTGTTGGCACGTATTGGCGCAAAGCGCAACACCGTCCCCCCCCCCCCAACATCTTCCTAGAGAGGCTGTTCAAGCCATCCGTAGTATGGGAGGGGGAATTCGGAAATAACAGCCCGGACCCAACCGCACTGCCCAACACGAACATTCTAACACAATTAGTGGTTCTGCCAACGAAGTAACATCTTCAGCCCACGTAATAATGGAAGTCATTGCCCCATGGACGGAACCATTCCTAGCCTACCTAACCAGGCAGGAACTTCCCGAGGACCAAAACGAGGCACACTGCATAGTGCGGCGATCTAAAAGCCTATAAAGTCCATGAGGGAGAGCTTTATAAGAAAAGCACCACCGGAGTCCTTCAATGGTGTATCTCCGAAGAGGAAGGGCGGAATCTTCTGGCTGAAATTCATGCCGGAATCGGCAGGCACCACGTCGCAGCCCAGGCCCTTGTAGGCAAGGCCTTTCGTACAGGATTTTATTGGCCGACGGCCCGGGCAGATGCTCAAGACTTAGTCCAACGATGCGTCGTTTGCCAGCTCTTTGCTAATCAAAGCCACATGCCACCCACCGCCCTCAAAACTATACCCATCACCTGGCCCTTCGCGGTCTGGGGGCTTGACATGGTTGGACCCCTTAAAGGAGGAACCCACAAGAAAAAATACCTACTGGTCATGGTGGATAAATTCACCAAATGGATAGATGCCAAGCCTGTTAAGACGGCCGAATCCGGACCGGTGATAGACTTCATATCAGGGGTAGTACACCATTACGGCGTCCCCATAGCATCATCGCGATAGCGGCACGAACTTCACGGCCGGCGAGGTCAAACTCTGGTGCAAAACATGGGCATCAAGCTCGACTATGCTTGATCTATCACCCTCAAACTAACGGTCAAGTCGAGCGAGCAAATGGTCTAATCATGAGCGGCATCAAACCCAGATTAGTGCGGTCCCTCAAGGAATCTAACACGCACTGGGTAGAGGACCTCGACTCCGTACTCTGGGGGCTGCGGACCACGCCGAATCGCACTACCGGATTCACACCATTCTTTATGGTATACGGAGCAGAGGCAGTTCTGCCCTGCGACATAATTCATGACTTACCTCGCGTGCGCATGTACGAAGAAACAGAAGCCGAGCTCGATCGGCAAGACAGTTTGGACGCCTTGGAGGAGGAGCGTGACGTGGCAAAAGCCCGTTCCGCATTCTATCAGCAGCAGGCTCAAAGATATCAAAGCAGAGAAGTATGGGCCAAAACTTACAATGTTGGCGAGCTAGTTCTACGCCTGCCGGACAAGAAAAAGGACAAACTCAAGCCCAAATGGGAAGGTGCCTTCATCATCGACCAAGTCCTGACCGGTGGGGCGTACTGTCTGCGAGATGCATCGGATAACCGACTTGAGCCGAACCCATGGAACGCAGCCCGTCTCCGAAGATTCTACGCCTAGCGCCGGACTCTAAGTTCGTCTCCTTCCTCCGTCTATATTTTACACATTAGCTGTCTCATGCTTCTCTCCTTCTCACTCCTTTTCTCTTACAGCCTTTGAAGGCTCGTTCGTGCATTGTTCACACACACTTGACGCGCTATCCGCGCTCACTATACCTGGGGGCTTCTTTATCAGAAGCTTATTTATACGGGCTTCATGCCTAACACATGTGTCACCCTTCCGCATGTACCTTTTCTTTTCACCATCATATGCATCGATATGACTTAAGTTTTGGCCAAGCTGGGTTGCCTGGCTCCTGTGCTTACCCCTACGTTCCCGATTGTTCGGCTAGGTGGTAATGGGAGCACCTCTGCGTTTGTTACTGCCGGGTCAGCCGGATGTGTACCACAGACTGGGTGAAGCCGAAAGCTAGCGTTCTTAAGGGAATATTCGGTCGGTGAACTAAAAGACGATTTCATATTTATTTATTTATCCGCCCCCAGATGTTTTTCTGCATTTTTTGCAGTCCGGACGTGCACTTTAGGGCATGCCTCCCAGGGAAAAGAACACCTAACGGAACTATTCTCCCTGGAAGATGTTTCTTACTAACCATGTAATATAACATAACTAGTTGGGCACTTGTCTGATAAAGCACTAATGACCCCTACGCCTGGTCTCCACGCATGCCCCGGTTCTTATATAACCGCGAGGGTATTCGGACACACTCCGGACTATCGGTGTCAAAACCGGCGGATCTCGGGTAGGGGGTCCCGAACTGTGCGTCTAGGCGGATGGTAACAGGAGACAAGGGACGCGATGTTTTTAACCAGGTTCGGGCCCTCTCGATGGAGGTAATACCCTACTCCTGCTTGATTAATATTGATGAAATGGGTAGTACAAGAGTAGATCTACCACGAGATCAAGGAGGCTAAACCCTAGAAGCTAGCCTATGGTATGATTGTTGTTCCTCCTACGGACTAAAACCCTCCGGTTTATATAGACACCGGATAGGTTAGGGTTACACAGAGTCGGTTACAATTGTAGGAGATCTACATATCCGTATCGCCAAGCTTGCCCTCCACGCCAAGGAGAGTCCCATCCGGACACGGGACGAAGTCTTCAATCTTGTATCTTCATAGTCTTGGAGTCCGGCCGTGATGATAGTTGACTATCAGGACACCCCTAGTCAAGGACTCCTCGGTAGCCCTGAACCAGGCTTCAATGACGCGAGTCCGGTGGCGCATATTGTCTTGACATTGCAAGGCGGGTTCCTCCTCGAATACTTCATAGAAGGTTTTGAACACCAGGATAGTGTCGGCTCTGCAAAACAAGTTCCACATACTACCATATAGAGAATAATTTTGCACAGATCTGGCGGCGTACTCAGCGGCGTGACATCACACCAGCCAGGCCTTTATATGAATCGTTTTTACCGTTCCACCTTAAGCGCGTTTAGCGAGGCGGTTTCCTTGGCACGTCTTATCAAAGCATAGATCATGCCCCTTATTCCGGGATTCTCATTAATACGGACGTGGGTAACCCATCCGCGCCATTGATTCTGGCGTTTGGGAGATAGCGAGTTTTACCAGGCTGGTGGGGGCGCATAACTCCGTCCCGTCCATATAAGGGATAAGGATCCACCTTTTCACCTCGCCTTCTTCCTCCTTTGCATATCCGTTTCGCGCTTTTCGAGCTCCGGCGCCCAAGTCCGCACATCCCACCTCAACCTTCTCCAACCATGTCGGGAGGCGGGAGGCAGGTGGATGGCCTCCTCCGTCACGGAGGCACATCCACAAGACTGGGAGGCGGATATTTGTCCAGCGACATCGCGCAGACAGAGCTGCCCGGCGGGGCAGCTCATTCAACCCCAGGCCCCATGAGAGGTGGTGTTTCTCCCCACTTCCTCCAGCGGACTAGGTTTTCCACTTCACCCATTTGTCCGGGGCTCATGTTCTACTACGGCCTGGACTTCCACGACTGGCCCCAAATTTTATCCTCAACATCTCGGCGTTCATCGTGGTGTGCGAAACCTTCCTCTGCATCCAGCCCCGCCCGACTTATGGCTGAAGATCTTCAATGTCGGGCGAAGGTAGTGGGCGGCCGTCAAGCGAGTCTTGGGCGCCATGGTTGGCAAGATGGCCATAGTCCTATGGCTCGAGGGCTCCTTTGTGCGAGACAATAAAGGGTCGCAATCGGGGTGGTTCTACATCACCGAGCCCGCGACCCCAAATGGGTGGTGACCCCAATTCAGATCTGGCTTCCCCCCACGGCTCTCGTCATGGAAAGAGACAGGCTGACATGGGGAATTGGACGAGCTATCCGGACTCCAAACATGCGTCCGAAACCTGGTGGACAAGAATCTCAGGCTTGTCAACGTAATCCAGGTGATGCTCATCCGCCGGATTCTCCCATGCCAACAACGGGCCTTCAAATTGTGGGAGTTCGATCCAGCACAGCACCCCACTCTGACAAGGCTCTTTGACACTACGTACGAAGATGCCTGGAAGGTGCTGTTCAAGGGCGCCGAGGCTCCCACATCCGCTACTGAAGATCGCGGATTCAGATCACAACGTCAAGCCAGCGAGGTGAGTTATTTTACCCTTTATGGGACTCTTTTTTCATAGTTTGACTCTATGTGGGATCTAAAACTCCCTAACCTTTAACAGGACTGGCTGAAGACGTCCGGACAGGTTAGCTGTCCGGCTCCTTTGCCAGAAGACCCAGCGGACACCCGATTGACGGGGCTGCTGGCTCCAGTACTGCGTGGTGCGGAGAAGAAAACCAAGAAGGAGGCCACGGGAACTCGAAGGAGTTCCCGATGCTGTGTTGTCGGTCTGAGCAGAATCTTCTCACGAGACGAGGAGGAGAAAAAGCCTCTCCCAGCGGTGGAGGAGAGGAAAAGGAAGCCGCCCTAGCTGGGAGGCCGGAGGGTCAAGTGAAAAACCCTCCTCTGTGCTTCTCCACCAGCGTCGAAAGCAGCGAAGAGGATTGGCCAACAAGAGCCAAGCCCTTGGCGAGATCGTAAGTGTCCAGGATACCCATGGCTTTTTATCATTGCATAGTGTTCTCTAATGCGAACAATCATGCAGCCCGCCCAAAGGCGAGTTCGCCGCTTCGTCGGCGGGTCCACAGGTTCGTCGAAATGGAAGTGCCAGCTTCCGACCGCCTCTGTTATGGCTGCTAGAAGAAGGAGCACGAGAGAGGGCGGCCGGGGCCTTTACGCCTGGCGGGCAAGAGGAAGGATTTCCTTCTTAATTCTTGCTTGACTAGATTGATACATCTCCTCTCTTTATATAGAGGTTTACTTGACTCCCAAGCAAGGCTTACTTGACCCCTAAGCAAGCAACCCTTATCTCTAATTAACCCTAAGACTAAGGCCCGGGCCCATTCGTACTCTAACACTACACCCCACGGACATGCAGTTGTCCTCGAGCTGCAGCCTAACCAACTTATAACCATGACTCGGCCTAACACAAACCTAACACCTAAAACAAGCCTTTTACATCTTGGCTTGGTTTATTACTCTCAACCTGAAATGGATTGGGGCGCTTTATTTTGGACCCCTGAACATAAAGTGGACACCATCCACACGTCGGACGTGCGTGTACAGCCACAGCCACCGGATCCCATGGAAACCATCTGGACAAAAGGAGTGTGTGTGTATGGCCACAGGAAGTGGTGCAAGAAGCGACCAGCAGAGGCGCCCTCATGCGGCGGCGGCGGAATGCAATGGTGCTCGTCGTGCACTCTTGTCGGTGACACCATGCCTTCTCCCGCTGAGCGGCTGTTGGTGCACGCACCACGAGAGAATATTGGAGGGCTGTCGATGGAGAATGGCGAGGAGGGTGCACCCCCAAACGCCGATGTCGCAGACTTTGAGGTCATTGTCCATGGGAAAACAGCATGCCCAAGATCCCGCGCCTTGGTGGCGAGATCGAGTCGCTGCGCTGTGGCATAGCCAGGAGGGCGGCAGCGGCAGACCACGCATCTCCCACACGCCCGGCGCTAGGAGGCAGCGCAGCAACTGCAGCCTCACCGCCGCCCGACATGTGGCGGGTAGTGATCAAGCAGGAAGCGGTGGCGGTGGCGGCGGGAACTGATCTGCTGGATGGGGGCCATACAGGAAGCGGTGATGGCGGCGGCGAGAACTTGATCTGGTGGATCGGGACTCCCATGGCCGATCGATGCAATTTGGTGGAGCTGACGGCGGTGGCTGCTGCAGCTGCTGCGGCTGCTGCGGAAGCGCCTTGGCGTGGCGGAGGCTACCGAGGCGGCGGCTGCTGCTGCAGCAGGCGAAGCGGTGGTGGCGATGGATGGCAGCTGCAGCCGCCCGGTGGCGCGGAGGGCGCTGGTGCGGCTGCCATGGCAGCCACGTGGCGGCGATAAGCGGCGATAAGCGGCGCCAGAAGTGCGGCTGTGGGACCCGGCCAGAACGGCGGATCTCTGGACCGCTGGGTTAGGTCCCATAGCGCCCGGACACGCCTCGGGGTGAGGGCGGCGGGCGAGGCGCGACGGAGGATCCCGGCATAGCAGGGCGAGGCGGCAGTCGTGGTGGTCGCTAGAGGCGACCAAGTATTTGGCAGTGGAAGAGACGGGTTGGGCGGCGGTGAAAACATGATCGAACCGAGCTAGCTGATACCAAATTGTTATGGCACTGCTAGAAGGAGGGCACGAGAGGGGCGGCCGGGGCCTTTACGCCTGACGGGCAGAGGAAGGATTTCCTTCTTAATTCTTGCTTGACTAGATTGATACATCTCCTCTCTTTATATAGAGAGGTTTACTTGACTCCCAAGCAAGGCTTACTTGACCCCTAAGCAAGCGACCCTTATCTCTAATTAACCCTAAGACTAACGGGCTCAGGCCCATTACGTACTCTAACAGCCTCCTCGCCTCACGCTGCGGACGACGCCGCGGTGGGGCCCCTAGGTGGGCTTGGTCGAGAGGAGGTGGCGCGGAGGCACCGCAAGGCAACCTCCGGACTCGGCGTGGGGGCAAGACCCCAGGGCTCGCCCGACCCTTGTCCGGACTCCATGCGAGAACCTTCAGCGGTTACAGAGTCGGCCAGATCCCTCCATAAGAAAGGTAAGCGCCGGTGTCCTCCGTCCAGCCGAGGCACGGATAGCTTCTTGGGCGCTAATGCAGTGCTTCCATCGAGGAGGAGCACCGCACTATTATGAGTGCGGTGATCCGGACAATTCAATCCGCCAAGGCGGGCTGACCCAGCTAATGCGATCTTCTAACGGGCTTTGAGGTAAGTTTAGAATATGTAAAAATATTACCACATAGGCAGTAGCCCGATGCTTAGTTGGTGTTGGAAAGAAAAGCGGACTAAGGATCTAAAAAGATATCTGTAGGAGTCTAACATAAGTATGTCAATATGGGAATGCAGGCTACGTTGCTGACCTCTGCCGCACTAACTGCGGAGGTCGATGCATTGAAGCAAAGCCTCGAGCGGTCCGAGAACGAGCTCGGCCTTGCTAAGAGGCAGCTCGAGGACAAGGAAGGTAAGTAATACCTTATTTAAAGAAATACCTTACAGAAAAGGTTTTGGTTGCAAAAAATAACAGGAATAAGTTGTGTACTACGGGGCCCGCGAGCAGGTGGCGACCACTGAAGGAAGCGGTGTCCGTGGCGAAAGCAAAGCGGCCGTGGGCGCCCCAGCGGCGAGAAGGGGGCGCAGCTGGCGGAGGTGCGGCAAGAGCTCGAGGCTCTTGTGGAAAAACTGAGAGTTTGGAGTGTGACTCGAGACGAGAGTCGAGCTTGCTTGGCTCTTGAGAGTGCCAAAGCTGCTAAGGCCGAGGCCCAAAAGCCCTCCGGAGATTGAGGCAATAAAGAAGGTGCATGCGGGTAAGGCATTCTTTATGCTGAAGCAAGCATGTGAAAGTGAATTACTTATTACTTACCCGGTCGGAGCTCTCCGGGAGCATTCGCAGATTTGCCTCGTGAGTGTGTGCGATCTTTGCCGCATTCTCTGCGCCAAGGAGGGAGCTCGACGGAAAGGTGTTCTGGTCTCGGTATCTTTGAGGCGGACATCAGTGCCCCTAAGCGACCAGCTGAAGCAGTTGGTCGAGCTCCACAAGGTCGCCGAACAGGCCATGAAGGGCCTAAGAGTTGGTTGTGGCCATTAGAAGCCATGCAGGAGCTACTTTGGGCTAGTCTTGGCGGCTGGTGGGCCTTTGTCCGAGTTAAAGTCATCAGCGCTCCGTCTGCATTGAAGGTGTCCGTCGGGCCCTTGCCCGTGCTAAAGTGCCTTTGGGGCAAGCTGGATGCGGAGAAGCTTGTGTGGATGGGCCACCAAAGGGCAAGGAGCCTCGTCGCCATGAAATGTACTATGAGGGCCTCTGAAGGTGCCCGCCGAATAGCGGATGAGTGCTCCAAAGATGTAATTTTTGAATAGACTCGCATTTGTTATCCTGTCTGCTGAAAACTTGTTCATATCGCTACATAGCAATTGTTAATTTAAATATTACCTTACATGCGGCCGTTTATCAAATTTGAGAGATGGCAAGTCGTTGGCTTCAGCACCCATGCCACAAGTCTTTGGGGTGTTAGGATAAACTGAGCACTCTTGTTCCCATTCTTGGGTCCATCTAGGGGCGCTCAGCATAGCGAACAAGGCAACGGACTTATAATGCTTGAACACTCTCCTTAGCCATAGAATTCTATAATTTTAAATTTGGCGAAGCCCCTAGTATTCGGAAGACCAAGTTAGGCGCTATCACGCCTTGGCGGACAATTCGGTTCCTCGCTCAAGCGGCATAAGTCTTTAGTGACCGAAAGAACCTCTCGAACAGCGACCGGCTCTCGCCCTATCATGATGGCCAGCTTTAGCTTTCTCCAGGTGCTCGACCCAGCTCAAGCTGAGGGCACTGTCGCGATGGTTCTCCGGTGCTACCTTAGCCGATATAGCGGAATGTAAGGTACCAAAACACGGGGCAGGCAAACCAACTATTGACCCAAGACATGATTCGGAGCCGATTCATATAATGCTATAAGTTCGGGGTGCCGCACTTGTGAAAGTGTTCGGACTTATCACACCATAATTTTGGGGTACTTAAGCCCCTAGTGTATTGGCTGTACCAAAGTGTACGGGTGCGTAATGTCATGAAATGAACATATATATAGGTAAAGAAAAGAGTGCAATAATAGGCAAAAGCTATGTATTGTTTATTCAAAAAGGTACTGCAATGAAAGCAGAACGATACAAATAGTGCGATAAGCAGGGGATGGGACTATCTAACATGTCCCCCTCCAGGGATAAGCTGCGGGATGGTATGTAAAACAGGTATAATGCTCGTAATAGAGACCACCTCAACACTCGATGTGGCTTTCTGCTTCCCTGGCTGTTGCATCGTGAGTTCGGCGATTCTAGTGCCGGACAGGATTACTGGGAAACGGAGTCCTGAAAGTAATAAAAAGGAAGAAAAAATAAAAAAGAAAAAGAGTGACACAATCGGGAGCCCCTGGTGCGGTTGAGCCGCATTGCGGGCGTGTCGTGGTCGTGCCCCTCCCCTTATGCCCATGGTATCTCCAGAACGTAGTTATGTACGCGTAGTACTGGCTTCACAGTTTCGCGAGGGCTGGGGTCGGGGCCGGATTGCTACGCATGCTTGAATCGTGCCACAAGGTCTTGTTGTAGGTTACTCGGCGCGCAGCAGTGTCCGGGCGCTTAATGGCGGACTCGAGAATTGCCGTGAGAGGCTGCTGTACCTCCACGCGAGGGCGCCGTGTGCTCCTCCGTTCGGAGAAGCGTTCGGTGTTCCATTGACCGTGATTACTCCTCGAGGGCCTGGCATCTTGAGCTTGAGGTATGCGTAGTCGCGGCACCGCATTGAACTTTACCGTCACGGTTCGTCCGAGCGATGCATGATAGCCGCTGCAGAATGGGACTATGTCGAAGATTAACTCTTCGCTTCGGAAGTTAACCGGGGATCCGAAGACCACTTCGAGTGCAACTGAGCCCGTACAATTGGCCTCTACACCCGGTATGACGCCTTTAAAGGTCGTCTTTGTAGGTTTAATTCTTGAGGGGTCTATGCCCATTTTGCGCACTGTATCCTGATAAAGCAGGTTCAGGCTGCTACCGCCGTCCATCAGGACTCTGGTTAGGTGAAATCCGTCAATAATTGGGTCAAGGACCAATGCGGCGAAACCGCAGTGACGGATGCTAGTGGGGTGGTCCCTTCAATCGAAGGTGATCGGGCAGGAAGACCATGGGTTGAACTTGAGGCGTGGCTCCATCGCATATCGTCCCTTAGTGCCTTCCGCTCCCTTTTGTGTATATGGGTTGCGTATATCATGTTCACCGTCCGCACTTGTGTGGGAAAACCCTTCTGTCCTCTATTGTTGGTGGCGGGGCTCTTCCTCGTCATCGCTATGCAGCCTTGTCATTGAGTTCGGCACTTAACTTGCTGCTTGCTTGAACACCCAACAATCCCTGTTGGTGTGATTGGCTGGTTTTAGGGTGCCATGTATCGCACAAGCGATCAGTATTCGGTCCAAGTTGGACGGGCCCTGGGTATTTCTTTTGAATGGCTTCTTCCGCTGACCGGGTTTAGAGCCTCTGAATCCGGCATTGATGGCCGTATCTTCAGCATTATCACCGTTAATGCGGCGCTTGTTCTTGTTGCGACGCGACCTGCCATTGTTGTCCTTGGTATCCGAACTATCAGGGTGTTTGGCCAAGTTGTTGCTTCGAGCTAGCCAGCTGTCCTCTCCCGCACAAAAGCGGGTCATGAGTGTTGTAAGAGCTGCCATGGATTTCGGCTTTTCCTGTCCTAGGTGCCGGGCAAGCCACTCGTCGCGGATGTTATATTTGAAGGCTGCAAGGGCCTCTGCATCCGGACAGTCAACAATTTGATTTTTCTTTGTTAGGAACCGTGTCCGGAATTGTCTGGCCGATTCTTCTGGCTGCTGAATTATGTGGCTAAGGTCATCGACGTCTGGTGGTCGCACATATGTGCCCTGGAAGTTATCAAGGAATGCGGCTTCCAGGTCCTCCCAACAACCAATTGATTCTGCTGGCAAGCTGTTGAGCCAATGCCGAGCTGGTCCTTTAAGCTTGAGTGGGAGGTATTTGATGGCATGTAGATCATCACCGCGGGCCATGTGGATATGGAGGAGATAGTCCTCGATCCAGACCGCAGGATCTGTGGTACCATCGTATGATTCGATGTTTATGGGTTTGAAGCCCTCGGGGATTTGATGATCCATTACTTCATCTGTGAAGCATAGTGGGTGTGCGGCGCCTCTGTATTGGGCTATATCACGACGTAGCTCATATGAGCTTTGTCTACTGTGTTCAGCCAGGCCGGGTTTAATGTATCCGGCGCGATGGTAATCGTCCCGCGTCATTGGGCGCCCACGCGATCCGTAGATCGATCTTGTATGTTTTGCCTTATCCTCCAATATATCTGTAACGCCCTCGATGCGGCTATATCTCCCACGTGTCGAAGCACGACTTAGAGGCATAACCGCATTGAAAGCAATGTCGCAAGTGAGGTAATCTTCACACAACCCATGTAATACATAAGGGAAAGAGATACATAGTTGGCTTACAGTCGCCACTTCACACAGTACATAAATAAACATCCATCATTCAGATTACACTCACGGTCCGACTACGGAACCAAAATAAAAGAAGATACCCCAAATGCTACACAGATCCCGATCGTCCCAACTGGCTCCACTCTGATCATCGGGAAAAGACACATAATAACGACCACGTTCCTCGTCGAACTCCCACTCGAGCTCGGTTGCGTCACCTGCACTGGCATCGTCGGCACCTGCAACTGTTTTGGTAGAATCTGTGAGTCACGGGGACTCAGCAATCTCACACCCGCGAGATCAAGACTATTTAAGCTTATAGGAAGGACAGAGTTGTGAGGTGGAGCTGCAGCAAGCGACTAGCATATATGGTGGCTACATCGCAAAAGAGAGCGAGAAGAGAAGCAAGGCACGGTCGTGAAGCTAGTAGCGATCAAGAAGTGATCCTGAAACTACTTACGTCAAACATAACTCCAACACCGTGTTCACTTCCCGGACTCCGCCGAGAAGAGACCATCACAGTTACACGCGAGTTGATGTTTATTAATTAAGGTCAACCGGGTTTTCTACAACGGACATTAACAAATTCCCATCGCCTCATAACGCGGGCACGGCTTTGAAAGATAATACCCTGCAGTGGTGTCCCAACAGCCCATTATAAGCTCTCACGGTCAACGAAGGATATTCCTTCTACCGGAAGACCCGATCGATCTCGGAATCCTGGACTACAAGACATTTCGACAGCAATAAAACAAGACCAGCAAAGCCGCCCGAATGTGCCGACAAATCCCGATAGGAGCTGCACATATCTCGTTCTCAGGGCACACCGGATGGGCAAGGCGTCGGGTTGGCATAGACCTGGATTGCCCAGGCGCGGACATCGCCCAGTTGGGCCAGCACTCGAAGGAGCACTGGTTCGGGGTTAAAATAAAGATGACCCTCGGGCTCGCGAAAACCGGGGAAAAGGCTTAGGTGGCAAATGGTAAAACCAAAGTTGGGCCTTCTGGAGGAGTCTTATTCAAAGCGAACTGTCAAGGGGTCCCATAAATCACCCAACCGTGTAAGGAGCGAAATCAAGGAACATAACACGGTATGGCGGAAACTAAAGGCGGCAAAAGTGGAACAAAACACCAGGCATAAGGCCGAGCCTTCCACCCTTTACCAAGTATATAGATGCATTAATTATAGCAGATATATTGTGATATCCCCAATAAGTAAACATGTCCCAACAAGGAACAACATCTCCATGTTCCAACAAGGAACAAACTTCATCTTCACCTGCAACTAGCAACGCTATAAGAGGGGCTGAGCAAAGCGGTAACATAGCCAATCAACGGTTTGCTAGGAAAGGATGGTTAGGGGCTGACATGGCAATATGGGTGGCATGATAAGCAAGTGATAGGCATCATAGCATAGGCATAGCAAAAGAGCGAGCATCTAGCAAGCAAAGATAGAAGTGATTTCGAGGGTATGGTCATCTTGCCTGCAAAGTTCTCAGAGTTGTCGAAAGCTTGATCCTCGTAAGCGTTCTCAACAGGTTCCTCGTTCACGTACTCGTCTCCCAGCTCTACCCAAAGCAAGAACACAAACAAAGGAACCACAATAAATCACGGTGCAATGCACAAACAACAAGATGCAAAACATGGCATGATATGCGAGATGTGATATGCAATGCATATGCGTGCTCCGGAAGGAAAATGATGAACCAGGCATCAACTTGGCAAACCAAGTATACCGCTGGAAAGGTGAGATGATTTCGGTTGAAATCGATATAAAGATCACCGGAATCGGATGCACGGTTTGCAAATGACAAGCAAAACAAGAATGACACAAATCTGCCATTAACAGCATGATGCCACTTAGCAAGCAACAAGAAATTAAGCTACTGCACCCAAACGTATCAACAAAGCATATGACAGTGATCTACTCAAGATGCTTGACAAAAGATGAACACTGAGCTACAGCTAAATCACACAATAACAGGTCCAAACAAGCATGGCAAAAGTGCAAAATATATCAGCTTCACAGACTTA
This sequence comes from Aegilops longissima, assembly GCA_021605205.1. Lineage (NCBI taxonomy): Eukaryota > Viridiplantae > Streptophyta > Magnoliopsida > Poales > Poaceae > Aegilops > Aegilops longissima. The sequence goes on from CM038681.1 coordinate 87,334,454, forward strand.
GTGAAATTACTGAACATGGCAAAATCAGCATCAGGAAGCAATGTTCAGAGCAAGCAAACTACATGCTACAGGAACTTATAATAGCAAAACAAGGCATGGCATGAATCTACTCAAAGCATAGAACAAAAGTCCCTTACTGACCATGAGCCAAAAAGGATCATAAAATGCAATAGCACCCATGTCAATATAGCAAGTTTCGTTAACAGATTCAGCAACAGGGCATGACAAAAACAGATAACAAGTAGGCATGTTTAAGAGCTCGATGCACTCACTACAGAGCATTACATGATAAACTAAGCATACATACATCAAGAAGACATGGCATAGAAGACATACATGGCAAGAACAACATCATAGCATACACGGATCAACTACAACAACCTTGGCAAAATTGAATAACATGTAAACAATCTGCCAGGAAACATTTTATAGCAAAAGTAGAGCTCGATTGACTCAAGCTATGGCACTCTATAATTGCAAACAAGGGCATGGATGGATAGAACATAACCATATGTTCAAAACATCCTTACTGAAGTATCTCAAAATATGCATGGAACTCTCGGTAGCATCAAGTTAACATGGCATAAAAATATCAGCAAAACTGGGGCTGAAATCAACAACATCATGAAGCCTAGTTTGCATGCTTGTGCTAGTCACCACAGAGATCACAAAAATACATGGCATACACCCCTGGAAAGATGGCATGGCATATTACAAAACACATGTAGGACTCACGATCATAGGGTGCACACATCAATCATGGAAATAATGACAAAAGTGCATGTTCTGTTAAGAAAGAGAAACTAACATCACATAGCCCTCTTCTAACAGCATTTCTGGCATCAAGATGAGCTCAAATGAAAATGATGCAATGATATGAAATGATCTACTCCTCGAGACAAACATTTAGGTATGCTATACGCCCAAAACGGGGCCACGAGTGCAAAGTTATCGCATGATGCAAATGCAACAAATTGATCACAGAAAACTGACTTAGATGAATCGGGGGGAGGAGAAGTCAACCCTTCGGCTGGATCTCAGATCCGAGTAGCGGGAGCAGCGGCGAAGCAGGCGAACCCGGAGGAAGCCGGGAGGCGGGCACACCGGCGAGGGCCAGGGCGGGAACGCGGTGATGGCGGGCCGCTGCCGGGCATGGCGCAGGCTTGAGCCTTGCGGCGAGACAGCGGCGGCCTTGGCGGAGGGCGGCGGGCGGCCCGGAAGGCCAGGAGGGCCACGGCTGGCCTCCTTGAGCAGCCGGCGGGACTGGCTGGCGGCTGGCGCCACGTGGCGCGGCCTGATTCGTCCGGGCCGGCAGGGCGGGCGTGTCAGCTTCGCCGGACGTGTCCGGCAGCAATGGGAGGAAAGATTGCTAGGGTTAGGGGTGGAATGATCCGGGATTTGGAGGGAGGCTAAATTTATAGGTAGAAGGAGCTAGGAAGCTCAAATGGAGTGTAGTTTTCGCCCACGATCGTGATCGAGCGGCGATGGACATGGAAGTGACTTAGATGGGTTTTGGGCTGTTTTGAAGGGGTGTTGGGCTGCAACTTAAAAGAGGCCTTTGCGAGAGTCACGGTTAACCGTTGGAGTACCAAGCGAGCTCCAAATGACCGAAACTTGACAGGTGGTCTACGGTGGTGTACCAAGGCCACTTGACAAACCTCGGTCCATTCGAGCAAGTTTAGTACCGCTCACGGAAAAAGCGTAAAAGGGGCGCCGGGGACATAGGAGTGCCGGATTGCAAAAGCGGACAACGAGGAAAATGCTCGGATGCATGAGGCGAACACGTATGCAAATCGATGCACATGATGACATGATATAAAATGCATGACATGGACAAAATGCAAAATGAAAGACAAAACCCAACCACGGAGGAATATCATATCACAATGCGAAAATGGCAAGAGTTGGAGTTACAAATATGGAAAGTTACATCCGGGTGTTACAATATATCATAAGTCCGGCGCATTTTCCGTGCCTTGGTACTTTTGGCGGCGTCGGGGTGTGGCTTGAGCGGAGGGCCGAGAGGCTTCTACTGTCATGCCGCCGGGTGGCAGTCACCGTGTCGTCTTGTTTGGTGACTTGGGTGCTTCCTCCTCGATCGAGGCAATGGCCTGCGTTTGGGGTAGCTTTTGGAGGCGTTCGAGTTCATACTCTTGGCTGCAAGGACTTGATCCATCAATCGACTAGCAGGTCTTGGTCAGCTCTAAGCTGTTGCTACTTTTCTTGAGGCTCCTTGTCGTGGCTATAAGCCTGCGTTTGAAAGCGCTCTGTTGACGGGATCCTCGAGCCACGAAAAAATGCGTCGTCGTCGAGGCTTGCCTCATCTTTGGAGGGGCGCATAATTATCGTCCTCGACCTCTCTTTCTGCCGCCTTGTCGTGCAGACTTGCTTCTCTCCTCCTCTTGGCTGAGTCCTGCTTTGGAGGGTTGTCTTCGGCTTTCTTGTCCAGGGTGTTATTATCTCTGTGCGGAATCACCGTTTTTATTGTGGCGGGATTTAAGCGGCGCCCGCTGATGTCGGCGCTTGATTTGCTCTTGGAGGGTCATCCTCCGTTGTTCCATCGCCGTTCCCTCTTTTGGGATGTCCACCATGTATATGTCATATGGCGAGGTGGCCTTCCAGTGCCTATGGCGCTGGGTCTTAGTAAATCTCGGCATCGTCGTCCATACCGTCGATGTCTTGGTCGAAGTCGAGCATGTCGATTAAATCATCGGCGGTGGCTATAAAGGGGTGGTGGGTGGGCGTTGAATTTCTTCGTCGTCCATATCAACCTTCCTGTCCGTAGTCCTACCGGGGCTCTCCGGATAAAGAGAGTCTTTAGTGAGTTCAGGATGTCGCCAAAAGGCGAGTGCTGAAAAAGATGTCCTTGACAGTGAACTCCATGACCGGCGTAATCGGATTCGATTAAGCGAGGCGCGGAGGTTGGTCCGGAGAGAGTCCGGCACCACAGGTCGAGGTCTTCGCAAAGAGACATGGATGGAGTTCGGCTCAATCGCCGTGAGATTGTAGCCCCGGTGGTGTCCAACCACTGCGTCCTCGATCGGGAATCCGGCTCGGGTTAAGGGTCGGAGCGGATCTGAATCTGACCTCGAGGCCTTTGTTCGACTGCAGAGCTAGATCATGCCCATCGAGACAGTGCAGCACGCTTGGCTGCGGCTCGAATCCGTCGAAGATCAAGTCTCCGCGGACATCGGCCATATAGTTCAAGCTTCCAAATCTGACCTGATGGCCAGGGGCGTAGCTTTCGATCTGCTCTAGATGGCCAAGCGAATTGGTATGATGCAAAGCCGAATCTGAAGATCTGTCGGGGAGAAAAGTCTCACCCTGGACCGTGTTGTTGTTGATGATCGAAGGAGCCATCGGTCCTATAGGTGACGACACAGAGGAACTCTCAATGAAAGCACCAATGTCGGTGTCAAAACCGGTGGATCTCGGGTAGGGGGTCCCAAACTGTGCGTCTAGGCGGATGGTAACAGGAGACAAGGGACACGATGTTTTTACCCAGGTTCGGGCCCTCTCGATGGAGGTAATACCCTACTCCTGCTTGATTAATATTGATGATATGGGTAGTACAAGAGTAGATCTACCACGAGATCAAGGAGGCTAAACCCTAGAAGCTAGCCTATGGTATGATTGTTGTTCCTCCTACGGACTAAAACCCTCCGGTTTATATAGACACCGGATAGGTTAGGGTTACACAGAGTCGGTTACAATGGTAGGAGATCTACATATCCGTATCACCAAGCTTGCCCTCCACGCCAAGGAGAGTCCCATCCGGACACGGGACGAAGTCTTCAATCTTGTATCTTCATAGTCTTGAGTCCGGCCGTGATGATAGTTCGGCTATCCGGACACCCCCTAGTCCAGGACTCCCTCAGGTCCCGAGGTCGAAGCGAAAAGGTCCGCCATGACAAACGATCTACAATTCAGCTAGAAGGCATTTGACATGTCATCTTAAATTACATAGTCATTTTGACTGATTGTATTCCTCTTCAATGCCATCTAATAGGCTGTCTAGTTTGACGATCTATTTGGGGAATACTTTTGCGGCAAATTCTACTTGGCCGTAGACTAAGCTCCTGAGGATCTCCTTCCCGCCGGGCCCCATAGGTCCGACCTCGGCCATGTGGTTTGGGTCGTAGCCGTGTACCCCGTCTTCACCATGGCCCGAGCCTCCCCTGGCGCCTTGACGGCAGGCCGATATCTTCCATAATCGGAGCGCCGCATGCTCCTTAAGCTCTCTGCAAGCTCTCCAAGGCCTTCGGGCAGGGGAGGCAGATGGCCTACAAGGCCTGGGCGACACCTTTCATCACCCGCCCGAACTTCGTTAAATGCAGGTTATTAGAGCTCGGGAAGAAGGTCACCCGTAGAACGGGCATTTCCTCTGCGGGGCGGCCTATGAGCATACCTACGAGACATTACTACATTAGTCGACTTCCTCGCCGAACTCTTTTCTCAAAAGTTCATTCAAGCACTTACTAAAAATGCAGCGGCAAGCGTCGATTCTCCGTCCTGAGTCCGGCAGCTGAGCACGAACATCCTTTAGTTCCTCGCCCAGCTGGGTGTTGGCATCTTGGAATTATTTTCTCTGCCTCACCCCTCGTAAGCACGTTCTCGCCGGCCTTTAACCGGCGCAAGAGTTGTTGCTTGTCCGGATCTACCCCGGCGCCATCTGCAATGTTATTGTCAGATTTATACACACGCCGCACTTCACAACATACTTATCTTTTGAAGCATATATTACCAGAGGGCGTCTCTTTGGCTTCCCCTGCCGCGGCTAGTGCGGCCTCAAGTAAGGCTTTGCACTCTTCTAGCTCCTGGGACAGTTGGGCATTCTTTTCTGTAAGACCCTGCATAACAAATGATCCTTAAATCAGTTATTCTAACTATTTCAAGTCTCGGGGGCTACTGGCATATATAACTGTCAAACTTTCTCACCTATATGTCTTTTTACATCTTGCTTTCTGTGGCTCTTGGCTAGACCATTTTGAGGCATACGGCAGTGCGCATCTCCCAATTGAAGGCATCCAATGCCTCTTGCAGCTGTCGTCACGAAGAACTGTCCAGCGGCGCACAGTGATTCATGGCACTCTCCACCTCGGAATTTGTAGCACACAATCTGTCGGCATCCTCTGTCGGAGGAGCGTCCGATGCACACCTCGCATTCACCTCCACTTCCGGGCATGGCTTTGGAGCCTAGCTGGCGGAGGCTCGATTGGCAACCTCTCCGGATATAGTCCGCTGAGCGCTCTTTTTCCTGAAGAGAGCACGAGCGTCAGTATGCCTTCCGGGAATAAAACCTGGGAACAAGACGACACGCTATACGGTTGCACCGGCGTTTCAATCTGGACCGCACTTCTTTTCAGCCTGCTGGGCCTTGCTGCCCCTTGTGGGCTAGCCGCCGCAGGCTCGGCCTTCCGCCTCAAAGGCTCCCCCTGCAAAACGCCATTGGTATACGGTGATCAAAAATAAGCACGGATGGATCATTCTCCAAGCATTGGGATTTCGGTCTCAGTTACCTGTGAGGCTGGAAGTATTCCGGGGTAATCTGTCACGCCCAATATGTGACCCTATCCAAAAGGAACTCGACGGTCCCACCAAGGATAGACCCGCATATTGGAACGTTTTTGCAAGGTGGATATCATTACATCAACATTACATAATAGTGGGATACATACATAAGGCACGAATGCCACAAGAATACAACAACATCATATACAAGATCAACATCCGACTATGGATGAAACATAAACGGAAACTCAAACAATATCCACCCTGCTAGCCCAGGCTGCCGACCTGGAACCTATCCCCTGATCGAAGAAGAAGCAGAAGAAGAACTCCAACACAAGTAAAAATCGCTCTCGCGTCATGATCATCGCACAACCTGTACCTGCAACTGTTGGTGTAGTAATCTGTGAGCCACGAGGACTCAGCAATCCCATTACCATGGGTATCAAGACTAGCAAAGCTTAAAGGAAAGGAAGGGGTAAAGTGGTGAGGTTGCAGCAGCGACTAAGCATATATGGTGGCTAACCAGCGCAAATGAGGCGAGAAGAGAAACAAAGGCGGTCGTCAACTAGTAATGATCAAGAAGTGATCCTGAACTCCTACTTACGTCGGACATAACCCGAAACCGTGTTCTCCTCTCGATCAACCCGAAAAGAGACACTCACGGTTACGCCACGGTTGGTGTATTTTAGAAGAGTTTGCTTCAAGTTTACTACAACCGGATATTAACAAATTCCCATCGCCACATAACCGCGGCACGGCTCGAAAGTTTATACCCTGCGGGGTGTCCCAACTTAGCCCATGATAAGCTCTCGCGATCAACGAAGGATATTCCTTCTCCCGGGAAGACCCGATCAGTCTCGGAATCCGGCTACAAGACATTTCGACAGCAATAAAACAAGACCAGCAAAGCCGCCCGGATGTGCGACAAATCCCGATAGGAGCTGCACATATCTCGTTCTCGGGGCACACGGATGAGCAAGCGTCTAGGAACAACGTAACCCAAGTTGCCAAGGAATGGTCCCATACGGTGCTCTAGTTTGGACCAACACTCGGAGGAGCATTGGCCGGGGGTAAAATAAAGATGACCCTCGGGCTCGAAACCCAAGGGAAAAAGGCTAGGTGAGGCAAATGGTAAAACCAATGTTGGTCCTTCTGGAGGAGTCTTATTCAAAGCGAACTGTCAAGGGGTCCCATAAATCACCCGACCGCGTTAGGGGCGCAAAATCCGGGAACATAATACCGATATAGCGGAAACTAGGCGGCAAGAGTGGAACAAAACACCGGGCATAAGGCCGAGCCTTCCACCCTTTACCAAGTATATAGATGCATTAATAATATAAGATATATTGTGATATCCCAACAAGTAAACATGTTCCAACAAGGAACAACATCTCCATGTTCAACAAGGAACAAACTTCATCTTCACCTGCAACTAACAACGCTATAAGAGGGGCTGAAAAAGCGGTAACATAGCCAAACAACGGTTTGCTAGGAAGGGTGCAAAAGGTTAGAGGCTGACATGGCAATTTGGGATGGCTTGATAAGCAGGTAATGGTAGCGCAGCATAGCGATAGAAACGAAGCAACTAGCATAGCAATGATAGTAGTGAGATCCAGAGTAGCGGTCATCTTGCCTGAAATCCCGCAAGGAAGAAGAACGAGTCCATGAAGAAGACGAGCGGATGAAGCGAAGCGAACCAAGCGTGAGCGAGCGAATCCTCACGATCGCATAGCAAACAGGAACTAACAAGAAGAAGCACACAACATAGTAAACACACCACACATGAACATGACATGATGCACAACAAACATGATGCATGACAAATCTAGATGAAGCTACTCATGGCAAGAGATGATGCAAACAAGAGCAACACATCAAAGCAAGTTTAAATGAGGCGGAAACAACATAGAACAATTCGGTAAGTCCTCATATGCAAATTTCGAAATTGTTCCAGATCTGAATAAACCTTATGTTCAAGTTGTTAAACAGCAAGTTAAGATGCACCACGATGATCTACACGAAATTCTAGTCAAGTTACATATAAAGTTCATTAGATTGAGACTACGGCCTAGAAGATATGAGCAAAACAAGTTAAACATGGCATTGATGCAAAATGCATGCAAACATCAAGCAAACACCTCAAAACAAGGATGCAACATGATAATATGAAGCTACATGCAAAATCAAGCAAGTTTCATATAGAGCACACTCAAAAGCGAACAGCGGTTCAACACATACACCCTATACAAGTCATAGCAACAATCTGTCCAAAACAGCAACTAGGCATATTGCAAGCATCAAAACAACAAGCTACAGGACCTCAACAAGAAAACAAAAGACATGGGCATGATGTACAGGTAAAGCATGACAAAACATGAACACTGAGCTATCTCCAGAAATCACTAGAACATGCTCAAAACACATGGCAAGATTGCAAATAATAACAGTTTCAGACTTAGCAGAATTCAGACATGGCAGAAATAACATCGAGTTGCAATGTTTAGAGCTATGAAACAACATGTTACAGGAACTTATCATGGCAAACAAAGGCATGGCATGAATCTACTAAATCATAGAACAAAAGCCCTTTCTGACCATGAGCCAAAAGGATCGAGAAAATATGATGGCACCCATGTAAACATGGCAAGTTATATGACAGACTCATACATGGCAGGAACAACAATAAGTAGGCATGTTGGTGAGCTTGAACCACTCACCACAGAGCAATACATGGCATGGCAAGGCAACCAACAGCAAGAAGACATGGCATAGAAGCTATACATGGACAGAACAGCATCATATCCTACAAGGATCCACTACAACAACCTTGGCAAAATTGAATAGCATGTAAACAACCTGCCAGGAAAAATTTTATAGCAAAAGTAGAGCTCGATTGACTCAAGCTATGGCACTCCATAATTGCAAACAAGGGCATGGATGGATAGAGAATAACCATATGTTCAAAACATACTTACTAAAGTATCTCAAAATACGCATGGATCTCTCGGTAGCATCAAGTTAACATGGCATAAAATATCATCAAAAGCAGGGCTGAAATCAGCAACATCATGAAGCCTAGTTTGCATGCTTGTGCTAGTCACCACAGAGATCACAAAATACATGGCATACACCCCTGTAAATATGGCATGGCATATTACAAAACACATGTAGGACTCAAGTTCATAGGTGCACACATCAATCATGGCAAAATGACAAAAGTGCATGTTACGATAAGAATCTGAAACTAACATCACATAGCCCTCTTCTAACAGCATTTCGGGCATCAAGATGAGCTCAAATGAAAATGATGCAATGGAATGAAATGATGTACTCGTCGAGAAGAACAATTTGACATATTACACGCACAAAATGGAGCTATGGATGCAGAGATATGATGGCATGAACATGGCATGAAAATATGCAGATATGGGGACTTAGATAGATTTGGACCTCGGGAGTCATTGTGAGCGAAGTGGATCGGGGCCCAGCGTGGATCGAAGCGGGGCGAGGCAGGCGGCGGGGAGGAAGCGCCTGGGCGGCGGGCGGCGGCGGACTGGTGGCCGGAAGGCAAGCAAGCGGCAGGCATTGTGGCAGCCTTGTGAGGTGGCAGCGCCAGCAGCTCCGCGGCAGCGCGTCCGCGATGGCAGCGCATAAGCGGCGAGGCGGCCGCACGGGCAGCGGGCGGCTCAGCGGCAACCGTGGGGGCAGCGGCGCCGCCCGTCGTGAAACGGGCGAAGCGGCGTTGCCGGCGAAGCGGCGGCGGCGGGCGCCATGGCGAGCGGCGGCGGCCTTCGGTCAGGCGGACCTGCGAATGGGCCCAGCGCACGCGGCAGTGGAGCGGCGGCGGCCCGCGTGGCGCGTGGAGGCTGGCTGCGGGCGGTGGCGATTCGTCGGTCCGGGGACGGACATGTCCGGCGGGAGAGGAGCGGGCTAGGGTTGGATCGGCGAGAAATCCGGGAGGGACACATATTTATAGGTAGAGGGAGCTAGGAGACTCCAAATGAGGAGCGGTTTTCGCCCACACGATCATGATCGAACGACCGAGAGCATGGAGGGGAGTTTGCTGGGTTTCGGGCCACTTTGGAAGGGAGTTGGGCTGCAAGACAAAAGAGGCTTTTACGGTTACCCGGTTAACCGTTGGAGTATCAAACGACCTCCAAATGGCACGAAACTTGACAGGCGGTCTACCGGTGCTATACCAAGGCCGCTTGGCAAACCTCAGGCCATTCTGAGAAAGTTTAACACCCGCACATGAAAAGAGGTAAAAGGGGGCGCCGGGAGACATAGGAGTGCCGGATTGCAAAATGGACAACGGGGAAAATGCTCGGATGCATGAGACGAACACGTATGCAAATGAAATGCACATGACGACATGATATGAAATGCAGATGATGACATGGCAAAATGCAACACGCAAGCACATGACATGGCAACGACGGCGAATAACTGGCAGACACCTGGCGCATCGAATCCGGGGCGTTACATAATCGGCCGTAATGGCGACCAAGGCATTGTCGATGCTCAGTTGGTGAAATACCCCATCAATCAGCTCCGCGGATATGTCCGGATCCTCTTGGGAAGCCGGATCGAGGAACCATTCCGGATCCTCGGGTTGTGGAGGGAGGCTGTTTATATCCTTTACGGCCTGGCACAGTTCCTGCGTCGAAATCACAAAATGAGATATTTGACTACGGGACTACGGATCGGATGGGCGAAAGAAGTGTCCGCTTACCCAGCTTGGAGGATTGTTCATAGAAAATCCGCCCTGGGGATTGAGGCGGAGAAATTCCTCCTCTTCTCCCTTGTACAATGCGGACAAGATCTTCGTCAGCTCGGCAACCGATCCCGGCCCCTTACGGACCCAGCGGGTGGCCTCATCCTCCCGTTGAAATCCCACATGGGGTGGCCTCTATACTGAAGCGGTTGCACCCCCCGCATAATGCATGGCCATGACCCTGATCATGGTCAGTCCGGAATGAGCTAACAACCTTATCCGGCTCATCAGGTAAAGGACGTCCCTGTCATTTTCCTTCTGAGAGCTCCGTGGGCTACAGCTTAGGCGCTTCTTCAAAGGAGCATTGTTGAACTCAGGGAGGCCGATCCAAACAGGGTCCGGCAAGGGGACATCTTCTATATAAAACCATTCTGAAGGCCAGTCTTCGGACGCCTTCTTCGGGGTTCCGGATAGATATCCGGTTCGGCGATCTTGCCATAGTTCGCTCCGCCCACTTGATATACTCGACCCCTCTTGAGCAGGGCACAAAGGCGAACAGCTTCTTCCATAAGCGCAAAATGAGCCTCGATGCCCAAGAACAGCTCGCAAAGGGCCCCGAAGCCCTTAATATCACAGAATGGAGGCAGCGCGAAGGTTGTGCAGCTGGAGGCCGTAGAACTCCGTGAGCCCCAGGAGAAAGCAGATGAATTGGAAATCTAAGCCCCCTTATCAAATAAGGGACAAGGCGCACCCGCTCTCCTTTGGAGGGATTGGGGATGCTCTCCGCTTGCTTTCCGCCATTATAGGTGGCAAGTCCGGCTCAAACCGGGACCATGAAGGCTGGGGGAAGAAATCCCTTGGTTTGGAGCGTCACTAGCTCGTGGTGCGGGACGGAGCATCTCTCCCAATCTCCAGGCTGAGAGCTGGGGGTGCGAGAGGAGGAGCTGCGTCGACTGGCCATGATGGAATGGGTTTCTGTTGGATGCGCTCCGATGAATGCTCGCAAAGGGAAGATGGTGTGATTCGGATCTGAATCCTCGTCTCTTTTATAGGAAGCTCATTTGCGCAGCTAGGGGGGTAACTATAAAAGAACCCTAGCTTTTCGCATTTGTTTGACATGTGGAAGATGGCCATTATTGGGCGTGGAAGCCAAGGAGCGCAATATTTATGAGAAGCCGGATGTCGGTGTCAAAACCGGCGGATCTCGGGTAGGGGGTCCCAAACTGTGCGTCTAGGCAGATGGTAACAGGAGACAAGGGACACGATGTTTTTACCCAGGTTCGGGCCCTCTCGATGGAGGTAATACCCTACTCCTGCTTGATTAATATTGATGATATGGGTAGTAAAAGAGTAGATCTACCACGAGATCAAGGAGGCTAAACCCTAGAAGCTAGCCTATGGTATGATTGTTGTTAGTCCTCACGGACTAAAACCCTCCGGTTTATATAGACACGGATAGGTTAGGGTTACAGAGTCGGTTACAATGGTAGGAGATCTACATATCCGTATCGCCAAGCTTGCCTTCCACGCCAAGGAAAGTCCCATCCGGACACGGAATGAAGTCTTCAATCTTGTACCTTCATAATCTTGGAGTCGGCCGTGGCGATAGTCCGGCTATCCGGACACCCCTAGTCGAGGACTCCTCGGTAGCCCTGAACCAGGCTTCAATGACAGAGTCCAGCGCGTTGATTGTCTTGACATTGCGGCGGGTTCCTCCTCCGAATACTTCATAGAAGGTTTTGAACACCAGGATAGTGTCCTGCTCTGCAAAACAAGTTCCACAGAACACCGTAGAGAATAATTTTTGCACAGATGCGCTGGCGTATTCAGCGTGACATCACATCACCTGCAGCTAGGCCTTTATATGAATCGTTTTTATCGTTCCACCTTAAGCGCGTTTAGCGAAGCGGTTTCCTTGGCACGTCTTATCAAAGCATAGATCGTGCCCCTTATTCGGGATTCTCATCAATACGAGCGTGGGTAACCCATCCGCGCCATTGATTACGGCGCTTGGGAGATAGCGAGTTTTACCAAGCTGGTGGGGGCGCATAGTTCCGTCCATCCATATAAGGGGATAAGGATCCACCTTTTCACCTACGCCTTCTTCCTCCTTTGCTTCTTCATTTCCAGCTCGAGCTCCAGGCGCCCAAGTCCGCACATCCCACCTCAGCCTTCTCCAACCATGTCGGGGAGGCGGGAGTCGGTGGATGGCGTCCTCCGTCATGGAGGGCACATCACAAGGCTGCGGGAGGCGGATACTTGTCGGCGATGCTCGCACAGGCTGCCCGGCGTGGGGCAGCTCATTCCAACCCCAGGCCCCATGAGAGGTGGTGTTTCTCCCCACTTCCTCCAGCGGAATAGGTTTTCCACTTCAACCTTTTGTCCGGGGCTCATTTTCTACGGCCTAGACTTCCACGACTACTGGCCCAATTTTATCCTCAACATCTCGGCGTTTATCGTGGGTGTGCGAAACCTTCCTCTGCATCAGCCCCACTTTGGCCTATAGCTGAAGATCTTCAATGTCGGGCGAAGGTAGTGGGCGGCCGTCAGCCAGTCTTGGGCGCCATGGTCGGCAAGATGGCCAAGGTCCTATGGCTCGAGGAGCCTTTGTGGAGACAATAAAGGGGGTGGCAATCGGGGTGGTTCTATATCACCGAGCCACCACGACCCCGAATGGTGGCGGCCCCAATTCAGATCTGGCTTCCCAACACGGCTCGTCATGGAAAGAGAGCGGGCCTGGCGTGGGGGAATTCGGAAGAGTTATCCAGACTCAAACATGCGTCCGAAACCTGGTGGACAAGAATCTCGGGCTTGTCGGCGTAATCCGGTGATGCTCATCCGCGGATTCTCCCATGCCAACAACGGGCCTTTAATTTGTGGGAGTTCGATCCGGCACAGCACCGAACCTTGAGTCGGCTCTTCGACACTACGTACGAAGATGCCTGGAAGGTGCTGTTCAAGGCCGCTGAAGCCCCATCATCCGCTAACAAAGATCGCGGATACAGCTCGCGGCGTCAAGCCGGCGAGGTAAGTTATTTTACCCTTTACGGGACTCTTTCTTCATAGATTGACTCTATGTGGGATCTAAAACTCCCTAATCTTTGACAGGACTGGCTGAAGACATCCGGACAGATTAGCAGTCCGGCTCCTTAGCCGGAAGACCCGGCGGACGCCCGATTGACGGGGCTGCTGGCTCCGGCGCCCCATGTGGTGCCGGAGAAGAAGGCCAAGAAGGAGGCCAAGGGAACTCGAAGGAGCTCCGGCGCCGGTCTTGTCGATCAGGCGAGAATCTTCTCCACGAGAGACGAGGAGGAGAAAAAGCTTCTCCCCAGTGGGAGGAGAGGAAAAGAAGGCCGCCCCAACTAGGGAGGCGGAGGGTCAAGAAGGAATAACCCTTCCTCGGACTTCTCCACCAATGTCGGCGGCAGCGAGGAGATTGGCCTACAAGGGCCAATCCTGGCGAGATCATAAGTGTCAGGATACCCATGGCTTTTATTATTGCAGAGTGTTCTCTAATGTCGAACAATCGTGCAGCCCATAAAGGCGAGTTCGCCGATTCATCGGCGGGTCCACAGGCTCGTCGGAAATGGAAGTACCGCTTCCGACCCTTCCTCTCCTCACTTGATGGGAACGGCCTTGTGGTGGGGCCCCAAGGGGCTTGGTCAGAAGGAGGTGGCAGGAGGTGCCACAAGGCAACTTCCGGACTCGAGCGTGTGGGGGCAAGACCCCGGGGCTCTAAGCCCGACCCTTGTCCGGACTCCATCGGAACCTTCAGCGGTTCGGAGTCCCAAGCGGCCCCTCCATAAGAAGGGTAAGATGTCGGTGTCCTCTGTCCAACCGGAGGCACGGATAGCTCTTGGGCGCTAACATGGCGCCTCCATCGAAGGAGACACCGCCTGTTATGAAGTGCGGTGATCCGGACAGTTCGATCCGCCAGGCGGGCTGAGCGAAGCTATACCAGCCTTCTAACGGGCTTTGAGGTAAGTTTAGAATATGTAAAAATATTACCGCATAGACGGTAGCCTGATGCTTAGTTGATTGTTGGGAAAGAAAAGCCGAACTAAGGATCTAAAAGATATCGCATGAGTCTAACATAAGTATGTCAATATGGGAATGCAGGTTCTTGACCTCTGCCCCCTTGACTACTGAGGTCGATGCGTTAAGCAGAGCCTCGGCGGTCGAGCGAGCTCGGCCAAGCCAAGAAGCAGCTCGAGGACAAGGAAGGTACGTAGTACCTTATTAAAAAATACCATATAGAAAGGTTTGGTTGCAAAGATAACAGGAATAACATGGGTAATGAAGGGGCCACGAGCAGTGGCGACCACGAAGGAAGCGGTGTCGTGGTGGCTCATGGTTCTGGAGCGCACCGAGCGAGAGAAGGGGGGGCGCAGCTGGCCAAAGATGCGGCAAGAGCTCCAAGCTCTTGTGGAAAAACACGAGTTTGGGCGTGACTCGAGACTCGAGTCGAGCTCGCCTCGGCTCTTGAGAGTGCCAAAGCTGCTAAGGTCGAGGCCCAAAAGCCCTCAAGAAATTGAGTCGTTAAAGAAGATAGTGGCGGGTAAGGCATTCTTTATGCAAAGCAAGCATGTGAAAGTGAATTACCTATTACTTACCGGATTCGGAGCTCTCGAGGAGCATTCGCATATTTGCCCGTAGTGTGTGCGATCTGCCGCATTCTACCGCGCCAAGGAGGGAGCTCGGCGGAAAAGGTGTTACGGTCTCGGTATCTTTGAGGCCGAACATCAGTGCCCCTGACGACCAGCTGAAGCAGCTGGTCGAGCTCCACAAGGTCGCCGAACAGGCCATGAAGGGCCTTATAAGCGGTTGTGGCCATTGGAGCCATGCCGGGAGCTACTTGACTTGGTGCAGCGGCTGGTGGATGCGTGTCCCGCGGTTGAAGTCATCAAGCGCTCCGTCTGCATTGAAGGTGTCCGTCGGGCCCTTGCCCGTGCTAAAGTGCTGCAGGGCAAGCTGGATCGGAGAAGCTTGTGACGGACAGACCCACGAAGGGCAGGGAGCATCGCCGCGCCCGAAATGTACTATGAGGGCCTCTGAAGGTGCCCGCCGAATAGCGGATGAGTGCTCCAAAGATGTAATTTTTGAATAGACTCGCATTTGTTATCCTGTACGCTGAAAACTTGTTCATATGCGCTAAGCAACGCTTGTTAATTTAAAATATTACCTTTTGTGCAGCCGTTTATCAAATTTGAGAGATGGCAAGTCGTTGGCTTCAGCACCCATGCCACGAGTGCTGGGGTGTTCGGGATAAACTTGAGCACTCTTGTTCCCATTCTTGGGTCCATCTAGGGAGGCGCTCAGCATAGCGAACAAGGCAACGGACTTATAATGCTTGAACACTCTCATTTAGCCATAGAATTCTATAATTTTAAATTTAGTGAAGCCCCTAGTATTCGGAAGACCTAGTTAAGGCGCTATCACGCCTTGGCGGACAATTCGGTTCCTCGCTCTAAGCGGCATAAGTCTTTAGGGACCGAAAAACCTCTCGAACAGCGACCGGCTCTCGCCCTATCATGACGGTCAGTTTAGCTTTCTCCTTTGAGGTGCTCGACCCAGCTCAAGCTGGGGCTGTCGCGATGGTTCTCCAGTGCTACCTTAGCCGATATAGCGGGCGTAAGGTACCAAAACACGGGGCAGGCAAACCAACTATTGACCCAAGACATGATTGGAGCGATTCATATAATGCTATAAGTTAGGGTGCCTCACTTGTGAAAGTGTTGGACTTATCACACCATAATTTTGGGATACTTAAGCCCCTGGTGTATTGGCCGTACCAAAGTGTGCAGTTGCAACATGTCATGAAATGAACATATGTATAGATAAAGGAAGTAGAGCAATAATAAGCAAAAGCTATGTATTGTTTATTCAAAAAGGTACTTCAATGAAAGCGAGCGATACAAATAGTGCGATAAGCAAGGGATGGGACTATCTAACATGTCCCCTCCAGGGATAAGCTGCGGGATTTATGTAAAACAGGTATAATGCTGTAATAGAGACCACTGAACACTCGATGTGGCTTTACGCTTCCCTGGCTGTTGCATCGTGAGTTGGCGATTCTAGTGCGGACAGGACTTGAAGGCGGAGTCCTGAAAGTAAGAAAAAGGAAGAAAAGGAAAAGGAAAAGAATGACACAATCGGGGCCCACAGTGCGGTCGAGCCGCATTCTTGGCGTGCGTGGTCTTGCCCCTCCCCATATGCCCATGGTATCTCAGGCGTAATTATGCAGCGTAACACTAACCATAATTTCGCGAGGGCTGGGGTTGGGGCGGATTACTCTGGCGTGCTTGAATCGTGCGAGGCGGTCTTGTTGTAGGTTACTCGAGCGCGCTTGCGGTGTCCGGGCGCTTAATGGCGGACTCGAGAGTTGCTGTGAGAGGCTGCTTTGTACCTCCGCCCGAGGGCTGCCGTGTGCTCCTCCGTTCGGAGAAGCGTTCGTGTTTCCATTGACCGTGATTACTCCTCGAGGCCTGGCATCTTGAGCTTGAGTTATGCGTAGTGCGGCACCGCATTGAACTTTTTAAATCACGGATCTCCGAGCAGTGCATGATAGCCGCTGCGGAATGGGGCGATGTCGAAGATTAACTCTTAAGCCGGAAGTTATCCGGATCGAAGACCGCCGAGTGTAACCGAGCCCGTACAACTGGCCTCTACACCGGTATGGCGCCTTTAAGGTCGTCTTTGTAGGTTTAATCCTTGAGGGTCTATGCCCATTTTGCGCCTGTATCTGATAAAGCAGGTTCAGGCTGCTGCCGCGAAATCCATCGGGACTCGGTTAGGTGAAATCCGTTGATAATTGGGTCAAGAACCAATGCGGCGAAACGCCGTGACGGATGCTAGTGGGGTGGTCCTTGATCGAATGTGATGGGCGGGAAGACCATGGGTTGAACTTGAGGCGGCTGGCTCCATCGCATATCGTCCCTTAGTTCACGCTTCCGCTCCCTTTTGGGTATATGGGTTTCGTATATCATGTTCACCGTCCGCACTTGTGGGAAAACCCTCCTGTCCTCTATTGTTCGTGGCGGGGCTCTTCCTCGTCATCGCTATACAGCCCCTTGTCATTGAGTTCGGCACTTAACTTGCCTGCTTGAACACCCAACAGTCCTGTTGGTGTGATTGGCTGGTTTCGGGGGTGCCATGTATACGCTGTGATCAGTATTCGGTCCAAGTTGGGCGGGGCCTGGGTATTTCTTTTGAATGGCTTCTTCCACTGACGGGTTTAGAGCCTCTGAATCCGGCATTGGCGGTCGTATCTTGATGTTATCGCCGTTAATGCGGCGCTTGTTCTTGTTGCGTGCGACCTGCCATTGCTGTCCTTGGTATCCGAACTATCGGGATGTTTGGCCAAGTTGTTGCTTGAGCTAGCCAGCTGTCCTCTCCCGCACAAAAGCGGGTCATGAGTGTTGTGAGGGCTGCCATGGATTTTGGCTTTTCCTGTCCTAGGTGCGGGAAAGCCACTGCGTCGCGGATGTTATGTTTGAAGGCTGCAAGGGCCTCTGCATCCGGACGATCAGCGATTTGATTTTTCTTTGTTAGGAACCGTGTCGAGAATTGTCTAGCGATTCTTGGCTGTTGGATTATGTGGCTAAGGTCATCGGCGTCTGGTGGTGCACATATGTGCCTGGAAGTTATCAAGGAATGCGGCTTCCAGGTCCTCCCAACAACCAATTGATTCTGTTGGCAAGCTGTTGAGCCAATGTCGAGCTGGTCCTTTAAGCTTGAGTGGGAGGTATTTGATGGCATGTAGATCATCACCGCGGGCCATGTGGATATGGAGGAGATAGTCCTCGATCGAGACCGCGGGATCTGTGGTACCATCGTATGATTCGATGTTTACGGGTTTGAAGCCCTCAGGGATTTGATGATCCATTACTTCATCTGTGAAGCATAATGGGTGTGCGGCGCCTCTGTGTTGGGCTATATCACGACGTAGCTCATATGAGCTTTGTCTATTGTGTTCGGCCTGACGGGTTTCTTTGTATCCGCGCGGCGGTAATCATCCCGTCATTAGGCATGCGATCCGTGGATCGATCTTGTATGTTTGCCTTGTCCTCAATATATCTACGCAAGTCGTAGCGTTTTCCGTGCCTTGGTACTTTTAATGGCGTCGGGGTGTGGCTTGGCGGAGGGCGAGAGGCTTCTCTGTCGCTGACCACAGGGTGGCAGATCTGCCATGTCGTCGCTGGTGACTTGGGTGCTTCCTCCTCGATCGAGAAGCGGCCTGCGTTTGGGGTAGCTTTTGGAGGCGTTCGAGTTCATACTCTTGGTTGCAGGACTTGATCCATCTGTCGCTTAGCGGTCTTGGTCAGCTCTAAGTTGTTGTTGCTTTTTCTTGAGGCTGCTTGCCGTGGCTATAAGCCTGTGTTTAAAGCGCTCCTGTTGGCGGGATCCTCGGGCACGACAAATTAAATAAATCGTCGAGCTTGCCTCATCTTCGGAGGGCGCGTAATTATCGTCCTCGACCTCTCTTTACGCCGCCTTTGTCGTGCGGACCTTCTCCCCCCTCTGCGCTGAGTCCTGCTGGAGGGTTGTCTTCAACCTTTGTCCGGGTGTTATTATCTCCGTGCGGAATCACCGTTTTATTGTGGCGGGATTTAGGCGGCGCCGCTGATGTCGGCGCCCGGTTGCTTCTTGGAGGTCATCCTCCGTTGTTCCATCGCCGTTCCCTCTTTTGGGATGTCCGCCATGTATATGTCATATGGCGGTGGCCTTCGGTGCCACTGTAGGCGCTGGGTCTTGAGTAAATCTCGGCATCGTCGTCCATACCATCGATGTCTTGGTCGAAGTCTAGCATGTCGGTTAAATCATCGGCAGTGGCTACAAAGTGGGTGGTGGGTGGGCGTTGAATTTCTTCGTCGTCCGCATCCCAACCTTCTGTCGTGTAGTCGGCCAGGGCTCTCCGGATAGAAGACTTTAGTGAATTCAGGATGTCGCCAAAGGGCGAGTCTTTGAAAGATGTCGCTGCAGTGAGCTCCATGACCCGGCAATCGGATTCGATTGCGCAGGCGCGGAGGTTGGTCGGAGAGAGTCCGGCACCTGAGTCAAGGTCTTCATAAGGACAGCGATGGAGTTCGGCTCAATGCCGTGAGATGGTAGCCCAGGCGGTCCAACCACCCGTCCTCGATCGGGAATCCGGCTCTGGATTAAGGTCGGGCGGAGGCGGGTGCGGCCTCGAGGCCTTTGTTCGGCTGCGAGCTAGATCATGCCATCGAGACGGTCTTTGCGCGGCAGCTGCGGCTCGAATCCGTCGAATATCAAGTATCGCGGATATCGGCCATATAGTTCAAACTTCAAATCTGACCTGATGGCGGGGCTTAGCTTTCGATCTGCTCTAGATAATGAATTGGCCCATGATGCAAAGCCGCCGAATATGAAGATCTGTCCGGGAGAAAAGTCTCATCCTGGACCGCGTCGTTGTTGATGATCGAAGGAGCCATCGGGCCTATTGGTGACGACACGGAAGAACTCCCAATGAAAGCACCAATGTCGGTGTCAAAACCGGCGGATCTCGAGTAGGGGTCCCGACTGTGCGTCTAGGCGGATGGTAACGAGGAGACAAGGGACGATGTTTTTACCCAGGTTTGGGCCCTCTCGATGGAGGTAATACCCTACTCCTGCTTGATTAACATTGATGATATGGGTAGTACAAGAGTAGATCTACCACGAGATCAAGGAGGCTAAACCTAGAAGCTAGCCTATGGTATGATTGTTGTTAGATCCTCTCGGACTAAAACCCTCCGGTTTATATAGACACGGATAGGTTAGGGTTACCTGCAGTCGGTTACAATGGTAGGAGATCTACATATCCGTATCACCAAGCTTGCCTTCCGCCAAGAAAGTCCCATCCGGACCGGGGCGAAGTCTTCAATCTTGTATCTTCATAGTCTTGGAGTCGGCCAAGGTTATAGTTCGAGGATAAAGAGAGCTTGTCTGGCGGACCTGCGTGCCTTCGGCTTACGTGCGTCGATCGGTGGTAGGAAGCGTTGCCTAATGCTCTGCTGATGACAAAGGGCCTTCCCAAGGGCGAGAGCTTGTGCTGGCGGCTGTTAGCTGGATCAGCGAAGCACAAATTCGCCCTCTTGGAAGGATCTTAGCTTGACCTTCGGCTATGGTAGCGGCGCAAACCCTGCTGGTAGATGGCGGACGGTTGAGGGCTAACAGCCGGCTTTTTCTAGCAGGTCGGCGCCCGTCTTCTCGTGCTTCCTTGGACTCCGATCTCCGTGTACATGGTGACCCGGTGAGTCGAACTTCGATGTCGGTTGGGATGACAGCCTCGGCACCATATACAAGGAAGAAAGGAGTGAAGCGGTTGATTTGTTGAAGGGTAGTCGCGCGAGACTCGGAGGACGGCGGCGGCTCGTTGAGCCAACAGCTGGCGAGCAGCTCGATGCTTACGACCAATCGGGGCTTGATGCGGAGGAGGATGAGGCCGTTTGCTCGCTCAACTTGGCGTTTGTTGCGGGTGGAGTAACGAGCCTAAGTCGATCGGATGCCCTATGTCGGCGCAAAAGCGTGCCAATGCTCCCTTAGCAAAATTAAGTGCCATTATCGATGATGATCTGTGTACGCCGTGCGGGTTGTGATATCGCAATGAATATTCTGGCGATCGACCCATTCAATTTCTTGATTGGCTTTGCTTGATCCACTTGGTGAATTTATCCACGGCAACGGCGGATGGAGTCATGCCGCGCGTGCCGTCTTGAATGGGCCCACCATGTCCGGCCCCGGCAAAAGGCGGAGTGAGGATGGTCTTGAGTGCGGAAGCCGGCAGGTGCTGCTTTGAACTGAAGACTTGGCACCCTTTGCAGTGTTTGACTAATTCCTGACGTCATCCAAAGCAGTCAGCCAAAAGAACTGGCGGAAGGCTTTGGCAACGAGTGATCTTGAGGCCGCGGGGTGGCCACACTCGCCTTGGTGAATGTCCTTGAGGATTGCTATGCCCTTCTCTGGCTCGACACAGCGCTGGAAGACACTAGTGAAACTGCGCTTGACGAGCTCTTTGTTGACAATTGTGTATGCTCCGGCTCGGCGTTGGACTTGTCTTGCCGCGATCTCGTCAGCCGGCAGTTCTTTGTTTACCAGGAAGTTGACGATGGGCTGGGCCCATGATGGAGCTGTGACTTCTTCTATTGCCAACACGGCTACTGCGACGGGGCGGGTGGGCTGGGTGAGGAAGAGCTGGAGTCGGCCACTATCTGTTGTGTCGATGCAGTCCCCGGGCCGACTACCGCAGTCCCCGGGCCGGGTTCTGAAGTCCCCGGGCCGGGTGCAACTATAGCAGTCCCGAGCACGCTGTTGAAGTCCCGAACGCCTATTGAAGTCCCGAGCGCCTGCTTGGTTCCCCAAGCGGATCGACTGCGTCGGGGTTAAGCGGCGCGAAGATGGGGTGGATTACAGAGCGGCGATAGAGCGTCTTGAGGCGTTGGAGAGAGCGCCGGTTGGTATAACTTGCAGTGGAGCCTATTTGTGCGGGGCATCTGCTTGCTCGTTGTCGGCCCGTGGCGCGTGGAGGACTTCGCACCCTTCAAAATACCCGCTGATTTGCTAAGCGAGGCGGAAGCTTGCCATGTTTGCGTCCTTGGCCCGCGAGATGATTGTTGGACTACCAAATCCGAGTCGCCATAACCGGGATCCGGCGGATGCCGAGTTCTTTAGCTGGCAGACCCGTGTATGGCGCCTGCGTACTCGGCCACATTGTTGGGGCGGCAAAATGAATTTGCAATGTAATATCTGAGCTTATGCCTTTGGGAGAGGTGAGGATGATCGCGGCTCCCAAGCGGTCGCATCTTGGACCGTCGAAGTGCATCCGCCAATGAGTGGAGTCGGGGCGGTGAGTCTGGGTCTCGGCCCGGTCGGCGAGAAATCGTCAATGCTTGGGACTTGATGGCGGTGCAAGGCTGGTAGAAGATGCGTGTAAGGGGCCAGCTTCGATGGCCCATTTATACCGGACCAGATCGTCGGCTGCCTATGATCTCGTGGCAGGCGATTGCTACGACCGTGATGGGGTGCTCTTGAAAGTAGGGCTTGAGCTTCTTGGCGTGAAGTACACACCATAGCACATCTTACGGTAGTGCGGGTAGTTACGCTTGAGGTGGACAACACTTCACTTAAATAATCGAGGCGGTGTATTATTTAAGTGAAGTGTTGTCCTCAGAAACACTACAAATGCTCTGAAGACGCCAAGACACCCAAACATGGCTAAACTTGCAAGTCTGAGCTGAGCGCTATTGAACTTTGCAATGAATGAGCGGACTCCAAGTGCCAGACCCTTGACGCAGTCAGATCGACAGGGAACGAAACGGCGACGTGAGTTCAATGGCTGAACGGCGGGACGTCAGGCTCACTTTGATCACGTGATGAATCCGTCGACTCAACCGGCGTCAACGGCAAACGAAACGACCACGTCATGCAAGTGACTGGCACGACAGCGGGACGCCAGTGCAGTGAAAATCAACCGGCAGCTGATCGGCAACCACGTGAAACATGCACCACCGCGGCCTTGGGCATGCCCGTGGTGACGGTGCCGAGCTTGTGGAAGAACTCCCCGTAGCTCGAGGTGGGGAGGGCGCTAAGAAAACCTTCGCACAGAAAGTAGCGAAGGCCGGCAACAACATCCACAGTGTTGGGGGTGAGGTGGTGCGGT
This sequence comes from Aegilops longissima, assembly GCA_021605205.1. Classification (NCBI taxonomy): domain Eukaryota; kingdom Viridiplantae; phylum Streptophyta; class Magnoliopsida; order Poales; family Poaceae; genus Aegilops; species Aegilops longissima. The sequence continues at coordinate 87,357,337 of CM038681.1, forward strand.
GAAGATGGTAGAATTCGAGGAAGGAGCGGAAGAACCCGCTCGCCCGGCAGGCGAGCCAGCAGGCAGTCTTGCGAAGATCACCCGCTCATCCTCCTCCGGCGCCGGCGAGACCTCCGCCTCCCACGCGAGGCGAGTCCGCACGTAGCCCGCGCCCGGCAGCCGCCGCGTCTTGCGGAGCCAGTCGATGTGGTCCTCATGGATGTTGGAGCCATCCCAAGAACTGGACAGTGCCATGGGAGCAAGGAAGAAACGAGAAAGGCGCGGCGGCGGAGAACGCGCGACCCCACTGCGGCGGAGCTACGGCGAGCCAAGAAGGATGGCGACGAGACGGCGCGGCGACGAAGCGCTACGCGGCGGAGGAAAGGAGAAGGAAGAAGAAGAAAGGGTGGAGCAAGGGCAAGCGTGCGAGCGTCTGCCGCTCCCCCTCCTCCCCCTACTTACCTATAGGCTCGTGCGGCGGAGCCGAGGAGGCGAGGCATGGGGGGACGTGGGATTAACTACGCCCACTCCCCCATGTCCCGCGATTATCGCGCCCTAAAGGCGTGCTGAAACCGCCGCGGGAAGGCGAGCGGTCCGATCGGGCCGCAGAAGATCTGCACGTGGGCCGAGGCCTAGGAGTGGCGGGCCCCGGCCTGCGGCAACGTCCCATCGCGCGCGTGGGATGGCAGACCTTCCCCGCTGATGGCTGCCATGTGGCGCGCGAAGGGCAGGCGGTCAGCGCGCGACTCGCCTCTCGTGTCGTCTGGCCCTTGCCTTCAAGCCACCAAACCTTCCAAAGACGGCGCATCTACTCAAAGCCGGCTCCTAGCTGCCGGCTCTTCAGGGTAGGAAGCTGATCGAGCTTCTCGTCCTCCCTTTAGCCTCGAAGCACAACCAGCTTCGGGGACTACTGTCAGAGTAAATGACCACGGGTAGCCTAGCCGGCTCCCCTGGCACTTCTGGAAAATTATGGGCCGATCAGGCCTCCAAGCATCCAAGGCGTGGGGCCGCCTTCCCTCGGCCGGCTACCTCCCAAGCCGGCTACCGAGAGGCGGCCCGACCCTAAGCCCACAGGAGAAAGGCCGGCAGAGGGCCGACTCCAAGAAGCCAGCCACGAGAAGGCCGACTCCAAGAAGCCGGCCACGAGAAGGCCGACTCCAAGAGCCCGGCCCCCTAGCAGGCGGCCAAGATCGCCCCCCTCAAACTTTGCACCCACATAACAACGATGATACGGGGTGTGGCTATAGTGAAGCCTGCCACCCCTGAATCCCGGAGCGCGCGTGGCCACAGTGCGCCGTACGGGGTGGCCATCACCCGTACGGCGCGACACTGTTGCCATGTTGGCCCTGACGTCGCACGCGACAGGTTGTCAGCATGGCCCGCGGGCGGTGGGCCCCTCCAGACAGAGAGATACCCGAAGGCGGCCATGCCTCCTCCAGTCAGCCTGAGGTATGGCCGGCTCCCCGTAGCCGGCTTGCTTCCTCCCTCGAAGGAGGCGCCTCATTAAGGAGACAAGGAGAGGTAAGGCTACAGTGATCGCCACCAAGGCGGCGACACTGTAGCCATGCTTACCTCGACCAAGCCCTCATCATCAGGATTGAGGCAGCAGTAACCAGCCCCCGACAAGGCCCCCAGCGGTGGGGCCAGCTTGTCGGCCAGGAAGCCGACAGCCGACGGGACCCACCAATGGCGGGCCCGGCGATCAGCGGAGAAGCGAGAGGCACGACGGCTGGGGCTGCGCCCGACCGATTACCATTGTACCCCTAGGGGGTAGGCCTATAAAACCCCCCAGGGCACCCATGCAAAGGGTTGGTTCTTAGAGTTTTAGACACCACATAGAGGGAAGAGGAGAGCTAGCCGTGCCCTTCTTCTTCCTCTCATCGAAACAGCTCAAGGAGCCTCTTGTAGCCACTTATTCACCTAGTGATCATGCGGAGACCCCGTAGAGCAGCAGTAGGGGTGTTATCTCCACGGAGAGCCCCGAAGCTGGGTAAGATTCACCGGCGAGCATGTCTTTGCCTCATCCCGTTTCCAGGCACCGGCGAAGTCTTATTGGCTCCCACAATGATTAGCCACTCGTTGGCATATGTCGCACCTACCACCCGACACTTGACATAAAAGATGGTAATACTCCAAGGTAATTAAGAACAAATGTTGGATAGCAAGGAACTCAATGTATAACACAGAACACGAACAAGTTTGTGTTGGAGGGGAGGCATTAAAGTGGTCGATGACAACACAAATCAGAGAGGGCAAGGATGGTATTTCTCATCATGAATTCAATTGATATCCTGGAAGAGCTCCGAATGCTGATCACGATCACGACACATTTGTTGAGAGACTTCATGAAGATGTAATCGATCGGCGATGACATCAAGTCAAATGATGATGAAGCGAAAGGTTATGGGAACCAAGGGTACGACACAAACTCGAAATCAAGTTTGTTGTTCAAGGTGAAATGATATGACGAGGAAGATCGACGTAAGATTAGGTCATCGTCGAAAATGGTGCTCCGGGAAGAAGGACCAGGTAGCACAGTTAAAAAGTTGCACGATAATGATATAGCCGATTAGGCTAGGAATGACTTGAAGGATTAATAAACTCATAAGCAATGAAGATTATTTAGAGTTATTGAATCGGAGTGCGGAATTGATTCACTTATCTGTGTTCTCAGTTGAGGACAACCCAAAACCCAGAAAAATTGGAATCGGTGAGAAATAACAGTTGATGAAGAACCCATAAGAAGTTATGCAGTTTCGTGATAATATCGAGATACCAGGGGGGTAATACTCGACGGTAGATCAAAGTAAAGGTTGGACTGGTGTATTGATCCACAGAAGACAAGTGCTTAAACTTTCCCGAGAAATGGGATCAAAGAAGAACATATGGTCGGAACCATGATTGCAAAGGATCAATTCACCGATACCAAAGGATATTATATCAAGGAAATAGCTATTATTACAAGAAGCTTCCAGGATAGGATCTACATCGTGTCCATGGGCATGAACACAAAGGTTCAAGGTCGACTCCCACTTGTTCAACGCATAACCTTTCATTCACTTCTCGACTTTGAAGAAGTTTGAGTGTTGAAATTTTATCTGGCGAAGCACCAGAAGAGTATGACTCGTGAAAACTTTCGGGTTCACATGGTTTTAGAGAAAGTATAGGTTCAACCCATCAGGGCATCTTAGAAACATATACCACAAGTGTCAGGACCCCGATTCCAAGTCACATAGACCTAGCCGGTAACACCTCATATCACTTTGCGGCCTCACGCACGGTATTCCCACGGGTGTCGCCTTACCATGGCCCGGGACCGTTTGCGCCTTTTGGGTCACGTATATGATAGTGTCGCTAGCATCCACATGACAGAGAACCCGGGCCGACATGGCTAGTCGTGAACCCAAAGCGGCACTAACCCATGGGGACAGGCATACATGAATCACATCGAGCATGTCGGTCATCAGCGTGTGAATCCGGGCTGTAGCCACTGGCTAACAGGACTCGTATCCCGGCTGTAGCAGGCTAGGCAGGACTCGGATGTCACCGCGTGACATTTCCCGAAGGGATGACACAGAACGAAGTGAAACACATGCCGGCCGATCAAGTGTCCGAGCAGTAGGTCTTGGGCTAGCGGGACTCCGGTGAACCGGGCAGTAGCGGACTACTATCGCTCAGAAGCACTAGACTACATTTCCACATATGAGAGGCTGCCAAGGATAAACAACTAGATTGTCGGATCCCACACATACCAAGCATTTCAAACATACACACAATATGCTCAATATGTGTAAATACAACATGGCACCACAACATAACTCTACGACTCAAATATTTATTCCTTAGGCTCCGAGGGCGAGATATTACAAACATGGGTCTCATGACCCAACACGAAACATACAAGTCAAAGCACAAGCGGAAGCTTAACATGTCCGAGTACGACATCTACAAATGAAAAAGGCTGAGAAGCCTGACTATCTACCAGATCCTGCCGAGGGCACAAGATCGTAGCTGAGGTAACAAGCCAAACGTCGAAGTCCAAGCAGAACTACTAGCGAGACTGACGTCTCTCTGCAAAACATAAAATAAGCAAACGTGAATACAAACGCATTTCAGCAAGACTTACATCGAACTAACTACATATGCATCATTATAAACAAAGGGGTGGTGGAGTTTGACTGCAGCAAGCCAGCTTTGACTCGGTGGCTATCCTAAACTATGACTGCAAGTAACTCTTTTGAGGTGGCGCTACGAGTCCACATATTCACCAATCAATACACCACTATGGATCCGATCCCGCCTTCCCACGAGAACGCCATCCATAGCACTCACGCTATCTTGCGATTTTAGAGTATCCACTTTCACTTGTCTATGAACCGTTATAGGCAACCTAGAAGTCCTTTTTCATGGACACGGCTATTCGGATAGATCATATTAACCCTGCAGGGATGTACTTCTTCACACGCTCTCACCACTTCACCGTTTACACGACATGTACTCGGCAACCTTCAAGCGAAGCCCAACGTGGGTGTAGGCCACGGCCTACCTAAACACTCAAGTCCCTAGTCCAGGTTTATCGCCTATTCGGTTCCATCCGCAGGGAGTCCGCCGAGGTTTCCACTAACGGCCCCGAACGATGTGTGCAGGGTTCGAGATACCAAATGGGCATTCGCACACCGGCCACGGTGTATCTACCGCATCATAGCCCACCCCTAGGGTCAGCGCTACGCACGGCCTCCAACACATATCCTACAAACACCAGAAACTAGTTGCAACTCCTGGACAGAGAACAAGAGTGGTTAAGAAGCCAAGAGAGTCAATTAAGGATCCCAATGTGTAGTAGTAACTGTTTCATGGATCACAAACACAGAACTCAGTTCCTGAGGACGGCTGCAATGAGACAACCCACCATGTACTTCTACATGGCCTCTCACCGCTACCTTTACCAAATCGTGTTCACACACTTAGCTCACACACAGTAGGACATGTTCACACACTTAGCTCACACACAGTAGGACATGTTCACACACCATTCCAATTCATTCCCGATGAATCAGACCTGACTCAACTCTAAGCAGTAGCAGGCATGACAAACAAGCATGAATGAGTAGGCACAACAGGGCTCAAACAACTCCTACTCATGCTAGTGGGTTTCATCTAATTACTGTGGAATGACAGGTCATGCAGAGGATAAAGGGGTTCAGCTACCGCAGCAAGTAACACATGAGTCGTTGTTGTCCTAATATAGTAAAATAGAGCAGGAGCAAGAGAGTGGAATTATATCGGAATGAACAAGGGGGTTTTGCTTGCCTGGCACTTCTGAAGATAATATAGTTCTTCATCCGTGTCATCGAACTCATCGTCGGGATACGCCTACCGAGAGGGAACAAGCACCGACAAACAAGGAAGAAACACAATCAATGCAATGCAGCAATATGATGCATGATCATGACATGGCAATATGCTGTGATTTGGGCTAATGCAACAGAAAGTCATTTTGATTGAAGTGGAATTCAAAACTATATCAAATCCCAACTCCAAAACTATTATCAAAGTTGCCCTATTCATGTTTCATCCTAAACAGTGAAGTTAACTTGATAAAACATGCATGAAAATGGTACAGATGGATAGATTGGATTTTTCTGATAATTTTTCATATATAAATTATTTCAATCTGAGCTATGGTTGAATTACTATGAATTTTAGAAGTTTAGGATATTTTCTGGAATTTCCTGAATTAAAATAAATCCAGAAAAAGAGTTATTGCGTCAGCATTAGGTCATGCTGACCTTAGCAGGTCAACAGGCGGGTCTAGGTCAAACCTGACGTGTGGGATCCACACGTCAGTGACACAGACTGGTTTGGGTGGATGACAGGTGGGCCTAGTCAACTGCCACGCCAGCAAAGTCAACCTGACATGTGGGCCGGTGGGTTAGTCTAATTTAAACAGGAATAGTGCAGGGTTAATCTGGCGCGTGGGGCCCATCCGTCGCTGGCATGTTGATCAGCTAATGGCGTCATTAGTGTTAACTAAATGTGCCACGTTGGCTCGCCGGAGTTTCACCGGCGACGACCAAAACGCGCGAGACGCACCGGGTGGCTCGGTTTCGCCTACACTGCACCATTCAAAGGCGCCTTTGGCCCCACAGAGAGCCGGGCGCGATGGCGCGTCGGATGGTCGTGGGTCTCCGGCTGGGGTGGCGGAGTCGACGGCGGCGGCTTCGCTTCGCTGCCGCCGGAGTTCAAAGCCAAGAAAACGCCGACACCGTGCACGGAGGATCAACGGTAGCACCTACACGCCCACGCGCGCGATGAGCAAGATGGACGGATGGCTGAGCCATTGCGTGGCCGGAGTCACGCCGGCGGTGAGCACAGGCCGCGGCGGGTGCGGTGAGCTCGGTGTGGTGCGTACGGTGCACGAGAAAGGGAACGGAGAGAGGGACGACGGCAGCAGCTCACAGTGGTCTCGACGGGCGGGTCGAGAGGTCGGGAGGAGCTGGAGTGGTCACGCGGCGGCGAGGGGACTTCAGCGCTTCAAGGTTGAAGATGATGTCGATGGCGGCGATACAACGCGTCCCCGGTTGGTTGGCTGGTCGAGGGCGTGGAAGACGTTGTTGCGGAGCTTTCGGGCATGGTGAGAGGTCGAGGGGGAGGCGGTGGACGTGGCAATGCTCGTCGGCGCTCTCGGCTGCGCTCGGTTCTTGCGAGAGAGAGGGCCAGAGGGGGATGTGAGAGGGGAGAGAGACAGAGGGAAACGAGGGCGTCTCCGTGGCACGGCTGGAAGCGCCGAGACGCCGTGGGGCGGCAAGCAGGAGCTGGCGCGGCTCGGCTGCGCGCGCGTCGACACGGCGTCGTCCTCCTGGCAAAAGCTAGGAGACGACTGGCAGGGTAGGTTGGTGGGCTGGGCCAACTGGGTCAGCTCCAGGTAAGTGGCTGGGCTTCTCTCTCTCTGCCCTTTTCTAATTAATTCGGTTTTCTGTTTTTCTGCTTTATGTTTGCAAATAAAAAAAACCAACCAAAACACTTTGGTTAATTCTGTAAATTTTTGTGAGGAATATTTGAATTATTTTCAACCCACACAATAAATTTCAGAATATTTGGAGCAACCAATATTTAATGGTAACTTTTAAACTCCAACTCAAATACCATAATGATTTAATTCAATGACCAAAATGTCCTGGAAAATATGCATTATCTCTGGTAGAGGCTTTCACCTTTTTCCATAAATCATGAACATTTTAAAAGGATATTTTGAGGTCATTGAAAATATTTTGGTTGAACCTATTTGAGTTGCATTTGTGCTAGGGTTTATCAATCCCCATTTCAAGTTTATTTTAATTGTAAACATGATGACAAGAGAAACAAGCAAAGGCAGCAGGGGCTGAGCTAGGGCTGTGACAACAAGCTTCGGAGTAAATAATACAAGCTCGAAAGTAGAGCATGGTCTAGAAAGCAGAGGATACAATTTACCAAAGGCATTATGTATCCGAGGAAAAGCTCACAAGGTTATTGAATATGGAGGATGTTGTCGGATAAAATCCGACAAAGGATCTGTCAGACCAAAATGGAGCTGATGTGAGTATCGGCACACAAGCAGAGGAAGTAAAAATGCAAAGGCATTGAATTATAGAAACAACTGACTAATTCAGAGCTCAAATGCAAAGGAATTGTGATTCTCAAATCAAGGGCTCAGAAGCAAACGCTCTGATTAAGGATGGATAAGTTGAGTAGACTTAGGGATACAATCGACGGTAATTTGATTAGTCGAGAACCAGCTCTTGTTCAAAATGACATCTGAGTCGGAAGGACAAATTCTAGGATTCGACCGAGGAATGTGAGCATCCTCAACATATTGAATCAACGTACTTAAAATGATAAAGACAAGGGAAGACAATAAGATTACGAGACTTATGGGATTGACCATAATGCAAGCAAGCAAGAATTTCAAGAGCAATAGGCTACTCAAGATTTTTGGAAGACCAAATGGTATTTCGAAGACTTTTGCAAAACACCTAATGTAACACCGTGGATGTAAACTTCCCCTTTTGGGCAATATATCAATTTGGCCTCATCCAAGTCTTGTGGGTTTTTGTCATGCTTGGCTTCATGTTGTTTGGTTATGTGGGTTTTGCTCTTTTCTTTGTTTTGCTCTGATACCAACTTGTCACGCCCCCGATGCGGCTATATCTCCCACGTGTCGAGGCACGACTTAGAGGCATAACCGCATTGAAAGCAATGTCGCAAGTGAGGTAATCTTCACACAACCCATGTAATAATTAAGGGAAAGATACATAGTTGGCTTACAGTCGCCACTTCACACAGTACATAAATAAACATCCATCATTCAGAGTACAATCAAGGTCCGACTACGGAACCAAAATAAAGAAGATACCCCAAATGCTAACACAGATCCCCGAATCGTCCCAACTCGGGCACCACTATCGATCATCTCGAAACGACACATAGTAACGACCACGCCTCGTCGAACTCCCACTTGAGCTCGGTGGAATCACCTGCACCGCCTCATCGAACCTCGCAACTGTTTTGAAGTATCTGTGAGTCACGGGACTCAGCAATCTCACACCCGCGAGATCAAGACTATTTAAGCTAATAGGAAGGACAGAGTAGTAAAGTGGAGCTGCAGCAAGCGACTAGCATATATGGTGGCTACTGTAAAAAGAGAGCGAGAAGAGGAGCAAGGCACGGTCGTGAAACTAATAGCGCATCAAGAAGTGATCTGAACTACTTACGCCGACATAACTCCAACATCGTGTTCACTTCCCGACCACCGAGAAGAGACCATCACGGTTACACACGCCGTTGATGTGTATTTTATTTGAGGTCAACTTTGGGTTATCTACAACCGACATTAACAAATTCCCATCTGCCTCATAACCGCGGCACGGCTTTGAAAGATATTACCCTGCAGGGTGTCCTAACTTAGCCCATTATAAGCTCTCACGGTCAACGAAGGATATTCCTTCTACCGGAAGACCCGATCAATCTCGGAATCCCGGACTACAAGACATTTCGACAAGAATAAAACAAGACCAGCAAAGCCGCACCGACAGCCGACAAATCCCGATAGGAGCTGCACATATCTCGCTCGTGGCACATCCGATGAGACATCCTACGAGTAAACCAAGCCTCGAGTCTCCCTGGTGGCCCCGCAGTCTACTGCTTCGGGCCAGCACTCAAGGAGCACCGTCCGGGGGTTAAAATAAAGATGACCCTCGGCTCGCGAAACCCGGGGAAAAGGCTTAGGTGGCAAATGGTAAAACCAAAGTTGGGCCTTGCTTTGGAGGAGTCTTATTCAAAGCGAACTGTCAAGGGGTCCCATAAATCACCCAACCGTAAGGAACGCAAAATCAAGGAACATAACACCGTATGACGGAAACTAGGTGGCAAGAGTGGAACAAAACACTGTGCATAAGGCCGAGCCTTCCACCCTTTACCAAGTATATAGATGTATTAATTATAGCAGATATATATTGTGATAACCCCAACAAGTAAACATGTTCCAATAAGGAACAACATCTCCATGTTCCAACAAGGAACAAACTTCAGCTTCACCTGCAACTAGCAACGCTATAAGAAGGCTGAGCAAAGCGGTAACATAGCCAATCAACGGTTTGCTAGGAAAGGATGGTTAGGGGCTGACATGGCAATATGGGTGGCATGATATAGCAAGTGGTAGGCATCGCAGCATAGGCATAGCAAAAGAGCGAGCAACTAGCATAGCAAAGATAGAAGTGATTTCGAGGGTATGGTCATCTTGCCTGCAATGTTCTCAGAGTTGTCGAAAGCTTGATCCTCGAAAACGTTCTCAACAGGTTCCTCGTTCACGTACTCGTCTCCCGGCTCTACCCAAAACAACAACACAAACAAGGAACCACAGTAAATCACGGTGCAATGCACAATCAACATGTTGCAAAACATGACATGATATGCATGATGGGATATGCAAAGCGATAAAAGGCCCGAAGGTAAATGAAAAACTAGGCATAATCTTGGCAAACCAAGCATGCCATCGGCAAGATGAGATGATTTCGTTAGAAATCGATATAGAGATCACCGGAATAGGATGCACGGGTTGGATATGGTGGGCAAAACAAGAAGGGTGAGAAAACCTACATAACAGCATGATGCCACTTAGCAAGCAACAAATAATTAAGCTACTGCACCCAAACGTAACAACAAAGCACATGGCAGTGATCTACACATGATGCTCGACAAAAGATGGGCACTGAGCTACGGCTAGTTCACATCATAACATGTTCAAACAAGCATGGCAAAAGTGCTCAAAGTAACAGGCTGGACATGGCAAAAAAGAATAAAGTTGCAATGTTCAGAGCAACAAAACTACATGCTACAGGAACTTAAAATAGCAAAACAAGGCATGGCATGAATCTACTCAAAGCATATTTTCTCCGGCAAAGTCAATGAGAGCCAACTCAATAGTTCATGATGTTTCTATCAAGATGGGCGATTACAGATTTCTTTCTAAACCAATTGTTCTTGGTGACTCGGATATTGATCTTATTCTCGAATGGATCGGCTTTTTCAAAGACAAAGCTCAGCTTGATTGTGCTGCTGTGGAAATTCAATTGACTCACTCTTCTAATGATGTGATCATCTATGCTCTCGTGATGAAACCATTCGGTTGTTTTCTCTCAATGAGAAGGGCTAACTGAATGCCATCTCTCGATTCCAAATGCTTGTGAGTACCAAGATGTCTTTCCGTAAGAGCTTCCGGTATGCCTCCTCATCGGCCGCTTGAGTTCAAGTATCGATCTTGAGCCCGCATCAACCCGCTTGCAAGCGCCCATACAAGCTTGGACCTGAAGAGCTGAAGGAATTGAAGAAGCAGCTCGATGAACAAGAGCGTCTGGTTTGATCGCATCAGTTCATCTCCTTGGGGTTGTGGTGTTCTTTTGTCCGAAGAAGGATGGCACGGACCGACTTTTGCGCCGACATCGCCCATTGAATAAGAAGACAATCAAGAACAAGTATCCACTTCCCAACATCAATGAGCTTTTAGAGCAACTCAAAGGTGCTACAAGTTGTTCTCTAAGCTTGACCTTCGATGGGGTATCATCAGATTCGATTCGTGAACAAGATATTCCCAAGACAAAGATTCGTAACAAGCTTTGGTTCTTATGAATATACCGTCATGTCTTTCGCCTCGCCAATGCTCCTCCGACTTTCTCTCGGATGATGAACTTCATATTCAATCCCTACACCAATGAATTCGCCTTGGTCTATCTTGATGATATTTTGGTCTTCCAAGAATAAGAAGGATCATGCCAAACATTTGCGATTGGTGCTAGACAAGCTCAGAGAGTATCAATTCTATGCTAAGTTCTCCAAATGTGAATTTTGGCTTGATGAAGTGCTTTATCTTGGTCATATCATCTCGCTAAGGGTATCATTGTTGATCCCAGAAGGTGTCCGCATTGTGAATTGGGAACCTCCTCGAATGTCAAGCAGCTCCGCAGTTTTCTTGGTCTTGCAAGCTATTGCCGAAGATTCGTTGAGAACTTCTCCAAGATTGCAAAGCCTCTTTCCAACCTTCTCCGGAAGCATGTGAAGTATGTCTGGTCTCCCGAGTGTGACGTTGCTTTCAATACCCTCAAAGAGAAACTCGTCACAGCTCCCTGCTCGACTCCTCCCGATGAATCCAAGCCATATGAAGTTTTCTCGTGATGCTTCTCTTCAAGGTCTCTTGCTGTGTTAATGCAAGAGAAGAGAGTTGTGGCTTATACCTCTCGCCAGCTTGAAGCCTCAACGAGAAGAACTACCCCACTCACGATCTTGAGTTGGCGGCAGTTGTTCATGCATTGATTACGTGGAGACATCTCTTGTTGGGAAGGAAAGTGGACATTTTCACCGATCACAAGAGTCTCAAGTACATCTTCACTCAACCCAACCTCAACCTCAGTGCACTCGATGGGTCGAAATGATTCAAGAGTACAACCCAAGTATTGAGTATACTCCGGCAAAGCCAATGTCATTGCAGATGCTTTGAGCAGGAAAGCTATCGCAATGCCTAATCCTCAAGCCCTTTCACCGGATCTCTCGTGAATCTTTCCGCAAGCTGAATCTTCGTTGTTCCTCAAGGTTTTCTTGCCAACCTCATAATATCTCCTACTTTGGAAGATCAGATTCGTGAGGCTCAACTTCGGATACCATGGTGAAGAAAGTGAAACGTGGTATCGACAAGGGCATTTCCAAGTACAAGTGCTTCCATGTTGATGACAAAGACACTGCTCTTTGAGGACCGGATTGTGGTTCCTAAGGGTGATCTGAGAAAAGTCATTATGAACGAGGCTCACAATTCGCTTCTATCCATTCATCCCGAAGTACGAAGATGTACCATGACCTCAAGCAGTATATTGGTGGACTCGAATGAAGCGAGAAATTGCTCAATTCGTGAATGAGTGTGATGTCCGCAGAAGAGTGAAAGGTAACACCAAAGACCAGCTGGTCTCCTTCAACCTCTTGCTATTCCCGAATGGAAGTTTGATCATATTGAAATGGACTTCGCCAACGGCTTTCCAAAGTCCAAGCGTGGAAATGATGCTATCTTCGTTGTCATTGACAAGCTTACTAAAGTGGCTCATTTTCTTCCTATCAAAGAATCCATCACAAGAGCTCGCTTGGCAGAGCTATACACCTCCGAATTGTCTCCTTGCACGGCATTCCTCAAGTGATCTCTTCTGCACGTGGCAGCATCTTTACCTCCAAGTTCGGGATTCTTTTCAAGGCCATGGGCACCAACATTCGCTTCAAAGACAGCTTTCCATCCTCAAACAAGTGGCCAAGTCGAGCGAAGTTAATCAAATTCTTGAAGATATGCTCGTGGCTTGTGTCATTTCCTTCGGTATGAAGTGGGAAGATTGTCTTCCTTATGCCGAAGTTCTCTTACAACAACAGCTTCCGTTTAGTTCGGCAAGGCCCCATTCGAAATTTCTATGGCGTAAAGTGCCGATCTCTCAATTGGTCTCGAGACAGTGAACGCCAACTTCTTGGCAATGACTTGATCACGTAGGTAAGAAATGTGCCAAGTCATTCGTGAGAATCTCAAAGCCGCGTAATCGCGCCTGTAAGAGCTATTATGATGATAAGCACCGTGATGTGACTTTTGAAATCGGAGACCATGTCTACCTCCTGCCTCTCCAATGAAAGGCACTCGCCGCCTGTATCAAAGGGAAGCTTGCCCTAGATACGTGGGTCCTTTCAAGATCATTGGGAAAAGAGGCGATCTCGCCATCAACTTGAGCTTCCATCCAACTTTGCAAACGCACGATGTGTTTCACGTGTCACAGCTTCGCAAGTGCTTCAAGACTCGAACGCACTATCAACTTCAAGAGATTGACCTTCAAGAAGATCTCTTATCATGAGCACCCTGCTGTTATTCTTGAAGAAACCGAGCGCAAGACTCGCAACAAGTCAATCAAATTCCTGAAAGTGAAGTGGTCACACCATTCCGACCGAGAAGCTACCGGGAGCGTGAGGATCACCTCCGCTCGAGTATCCGAGTTCTTTCACCCTAGATCTCGGACGAGATCCTCTTGTAGTGGTGGAGTGTTGTAACACCCGGATGTAAACTTCCCTTTGGGCAATATATCAATTTGGCCTCATCCAAGTCTTGTGGGTTTTGTCATGCTTGGCTTCATGTTGTTTGGTTATGTGGGTTTTGCTCTTTCTTTGTTTTGCTCTTTTACACGCCACTTCACGATATAAATAAACATCCATCATTCGAGTACAATCATGTCCGACCACTGAACCAAAATAAAGAAGATACTCAACTGCACACTTCGAGCTCTGGGAATCATTCAGCCGGCCTCATCTATTTGCTAGCCAGCAGGAGCGCTTACCAGCATATGGTCAGCCGGGAAACTAATAGCGATCAGCATCCGAGACATGAGAAGACCATCACTCTGCTGAGGCACAACTTATTTGATTCAATGACCTGGCTCGGTGGCCTGACCTAAAGTTCCACATTTCTGCTCACAAAGACAACCCGGAGCAGAGCTTATTTGCTTTCCTGTCAAACTGCATACTACTGCTTCTATGGCCAAGCACAGCAAGGAACTACAGTCATTGTTCAAACAAGTCAACAATAAATAGCAATGGTATGAATTCACTCAAAGCATATTTTCTAGTCATATTTTTGGCTTATGGTCAAGTCAGGGACTTTTGAAATATGCTTTGAGTAGATTCATGCCATGCCTTGTTTTGCTATTTTAAGTTCCTCGTAGCATGTAGTTTTGTTGCTCAACATTGCAACCTGTTACTGCTTTTTTGCCATGTCCAAATTCGTTACTTTTGAGCACTTTTTGCCATGCTTGTTTGAACATGTTATGATGAACTAGTCGTAGCTCGCTGCTCATCTTTTGTCGAGCATCATGTAGATCGCCATGTGCTTTGTTGTTACGCTTTGGGTGCGTGAGCTTAATTATTTGTTGCTTGCTAAGTGGCATCATGCTCGTTATGTAGGTTTTCTCACCTTCTTGTTTTGCCCACCATATCCAACCCGCGCATCCTATTCCAAAGGATTCTATATCGATTTCTAACGAAATCATCTCATCTTGCCGATGGCATGCTTGGTTTGCCAAGATGATGCCTAGTTTTTCATTTACCTTCCGGAGCGCACATACGCTTTGCATATCCCATCATGCATATCATGTCATGTTTTGCAACATGTTGATTGTGCATTGCACCGTGATTTACTGTGGTTCCTTGTTTGTGTTGTTGTTTTGGGTAGAGCCGGGAGACGAGTACGTGAACGAGGAACCTGTTGAGAACGTTTTCGAGGATCAAGCTTTCGACAACTCGAGAACATTGCGTGCAAGATGACCATACCTCAAATCACTTCTATCTTTGCTATGCTAGTTGCTCGCTTTGCTATGCCTATGCTGCGATGCCTACCACTTGCTATATCATGCCACCCATATTGCCATGTCAGCCCCTAACCATCCTTTCCTAGCAAACCGCTGATTGGCTATGTTACCGCTTGCTCAGCCTTCTTATAGCGCTGCTAGTTGCGTGAAGCTGAAGTTTGTTCCTTGTTGAACATGGAGATGTTGTTCCTTATTGGAACATGTTTACTTGTTGGGGTTATCACAATATATATCTGCTATAATTAATACATCTATATACTTGGTAAAGGGTGGAAGGCTCGCCTTATGCCCGGTGTTTTGTTCCACTCTTGCCACCCTAGTTTCCGCCATACCGTGTTATGTTCCTTGATTTTATGCTCCTTACACGGTTGGGTGATTTATGGGACCCCTTGACAGTTCGCTTGAATAAGACTCCTCCAAGAAGGCCCAACTTTGGTTTTACCATTTGCCACCTAAGCCTTTTTCCCCGGTTTTCGCGAGTCCGAGGGTCATCTTTTATTTTAACCCCCCGACCAAAGGCTCCTTCGAAAGTGCCTGGCCCAAACGAGTAGATCAAGGGGCCACCACGGGAGACTCGAGGCTTGGTTTTACTCAGAGGATGTCTCATCCGGATGTGCCCGAGAACGAGATATGTGCAGCTCCTATCGGGATTTGTCGGCACAATCGGGCGGCTTTTGCTGGTCTTGTTTTATTGTCACGAAATGTCTTGTAGTCCAGATTCCGAGATTGATCGGTCTTCCCTGAGAAGGAATATCCTTCGCTGACCGTGAGAGCTTATAATGGGCTGTTGGGACACCGCAGGTAATATCTTTCAAAGCCGTGCCCGCGGTTATGAGGCGATGGGAATTTGTTAATGTCCGCTGTAGATAACCCAAAGTTGACCTCAAATAAAATACACATCAATCAAGGGTGTAACCGTGATGGTCTCTTTCGGCGGAGTCCGGAAGTGAACACGGTGTTGGAGTTATGTCCGACGTAAGTAGTTCAGATCACTTGATCGCTATTAGTTTCACGACCGCGTTTTGCCTCTTCTCGCCTCTTTTACGTAAGTAGCCACCATATATGCTAGTCGCTGTTGCAGCTCCACTTTACTACTCGTCCTTCCTATTAGCTTAAATAGTCTTGATCTCGGTGTGAGATTGCCGAGTCCCCGTGACTCACGTGATACTTCCAAAACAGTTGCAGGTTCCGATGAGGCCAAGCAGGTGTGATTCCACCGAGCTCAAGGGAGTTCGACGAGGAACGTGGTCGCATTATGTGTCGCTTCCAGATGATCAAGAGTGGTGCCTCAGCTGGGATTTATTCGGGATCTGTGTTAGCATTTGGGGTATCTTCTTTATTTTGGTTCCGTAGTCTGACCTTGATTGTACTCAATGATGGATGTTTATTTATGTACGTGTGAAGTGGCTAATCGAAGCCAACTATGTATCTTTCCTTAATTATTACATGGGTTGTGTGAAGATTACCTCACTTATGACATTGCTTTCAATGCGGTTATGTTTCTAAGTCGGCCTCGACATCGGGAGATATAGCCGCATCGGGGGCGTGACACCTAAACAACTGAGAAGGAGCGGATACTCGATAAGTGCAAGGAATTATCCGTATGGGTATTCATGTGGTAAAGAACTGCAAGGCAGTGAGCTCAAAGGATTCTCAGGACAACAAAGAGTATTTTGGGACATCTTGTAATAACAAGATCAACGGGGAATGATTGTATGAATGGCAAGTGTAGGCAGTTTTCATAGGGGTTGACGGTGGAAGGAAATCGCAAATGCGATGGCACAAAGACTCGAGAGAACATCGTAGAGTAACTTCAGAATCTTCTAGTGCAGCAGGCGATCATCTGAAGTGAGGGGCTCTCCGGGAGAAATTACTTGCGAGAACCTAAAGTTAGTTTTGTTTTTAGCAAAATCCTTTAACCCGAATAGAAGAGAGCTTAGAGTCCCAGAGTAGATCGAGGAGTTAAAGATCCTAATACCACCCAATGGCGACGTGGGCCCGTAAGGCACACAGCCATGTTAGTAAAAGTTTTGCAATGACTAGACTCGACTTTGGCCAAGGAGTGTGGAAGGGGGATTCCTACAGGTAGTCGGCTCTGGTACCAACTTGTGACGCCCCCGATTCAATCGTACACTAATCATACACGCAAACGTGTACGATCAAGATCAGGGACTCATGGAAAGATATCACAACACAACTCTAAAATAAAATAAGTCATACAAGCATCATAAAACAAGCCAGGGGCCTCGAGGGCTCGAATACAAGTGCTCGATCATAGACGAAAGCAAAGGAAGCAACAATATCTGAGTACGCATATAAGTTAAACAAGTTGCTATAAGATGGCTAGCACAAACCGATACAGATCAAAGAGGCGCAGCCTCCGCCTCGATCCTCCTAAACTACTCCCGGTCGCCGCCGCCGCCCGCACGTAGTAGTAGGCACCTCCGGTAGTAGGAGTCGTCGCCGACGGTATGGCCTCGCCTGGTTTCCAAAGATCTGGTTGCGACAACCAGAAGGAAAGAAAAAAGGGGGGGCAGGGGGAGAAAGCAACCGTGAGTACTTATTCAAAGTACTCGCAAGCAAGGACCTACACTACATATGCATGGGTCTATGTGTAAAGGGCAATATCGGTGGACTGAACTGCAGAATGCCAGAATAAGAGGGGGATAGCTAGTCCTATCGAAGACTACGCTTCTGGCCACCTCCATCTTGCAGCATGTAGGAGAGAGTAGATGGTAAGTTCACCAAGTAGCATCGCATAGCATAATCCTACCCGGTGATCCCCTCCTCGTTGCCCTGTTAGAGAGCGATCACCGGGTTATATCTGGCACTTGGGAGGGTGTGTTTTATTAAGTATCCAGTTCTAGTTGTCATAAGGTCAAGGCACAACCCAAGTCGCCCCTGTTACCAAAGATCACGGCTATTCAATAGATAAACTTCCCTGCAGGGTGCACCACATAACCCAACACGCCGATCCCATTTGGCCGACACACTTTCTCGGGTCATGTCCGCCTCGAAGATCAACACGTGGCAGCCCCACCTAGGCCAACGGAGAGGTCAGACACCGGTCTAAACCTAAGCGCACAGGGTCCGGGCCCATCGCCTTAGCACACCTCCACGCTATAACGCGCCGAAGCGAGCTAGCCTAGCAGCGCCCACCAATCCGGCGCGCGCCACTCAGTCGCTGACGTCACGAAGGCTTTGGCTGATACCACGACGTCGAGTGCCCATAACTGTTCCCGCGTAGTTGGTTAGTGCGTATAGGCCAAATGGCCAGACTCGGATCAAATACCAAGAACTCGTTAAGCGTGCGTATAGGCCAAATGGCCAGACTCGGATCAAATACCAAGAACTCGTTAAGCGTGTTATTTTAAAGTAACCGCGAACGTCGACCAGGGCCAGGCCCACCTCTCGCCTAGGTGGTCTCAACCTGCCCTGCCGCTTCCGCCACAAAGATCAACACAGAGGGTCATGGGACAAAGGTCCTTTCACCCCTAACTGTGAATCACTCAAGGGTGCTCCACGAGTGACCCGACTTTAGTCACCACATGTATCATGTATAAAGTATAGTATATACCCGTGATCACCTCCCAAGTGATCACGGCCCAATAGTATAGCACAGCAGACGGACAAGAATGTAGGGCCACAGATGGAATACTAGCATCCTATACTAAGCATGTAGGATTGCGGTAAAGGTAACAACAAAGAGTAGCAAGGACAAAGGCTATGCATCGATAGCATTAATGTAAAGCAAGAATATGTTACACTACTCTAATGCAAGCAGTAGAGAGTAGAATAGGCGATATCTGGTGATCAAGGGGGGGGGCTTGCCCGGTTTTTTGGCAAGAAGGAAGGGTCTTCAATACCGTAGTCGAACTGGGGGTCGCCGACAGTCTCGGCATCTACTGGAAAGAAGTAACGGAGGGGAACACAATAAATAACAGAGCAATCAAAGCAACACAAAGCGTAACATGGCAATACGCGGCGCTAGAGGTGACCTAACGCAGCAGGAGGTGATACCGGCGAAGGGGGAAAATTTCTGGAAAAAGTATCCCTGGTGTTTTGCGCTTTCGGACAGATGAACCGGAGGGAGAAAGTTGCGTGTTTGCTATGCTAGGGATGTGTGACGGGCGAACGGGCTGCATATTCAGATTCGTCTCGTCGTTCTGAGCAACTTTCATGTACAAAGTATTTTCATCCGAGTTACGGATTATTTTATATTAATTTTTATAGTTTTAAATGATTTTCTAATTTTTTGATTTATTTAATTCGAAACTAAATTAGTATTTAAATGCTATGGGTACACAGGAAGTGTACCCAAAAGTGGGCACCTGAGGCTGACAGGTGGGGACAGTTGACTAAGTCAACTACCAAGTCAAGAAGTTCCGTGAGCAGCCAACAGGCGCTGATCGGGTCAATCCTCGACTAGCGGGACCCATCGTCGCTGACAGGACTACCAACAAGTGTTTTAGTTAAACTAATTAGACTAATTAGTGAGGTGGGCCAGGCTGTCAGTGGTTCATTTTTTTAACAGAGTTTTATTTATTTAAAATAGTCTAATTAGTTAGTGGGCCCAGTTTGTCAGAGACTCTGGTTAGGGATTGTGTTGTTTTAATTAAGTGATTAACAACGGTGGGGGCCCACATCTTTGTGGCAGTGGGGGTGTTAGTGGGTTCAGTAACCACCGGTGCTAATCTGGCGGCTCCGGCGATCGCTGGCTAGCCGACTCCGGCCACGGGAGCTCACGAGGGTGGCGGCTTTGGAAAGCCCGTTCAACAGCGAATCTGGTGGTGGTCGTGGGGTGGTCGGAGGTGGAGCGTAGAGGCGGTGGCGTTCAATGGCGCCGGGCGCGCTCGCTATGGGCGCGACGCACGGGATCGCTGGAGCACGACATGTAGGGCGCTGCTGGCGCTGGTGAACGCGTGCTCACCGCGGGCGCACGCGTGGGCGGTCTAGCGTGCGGTGACGGCGAGCGAGGCGTGAGGCAGAGAAGGGGAGAGGCCTGGAGCCTCACCAATGTTGATGGGGAGAGGGGGCGCCGAGGCTTGCTGGCAGCCGGCGGGGAGGAGGACAAGTACGCGAGGTCCGGCGAGGAGGCAGTCGAGGTGGCGTTCCGTGCGACGGCGACGTGGTCCAGCGGCATCGGGGGCGGCGAGGCATGGGGTAGGCCGTCGTGGGAGGTGACGAGGAGGCGGCGAGGTTCGGCGATGGGCAGCACCCGTGACGGGGCGCGGGGGAGGGGTCGACGCAAGGCCGAGGCAATGGGGTGTCCGCGATGAGGGCGCCAAGGCCGCGAGTGGAGGGAAAGAATGCCCCGATCCAGATCGGATCGGGAAGGGGAGAGGAGAGACGTGGGAAGTGGGGGGGTGCGGTCGGGGGGGTTAGAGTTTCTTCCTGGTGGGGATTTGGAGAAGGGGTTGGGTCGGCCGGTTGGGCCAGGTGGGTCGGCCAGGTGGGCCGTTTGGCCCAGTTGGACAGGGGGTTTTCTGTTTCTTTTAATTTTTTGCTTCCTTTTACTTATCTTTTTCTTATCTTATTTCTTACATGTTTTCTTTTCATTTCTCATTTGTATTAGTTTTATAAATTATAAAAGTAGTCACTAATTTAGTGTTAATAATTATGCTACTGACCCATTAACTTAGGGGCAACTAAATAAATAGTTTATTATTTTATAAAATGCAAAAGACATTTATTTCATTGTTTTACCTACTGTTTTAATTATTCAAATACATCTAAACTTTCTATAAGAATGTGGTTTCTTCACCTCAATTAGTTAGGGATTATTTGCCACATGATGAACAATTTAGTTTTAATGTTTGAAAACTTTTACCGTTTGACGTTATTTTAAATTTGAAATTTGAACTGTTTTCGAACCGGCGTGAGATTATTAACAGTAATCGAGGCGACATGGCATCCTTAGCAGAGGGTTACTGTACCTTAATTACCCGGGCGTCACACGTGCGGATATCGTTAGAGGCGGTGCACCTGTGCCGCTCCGGCGAACTTGTATGTGGGAGCTGACGACCGGCTGTTTGAGGGAGATCGGACGAGGAGGAGATGACTCTGGATGCACTTCCCCAACTCTACTTTCGCTGCATGGCACTGTGAGTCTAGTGGTAACGATCTGTGGTCCATCTTCCCATAGCATGATCATGGTTGTTCTGTGCATAGGAAAATTTTAATTTGCAGTCGACGCATCCTACCATAGATTCCAACAGAGCTAATGCTCATGGCGTCGCAGAGGGCGGCGCGACGACGTCAGTAGGGCGGAGACATTTTCGACCACGACGACAACGGCACGGCATCGGGCGGCGGAGGGAGGCGTTGCGGTCGCTGCTACAACTACCGCCAGTGCGGGCACTTCCGCCGTGAGTGCGTGAAGCCACGGAAGGCGGAGGAGGCGGAGCAAGCTCTCATGTCGAGGCTGGCGACAACGTCGGGCCGGTGCTCCTGTACACCATGTCTTAGGGGTGAATGTTAGGGAATAAGCCACGGTGGGTGTGGCCAGAGCACGTGCGGGCAGGAGCGGGCCGTGTCGGACGCAGGTCGGATGCCGCGTCGGGTCCGTGGCAGGGTGCGTGCGTGTGTCTGCGTGTGTGTGCTTGCTTGTGTGTGTCTGTTGGCGCAGTGTGCGGGGGTATGACCACGTCGGGCGCTGGATCCACCCGCGTCGAGTGCTGCTCCAGTGGGGCTCTGGCGTGATGGTGGTGCTGCCATGGCCTTGGGGGTCATCTGCAATGGCAGATCATGTGGCTCCATCACCTACGTTACTCCGGTTTGCGGCGGCGGACTCCCTACGGATTGCGCTAACCATCAAAGGTCTTTGTGAGGGTCCTCTCCCTAGATTTGGTGCTTGTCTTCAGTGGGGAGTTGCAAACTACGGGCAATGACTTGACGCAGAGGAATGGATGTGCAGGGACGGCGGTCTTACATCGCATGAAGTTGCTTGGATCATGAAAAAGTGGTGGCGACAACACATAAGTGGCGTTGATGGTGGTGCTATTCGAGCGCCCTGTCTCGAGCTCCAAGGTGAAAGTCTAGGTCTGACTTGTGTCAGTTATACCTGGCAATGGCGAGGTTTTTACTTCGTTACCTTGTTGAAGGCATTGTTTGGATATGCTCGGACTGGTTCTTCAGGGTGAAAACCTATATTCTGACCTTCCGTGGTTGGATCCGGTGACGGCGGCGATCAAGCGCCTCTACCTTCCTGAAGGTGTTACTATTGAAAAATCTCGTCGTTCATGTGATGTCATGAGATGGTCGGTGCGAATATGGTTATTGTTGTAGTTTGCGATCACGGAATCGATTAGTTCAGGGTTCTTTTTCCTCTCTTTTTTCTTGCCCATGCTTAGCTTTGGTTTTACATGATTTTGCAATTCTTCGGAGAGTTTTTCTGTGTGTTGGTGTTTGTATATCCTAGTTATATAGAGGCCGGGTGTGTGCTTAGTATGTTTGTATCCTCTTGATGCTTCATTTTAAGTTAATAAAATTCATCTTTTATCAAAAAAAAAATGTATCCTCCGGAGCGGCTCTCGTATGGTCATACCCTTCATACGGCTGAAAGTTTCAGCAGGTAGCACAGTGGAATCAGACGTGGGTAAACACGCGCGGCCATCTGTCTTGCCCGATCTAGCACCTCCAGATCACAGCAACGTCAAGTCTGCGAGGACCCATGCGTCCCTCCTCGAGGCGCCCCTGCCAGCCCGGCCTCTTGCGCTGGCTGCGTCAATTACGGGATTAATTTTCTTCAGAAAATAGCCCCTTATTTCTCTGCGTGCATTTTTTTTTTTGCGAGAGTTTCTCTGCATGCATTAGCTTAGAAAAGGAAACCGTTTCACACCCGTGAGAATAGAAAGGAAAAGGAAACTGTAATTAATAATAATTATGCCTTATGAATCTGGACGGAGTGAGTATATAGGATGCCATTAATTTTGCATTAATATTTATTTCATCGTTTCAATTATTGTTTGGATTTGTTTCAGATACGGATGATTCAGACTCATTTAATCTTAGATACATCCATATCTGTATAAATCCAAGACAAGAATTTAACTTATGAGATTAGTTTGTCATTAGGCCACACATCCATGGCTATAAGAGATGGCATAGACTATTTGGATGTGCATCAGTTTTGTGGTCACTTACATTTCTTCGTGTCTTCATAACCGTTGAGACATGGGAGTCCTCAAGGTTCCAAGCCTGCTATTTCTGATGCTGCTCCTCTTGGCTCCTGGTATGTTTTGAATCAAAATATCATTTAAAGAACAAGGAACTTCCTCAATGCATCATCTATACATTTGCTAGTCATATGTGAATTTCATATTCGGTGCCTCTTATATTATCTTTTATTCCCTCCGTAAACTAATATAAGAGCGTTTAGATTACTACTTTAGTGATCTAAATGCTCTTATATTAGTTTACAGAGGGAGTATTTTTGTAGAACACTATAGGATATGTTTTTTTTTCATACGCCATGCATATTGTGTTCTCTGTTCTGTAGCCTCTGATGCCGAGACTTGCAAGGAGGCCAGCGAGAGCTATACCACTATAAAGTGCCGTGATGATGCATGTGTTAAGGCCTGCCAGCTGGAGGGGTTTATTGATGGGACGTGTGAGATGGTCTGGGCAAAACCCATTTTTCTCAGATGTTTCTGCAACTTATGTTGAAACTACCGCATGATGATCCATGTCTTGCTGAATAAAAACATGTTGAAACTACCGCATGATGTGCGATGCAAAAAGTAATAAGATTCGTTTTTAAAATACTGGACATGAGCCATTGAAAAAATGTGGCTCTGAATATCTTGTTTCTTTGGCAGAAATTAAATTTCAAGGAGAACATTGCTCTTTATACACAAACTAGTTGAATGCCCGTGCGTTGCCATGGGAATACGAAATATGATGTGAAAAGATTCTCGACAGTGGACATTTTATATGAGTGCTTTTTATGAAGTACATTTCAACAACAGAACAATGTCAACGTTAATTAGAAATCTATGGACATGGTCATATTTTCTAGCCAACGCATTGTAGACTTTGATTAGATTTTTCATTTGCCTGAATTTTATTTGGAGAGAACATGATGAAAAATGTAAGCAGCGAAGCACGATGTGACACATTGGTAGGGGACCAACCCCATGAAACTGAGAGCTTCGGATCCGCCGTTTGTACATTGCCATCAGCTCTCACTTATTGGTCTTTGATATATACTCCCTCCGTCCCATAATGTAAGACGTTTAAAAAACGTCTTACATTATGGGACGGAGGGAGTAGTAGTTTTAAAAAAAAGACAAACGGTGTGACTATGTTTTCAAGCTCCGTGCGGCAACCAGGGCTTCACCTTAAAAGCACCATTCAGCACCGATGGCTTGATCAAAGAAGAACCCCTCTATGCCGCCCTAGACTTAAGTTTTATAATTTTTGTCTATTCAAATTTCTGTTTATTTCTCTGAGATTCTTCAGTCATTTCGAATTCTTGTTGGTAGGTTGTATAGAACTTGCTGAGTTTTTTTATCTCTTCCAACAACATCACCTTCAGACTCTTGTTGGTAGGTTCTTTTTGATGGTCAATAATATCCATATCTGGACACAGTCTGAAAAAGTGAAATGTATATACTAAATATATTACTATGATTTATTCTTTTTCTTTGCGGGGAGTACTATCATATATTCATATACAACATGCAAACTAAAAAGGTTAAAATGACAGACATCTAGAATATGCAAAACAAGATTTGTTCTAGTCTAGCCAAGATATTTAGTAGCCCCGACAGACCGTCCAAATACCTCAGTTCTTATGCTATAATATACTGAGAATGGCGTTTTGGCTCTCGGCCTCCATGGAGACCTTTTTTTGAAAAAAAAAACAAAATTAAAAAATTTTAGTTCTAAACTTTTTCGTACAAGTAAACAATGATGTGAGGCGTATGTGTGTGAAAGTTAAGGATGAAATATGTTAAAACACTACCTGTACAAAAAGGACAAATTGATGATCGGGGGAGGATGAATCGTATCATGTGTTAAAAACCCACAAATTTACAGTTTTTGCACAGCCCACATTTCAACGTATTTCATTCTTAAAATTTTGCACTATGCCTTCATCTATGTCTATATCTTTTTCAGAATTTGTTTGAATGTAAAAATATGATTTTTCAAGAATTTTGAATTTTCGATTTGGAGATCTCCATAGAGCTCGGCCTCCCAAAGCAATTGCGCATAATATACACTAATATAAATAAAAAAATTATAGAGTCGTGGGACAAAAACAATTCTGCTACAGCCAGCACTCTCAGTCTCTTTCTCCTCGCTGCTCACCCCTTTCCCATTCAGCTAGCCACCCATGACCCGCCCTGCTCCCCTGTGCAGCCGCCGGCGCGTCATGGCGCCCGGCACTCATCCCGGCCCAACCTCCCACCCCGCGCCTCCGAACCGTCCCTACAGCCTACCTGCGGCGTCGCGAGCCTCCCACACCGCGCCCCCCATCACTCCCTGCTGTCCGGCGAGATCCGGGGGGCAGGCAGACGCGCGCGCAGTCTGGCGGCGGCATCCACCGCGCGGCTCTCCCTGCCCCGCGCCCCCGCCGCGATGACGCCACGTTGGTCCGAATCATCGGGTGGTAACGCCCGGCGACTGGCGCGCGCCGTGCAGCGCGAGGTGGGCTCGATCTGCATCCACCGGCGGGATCGGGCTCCTCATTTTGGAGACCCTGCCGGAAGCTGTGCTCGGCCGGATGGGCGGAGATCGACGAGGAGTGGATTCCGTGGTGCAGCACGACGCGGACGGCTTCTCTTCGCCACCGAGCTCTGCTCCCCTCCCTATGCGTCAGGATCAGGGTGCCCACGGATCTTACCTTGTCACGGTCGGCTCTCGTCTCTCCCTCCGCGTTTGGTAGCTCTGTTGGATTGGCACCGCCGGTGAAATTCGATCTTAGAGGTAAGCAAAAATCTGGAGGTAGATTGAATCTATCTTATATATACTCAGTTTGAAAGATAGCTAGGAGTAGATGTGTAGTAATCAGAATACGGTTATGATTAAGTTTATTTTATGAGATGAGGATAAAACCTTTCTTGGGTTGTCTGGATAAGGAGTTTTTGCCAGTTCTGTTTCCCATAAACTCGTTTAAAGGTCTAACCACCTGAAATGAGTTAGCGTACCAAAAATATAATTTTTTTAGGGGCAGAAATAAGTAAAACTTCGTTTTAGTACAGCAAGAAAAGTGGGTCTTAATAGTTTTTCTATAAACAATGTTAGCCGTTCCTATTCAAAAAGGCATGCTTCAGAAAAAGAAAAAACTCTGGTCAAGGAGGCTTAGCTTCCTCTTCCTGGAGAGTCAACCTTCCAATCCTGACCAAATTCTAATTGTACACAAACACACAATGCATTTCAACAAAGCAAAACACAACGGGGAATCATACAGATTTATGCAAGGTAACCTGACATAAAAGTCAGCACTGTCCAATGGTCACATTCATACTGATGTACCAATTGTTAAAAAACGAACGCAAAGCTCGGTCTGCATCTTTTGGCAAATGAGCTCAGCATAACGCGCTATTGTGGTATTGCCAAAGCTTCCATTCCGAGGTCCTTGCCATTTTGCAGGTTAGCGATGCTTGTATTCAGGGTCTAATATGACTCATTCTCCAGTCACCACAATGCTCTTGCTGAATAGCTTAAGGGTTGATTTTTCTAATCCTGTACTTGGCACTTTGGAATCACCGTCTGCAACGAATTTTGAGGCCTGAATTTAAGGACACATGTGTGCTAAATCTTATCACAGAGCTACAGAAAAAAAGCAGACGAACAGATTATGTTCCTTTTGTTCATATCGAGGTATCTATTGTCTTGAAAGACTCATCCTTTAATAGTAGAGATAGTAGAGATATGAGGAGCTCACTGAAGGCAAACTCAGCTTGAATTTGGGTTCTTTGTAAATTATCAGATACATAGTTCCTTATCCATGTATTTCCAACGAGAGATTGTATGGAACTGAAGTTTAAGTCAGTTTTTTAATTGCTACTCCCTCCTTCCCATATCCTTAGGCGTATTAGTAGCCAGCATGAAAATCAGCGCAGTTTAATTGTTACTTGAACCATCGTACATGCTGTTGAGATGTAAGCATCAACGAAAGACCCAGCCAGAGATTTGTTTTTGTTTCCAAAAAAATAGCGACCGTGAGTGGTTGTTGTAACTGAATGAGAGAGAGAAAGGCATCTGCGCCTTAGATTTTGGGACTGCATGCAAAAACTTACGCGCCTAAGATTTTGGGAAGGAGGGAGTATATGATATTAGATGCCTCAGGTTTTTACCATATTAAAAAGCATATGCCTTAGAAAGAAATACGACACCTTAGTATTTTTGTTCTTCTATAGCAAGTCACTGTCCAAGCATCTTCATCCTTAATCTGTTTGCAATTTCACGTTGTCTCTTGTTATTTCCAGCTTAAACAGGTGCATATTCGACTAAGTATAGAACGGGGAGATGTCGCGAAAGGAATACTCATGGTTTCTGAAAACTGATTATGCTCACAAACTCAGGTTAGTGTGCATTAAGATCTACAATAGTAATGCAGAATTGAACATACTTTACCTGACTTGTTATAATTTGATCTGGCGACTTCATGTGCTAAGGACTTCCTTGTAGGCTATGTTCTTCATGGTCGTTAATAAGGGTTCAAATCTTTTTCGTTTCTTTGAAATCTTGCTTTGTTCCTTGCCCTTGCCCTTACCCTTGCCTTTACCCTTGCCGTTGTCCTTGATGGCAAGAATCTTAATGTTCCTCTTCGCGTTGGCTCTAGACAATGCAACGTAGAGCTCACTGTGAGAGAAATATTTGTAACTGTATTGTACTGTGATTAAGAGGACTTTAGCAAGATTCTTTATGGAACAGAGGTCTTCAATATGAACTTGAGTCTGGGAACTGAACAGGTGTCTATAATATGAAATTGGGTGAAAAGCATGTCAATCTCTTAAATTTTTTACTTTGTTACATTTGCTTTCATTCATTTGCATAGAGTGGACTTGCTGCAAAGACAAGTTTGAGATGCCATGTCGCACCCGTCCACATTAGCACACATTATACATTTGTTTCATGTATTAATTCCCAGAAGTTGATGAGCCTAATGAAGCACCTTCACAATTTGTTCAATGTACTTGGAGTAGTACTTGAAGATGCAATCTGAGTACCACTATATTTTTGAGGTCACATCATGAAGTTCGGAACAGGAGTTTAGTATCTTTCTGATGTAAAAAACTTTGCTGAAACAGTTGAGGATTGCAAACCTAGGGCATGGTGGGCACCATCGAACATAACAAAGGTGGATCTCAGTCCTTTGCCGTCGGAGAGGCAGAAGACGGTAGGTGAAGAACTGTGAAGATGATGGCAGGAGGATGTAGCGGCGGCATCAGGAGATATAGACGCAGCAACAGCCGTCGAGCGCAGGTTCTGGTTCGGGGGCGCCGAGGTTGCGGTTCAGCAGAGGCTGCGCTGCGCTCGCACAGCTCGCCGCTTGCGTGAGAACGATGTGGCCGGACGGCGAGTGAACTGGCGATTCTCTCCTTGACGTAGTGCGTCCGTGGGTCGACGGAGCTCGTACGCAAGGAAGAACTGGCGTTTCTCTCCCTGGAGACGTGCGTTCGTGGGTGGATGGGGCTCGCAGGTGGTTTGATTTTTTGCCGATGGACCTCGTTCGTGGGTTGAGCTGAACTGTTTTTTAGGCTGGGTTGAGGACTTCGTTCGTGGGTTGAGCCGTTTTTTTTTTTTTTGGCTGTGGATCTTGTACGTGGGCTGAGTTGGGGCTTCGCACAGAGCGTCTTAGTTCGTGGGCTTTCTGGGCCTTTTTTGTCGACAGTAGCGACTGGTTCAAAAAGAAAAGAGGTGTGCGCTCGTAGGGAATCGAACCCAGTATTCCGTCCTGGAGAGAAGATGATATAACCAGCTGAACTAGTGACCATTCGTGATTAATTCACAACACCAACGATTAAGAACCGAACTCCAGCGCAGATTCGAAGAATTTCTGAAATTACAAAAGCAATTTTTTCAAAGCAGCTAAAATCATAAATGCTAAAAAATATTTTCTGAAAATCGTTAACAGTTTTCTGAAATGGGAACATATATTGTAATTCCAAAACAAAATTTGGAAAAGCAAACATTTTTTTGAGGGGGACGTAAAGAGAACATTATTCTGAATCTCCAAAAAAAATGGAAACATCAACATTTAATAAAAAAATATAAATAATTTTTAAGTTCCAAATAATTTTCCAAAACGGGAACATGTTTTGAACCACCCGAACATTTTTTGAAATTTGTGTACAGAAATTTTAAACTGAACAATTTCAAAACTCAAAAATGAAACTACGCACATTTTTTGAAATTTGTGAACAATTTATTTAAAATGGGAACATGTTTTGAACTGCTTGAACATTTTTTGAAATTTGTGAACAAAAATAATGAAAACAGTATTTTTTGAAACTCCGAACAAAATTCAAAAGCACGAACATTTTTTGGATCTATGAACAAAATTTGAATGCGGGAACATTTTTTGAAATTCTGAACAAAATTTAAAAAAATGAACAGTTTTAAAACTCCCGAACAAAATTTCAAAACGCGAACAATTTTTGAAAAAGTGAACATTTTTTGAATATGTGAATTTATTTGAAATCGGAAACAATTTTCTGAATCTCCGGAACAAAACACAGTTTATTTTTTGAAAATCGAACATTTTTTGAAAAAGAGAACACTTTTGAAAAAGGAAAACAAAAAATAAAAAAGAAAAGAAACAATAAACAAAAAAGAAATGAAAAAGGAAACAGAAAAAAGAAAAAGAAAAGGAATGAAAATAAAAAACGGTTCAGGAACCTTCTAGAAAGTTCCCAAAACCAGAGAACAAATTTTGAAACAAAGAACAAATTTGAAAAATCCCGAACAAATTTGGAAGAGCGAATATTTTTTGAATATGTGAACAAAAAGTTGAAATCTAGTACATTTTCTGAATTTCGAAAGTTTTGAACTTTTTTGTGTATCAAGAACAATTTTTGAATTTTGAGAACATTTTTTCAAAAACTGAACATTTTTTTTGAAACACAAACCAAACTTAAATTTTTTGATATTTTTTGAAAAAAAGAGAAGAAAAAGAAAAAGAAATAAAAAGAAAATCCTAAACATTTTGTAAAAATAAAATAGAAAAATATCAAAAAGAAAGGAGCAAGAAGAAAGAAAAAAAGACAGAAAAAAGAAGGGGGAAAACGAAAAAGGAAATAAAAATCAAAAAGAAAAAACCGGTTCAGGAACCTTCTAGAAAGGTCCCAAAACCGGAAAAAACCGGCTTGGAACATTCATAGAAGGTTCCCAAAACCAGTAGGATTGGAACGCTTAACAGGCTGGCCCGCCCACGAGCGCTCGGGCGATAGGGTGTGCGGAACCCCGACTGTTTGCCGCAAAGAGCGGCAAATAGAATTTTCCTTCGATCCCCCTTTATAATAGAGATTTTTTTTACTGTGGATCTTGTACGTGGGCTGAGTTGGCCTTTGATTTTTGGGATGCTGCGGGCGTGGCCCATCGCCTGATGGTTGTCGTACTAAGGGGGTGGTTCGATCCCCCTTTAATAGTAGAGATATCTAACTCATGTCCATGTGCTACAAGCTCATGTCATCTTGATCTCACGTATGAATTGTTCTCACGCACAGCAACACTACACAATTCGTACGTTCTTGAGTTCTATTCGAGCGACTCTCAATAAAAGAAAAATCCTGGTCTAGCTGGCTCATTGCTCTGACAATGCACCCTGTATTTCTTTTACGGTCCAGGCTACTTTTCAAAAACTTGTAAAAGAACCTGCAGGGCTCTGTGTCCACGCACGCCGGTTGGTACTTTATGTGAGATATTTTTATACAATGATATTAATGTTATCTCATAATTATCTGACTAATTATTCAGTTGTTGCTTGTTCGCTTTATGTTTTCGGTGTGGCTAGGTCTCAGTCGGCTGAGACTTAGCCAAGTCTCACTCGAGTGATATAGTATACAAAAAAAATGGAAAAAATAAAAAGAGAAAAATTGCACAAATCTTCATGCAAGATCAAACGAATATAGTATCGACTGAGACATAACCAAGTCTCGGTCGACTGAGACTTAGCAAAATTGTCATGTTTTGTGTTGATGTGTATGTATAAACATTATATTGATACAGATGTTAAAATCTTTCATAAAAAACACATGTTATTAGACACTATATAGAAGTTTTGTATGCAACGATAAGAAGGGCCTTGTGTTGATTTTGGCTAATTGGTTGGTTGTTACGTTGGCTCGCTCATTTATTTACATAAATAAAGAGGATTCATTTTTAGTTGTTGTGTTTATTCGGAGTTCTTCACTCTTTAGGTTCATGAAGTTTAATCATATGTTTTCGCCACGATGTGTTTGTTTTCATCATTATATGTAGTTTCATGTGCTTGGGTTGAACTCTTGTTTTGTTTAATTTTGCTCGGTTTGATTCTTAAGGTTTGGTAATTCCATGTGAGACGCCCTTGGATGTAGACGCTCTAGTGGATGCAAAAAAGAATACCTGTCAAGCATGAGGCAGGACGTGGTCCTACACGGGACATTGCATGCACCGCCTATGTCTAGTCTTTTCAGTAGTGGCCTATGGAATGTTCCCGTTCGTGTGCATCCAGCAGGAATTGAACCCGCAAATTTACCAATTATAAGTTGGGCGCTTTAACCATTCAGCCATGATGCTTAACAGGGATCATCGTACATCGTAAATAACCAATTTTCATATAGAAAGACATATCATAGAAAAATGAAATCGAAAATATTTCGAGATGGCAAATATTCGGAGATGACTATGAAAACACCTCTCTGGATCCTCGAATTGAAAGAGAGATTGAGAGGGATCAAGAATCCTAATTCTTGCTATTTGGAATGGATCCAATTGTATTGAGTCTGATTCATAGTGATCATTTCTCTTTAGCAAGGAATGACCTTGGTTATCAAAGGATTGAACAACCGGGATCCATTTACTTATGTTACCTAGTTGACATTGATAACAAGGATCTAATGAATTATGAGTTTAATAGATCCTCTTTAGTAGAAAGACGTATATTCTTTGCTCAGTATCACACAATCACTTATTCCCAAACCTCGTGTGAGACTAATCATTTTCATTTACCATCTCGCACCGTTGCCTACCCTGTGCGCTACATGCCCCTGGGAGCACCAGTATTAGCTCGGTCAAGTGGCCTGCTAAAGCAAACTCCTGCTACTAATGCTCTGCATCGTCATCAGGCTACCACACGAATCTCAGCGGGCCTCGGCGGACAGGATAAAAGGGGGTCGGGACACTTGGGTGCCATCACATCTTTTCGATTAAAATTTCATGAGAGCTATTAGAGCAACTCTAACGGGTCGACCCAAACGGACGGCGATTTCGTCCGCTTTTTATCCGTTTGGGTCGGCCAGAATGACACGGATGTCCGCTTCCACATTTGGGTCGGCGCGTGCGCCCAATGCTGGCATGAACCCATTTCGACGGTGCAAAAAAAAAATAAAAACAGCCTAAACTACGAGGCGGCGCGCTGCCCTAGGCGTCGTCGTCGTCGTCCTCGGGGTCCGTGAGGTCGATGAGTGTCGGCGCCGGCCCGGCCCAGGCGAACGCCGTGTTCCAGAGCACCGTCATGTCGGGCTATGCCGGCGCAAGCAAAGGGCGGCGGGAGGGGGGGGGGGTGCGCGTCGCTGTGCAGCCGCGCCCGGCGCGCCTCCTTCTCGGCCTCGCTTACTCCTCCTCGAGGTCGCGCTCGAGCATCTCCAGGTACTCGCCGTCGCGGCGCTCCTCGGCCACCCTGATCTTGCGCCAGTGCTCGAGGTACGCCTGCTCCTGCGCCGGCGTCGCTCCCATCCAGATCGACGGCGCGCGTACCCACTCGCGCACTACTCCCGTCCAGGAGTAGCGCTCGATGGGGGACGGCTCCCGCTCCGGCTCCGGCTTGATGGGGGACGGCGGGGCCACCGGCGGCACCACGCTGTCGCCCGCCGCAGAGAGGGCAAGGGCATGCGCCATTGTCGCCTCGTACCAAGCCTCCTCTTCCGCCTTCGCCCTGTGCCGCTCGTCCTCCTCGCTCTCCCGGTAGACGGCCGCAAGGGCCGCATGGTAGGCGTCCTCCGCCGCCGGGTCCTCCTCGCGGACAAGGAGCGCCGGTGGCGGCGACTCGGTTGACTCGCAAGACGCCCTTCGCCCGCCTCCTCGTGCTCGAAGGCGAACCACCTCGCCCAGTTGGGCGAGTCGGTTGTGTAGGCAGGGTCGCGGCGCTGCTCCGGCGTCAGCAGCGCCCGCCAGCGCCGCACCTCCTCCGCGTGAGCACGAGCCGTCCGCGGCGCCGCCGGCACTGGGATCCTATCTGGATCCAGATACCAGTCGTGCGGCAGCGTCACGTCGGGATACGGCAGAGTCTGGCGGTGCTGCCAGTGCCACTCCGCCTGGTGCACTGGCACGTTCACGCGCTGCCTCTGCCGGCGAGGCACCGGCGCCGGTGGAGGCAGGAGGAACTCTGAGGGGAAAGGGGTGGCGGGGGACTTGCCCTTGGCCTTGCTGCCGCTGGCGCCGGAGAAGAGACCCATCTCGTTGTGGTTGTGGTGGCTAGGGTTTGCCGGCGACGAGGGAGCAAAGGTTGGCAGATATGGACGGCGAGTTTGGATGAGGACGGCCCCGCCGCACGGTCGGCTTATAAAAGGACGAGCGTCGTCGCTGACGTGTGGGCCCGTCGTCATAAATTAAGCTGACCGCGTGGGCGGCGGGTAGTTGAACGGTCGCCATGTGAGGATGCGGCGGATAGCGAGAAGGCGCGTGAAGCGTCCGTTCGGCGTCAGCGCCGACGCATTTGGGGTGCAAATTTGGGCTGCTAATGCGTCGGCGCGGACGCGACACAGATATGATTTAGGTTTAGATCGGCGCGTTGGGCCGTCACTTTTGTCCACGTCGACCCAAATGGACATAGACGACGGACGAAATAGGTCGGCTCTTTGGAGTTGCTCTTAGGCCTACCGGCCATTATAGAATACAGAAATCAGTGGATGTGGATGATTCGAGACATCCATCAGTTAGTTTCAAAACTGTAGGTGCAGAAATCAGTCGATGTGGATGATTCAAGACAACTCAGTCAGTTTCGAAACTGTAGGTGAGTACTTATAATCCTACATGATAATTCAGTTATCTCGACGCTCTAGTACAATTTTGTAAATCACCAAGGAGAAAGAAGAAACTTTAAACAATTATAGCAAAGAAAGAAAGCAGTTTCTCCTGATGAAGTGGGTTTGCTAGGTGGAAGGCCCGCGGGTGGTCGGATTATCAGGAAGCGGCAGCGGTGCAACCATCTCCTCTTCGTCCGTGGATCCTCGCCCTGACCCTTGTAGGCGCGCGCCCGGCAAGATGGATGGGAAAAAGGCGAAATACAAAGGGCGTCAGGGATCAGAGATATAGGAAGGTGAAGAGCTACCATTCACCTCATGTAAACCTTACTCTGCATCCTAGCAGCAAGCTGGTACATCCATGCCCGCCGAAGGAAGAGCCCTTTGCGTCCATCAGGAGGACATTCCGCGACTCACATGGCGTCTGCATGACGTTGAGAGACTCCACGCAGCATCCCGCGCAAGCATCGGGCACCCGCATCCCGCGTGTCCGCTGGATTCCTCGTGCTGGATCCTCTTGTTTTTTTAGACAACCACGCGAAGCTTTATTAAATCGTCACAATGTTTACAGGGACGAAAGGTAAATTTCCGGGATGCCTCAACCACACATGTCGGCTACCACCGAGAGATAAAGCATGCTTCGCTAAGTTGTGAGCTTCATAATTTAAGCTTCTAAATTCATGACTAAAAGTGCAAGAATCAAAAAACGAGGAGTGTTCAATTATTTCATGTATAATGGCACTGTAGCTTGACGAGTTATCCATCTTCAGATCTTGAACCACCACCTTGCAGTTTGAAGCCACTTGAATCCGGCGCTCATATAGGTCATCTGCTAAAGCCAGCGCTTCTCGGATGACAAGTGCTTCCAAAGTTGTCGGATCAACGATGTGGTTGAAACGAAGTGTCGAGGCCCCCAAAAACATGCCACTCCCATCTCTGCAAATAGCACCTACAGCCCCGAATCCATCGCTAGATACAGCAGCATCCACGTTCAACTTTGCATTTCCGGTCATAGGTGCCACCCAACTCTGGAATCGCATTGCAGCCGGCACACTGGGCCTCGGTGATCTCTTGTTGACAATTTGCAAGTCGGCCAAATATCTTGTGATGAATGTATGAACTGAATGAGGTGATTGGAAGATATTCTCATGAGTAGCCTTCTTCCGTACCCTCAAAAGGGCCCATAAAGTGACCACCAGTTGATCAAACTGTTCTCTTGTCAACACTTCATGCATGGAAAACAACCATTCCCTGGGATTATCCTCTCTCTGATCAATCATGTGAGCAACAAGTTCTTCCGGTGCCAGTGCCCAAACACTAGCAGCCATCGGGCAAGATATGAGAGCATGTTTCCACGTATCAACAGCCCCGCAGATCGCACAAGCATCTTCTGTTGCCACATGCCGATGCTTCAAAACAGTGCCGGTTGGCATGGACTTCTGAGCGAGACGCCAAACAAAAAGTTTCAGTTTCGAGGGAACCTGCAGGTGCCATATCATAGACCACTTCTTGGTTTCAGTAGGATCATACGAGGTCTCTACATGCTCATCGAACACAGCCTCGTGGGCGTGTTTTAATCGCAAGATCATCCTGTAGGCTGATCGAACACTGAAACCCCCTCGGGGCTCTTCATGCCAAGCCCAAAAGTCCCCGACTTGACGTGTGCATAGCGGGATCCGCATGATTGCTTCCGCATCTCCTTGCGTGAAAACAGATCGGACCAGGTCTCATTCCACCTAGCAGTTGTACTATCAATGAGCTGCGCCACCTTAACAGGAGGGTTTTTGACAAGCGATGTTACTGGACACTTAAAATGTCTCTGGGAATCCAATTGTCACTCCAAATGCTCATTGTCTCGCCATCACCTATCCTTCGAATGACGGCGCGTCGGCCGCGTCGCCCGCAGAATGGCTGTCTGGCCCAGTTTATGAGAGTGCTAAGTTTTTTTCTTCCGGAGTAGCAGCCTGACAGCAGATCGGATGGCCGAAAACGTCCAAATCATCAAAACGGATGGCCAAAAATGCAAAACGTTGATAGGCCTCACTTTAGGCTCAGTTTTCCTGTCCTAAGTAAATTAATGCAGAAGTGTGGGGTTCTCTCCTGGCCTCGCCGCCCCCGCCCTGGCCCGCCGGCGGCCACCATGCCGGCGCTCGGGGAAACCCTCGCCCCTCCCTGGTCTCGCTGGGCCGGTCCTACCAGGCCGCGCTCGTCTCGGGCCGTCCCGTGGGCCGCCTCCTTGGCGCCTCCCCGCGGGCCTCGACTTCTGGGCCGCCGCGTGATGTTCGGGCCGTTGGCCGCCATGTGGGCCGGTCCCCTGGACCGTCTTCACCCTCCGCGGCCCAGCCACGCCCCTGGGTGGGCCTTGGCCCGATCCGGCGCTCCATCTGGCCACCGCTAGGGTTCCCCCGCCAACCAGTCTCCAACCCGACGCCTCCAGCTCCCCCGACGAAGTTCCTCCCGCCGCCCCTAGCTCCCCCTGCTCGTTGGCGCCACCGGTCCCCTCGCTCCCTCCCCTCCTTCCTCGTCGGCCATGACCCGGGAGTGGGGCGACGATGCGGGACGCCCCAAGCGCAGGGCTGACAACCGCCGCCCTCCCCCCTCCCTCGACCCTCCCTGATGGTCTCCGGCGGGAGGATGACCTCAGGCAGGAGCTCCCGGGACCGCGACGCCGCCGCCCCCCCCCGCCCGCGGTCCTCGCCGGGACGACCGCGCTTCAGCCCCTCGCTGGGATGACTGCCGCTCTCCCTCCCCCCGCCCTGCCCGCCGGTCCCCTCCTCGGGACGACCGCCGCTCCTGGTCCCCGGCGTGCCGCTCGCCCCCTCGGGCTGACTCGCGGGATCTGGCTGGTCGCCGGCTGGGGGGGGGGGGCTCGGCAGTCCTCCCGGCGGCGGTCCCCCTCCCCATCGCGCCGTCGGGACCGATCCCCATCTCCTCCCCGATAGTAGTCCCTCTCCACTGCCCCTCACTCCCAAGCTGCGTTCCCGCCGTCCAATGGGGGCAATGGGAACCGGGGGTGCCAGGGCGCCAAGAAGAAGAAGAAGAAGGGTCCCCATCGCCCCCCGGCAGCCGCCACCTCTGCCGGTGCGGCGGATCCACCTCCGGGCTCCACCCCCGCCTCTGACGGTCTGTCGTGCTTCAATTGCGGCCTGACCGGGCACTTCCAGGTGGCATGCCCCAACCCTCCGACGTGCTACCTCTGCAAGGACGCCGGGCACCCCGCGATTCTCTGCCCGGACCACCCGGTGACGGAGGAGATCATGATGTACGGCCACGACATTGAGGACATGGGCTTCTTCCACATCGAGGTCCCGGAGATGCCCCCTCCTTCTCCCTCGCTCCTGGCTCTCATGACTGTCATGGGCGAGGACATCGCCACCCCGGAGCTGATCGAGGCCGAGCTTAACCACTTGTGCAGGTGCAAGTGGGACTGGCAGGTGACCTCCACCGCTGCCAACGCCTTCACGGTGATCTTCCCCGACGCTCTGAGCATGGGACTCTGTACGCGCAGCAACACCATCACCTTGGCCCTTAACGGGATTGTGGTGAACATCTCAGAGCCGAGGTGGGATCCCAAGGCCGTGGCTGTTCTGGACACTGCTTGGCTCCTCATCGCCGGCCTGCCTGATGTGGCCCGGTCTGAGCGAGTCATTCGCAGTATGTCCAAGATCCTGGGCAAGGTGGTGGTGGTGGATGAGCTCTCTCTATGCAAGGAGGAGGAGGTACGGGTCAAGGTGAAGTGCCTGGATGTTGGGGAACGTAGCAGAAATTCAAAATTTTCCTACGTGTCACCAAGATCTATCTATGGAGAAACTAGCAACGAGGGAAGGAGAGTGCATCTACATACCCTTGTAGATCGTTAAGCGGAAGCGCTCATGTGAACGGGGTTGAAGGAGTCGACTTGTCGTGATTCAAATCACCGGAGATCCTAGTGCCGAACGGACGGCACCTCCGCGCTCAACACACACGACACAGCCGGTGACGTCTCCCATGCCTTGATCCAGCAAGGAGAGAGGAGAGGTTGAGGAAGACTCCATCCAACAGCAGCACAACGGCGTGGTGGTGGTGGAGGAGCGTGGCAATCCCGCAGGCTTCGCCAAGCACCAAGGGAGAGGAGGAGGAGGAGAGGCAGGGCTGCACCAAGAGGAGAGGTTCTCGTGTGTTGGGCAGCCCAAAACCTCAAGTATATATAGGGGAAAGGGGCTGCGCCCTTTAGGGTTTCCACCCCAAGGGGTGCGGCCAGCCCTAGATGGGACTTGGGGCGGCCAAGAGGGAGGAGTGCCTCCCAAGTCAAGTGGAGGCCCTCCCCTTAGGGTTTCCCCCTCCCATGCGCATGGGCCTTGGGGGCTGGTTCCCTTGGCCCATTATGGCTAGGGCGCCCCACAGCCCATGCTACTGTATTGGACGTGGTGGAACAATTTCCGGACCTCCGACCCTCCGAATCCTCCGAACCTTCCGAAGCTTCCGGTACAATACCGAAAAAACCCGAACTTTTTCCTAACCCGAATAACAACTTTCCATATATAAATCTTTACCTCCGGACCATTCCGGAACTCCTCGTGACGTCCGGGATCTCATCCGGACTCGAACAACATTCGTAACCACATACAAACTTCCTTTATAACCCTAGCGCCATCGAACCTTAGTGTGTAGACCCTACGGGTTCGAATCATCGCAGACATGACCGAGACGTTCTCCGGTCAATAACCAACAGCGGATCTGGATACCCATGTTGGCTCCTACATGTTCCACGATGATCTCATCGGATGAACCACGATGTCAAGGACTCAATCGATCCCGTATACAATTCCCTTTGTCTAGCGGTATTGCACTTGCCCGAGATTCGATCGTCGGTATCCCGATACCTTGTTCAATCTCGTTACGGCAAGTCTCTTTACTCGTTCGCAACACATCATCCCGTGATCAACCCCTTGGTCACATTGTGCACATTATGATGATGTCCTACCGAGTGGGCCCAGAGATACCTCTCCGTTTACGGTGACAAATCCCATCTTGATCCGTGTCAACCCAATGGTCACTTTCGGAGATACCTGTAGTGCACCTTTATAGTCACCCGCCACGTTGTGACGTTTGATACACCCAAAGCACTCCTACGGTATCCGGAATTGCACGATCTCATGGTCTAAGGAAAAGATACTTAACATTAGAAAAGCTTTAGCATACTGAACTACACGATCTTTGTGCTAGGCTTAGGATTGTCTTGTCCATCACATCATTCTCCTAATGATGTGATCCGTTATCAATGACATCCAATGTCCATGGTCGGAAACCGTAACCATCTATTGATCAACGAGCTAGTTAACTAGAGGCTTACTAGGGACATGGTGTTGTCTATGTATCCACACATGTATCGCTGTTTCCGGTCAATACAATTATAGCATGAATAATAAACGATTATCATGAACAAGGAAATATAATAATAACTAATTTATTATTGCCTCTAGGGCATATTTCCAACAGTCTCCCACTTGCACTAGAGTCAATAATCTAGTTCACATCGCCATGTGATTAACATCGATAAGTCACATCGCCATGTGACCAACATCCAAAGAGTTTACTAGTGTCTTAAACTAGTTCACATCACCATGTGATTAAGTCTCAATGAGTTCGGGTTTGATCATGTTTTGCTTGTGAGAGAGGTTTTAGTCAACGGTGCGAACCTTTCAGATCCGTGTGTACTCATAATTCTCTATGTCATATTGTAAATGCTGCTTTCACGCTCCACTTGGAGCTATTCCAAATGGTTGCTCCACTATCGTATCCGGTTTGCTTCTCGAGTCACTCGGATAGGTGTTAAAGCTTGCATCGACGTAACCCTTTACGCCGAACTCTTTATCACCTCCATAATCGAGAAACATGTCCTTATTCCTCTAAGGATAATTTTGATCGCTATCTGGTGATCCACTCCTTGATCACCTTTGTACTATCTTGCGGATATGTAGCAAGGCACACATCAGTGCGATTACACAGCATAGCATACTATAGAGCCTACGTCTGAAGCATAGGGGCGACCTTCGTCCTTTCTCTCTTTTCTGCCGTGGTCGAGCTTTAACTCTTAACTTCATACCTTACATCTCGGCAAGAACTCCTTCTTTGATCGATCCATCTTGAACACCTTCAAGATCATGTCAAGGTATGTGCTCATTTGAAAGTACTATTGAGCGTTTTGATCTATCCTCATAGATCTTGATGCTCAATGTTCAAGTAGCTTAATCCAGGTTTTCACTTGAAAACACTTTAACCCTATATGCTTTACAGAAAATTCTACATCATTTCGATCACCAATATGTCAACAACATATACTCATCAGAAATTCTATAGTGCTCCCACTCACTTCTTTGGAAATACAAGTTTCTCATAAACTTTGTATAAACCCAAAATCTTTGATCATCTCATCAAAGCGCACATTCCAACTCCGAGATGCTTACTCCGGTCCTTAGAAGGATCGCTGGAGCTAGCATACCTTTTAGCATCCTTAGGATCGACAAAACTTTTCTGATTGTATCACATACAACCTTTCCTTACGTAAAGGTAAGGAAACTCGTTTTGACATCCATCGCCAGATTTCATAAATGCAGCTTGTGCTAACATGATTCCGACGGACTTAAGCATC
Organism: Aegilops longissima; assembly: GCA_021605205.1. Lineage (NCBI taxonomy): Eukaryota > Viridiplantae > Streptophyta > Magnoliopsida > Poales > Poaceae > Aegilops > Aegilops longissima. The sequence goes on from CM038681.1 coordinate 87,398,028, forward strand.
GCTACGGATGAGAAAATCTCATCGTAGTCAACTCCTTGAACTTGTGAAAACTCTTTGCCACAAGTCGAGCTTCATAGAAGGTGACATTACCGTCCATGTCCGTCTTCTTCTTAAAGACCCATTTATTTCAATGGCTTGCCGATCATCGGGCAAGTCCACCAAAGTCCATGCTTTGTTATGATATATGGATCCTACTCGGATTTCATGGTTTCTAACCATTTGTCGGAATTTGGGCCCACCATCGCTTCTCCATAGCTCGAGGTTCATTGTTGTCTAGCAACATGACCTTCAAGACATGATTTCTTGTACCACTCAAGTAGTACGCATCCTTGTCACCCCACGAGGTACGTCGGTGACTTGATCCAAACTTCATGATCACTATCATAAGCTTCTACTTCAATTGGTGTAGGTGCCACGGAACAACTTCCCTGTGCCCTGCTACACACTTGTTGAAGTGACGGTTCAATGACCTCATCAAGTCTCCACCATCCTCCCACTCAACTTTTCGAGACGAACTTTTCCTCGAGAAAGAACCCGATTCAAGAAACAATCCCTATTGCTTTCGGATCTGAATTAGGAGGTATACCCAACCGTTTTGGGTGTCCTATGAAGATGCATTTTGTCCGCTTTGGGTTCGAGCTTATCAACCTGAAACTTTTCCACATAAGCGTCGCAGCCCCAAACTTTTAAGAAATGACAGCTTAGGTTTCTCTAAACCATAGTTCATACGGTGTCATCTTAACGGAATTACGTGGTGCCCTATTAAAGTGAGTGCGGTTGTCTCTAATGCCTAACCCATGAGCGATAGTGGTAATTCGATAAGAGACATCATGGTACGCACCATATCCAATAGGTTGCAACTATGATGTTCGGACACACCATCACACTATGGTGTTCAGCGGTATTAGTTGTGAAACAATTTCCACAATGTCTTAATTGTGTGCCAAAACTCGTAACTCAGATATTCATCTCTATGATCATATCATAGACATTCTATCCTCTTGTCACGAAGATCTTAAACTTCACTCTGAAATTGCTTGAACCATTCAATAATTCAGACTTTTGTTTCATCAAGTAAATATACTCAACATCTACTCGAATCATCGTGAAGTCGAACATAACGATATTCATTGCATGCCTCGGCACTCATTGGACTGCACACATCAAAATGTGTTACTTCCAACAAGTTGCTATCTTGTTCCATCTTATTGAAACCGAGGCTTTTGGTCATCTTGCCCATGTGGTATGTTTTGCATATCTCAAGTGATTCAAAATCAAGCGAGACCAAGCGATCCATCTGCATGGAGTTTCTTCATGCGTATACACCAATAGACATGGTTCACATGTCTCAAACTTTTCAAAATGAGTGAGTCCAAAGATCCATCAACATGGAGCTTCTTCATGCTTTTATGCCAATATGACTTACATGGCAGTGCCACAAGTAAGTGGTACTATCATTACTATCTTATACTTTTGGCATGAAAATGTGTATCACTACGATCGAGATTCAATAAACCATTTTTTAGGTGCATGACCATCGAAGGTATTATTCAAATAAATAGAGTAACCATTATTCTCCTTAAATGAATAACCGTATTGCGATAGACATAATCCAATCAAGTCTATGCTCAACGCAAACACCAAATGATAATTATTCTGGTTTAATACTAATCTTGATGGTAGAGGAGCGTGCGATGTTTGATCATATCAACCTTGGAAACAATTCCAACACATATCGTCGACTCACCTTTAGCTAGTCTCCTTTTATTCCGTAGCTTTTATTTCGAGTTACTAACATTTAGCAACCGAACCGGTATCTAATACCCTGGTGCTACTAGGAGTACTAGTAAAGTACACATTAACATAATGTATATCAAATATACTTCTATCGACCTTGCCTGCCTTCTTATCTACCAAGTATCTAGGGTAATTCTACTCCAGTGGCTGTTCCCCTTATTACAGAAGCACTTAGTCTCGGGTTTGGGTTTCAACCTTGGGTTTCTTCACTGGAGCAACAACTGATTTGTCGTTTCATGAAGTGTCCCTTCTTGCCCTTGCCCTTCTTGAAACTAGTGGTTTCACCAACCATCAACAATTGATGCTCCTACTTGACTTCTACTTTCGCGGTGTCAAACATCGCGAATACTTCAAGGATCATCATATTTATCCCTGATATGTTATAGTTCATCACGAAGCTCTAGCAGCTTGGTGGCAATGACTATGGAGAAACATCACTATCTCATCTGGAAGATCAACTCCCACTCGATTCAAGTGATTGTTGCACTCAGACAATCTGAGCACAAGCTCAACGATTGAGCTTTTCTCCCTTAGTTTGCAGGCTAAGAAAATCGTCGGAGGTCTCATACCTTTTGACGTGGGCACGAGCTTGAAATCCCAATTTCAGCCCTCGAAACATCTCATATGTTCCGCGACGTTTCGAAATCGTCTTTGGTGCCTCAACTCTAAACCGTTTAATTGAACTATCATGTAGTTATCAAAAACGTGTATGTCCGATGTTCGCAACATCCACAAACGACGTTTGGGGTTCAGCACACTGAGCGGTGCATTAAGGACATAAGCTTTCTACTGTCCGCATAATCGCTACTTTCAACTTTCAACTATATTTTCTCTAGGAACATATCTAAATAATGGAACTAACGCGCGAGCTTTACGACATAATTTGCAAAAGGTCTTTTGACTATGTTCAGGATAATTAAGTTCATCTTATGAACTCCCACTCAGATAAACATCCCTCGGTTATCTAAGTGATTACATGATCCGAATCAACTAGGCGTGTCCGATCAACACGTGAGACGGACTAGTCATCATCGATGAACATCTTCATGTTGATCGTATCTACCATCGACTCATGCTCGACCTTCGGTCTCCGTGTTCGAGGCCGTGTCTTCACATGCTAGGCTCGTCAAGTTAACCCTAAGTGTTTCTGCGTGTGTAAATCTTGCTTACACCCGTTGTATGTGAGCGTAAGAATCCATCACACCCGATTAACACGTGGTGCTTAGAAGCGACGAACTGTAGCAGCGGTGCACGATTAGGGAGAACACTTCTTGAAATTTGTGTAAGGATCATCTTATTTACTACCGTCGTTCTAAGTAAACAAGATGCATAAACATAATAAACATCACATGCAATTATATAGTAGTGACATGATATGGCCAATATCATATTGCTCCTTTTGATCTCCATCTTCAGGGCTCCATGATCATAATCGTCACCGGCATGACACCATGATCTCCATCATCATGATCTCCATCATCGTGTCTTCATGAAGTTGTCTCGCCAACTATTACTTCTACTACTATGGCTACGGTTAGCAATAAAGTAAAGTAATTACATGGCGTTGTTTAATGACACGCAGGTCATACAATAAATAAAGACAACTCCTATGGCTCCTGCCGGTTGTCATACTCATCGACATGCAAGTCGTGAAACCTATTACAAGAACATGATCAATCTCATACATCACATATCATTCATCACATTCTTCTTGGCCATATCACATCACATAGCATACCTGCAAAAACAAGTTAGGCGTCCTCTAATTGTTGTTGCATGTTTCTGATAGCTGCTATGGGTTTCTAGCAAAACGTTTCTTACCTCATAAAACCACAAAGTGATATGCCAATTGCTATTTACCCTTCATAAGGACCCTTTTCATCGAATCCGTTCCGACTAAAGTGGGAGGCGGCACCGCTAGCCACCTTATGCACCAAGTGCATGTCGATCGGTGGAACCTGTCTCACGTAAAATGCGTGTGAGGTCGGTCGGGCCGCTTCATCCCACAATACCGTCGAAACAAGATTGGACTAGTAACGGTAAGCATATTGAACATCATCAACGCCCACAACTACTTTGTGTTCTACTCGTGCAAAGAATCTACATAATAAACCTGGCTCATGATACCTTTGTTGGGGAGCGTGGCAGAAATTCAAAATTTTCCTCGTGTCACCAAGATCTATCTATGGAGAAACTAGCGAGGGAAGGAGAGTGCATCTACATACCCTTGTAGATCGTTAAGCGGGAGCGTTCATGTGAAGCGGGGTTGAAGGAGTCGTACTCGTCGTGATTCAAATCACCGGAGATCCTAGTGCCGAGCAGACGGCACCTCCGCGTTCAACACACGTACAGCCGGTGGCGTCTCCCATGCCTTGATCCAGCAAGGAGAGAGGGAGAGGTTGAGGAAGACTCCATCCAACAGCAGCACAACGGCGTGGTGGTGGTGGAGGCGTGGCAATCCCGCAGGCTTCGCCAAGCACCAAGGGAGAGGAGGAGGAGGAGGCGGGGCTGCACCAAGAGGAGAGGTTCTCGTGTGTTGGGCAGCCCAAAACCTCAAGTATATATAGGGGGAAAGGGGGGCTGCGCCCCCTTTAGGGTTTCCCACCCCAAGGGGTGCGGCCAGCCCTAGATGGGACTTGGGGGGCGGCCAAGAGGGGGAGGAGTGCCTCCCAAGTCAAGTGGAGGCCCTCCCCCTTAGGGTTCCCCCCTCCCATGCGCATGGGCCTTGGGGGGGCTGGTTCCCTTGGCCCATTATGGCTAGGGCGCCCCCCTACAGCCCATGCTACTGTATTGGACGTGGTGGAACAATTTCCGGACCTCCGGACCCCTCCGGAATCCTTCGGAACCTTCTGGAAGCTTCCCGGTACAATACCGAAAAAACCCGAACTTTTTCCGGAACCCGAACAACAACTTTCCATATATAAATCTTTACCTCCGGACCATTCCGGAACTCCTCGTGACGTCCGGGATCTCATCGGGACTCGAACAACATTCGGTAACCACATACAAACTTCCTTTATAACCCTAGCGTCGCCAGAACCTTAAGTGTGTAGACCCTACGGGTTCGGGAATCATCTGAGACATGACCGAGGCGTTCTCGGTCAATAACCAACAGCGGGATCTGGATACCCATGTTGGATCCCACATGTTCCACGATGATCTCATCGGATGAACCACGATGTCAAGGACTCAATCGATCCGTATACAATTCCCTTTGTCTAGCGGTATTGCACTTGCGAGATTCGATCGTCGGTATCCGATACCTTGTTCAATCTCGTTACCGGCAAGTCTCTTTACTCGTTCCATAACACATCGTCCGTGATCAACCCCTTGGTCACATTGTGCACATATGATGATGTCCTACCGAGTGGGCCCAGAGATACCTCTCCGTTTACGAGTGACAAATCCGATCTTGATCCGTGTCAACCCAATGGTCACTTTCGGAGATACCTGTAGTGCACCTTTATAGTCACCCGATTCGTTGTGACGTTTGATACACCAAAGCACTCCTACGGTATCCGGAATTGCGATCTCATGGTCTAAGGAAAAGATACTTAACATTAGAAAAGCTTTAGCATCTGAACTACGATCTTTGTGCTAGGCTTAGGATTGGGTCTTGTCCATCACATCATTCTCCTAATGATGTGATCCCGTTATCAATGACATCCAATGTCCATGGTCAGGAAACCGTAACCATCTATTGATCAACGAGCTAGTTAACTAGAGGCTTACTAGGGACATGGTGTTGTCTATGTATCCACACATGTATCGCTGTTTCCGGTCAATACAATTATAGCATGAATAATAAACGATTATCATGAACAAGGAAATATAATAATAACTAATTTATTATTGCCTCTAGGGCATATTTCCAACACTGGACTCCTCCAAGCTCCACGCCACGATTCGGGTCTTCTTCAACGACGACGGCTACAACCTCAAGATCTGCCCCGAGCCTCCGAACCACATCGGCCGCCCCCGATTCTCTGATGACAGCCACCTTGGGGGCGGCCTAGCTGACGCAGACGACTCCCACCGCCGACGGTCCCGCCACTCCCGCCTCGACGACCCTGAGGATGACGAGGACTTGTCGGAGCACTCCCGCTCCCCGTCCCGCGAGCCCGTCAACCCACCTTCGGGTCGTGGCGGTTCCGGGACGGGACGCACCCGCGTGTCGGCCACTGACCTCGCGGTGGCTCTCCGCCTGGCCACCCCGCCGGTCGTGCCCTCTCCGCCTCCGTCGGAGTCGGCCAGTGACATCTCCAGTGTGGGCCTGCTCGTCATGCCGCCTTCGTCGCATCGCTCTCCTCCGCCGACTCCGCCCTTCGCCCGTCGCCGTCGGGCCCGGACCCCCCGCCCCCCTGGTTTGACCTCCCCAGTCCCCACGGGTGGCGGCGGGTGCACTCCCATCGGTGCGCCGTCTCCGACCCTCCCACCCGCGGGTGTCATGGCTGGCGACAGCCTGGAGCTCGTCACCCCGCTCCCCTTGCCGGTGGCCTCCGACGTCCACCTCACACCACCTGCCTTCCCGACCGCGGCGGTGGCCGTGGTCGTGACCACTCCGGCCTCCGCTCTCCCTCCGCCGATGGTGGCATACACCAGGCGGGCCCGCTCCACCTCGACGCCGGTTACGACGTCCCGCCGCAGCGCCCGCTGTTGGAAATATGCCCTAGAGGCAATAATAAAAGGATTATTATTATATTTCTTTGTTCGTGATAATTGTCTTTTATTCATGCTATAATTGTATTATCCGGAAATCGTAATACACGTGTAAATACATAGACCACAATATGTCCCTAGTGAGCCTCTAGTTGACTAGCTCGTTGATCAATAGATAGTCATGGTTTCCTGACTATGGACATTGGATGTCATTGATAACGGGATCACATCATTAGGAGAATGATGTGATGGACAAGACCCAATCCTAAGCATAGCACAAGATCGTAGTTCGTTTTGCTAGAGCTTTTCCAATGTCAAGTATCTCTTCCTTAGACCATGAGATCGTGTAACTCCCGGATACCGTAGAAGTGCTTTGGGTGTACCAAAGCCACAACGAATCTGGGTGACTATAAAGGTGCACTACAGGTATCTCCGAAAGTGTCTGTTGGGTTGACACGGATCGAGACTGGGATTTGTCACTCCGTGTTACGGAGAGGTATCACTGGGCCCACTCGGTAGTGCACAATCATAATGAGCTCAAAGTGACCAAGTGTCTGGTCACTGGATCATGCATTACGGTACGAGTAAAGTGACTTGCCGGTAATGAGATTTAACGAGGTATTGGGATACCGACGATCGAATCTCGGGCAAGTAACATACCGTCTGACAAAGGGAATAGTATACGGGATTGATTGAATCCTCGACATCGTGGTTCATCTAATGACATCATCGAGGAGCATGTGGGAGCCAACATGGGTATCCAGATCTCGCTATTGGTTATTGATTGGAGAGTCGTCTCGGTCATGTCTGCATGTCTCCCGAACCCGTAGGGTCTACACACTTAAGGTTCGGTGACGCTAGGGTTATTAGGAAGACTTGTATGTGATTACCGAATGTTGTTCGAAGTCCCGGATGAGATCCCGGACGTCACGAGGAGTTCCGGAATGGTCCGGAGGTAAAGAATTATATATAGGAAGTGCTATTTCGCCATCGGGAGAATTTCGGGGTTACTCAGATTGTCTGGGACCACGGAAGGGTCCCGGGTCCACCGGTGGGGCCACCTATCTCGGAGGGCCCGTGGGCTGAAGTGGGAGGAACCAGCCTGGTGGGCTGGTGCGCTTCACCCCCCCCGCGCCTAGGGTTGGAAACCCTAGGGTGAAGCGCCCACTGCCTTGGGGGCAAGTCTCCCCCTGGTCGCGCCCCCCTTGGGAGATCTGATCTCCAGGGCGGCCCCCAGGGGCCTATATAAAGGGGGAGGAGGGGCAGCCGCACCCTTGCATCTTGGCGCCTCCTCTCCCTGCTACACCTCTCCTCCTCCGTCACGTGCTTGGCGAAGCCCTGCCGAGATGCTGCTTCTCCACCAACACCACGTTGTCGTGCTGCTGCTGGAGCCATCTTCCTCAACCTCTCCTTCCCCTTGCTGGATCAAGAAGGAGGAGACGTCATCTGCTCCGCACGCGTGTGTTGAGCAGCGGAGGTGCCGTCCGTTCGGCACTCGGTCATCGGTGATTTGGATCACGGCGAGTACGACTCCATCATCCACGTTCTAGTGAACGCTTCCGCACGCGATCTACAAGTGGTATGTAGATGCAATCTCTCTCCCATGACTCGTTGCTTAGATGAACTCATAGATAGATCTTGGTGAAACCGTAGGAAATTTTTTAATTTTCTGCAATGTTCCCCAACAGTGGCATCATGAGCTAGGTCTATGCGTAGTTCTCTATTGCACGAGTAGAACACAATTATGTTGTGGGCGTAGATCTTATCAACTTGCTTCCTGCTACTAGTCTTATCTTGCTTCAGCGGTATTGTGGGATGAAGCGGCCCGGACCAACCTTACACGTACGCTTACGTGAGACCGGTTCCACCGACTGACATGCACTAGTTGCATAAGGTGGCTGGCGGGTGTCTGTCTCTCCCACTTTAGTTGGAGCGGATTCGATGAAAAGGGTCCTTATGAAGGGTAAATAGAAGTTGACAAAATCACGTTGTGGTTATTCGTAGGTAAGAAAACGTTCTTGCTAGAACCCAATTGCAGCCATGTAAAAGATGCAACAACAATTAGAGGACGTCTAACTTGTTTTTGCAGCAATTGTCATGTGATGTGATATGGCCGAAGTTGTGATGAATGATGAATGATATATTGTGATGTATGAGATCATGTTCTTGTAATAGGAATCACGACTTGCATGTCGATGAGTATGACAACCGCAGGAGCCATAGGAGTTGTCTTTATTTTTTTGTATGACCTGCGTGTCATTGAAGAACGCCATGTAAATTACTTTACTTTATTGCTAAACGCGTTAGCCATAGTAGTAGAAGTAATAGTTGGCGAGCAACTTCATGGAGACACGATGATGGAGATCATGATGATGGAGATCATGGTGTCATGCCGGTGACAAGATGATCATGGTGCCCCGAAGATGAAGATCAAAGGAGCTATATGATATTGGCCATATCATGTCACTACTTTATATAATTGCATGTGATGTTTATTATGTGTTATGCATCTAGTTTACTTAGAACGACGGTAGTAAATAAAATGATCCCTTATAATAATTTCAAGAAAGTGTTCCCCCCTAACCGTGCACCGTTGCTAAAGTTAAATCGTTTGAAGCACCACGTGATGATCGGTGTGATAGATCCTTACGTTCACATACAACGGGTGTAAGACAGTTTTACACATGCATGAACACTTAGGGTTAACTTGACGAGCCTAGCATGTACAGACATGGCCTCGGAACACAAGAGACCGAAAGGTCGAACATGAGTCGTATGGAAGATACGATCAACATGGAGATTTTCACCGATGATGACTAGTCCGTCTCACGTGATGATCGGACACGGCCTAGTCGACTCGGATCGTGTAACACTTAGATGACTAGAGGGATGTCAAATCTGAGTGGGAGTTCATTAAATAATTTGATTAGATGAACTTAATTATCACGAACATTAGTCTAAAATCTTTGCAAAATGTCTTGTAGATCAAATGGCCAACGCTCATGTCACCATGAACTTCAACGCGTTCCTAGAGAAAATCAAGCTGAAAGACGATGGCAGCAACTATTCGGACTGGGTCCGAACACGAGATCATCCTCATAGCAGCCAAGAAACAATATGTCCTAGAGGCACCGCTAGGTGATGCACCCATCGAGAGAACCAAGACATTATGAATGCTTGGCAGTCTCGTCTTGATGATTACTCCCTCGTTCAAGGCGGCATGCTTTACAGCTTAGAACCGGGGCTCCAAAAGCGTTTTGAGCAACACGGAGCATATGAGATGTTCGAGGAGCTGAAAATGGTTTTCCAAGCTCATGCCCGGTCGAGATATGAAGTCTCCGACAAGTTCTATAGTTGTAAGATGGAGGAAAACAGTTACATCGGTGAGCACATACTCAAAATGTCAGGTTGCACAACCTTTGTCCCAGCTGGACATTAACCTCCCGGACGAGGCGGTCATTGACAGAATCCTTCAGTCGCTCCCACCAAGCTACAAGAGCTTTGTGATGAACTACAATATGCAGGGGATGGTGAAGACCATTCCCGAAGTATTCTCAATGCTGAAGTCAGCAGAGGTTGAAATCAAGAAAGAACATCAAGTGTTGATGGTCAATAAAACCACTAAGTTCAAAAAGGGCAAGGGTAAGAAGAACTTCAAGAAGGACGGCAAGGATGTTGCCGCGCCCGGTAAGCAAGTTGCCGGGAAGAAGTCAAAGAATGGACCCAAACCTGAGACAGAGTGCTTTTATTGCAAAGGGAAGGGCCACTGGAAGCGGAACTGCCCCAAATACTTAGCGGCAAGAAGGCGGCAACACTAAAGGTATATTTGATATACATGTAATTGATGTGTACCTTACCAGTACTCGTAGTAACTCCCGGTATTTGATACGGTGCCGTTGCTCATATTTGTAACTCACATCGGGAGCTGCGGAATAAGCGGAGGCTGGCGAAGGGCGAGGTGACGATCTTGCGTCGGGAATGGTTCCAAGGTCGATGTGATCGCCGTCGACACGCTACCTCTACATTTACCTACGGGATTAGTTTTAAACCTCAATAATTGTTATTTAGTGCCAAGTTTGAGCATGAACATTGTATCGGATCTCGTTTAATGCGAGATGGCTACTCATTTAAATCCAAGAATAATGGTTGTTCTATTTATATGAGAGATATGTTTTATGGTCATGCTCCGATGGTCAATGGTTTATTCTTAATGAATCTCGGCGTAATATTACACATATTCATAGTGTGAATACCAAAAGATGTAAAGTTGATAACGATAGTCCCACATACTTGTGGCATTGCCGCCTTGGTCACATTGGTGTCAAGCGCATGAAGAAGCTCCATTCGATGGACTTTTAGAGTCTCTCGATTATGAATCATTTGACACATCTGAACCATGCCTTATGGGCAAAATGACCAAGACTCCGTTCTCCGGAACAATGGGCGAGCAACCAACTTATTGGAAATCATACATACCGATGTGTGCGGTCCAATGGCGTCGAGGCTCATGGAGGATATCGTTATGTTCTCACTCTCACCGATGACTTGAGTAGATATGGGTATGTCTACTTGATGAAACACAAGTCTGAGACCTTTGAAAAGTTCAAGGAATTTCAGAATGAGGTAGAGAATCAACGTGACGAAAAATAAAGTTCTTACGATCAGATCGTGGAGGAGAATATTTAAGTCACGAATTTGGTACACACTTAAGGAAATGTGGAATCGTTTCACAACTCACGCCGCTGGAACACCTCAAGCGTAATGGTGTGTCCAAGCGTCGTGTCGCACTCTATTGGATATGGTGCGATCTATGATGTCTCTTACAGATTTACCGCTATCATTTTGGGAATACGCTCTAGAGACAGCTACATTCACTTTATATAGGGCACCGTCTAAATCCGTTGAGACGACACCGTATGAATTATGGTTTGGGAAGAAACCTAAGCTGTCGTTTCTAAAAGTTTGGGGATGCGATGCTTATGTCAAGAAACTTCAACCTGAAAAGCTCGAACCCAAGTCGGAAAAATGCGTCTTCATAGGATACCCTAAGGAAACCATTGGGTATACCTTCTACCTTAGATCCGAAGGCAAGATCTTTGTTGCCAAGAACGGATCCTTTCGGAAAAGAGTTTCTCTCAAAAGGAGTAAGTGGGAGGAAAGTAGAACTTCGATGAAATATTACCTCTTGAACCGGAAAGTAGTGCAGCTCGGAAAATGTTCTGTGGTGCCTACACCTCTTGGAGAGTAAATTAATGATGATGATCAAGGTACTTGGATCAAGTTGCTACTGAACCCAGAGGTCCACAAGGGCACGTTGCACACCGAGTGGTATGGCAACCCTGTCACGGAAATCATGTTGTTAGACAACGGTGAACCTTCGAACTATGAAGAAGCGATGGCGGCCCGGATTCCAACAAATGGCTTGAAGCCATGCAATCTGAGATAGGATCCATGTATGAAAACAAAGTATGGACTTTGACAGACTTGCCCGATGATCGGCGAGCGATAGAAAACAAATGGATCTTTAAGAAGAAGACAGACGCGGATGGTAATGTCACCATCTATAAAGCTCGACTTGTTGCTAAAGGTTATCGGCAAGTTCAAGGGATTGACTACGATGAGACTTTCTCTCCCATAGCGAAGCTTACGTCCGTCCGAATCATGTTAGCAATTGCCGCATACTATGATTATGAGATATGGCAGATGGACATCAAAATGGCATTCCTTAACGGTTATCTTAAGGAAGAGCTATATATGATGCAGCCGGAAGGTTTTGTCGATCCTAAAAATGCTAACAAAGTATGCAAGCTCCAGCGATCCATTTATGGGCTGGTGCAAGCATCTCGGAGTTGGAACATTCGCTTTGATGAGATGATCAAAGCGTTTGGGTTTATGCAGACTTATGGAGAAGCCTGCGTTTACAAGAAAGTGAGTGGGAGCTTTGTAGCATTTCTCATATTATATGTAGATGACATACTTTTGATGGGAAATGATATAGAACTCTTGGACAGCATTAAGGCCTACTTGAATAAAAGTTTTTCAATGAAGGACCTTGGAGAAGCTGCTTATATATTAGGCATCAAGATCTATAGAGATAGATCGAGACGCCTCATAGGTCTTTCACAAAGCACATACCTTGATAAGATTTTGAAGAAGTTCAAAATGGATCAGTCAAGAAAGGGTTCTTGCTGTATTGCAAGGTGTGAGATTGAGCTCGGCTCAATGCCCGACCACGACAAAAGATAAAGAAGAGATGAGCGTCATCCCTATGCCTCGGCCATAGGATCTATTATGTATGCCATGCTGTGTTCCAGACCTGATGTAAACCTTGCCGTAAGTTTGGTAGGAAGGTACCAAAGTAATCCCGCAAGGAACTTTGGACAGCGGTCAAGAATATCCTAAAGTACCGAAAAGGACAAAGGACATGTTTTCGTTTATGGAGGTGACGAAGAACTCGTCGTAAAGGGTTACGTCGGCGCTAGCTTCGACACAGATCTGGATGACTCTAAGTCACAAACCGGATACGTGTATATGTTGAATGGTGGAGCGAAGCTGGTGCAGCCGCAAGCGAAGCGTCGTGGCGGGATCTACATGTGAAGCGGAGTACATGGCAGCCTCGGATGCAGCGCATGAAGCAATTTGGGTGAAGGAGTTCATCACCGACCTAGGAGTCATACCCAATGTGTCGGGCCGATCAAACTCTTCGTGACAACACTGGAGCTATTGCACTTGCCAAGGAGCCCAGGTTTCACAAGAAGACCAGGCACATCAAGCGTCGCTTCAACTCCATCCGTGAAAATGTTCAAGATGGAGACATAGAAATTTGCAAAGTGCATACGGATCTGAATGTCGCAGATCCATTGACTAAACCTCTTCCGCGAGCAAAACATGATCAACACCAGAACTCTATGGGTGTTCGGTTCATCACAATGTAACTAGATTATTGACTCTAGTGCAAGTGGGAGACTGTTGGAAATATGCCCTAGAGGCAATAATAAAAGGATTATTATTATATTTCCTTGTTCGTGATAATTGTCTTTTATTCATGCTATAATTGTATTATCCGGAAATCGTAATACACGTGTGAATACATAGACCACAATATGTCACTAGTGAGCCTCTAGTTGACTAGCTCGTTGATCAATAGATAGTCATGGTTTCGACTATGGACATTGGATGTCATTGATAACGGGATCACATCATTAGGAGAATGATGTGATGGACAAGACAATCCTAAGCATAGCACAAGATCGTGTAGTTCGTTTTGCTAGAGCTTTTCCAATGTCAAGTATCTCTTCCTTAGACCATGACATCGTGTAACTCCGGATACCGTAGAAGTGCTTTGGGTGTACCAAAGCGTCACAAGCGAATCGGGTGACTATAAAGGTGCACTACGGTATCTCCGAAAGTGTCATTGGGTTGACACGGATCGAGGATGGGATTTGTCACTCCGTGTTACGGAGAGGTATCACTGGGCCCACTCGGTAGTGCATCATCATAATGAGCTCAAAGTGACCAAGTGTCTGGTCACGGGATCATGCATTACGGTGCGAGTAAAGTGACTTCCCGTAACGAGATTGAGCGAGGTATCGGGATACCGACGATCAAATCTCGGGCAAGTAACATACCGTCGACAAAGGGAATAGTATACGGATTGATTGAATCCTCGACATCGTGGTTCATCCGATGACATCATCGAGGAGCATGTAGGAGCCAACATGGGTATCCAGATCCGCTGTTGGTTATTGACCGAGAGTCGTCTCGGTCATGTTCGCATGTCTCCGAACCCGTAGGGTCTACACATAAGGTTCGGTGATGCTAGGGTTATTAGGAAGACTTGTATGTGATTACGAATGTTGTTGAGTCCGGATGAGATCCCGGACGTCATGAGGAGTTCGGAATGGTCGGAGGTAAAGAATTATATATAGGAAGTGCTATTTCGCCATCGGGAGAATTTGGGGTTACGGTATTGTACTGGGACCACCGGAAGGGTCCGGGGTCCACCGGTGGGGCCACCCATCCGGAGGGCCCGTGGGCTGAAGTGGGAGGAACCAGCCTGGTGGACTGGTGCGCCCCACTTGCCCCCCTGCGCCTAGGGTTGGAAACCCTAGGGTGGGGCGCCCACTTGCCTTGGGGCAAGTCTCCCCTTGGCCGCCCCCTTGGGAGATCTGATCTCCAGGGCGGCGCCCCAGGGGCCTATATAAAGGGGGATAGAGGGGCAGCCGCACCTTGCATCTTGGCGCCTCCTCTCCTGCTACACCTCTCCTCCTCCGTCACGTGCTTGGCGAAGCCCTGCCAGAGTGCTGCTTCTCCACCAACACCACGCCGTCGTGCTGCTGCTGGAGCCATCTTCCTCAACCTCTCTGAAACGCCCTCGATGCGGCTATATCTCCCACGTGTGGAGGCACGACTTAGAGGCATAACCGCATTGAAAGCAATGTCGCAAGTGAGGTAATCTTCACACAACCCATGTAATACATAAGGGAAAGAGAAACATGGTTGGCTTACAATCGCCACTTCACACAATACATGAGTAAAACATTACATCATACAGATACAATCAAGGTCCGACTACGGAACCAAAATAAAAGAAGACTACCCCAAATGCTACACAGATCCCCGATCGTCCCAACTGGCTCCACTCTTGATCAACTGAAGCGAAACAACACAAAGAACAAGATCTTCATCGAGCTCCTCCTTGAGCTCGGGTCCATCACCTGCACGGTCTCATCGGCACCTGCAAACTGGTTTTGGGAAGTATCTGTGAGTCACGGGGACTCAGCAATCTCACACCCGCGAGATCAAGACTATTTAAGCTTAAAGGTAGGACAGGGTAGTGAGGTGGAGCTGCAGCAAGCGACTAGCATATATGGTGGCTAACATACGCAAAAGAGAGCGAGAAGAGAAGGCAAAAGCACGGTCGAACAACTATGATCAAGAAGTGATCCTGAACTCCTACTTACGTCAAACATAACCCAGAAACCGTGTTCTCCTCTCGATCAACCCCGAAAAGAGACACTCACGGTTACGCACACGGTTGGTGTATTTTAATTAAGATCAACCGGGTTTTCTACAACCGACATTAACAAATTCCCATCTGCCACATAACCGCTGGCACGGCTTTGAAAGTTCAAACCCTGCAGGGTGTCCCAACAGCCCATGATAAGCTCTCGCGATCAACGAAGAATAGACCTTCTCCCGGGAAGACCGATCAGTCTCGGAATCCGGCTACAAGACATTTCACAGCAATAAAACAAGTCCAGCAAGACCGCCCGATCGCCGACAATCCCGATAGGAGCTGCACATATCTCGTTCTCGTGGCAACACCGGATGAGACAGCTACGAGTAAAACCAACCTCGGGTTGCCCCAAGGTGGCCCATGGTGGCTCGGTTCGGGCCAGCACTTAGAGAAGCACTGGTCCGGGGCTAAATAAAGATGACCCTTGAGAGCGCGACTCCCAAGGGAAAAGTAGGTGGTGGTGAGGCAAATGGTAAAACCAATGTTGGGCCTTGCTGGAAAAGTCTTATTCAAAGCGAACTGTCAAGGGGGTCCCATAAATCACCCGACCGCGTTAGGGACGCAAAAATCCGGGAACATAACACCGATATGACGGAAACTAGGGCGGCAAGAGTGGAACAAAACACCAGGCATAAGGCCGAGCCTTCCACCCTTTACCAAGTATATAGATGCATTAATTAAATAAGATATATTGTGATATCCCAACAAGTAAACATGTTCAACCAAGGAACAACATCTCCATGTACCAACAAGGAACAAACTTCATCTTCACCTGCAACTAACAACGCTATAAGAGGGGCTGAGCAAAGCGGTAACATAGCCAAACAACGGTTTGCTAGGAAAGGATGGTTATAGGTTTGACATGGCAATGTGGGAGGCATGATAAAGCAAGTGGTAGGCATCGTAGCATAGGCATAGCAAAAGAGCGAGCATCTAGCAAGCAAAGATAGAAGTGATTTCGAGGGTATGGTCATCTTGCTCGAAATCCGCAAGGAAGAAGATCAAGTCCATGAAGAGGACAAACGGGCGTAGTCGAACGAATCCTCACAATCGCAACATTACCGGAACCGAGAAGCCACACCGGAAAGAAACAAACAGCATGATAAATGCACAAGCATAAACATGGCATGATGCACAAACAAATATGATGCATGTCCGGTTTAATGAGGCATGGCATGGCAAAGTGCAACAAACAACACTACAAATTAAGTGGAGCTCAATATGCAACGAGTTGCATATTGACGGAACACCACAACACTTATTTAGTTCTCTCTCGGTTAGGTACACAACAATATTAAATGTTGTTAAACATGGCAAGAGGTGGAGCATAATTAAACTAACTATTTAGGCAAGTTTAAATGAGGCCGGAAATAAGAAACAACAATTCCGGAAAAACCCCATGAGCAATATTTTAGATTCGGTACAGATCTGACCTAAAGCATATTTTAGAGTTGTTAAACAGCAAAATAAAGTGGACCATGTTAATCTAGGCATTTTTCCACCCCATTTACATATAAAGAACATTTAAATCCGAGTTACGGTTATTTAGTTATGAATTAAAGCATTTTAGCATGGCATAATAGCAAATTAATGCAAACATCAATTTAAACATTTTTAACATAGATGAAAGTGGCAAATTATTAATCTACACAATTTTCTGAGCATATTACATATATAAAACATTTTAATCCGATGCACGGTTAATTAATTATGGATGCATGAGCATGGAGGGTCTTTTCTGTAAAACGGTAAATTACTGGATAAAAGAGAAATTCGCCAGACGAAAAAAAATAACAACATGGGCCGAATCTGGCAGGTCAAAAGTGCACAGGGGGGGCGCTGGGGTGTGGTGCTCACCACAGGCTTGGCCCGTCTGGCGAGGAGGAGCAGCCGCGAAGGGGAGCTGGTAGGCCTTGGCATGATTATGCCCACGCTGGGCCCACGTGTGGCTTGGGCTTGATCAACGGCGGCGGGCGGCGCGGATCGGGCTCCTCCCGATCCCATCTCGAAGGTGGCGGCGCTCACGGCGATAACGCCGGCGACGAAGCGCGGGACGGCGGAGAGACGGAGGCAGGCGGATCCGGGCGTGGGGCCCGGATCCGCGCGACGGCGAGGCCGAGGAGGCCGGCGACGAGGTCTCCAAGGCGGCGGCGGCTCCTACTGCACACACAGAGCGAGAGAGAGAGTTCGTGAGGGAGAGAGAAGGAGCACGGCGGAGGAGCAGAGAAGAGAGAGGAAGGAGCAGGGCTGGGGAGCTGGTGTTGGGGGGTCGCCGTGGCGGGCTGCAAGGCGGCGAGGGAGGCGGCTCTGCGGAGGGGGGAGGCGGGAGGCGGGCGCGGCCGAGCGCTGGGGCGCCGCAGCGGGCGGCGGGCGCCGGGCCCGATGGGCTTCGAGGCCCGATCCGGGTCTGGGGCTGCGCTGAGGAGGGAAGCAGCTGGGGACGCGTGGCACAAGGGGATTGGCGGGCTTGGGCTGGGCGATGTGGCGGCGCCTCATTGGCCAAGCGATGTGGTGGGCGGCGCGCAAGTGGCGGAGGTGGAGCGGGCGGGCGCGAAAACGGAGGAGGCGGCGGCGCTTTTGATTAGGGCGCGAATTTTAGGAGGAGGTTAGGAAGCTGCCCAAAATGGCATGGGGGTCTATATATAGCAGGTTTGCTAGGGTTTAGGGGTTTGGAGCATTCGGTCCCTCGGATCACGATCCGATGGCACCGGTCAGAGTGGAGGCTAGGTGGGCTGTGCTGGAGAAATATCTTGAGAAGAGAGGAGAAATGCAGCCCGCACGATTTGGAGACCGAAACATCCGGCGAAAATACGGCTATATCCGGTTACATATATAACGGTTGGGCGATCAAACGAACTCGAATGCGATGAAACTTGGCAGGCGGCCTGTCTACACTATAATAAGACCGCACGACAAGTTGCAACCCATTCCGAGAACATTATTATGCCACTTATAAAATAATATTTGGAGGTGCAGCGGTAGCGCGTGAAAGTGCAACGGACTCGGAGCGGACAACGGAGAGAACCGGCGGAACCGAGCGGATGCAAGTTTTGAAAAACATGCGGATGAAATGCAGATGATGCCATGAGATGAGATGCAGAACAAGAACAAAATGCAAAACAACCGACAAAACCCAACCACGAAGGAAATAATAAAACACATCTCCGGAAAAGGCAAGAGTCGGAGTTACGAATATGGAAAGTCGTATCCGGGGTGTTACAACACTCCACCACTACGAGAGGATCTCGTCCCGAGATCTAGGATGGCACCGGAGGGAAAAGGAAGAGGAAGAGAAGAGGTAAAACTAAGTTGCTTCTTTGACAAACGAGTGAAACCATGAACCTTGAGAGGTTGAGCGAAATGAAAGAAAGAACAGAAGGAAGATGACCAAGGTTGAAAACAATCCGTTAGAAAAGAGGAACAAGGAACATTACGATAACTTGAAGGTTGAAAAGGCATAAATCAAGAGTTTAATGGAGAAGATCGAATTCGAAACCACTCCGTTTAACACAAGATGAGAGAGGAAGAATGATATAATTTGGGCAGCACTCCGACTGAAAATGGAAGGAATTGAACATGAACTTGAGAAGATGGGATGATACTTGATGACATCAACAACATACTGCCTCCGGAACTATTGAAAGAATGGCACAAAGGGTTAGAAAGATTTCAGACAGCTCTCCGGTTGAGGAAGCAGGCAAAACTTGATAAGATGATAGAACTCGAATGAAAACATGACACTCCGGTTAAATGGATAAGCAGAAAAAGAACATGATCTTGACAAAACGAGGTGATGGGTCGATGAGTGCAACATCACGATGCCTCCGGAAGAAAAAATTGAAGGTAGGTCATTGGAATAAAGGAATGGAGAAGAAAATGCCAACTTCTACCACAAATGAACTTGGAAAAGCACCCTTGCAAAGAAGAATTGAACGGAGTTGTTGGAAAACCAACAACGAAATGATTAAGCTTGTAGTGGGCTTATGGAAACCATCTCAAAATTATGAGGTGAGCTTCGCCACCAACGGAAACAAATGATTGGATTGATATCAACAAGGAGACGAGAAACTTATTTCTTTGGGAGGACAAATGAAGAACTTGGGTCATTAATAAACACCATAATTAGCAACAATCCTTAGGGAAAGCTTTAGGTGAAATATAGCCCAAGATAAGTCCAATGAAGAGATTGATGGATTTAAAATACCTCATTCTTGACAACGTGTGAAACATGAAACACGAACTCAAATTGTCGAGAATGACATAACACCATCTCAAGAGATAAGGTAGAAAGAATTGCACTTCGAAATGCAAGAAGAAGAATGCTTGAGCTCCTCAAAACAAAACATGTGTTGAGCACCATGTTCAATTTTTGAGTATAGCTTGGCGGATCATAACTCCGAGAGAAATCTTGAAGAACAATTGAAGAATGAAAAGAATCCTTGA
Source organism: Aegilops longissima (assembly GCA_021605205.1). Classification (NCBI taxonomy): domain Eukaryota; kingdom Viridiplantae; phylum Streptophyta; class Magnoliopsida; order Poales; family Poaceae; genus Aegilops; species Aegilops longissima. The sequence continues at coordinate 87,417,946 of CM038681.1, forward strand.
CGAACCACCCTGTAGAACCTCCATGAAGAACTCCGGTAAAGAAAAGATGATAAAAAAAAGGAAGAGAAGTTGACAACACAAGGTGAAGCCTTGCAGTGATAAGATGAAGCTTTGAAATGATATAACCGAGAAAAAATTGGAACTCCGGAAAGAAAATAATGGACATCTTAGAACCGATAATGATATCATGAACAATCTCCGGAAGAAAAGAATTAAACAACTCGAGGAAATAAGAATAAGATTTATTGTATGCTTATCCTTCAACAAAATAAATTGATGACAAGCAATGGATTTGGCATACTACTTATTCTCGTAGAAAGGATTAAGATAGATATGGCGCAAACTTGGGAAGGTCTTCAACGAACCACCGGTAGGATTGAAAAGAACGAATGAGTCTATATGATAACGAAGGAAGAGAACTCTTGAACAAACCACCCTAATAATTGAGAATGAACGTAGCAAAGGCACAATTCACCGGGAAGAATTGTAAAACGAATAAGGATGCTTGACAAAATTTAGATAGATTAGAACGAAGAGATCATGAACTGATTAGAGGATATTTCGACGATGCACCGGTGAGATTTGGAAAACCAGAGTTGAACGCTTGAATGAATAATTCTGAGATGATGGGCTCCGAAGAATCAAACTGAAAAGACTCCTGAATTGCTCTGGATGGATGAAAAGAATTCTCACAATCAAGACAATTATGAGAGGATGGCACTAAGCTAGAACCATGAATCTTGAAGAGAAAGAAGCGAGATTTAAGAGAAACTCTTCTTCAATCTTCAAAATTCGAGAATGACTTCGAGAACATCACCATGAATTATTGAAGCACTCCGGAATGAAAATTAGGAAGGTTGAACCAACAATGAAAATAATTTGGAAGATCTTGGAGAAAGACATTTGACTGATGATAATTCATTCTTACGTCAAACTTCGAAAAGAATTTGGGAATAGCTCCGGGAAAATAAAAGAGTCAGGTAAGATCCTGGGAAAAGACCTGTGGGTTAGGGCCCACTTAAAAGAACCACCGTTGAACAATTGTTTGAAAAGAGGGATTGCACCGGTTGAATTAAATGGCTTGAATGAGATAGCATCCTCAAAAGAACTTGAGTAAATTGAGAATGGAAACTAGAATCTTCTGAGATATCTTCAACACTCCGGAACAATTGAATAGCGAGAAGTGGTAGATTAAGAGATGCACCGACATGAGAAAGCATTGAAATGATGAAAAGAATACGATCAACACTGAAAACTTGACTTGAGTCCGCCGGAGAAGAAAATTAGAATGGAACAATGACAAGGTTAAAGCTTCCTTAGTGTCTTCATGAGAAATCACCGGATAAAACATTAAAGGAAAAGAATGAAGAAACTTCACTCAATAAAAATGGATACTTGATTAAGAAATCTGAGTCCTTGAAGAAAAAGGGTGGGAGGGCGGGAAACAAAACAACTTGGGTCGGATGAAACAAACACCGTTGAGAAACTTAGGAATTGATCTTGCGGATGTTGGAATGATCGGATCCACTTGAAGAGAAGCACGCCGGTTGAGAAAAGAATTAACATGACAAGCTCAGTGATCAAGAAGGATTAGTATTCACATAGCAATATGAGAACACCAATTAGGAAAGGTATGGAATCAACACTTGACTTCGAAGCAACTCGAATACTACAAAACGGAACAAAAACAAAGGATTGGCTTCAAGAATGAGCCGGAACAAACACATGATAGAGATTTCACCCAAAGTGTTCGTGGTGGGGCCCACACGGACACGACGTATAGCGGACGTCACGAATGACAAACAAGGCGTCCCGAATCAGCATAGCCAAGGATTCTTTAAGGCGTCTCGCGACCATCGTAAATCGACCGTGAATGGGCGGACCACTAGACGTTGAACCCCAATCTCAAATCATACATCCATCGGAAAGAATATCCCGTAAGCTACTAGAATTCCCACCTATAAACTCCGAAACTTTCTGGTTATGCAATCTGGTGTTGGGGATACAGGGACACAAAATATATCACCCAAACTAACAATACCTAGATCCAATTGTATCCATCCGTCAACACATAACCAAGAAATCCTCGAAATCGTGTACCTCGACCTTGAAAAACATCCGTTATACAAGTCATGGCAATACTCCCGCGACTCGCCACAAGATCTTGGGCTATCAGGGTTATCTCACCAACAACTGCACAAAAGAGATTTCGATGTCGGCAAAACTCAGGTATTCCAGAACTGCCACGATAAAATTGTGACGACAACACCTCGGAGCTCAACTCCCCGGGACACTGCCACAACCCCTAAATGACAGGAGGCACCAAGAACAATGTTCTCGTCACAAAACCATCGGAACGATTCCAAGATACCCACGTCATCCTAAAAAATTTTTTAGTGAAATTTGAGAAGAGAAAAGACAAAACATCTACGTCAGGAGACCTCACCAGAGCGACGAAGGGACTGGGGAGTAAAAAGAATCCTACTCTCCGATATATATAATCCTAAGACTCAAAACATTTTCCATTCTAGACTCAACAACATCAGCAAACAATCAAGTAGGGGGCTCCTAAGTCGGGGAAGGCTCTGATTACCAACTTGAAACGCCCTCGATGCGGCTATATCTCCCACGTGTCGAGGCACGACTTAGAGGCATAACCGCATTGAAAGCAATGTCGCAAGTGAGGTAATCTTCACACAACCCATGTAATACATAAGGGAAAGAGAAACATGGTTGGCTTACAATCGCCACTTCACACAATACATGAGTAAAACATTACATCATACAGATACAATCAAGGTCCGACTACGGAACCAAAATAAAAGAAGACTACCCCAAATGCTACACAGATCCCGATCGTCCCAACTGGCTCCACTACTGATCAATGAAACGAAACAACACAAAGAACAAGATCTTCATCGAGCTCCTCCTTGAGCTCGGGTCCATCACCCGCACGGTCTCATCGGCACTGCAAACTGGTTTTGGAAGTATCTGTGAGTCACGGGACTCAGCAATCTCACACCGAGATCAAGACTATTTAAGCTTAAAGGTAGGACAGGGTAGTGAGGTGGAGCTGCAGCAAGCGACTAGCATATATGGTGGCTAACATACGCAAAAGAGAGCGAGAAGAGAAGGCAAAAGCACGGTCGAACAACTATGATCAAGAAGTGATCCTGAACTCCTACTTACGTCAAACATAACCCGAAACCGTGTTCTCCTCTCGATCAACCCGAAAAGAGACACTCACGGTTACGCACACGGTTGGTGTATTTTAATTAAGATCAACGGGTTTTCTACAACCGGACATTAACAAATTCCCATCTGCCACATAACATGGGCACGGCTTTGAAAGTTCAAACCCTGCAGGGTGTCCCAACTTAGCCCATGATAAGCTCTCGCGATCAACGAAGAATAGACCTTCTCCCGGGAAGACCGATCAGTCTCGGAATCCGGCTACAAGACATTTCACAGCAATAAAACAAGTCCAGAAGACCGCCCGATCTACCGACAATCCCGATAGGAGCTGCACATATCTCGTTCTCGTGGCAACACCGGATGAGACAGGCTACGAGTAAAACCAACCTCGAGTTGCCCCAAAGGTGGCCCATGAGCGGCTCGGTTCGGGCCAGCACTTAGAGAAGCACTGGTCCGGGGGCTAAATAAAGATGACCCTTGAGCGCGACTCCCAAGGGAAAAGTAGGTGGTGGTGAGGCAAATGGTAAAACCAATGTTGGGCCTTCTTTGGAAAAGTCTTATTCAAAGCGAACTGTCAAGGGGTCCCATAAATCACCCGACCGCGTTAGGGACGCAAAAATCCGGGAACATAACACCGATATGACGGAAACTAGGGCGGCAAGAGTGGAACAAAACACCAGGCATAAGGCCGAGCCTTCCACCCTTTACCAAGTATATAGATGCATTAATTAAATAAGATATATTGTGATATCCCAACAAGTAAACATGTTCCACCAAGGAACAACATCTCCATGTACCAACAAGGAACAAACTTCATCTTCACCTGCAACTAACAACGCTATAAGAGGGGCTGAGCAAAGCGGTAACATAGCCAAACAAAGGTTTGCTAGGAAAGGATGGTTATAGGTTTGACATGGCAATGTGGGAGGCATGATAAAGCAAGTGGTAGGCATCGTAGCATAGGCATAGCAAAAGAGCGAGCATCTAGCAAGCAAAGATAGAAGTGATTTCGAGGGTATGGTCATCTTGCCTGAAATCCCGCAAGGAAGAAGATCAAGTCCATGAAGAGGACAAACAGGCGAGTCGAAGCGAATCCTCACAATCGCAACATTACCGAACCGAGAAGCCACACCGGAAAGAAACAAACAGCATGATAAATGCACAAGCATAAACATGGCATGATGCACAAACAAATATGATGCATGTCGGTTTAATGAGGCATGGCATGGCAAAGTGCAACAAACAACACTACAAATTAGTGGAGCTCAATATGCAACGAGTTGCATATTGATGAACACCACAACACTTATTTAGTTCTCTCTCGGTTAGGTACACAACAATATTAAATGTTGTTAAACATGGCAAGAGGTGGAGCATAATTAAACTAACTATTTAGGCAAGTTTAAATGAGGCGGAAATAAGAAACAACAATTCGGAAAAACCCCATGAGCAATATTTTAGATTCGGTACAGATCTGACCTAAAGCATATTTTAGAGTTGTTAAACAGCAAAATAAATTGGACCATGTTAATCTAGGCATTTTTCCACCCCATTTACATATAAAGAACATTTAAATCCGAAGTTACGGTTATTTAGTTATGAATTAAAGCATTTTAGCATGGCATAATAGCAAATTAATGCAAACATCAATTTAAACATTTTAACATAGATGAAAGTGGCAAATTATTAATCTACACAATTTTCTGAGCATATTACATATATAAAACATTTTAATCCGATGCACGGTTAATTAATTATGGATGCATGAGCATGGAGGGTCTTTTTCAGAAACGGTAAATTATTGGATAAAGAGAAATTAGCAGACGAAAAAAATAACAACATGGGCCGAATCGGCAGGCCAAAAGTGCATGGGGGCGCTGGGGTGTGGTGCTCACCACAGGCTTGGCCCGTCTGGCGGGGGAGGAGCAGGCCATGGAGGAGCTGGGCGGGCCTTGGCGTGATTATGCCCACTGGAGCCCACGTGCTGTGGCCTTGATCAACGGCGGCGGGCGGCGCGGATCGGGCTCTCCCGATCCCATCTCGAAGGTGGCGGCGCCTACGGCGATAACGCTTGGCGACAAGCGCTGGGACGGCCGGACAGACGGAACAGGCGGATCGGCGTGGGGCCCCGGATCCGGCGACGGCGAGGTCGAGGAGGCCGGCGACAAGGTCTCCAAGGCGGCGGCGGCTCCTACTGCACACACAGAGCGAGAGAGAGAGAGTTCGTGAGGGAGAGAGAAGGAGCACGGCGGAGGAGCAGAGAAGAGAGAGGAAGGAGCAGGCGCGGGGAGCTGGTGCAGGGGCGCGGCGGGGCTGCAAGGCGGCGAGGGAGGCGGCTCTGGGCGGGAGGCGCCGGAGGCGGGCGCGGCCGAGCGCTGGGCGCCGGCAGCGGGCGGCGGGCGCCGGGCCCCGATGGGCTTCCTGGGCCCGATCCGGGTCTGGCGGGCTGCAGGAGGGAAGCAGCCTGGGGACGCGTGGCACAAGGGGATTGGCGGGCGCGGCGCTGGCGGCGATGGCGGCGCCTCATTGTGCGCGATGTGGCGGGCGGCGCCAAGTGGCGGAGGTGGAGCGGGCGGGCATGAAAACGGAGGAGGCGGCGGCGCTGTTGATTAGGGCGCGAATTTTAGGAGGAGGGTTAGAAGCTGCCCAAAATGGCATGGGGGTCTATATATAGCAGGTTTGCTAGGGTTTAGGGGTTTTGGAGCATTCGGTCCCTCGGATCACGATCCGATGGCACCGGTCGAGTGGAGGGCTAGGTGGGCTGTGCTGGAGAAATATCTTGAGAAGAGAGGAGAAATGCAGCCCGGCACGATTTCGGAGACCGAAACATCCGACGAAAATACCGGCTATATCCCGGTTACATATATAACGGTTGGGCAGTCAAACGAACTCCGAATGCGATGAAACTTGGCAGGCGGCCTGTCTACACTATAATAAGACCGCACGACAAGTTGCAACCCATTCCGAGAACATTATTATGCCACTTATAAAATAATATTTCGGAGGTGCCGCGGGCGCGTGCGAGTGCAACCGGACTCGGAACGGACAACGGAGAGAACCGGCGGAACCCGAACGGATGCAAGTTTTGAAAAACATGCGGATGAAATGCAGATGATGCCATGAGATGAGATGCAGAACAAGAACAAAATGCAAAACAACCGACAAAACCCAACCACGAAGGAAATAATAAAACACATCTCCGGAAAAGGCAAGAGTCGGAGTTACGAATATGGAAAGTCGTATCCGGGGTGTTACACTCTCCTTCCCCCTTGCTGGATCAAGAAGGAGGAGACGTCATCTGCTCCATACGTGTGTTGAACGCGGAGGTGCCGTCCGTTCGGCACTCGGTCATCGGTGATTTGGATCACGGCGAGTACGACTCCATCATCCACGTTCTAGTGAACGCTTCCGCACGCGATCTACAAGTGGTATGTAGATGCAATCTCTCTCCCATGACTCGTTGCTTAGATGAACTCATAGATAGATCTTGGTGAAACCGTAGGAAAATTTTTAATTTTCTGCAACGTTCCCCAACACCCGCCTTGATGCGACCCGCCCGGCGGACTCCCCGGCTCCGTCCATCTCCGAGCGTGCGGAGCTTCGGGCGGCGGTCCGGAACCTCGAGTCAGGTGTGGATCCCGCCCTTCCCAGTTCTTCCAGTTGTTCCTTTTTGGCGCTTGAGGCCGTTCCTCTTGGCCACCTTGCCAAGGTGGCCACTGACTCGGCCATCGTCTTCAGGGGGAGGTTGGCCCCCCCTTAGAACAGATCGTGGCCATTAGGGCTCATGAGATCTTAGATGGCAAGCTGGCTGAGACTCGGGCGTGCTTGCTTCGGCCTCCCGGGGAATCGACCGCTACCCCCGCGGGTCGGGTCCCTCCCGTGGCCGTCGGGGTGATCCGTGGATGCACCCGCTCTCGCACTGCTGCTCTCCGCGCGCAAAGCGCCTCCCGTGTCCTGGGGTCAAGCAGCCCCCGATGGGGGCTTAGATGCGGGCCCTTTTCTGGAACATCCGCGGCTTTGGCCATGATGGCTGTCGCCGCCAACTCATCAAATACATGCGAGACGAACACATTGACATCATTGCAATCCAGGAAACCATGCGCACTGAGTTCTCCCTCCACGAGCTCAAATGTCTTAGTTCCCACCTCTTCGCGTGGCATTGGCTCCCTTCTAGTGGGACCACAGGCCATTCTGACGGCATCCTTTTAGGGGTAAAGGATGCCACCTTTGAGGTGGGTGGCATGGACCGGGGTGAATTCTTCGTTAGTATGGAGATCTTCGAGCATGCTCTTAACTTCAAATGGGAGGTCGTGATTGTATATGGACCGGCGGACCACCGCCGCTCCCCGGCCTTCCTGGCGGAGCTACATCTGAAGATCTCCAACTCCCTCCTCCCAATTGTAGTGGGCGGAGACTTTAACCTCATCAGATCCCCGGATGAGAAGAATAATGACCGGATTAACCTTCCCCGGATGCAGTTATTCAATGACTAGATCGCGGAACTGGGTCTCCGGGAGCTAGATCGGACGGGTGCCAGGTTCACTTGGACAAACCGTCAGGTTGACCCGACGTAATCCATCTTGGATCACGTCCTAGTTTCCCCAGAGTGGGAATTATGTTGCCCCCTGGCCTCGCTCCGTGCGATTACCCGGATCGGGTCTGACCATGTCCCTCTCCTCCTCTCCACCGCTGACGAGCGCCCCCCCCCCCCATCCGGCCGCGTTTCCGGTTCGAGCTCTTCTGGCTTAATCAGGCCGGCTTCCGGGAGGCGGTCGTCACTCGCTGGATCTCCGCCCGCTCTTCCCCTCATTGCGCCATGTCTGCAGTCGACTCATGGCACTTCTGTGCCAAGCTCGCCCGCCAATTCATGAAGGGTTCGGGGGCTAACCTTGGCTCGGACCTTAGAGAGCGCAAAAAGGCCCTCCTGCTGGCTATCCAAGCCCTGGATGCCCATGCCGACACGTCCGGAATCTCCCCGGATGAGTGGATGTTGCGATATGACCTTGAAGACCAGCTCTCAACCATTTATATGGATGAAGAGGCCTACTGGCGACTGTGCGGTACCCAACGGTGGGTGCTTCGGGGTGATGCCAACACCGCCTATTTCCAAGCGGTGGCGAACGGCCGGCGGCGTCCAAACTCCATCCACTGCCTATGGGATGGAGACATGCCTCTCGTTCGCCCTTCGGCCATCCGTGCCCATGTCGACGGCTTCTATAAAGCCCTATTTACCCCCACCCCTCGGGGTGGGGCTAGTCTCGCCCCCGACATTTGGTCAGTTGCTCAATTGGTCTCTGGTGAGGCCAATGCGGCATTAGTGGCCCCCTTCGTCGAGGACGAGGTCCTCATGGCTATTAAGGGGATAAACCCCTCCTCAGTCCCAGGATCGGATGGCCTGCCCGTAACGTTCTTCACAACGTTCTGGCCGACCATCAAACCGGAGGTCATGGCCCTGTTTGAGGAATTCTACTCGGGCACCATGGATCTTGGGCGTCTCAACTAAGGTATCGTGACTCTCATCCCCAAGGTCCCGGGTGCCTCCGACATCCGCCAGTTTCGTCCAATCATAGTGATTAATGTGATATTCCGGATCCTGGCCAAAGGGTACGCCAATAGGGTGACCCTGCTCGCTGATGCGATTACCCATCCAAACCAATCCGCCTTCATACGAGGCCGATTTATCCTGGATGGGGTGCTGGTATTCCACGAAGTCCTCCACGAGGTCCGGATGAAAGCTAGACTTCCACAAAGCGTACGACACGATCCACTGGCCCTTCTTGCGGGAACTGTTGCTTCGCAAGGGCTTTGATGACCGCTGGGTGACTCGTGTCATGCAGCTTGTCTCCTGTGGCCGGACCGATGTGAACATCAACGGTGACATTGGGCCCTACTTTCCCACCCTCTGTGGGGTTCGTCAGGGTGTATAGAAATCGCCGTTCTTGTTCAACATGGTGGTTGATGCCCTGGCATCCATCCTTGATAAGGCCAAGGATGTTGACCATATTCGCGGCATCGTCCCACACCTAGTCGGAGGGGGCGGGGTCTCCCTCCTTCAATATGCGGATGATACCATAATAATGGTGGAGGGCTCCGTCCAAGACATTGCTAACCTGAAGTTCCTCCTCCTGTGCTTCCAACAGATGTCAGGCCTAACCATCAACTTCGATAAGAGCAAAGTGATGGTTCTCGGGTTCCCCCCGGAGGAAGCACAGGCTATCGCGGACCGGCTAAACTGTCGGTTGGGTTCTTTCCCCACGATCTACCTGGGGATCCCTGAGGGAGTCCCGGACTAGGGGGTGTCCGGATAGCCGGTCTATCGTCACGGCCGGACTCCAAGACTATGAAGATACAAGATTGAAGACTTCGTCCCGTGTCCGGATGGGACTTCCCTTGGCGTGGAAGGCAAGCTTGGCAATACGGATATGTAGATCTCCTACCGTTGTAACCGACTCTGTGTAACCCTAACCTATCCGGTGTCTATATAAACTGGAGGGTTTTAGTCCGTAGGACGAACAACAATTATACCATAGGCTAGCTTCTAGGGTTTAGCCTCCTTGATCTCGTGGTAGACCTACTCTTGTACTACCCATATCATCAATATTAATCAAGCAGGTGTAGGGTATTACCTCCATCGAGAGGGCCCGAACCTGGGTAAAAACACCGTGCCCCTTGTCTCCTGTTACCATCCGCCTAGACGCTTGATTCGGGACCCCTACCCGAGATCCGCCAGGTTTGACACCGACATTGGTGCTTTCATTGAGAGTTCCTCGTGTCGTCACCGATAGGCCCGATGGCTCCTTCGATCATCAATAACGACGCGGTCCAGGTGAGACTTTTCTCCCGGACAGATCTTCGTGTTCGGGCGGCTTTGCATCATGGGCCAATTAAGCAGCCAGCTGGAGCAGATCGAAGCTTCGCCTGGCCATCAGGTCAGATTTGGAAGTTTGAACTATCGACCGATATCCGCGGAGACTTGGTCTTCGACGGATTCGAGCCGCAGCCAAGCGTGCCGCACTATCTCGATGGGCATGATCTAACTCTGCAGGCGAGCGGTGCCACGAGGCCGCACGATATCCGCTCCGACCCTTAATCCGGGCGGATTCCCGATCGAGGACGAGTGGTTGGACACCACCTCAGGGGCTACAATCTCTATGGCGATCGAGCCGAACTCCATCCCTGTACTTTGCAAAGACCTCGACTCCAGGGTGCCGGACTCCTCTCCGGACTCCAACCCCAGCATACCGCCAATCGAATCCGATTGGGCGCCCGTTATGGAGTTCACTATCGCGGACATCTTTCAGCACTCGCCCTTTGGCGATATTCTGAATTCACTAAAATCTCTCTCTTTATTCGGAGAGCCCTGGCCGGATTGCGGACAGGAAGGTTGGGATGCGGACGATGAAGAAATTCAACGCCCACCCACCACCCACTTGGTAGCCACTGTCGATGATTTAACCGACATGCTAGACTACGTCTCGAAGACATCGACGGTATGGACGGCGATGCCGAGAGCGACCAAGACCCAGCGCCCTGAGGGCCTTCGGAAGGCCACCTCGTCATATGACATATACATGGTGGATATCCCAAAAGACGGGAACGGCGATGGAACAACGGAGGATGCCCCCTCCAAGAAACAGCCGAAGCGCCGACGTCAGCGGCGCCGCTCTAAATCCCGCCACAATAAAAACGGTGATTCCGGCACAGGAGATAATAACACCCCGGACAGTGCCGAAGAGAACCCCCTCCAGCAGGACTTAGCGCAGGAGGAGGGAGAAGCAAGTCCACACGACAGTGCGGCAGAAAGAGAGGTCGAGGACGATAATTATGCACCTCCCTCCGAAGATGAGGCAAGCCTCGACGACAACAAATTTGTCGTGCCTGAGGATCCTGCCGAACAGGAGCGTTTCAAACGCAGGCTTATAGCCTCGGCAAGCAGCCTCAAGAAAAAGCAGCAACAGCTTAGAGCTGATCAAGACACTGCTAGGCAGACAGATGGATGAAGTCCTTGCAGCCAAGAGTATGAACTCGAGCGCCCCTCAAAAGCTACCCCAAGCGCAGGCCGTTGCCTCGACTAGAGGAGGAAGCACCCAAGTCACCGGCGACGACATGGCAGACCGGCCACCTCGTGGCGCTGACGCAGAAGCCTCTCGGCCCTCGCTCAAGCCACACCCGAGCGCCGCTCAAAAAGTACCAAGGCACGGGAAAACATGCCGGACTTGCAAGATATATTGGAGGATAAGGCAAAACATACAAGATCGATCTACGGATCGCATGGGCGCCCAGCAACGCGGGATGATTACCGTCGCGCCGGATACAGCAAACCCAGGCGGGCCGAACACAGTAGACAAAGCTCATATGAGCTACGTCATGATATAGCCCAATATAGAGGCGCCGCACACCCACTATGCTTCACAGATGAAGTAATGGATCATCAAATCCCCGAGGGCTTTAAACCCGTAAACATCGAATCATACGATGGTACCACAGATCCTGCGGTCTGGATCGAGGATTATCTCCTCCATATCCACATGGCCCGCGTTGATGATCTACATGCCATCAAATACCTCCCACTCAAGCTTAAAGGACCAGCTCGCCATTGCCTCAATAGCTTGCCAGCAGAATCAATTGGTTGTTGGGAGGACCTGGAAGCCGCATTCCTTGATAACTTCCAGGGCACATATGTGCGACCACCAGACGCCGATGACCTTAGCCACATAATTCAGCAGCCAGAAGAATCGGCCAGAAAATTCTGGACTCGGTTCCTAACAAAGAAAAATCAAATCGTTGACTGTCCGGATGCAGAGGCCCTTGCAGCCTTCAAACATAACATCCGCGACGAGTGGCTTGCCCGGCACCTAGGACAGGAAAAGCCGAAATCTATGGCAGCCCTCACAACCCTCATGACTCGCTTTTGTGCGGGAGAGGACAGCTGGCTAGCTCGAAGCAACAACTTGGCCAAACATCCCGATAGTCCGGATACCAAGGACAACAATGGCAGGTCGCGTCGCAACAAGAACAAGCGCCGCGATTGCGGTGATAATATGAAGATACGGCGGTCAATGCGGATTGAGGCTCTAAACCCGGTCAGCGGAAGAAGCCATTCAAAAGAAATACCCAGGGCCCGTCCAACTTGGACCGCATACTCGATCGCTTGTGCCAAATACATGGCACCCCCGAAAAACCAGCCAATCACACCAACAGGGATTATTGGGTGTTCAAGCAAGTAGGCAAGTTAAGTGCCGAACTCAATGACAAGGGACTGCATAGCGATGACGAGGAAGAGCCCCGGCCGCCGAACAATAGAGGACAGAAAGGTTTTCCCACACAAGTGCGGACGGTGAACATGATATACGCAACCCACATATCCGAAAGGGAGCGGAAGCGTGCACTACGGGACGTATATGCGATGGAGCCAGTCGCCCCAAAGTTCAACCCATGGTCTTCCTGCCCGATCACCTTCGATCGAAGGACCACCCACTAGCATCCGTCACGGCGGCCGCCGCATTGGTTCTTGACCCAATTATTGACGGATTTCACCTCACCGAGTCCCGATGGACGGCGGTAGCAGACTGAACCTGCTTTATCGGGACACGGTCGCAAAATGGGCATAGACCCTCAAGGATTAAACCTACAAAGACGACCTTTAAAGGCGTCATACCGGTGTAGAGGCCAATTATGCAGGCTCGGTCACACTCGAAGTGGTCTTTGGATCTCGGATAACTTCGAAGCGAAGAGTTAATCTTCGACATCGTCCCATTCCGCAGCGGCTATCATGCACTGCTCGGACGAACCGCATTTGCAAAGTTCAATGCGGCGCCGCACTACGCATACCTCAAGCTCAAGATGTCAGGCCCTCGAGGAGTAATCACGGTCAATGGAAACACTGAACGCTCTCTCCGAACGTAGGAGCATATGGCGGCCCTCGCGGCGGAGGTGCAAAGCAACCTCTCACGGCAATTCTCGAGTCCGGCCACTAAGCGTCCGGACACCGCAAAACGCGCCCGGAGTAACCTGCAACAAGACCACCTGGCACGATTCAAGCACGAGTAGCAATCCGGCCCCAACCCCAGCCCTCGCGAAATTGCGAAGCTAGTATTACGCGTACATAATTACGCTCTGGAGATACCATGGGCATATGGGGAGGGGCAAGACAACGACACGCCAAGAATGCGGCTCGACCGCACCAGGGGCTCCCGTTTGTGTCATTTCTTTTTTCTTTTACCTTTTTTCTTCCTTTTTTTTTACTTTTAGGACTCTGTCTTTGAGAAGTCCTGTCCGACACTTGAATCGCCGAACTCACGATGCAACAGCCAGGGAAGCGGAAAGCCACGTCGAGTGTTCAGGTGGTCTCTATTACGAGCATTATACATGTTTTACATATCATCCAGCAGCTTACCCCTGGAGGGGGACATGTTAGATAGTCCCATCCCTTGCTTATCGCACTATTTGTATCGTTCTACTTCCATTGCAGTACCTTTTTGAATAAACAATACATAGCTCTTGCTTATTATTGCTCTACTTCCTTTATATATACATATGTTCATTTCACGACATGTTGCAACCGTACACTTTGGTACGGCCTGTACATCAGGGGCTTAAGTATCCCAAAATTATGATGTGATAAGTCCGAACACTTTCACAAGTGCGGCACCCCGAACTTATAGCATTATATGAATTGGCTCGAATCATGTCTTGGGTCAATAGTTGGGTTTGCCCGGCTCCGTGTTTTGGTACCTTACGCCCGCTATATCGGCTAAGGTAGCACCGGAGAACCATCGCGATTGTGCCCCAGTTATGCTGGGTCGAGCACCTCGATGGAGAAAGCTAAAACTGACCGTCATGATAAGGCGAGAGCCGATCGCTGTTCGAGAGGTTTTTGAGTCCCTAAAGACTTATGCGCTTAGAGCGAGGAACCGAATTGTCCGCCAAGGCGTGTATAGCGCCTCGAACTCGGTCTTCGAATACTAGGGGCTTCACGAAATTTAAAATTATAGAATTCTATGGCTAAGTGAGAGTGTTCAAGCATTATAAGTCCGGTTGCCTTGTTCGTTGTGTTGGCGCCTCCTAGATGGACCCAAGAATGGGAACAAGAGTGCTCAAGTTTATCCCGAACACCCCAAAGACTCGTGGCATGGGGCTGAAGCCAACGACTTGCCATCTCTCAAATTTGATAAGCGGCCGCCAGATGGTAATATTTTAAATTAATAAGCGTTGCTTAGCGCATATGAACAAGTTTTCAGCGACAGGATAACAAATGCGAGTTTATTCAAAATTACATCTTTGGAGCACTCATCCGCTATTCGGCGGGCACCCTTCAGAGGCCCTCATAGTACATTTGGGCGTGCGATGCTCATGGCCCTTGGTGGCCCGTCCGTCACAAGCCTCTCCGCATCCAGCTTGCCCTAAAGTGCACTTTAGCACGGGCAAGGGCCCGACGGACACCTTCAATGCAGACGGAGCGCTTGATGACTTCAAGCCGCGGACAGGCATCCACCAGCCGCTGCACCAAGCTGAAGTAGCTCCCGGGCATGGCCTCCAATGGCCACAGCCGCGCTATAAAGCCCTTCATGGCCTGTTCGGCGACCTTATGGAGCTCGACCAGCTGCTTCAGCTGGTCGCTCAGGGGCACCGGATGGTCGGCCTCAGCATACTGAGACCAGAACACCTTTTCCGTCGAGCTCCCCTCCTAGGCGCCGTAGAATGCGGCAGCATCAGACGCACTACGGGGCAAATCTGCGAATGCTCCAGGAGAGCTCCGAATCCGGGTAAGTAACAGGTAATTGACTTTTACATTCTTGCTTTGCATAAAGAATGCCTTACCCGCCGCTATCTTCTTTAGTGCTTCAATTTCTTGGAGGGCTTTTTGGGCCTCGGCCTTAGCAGCTTTGGCACTCTCAAGAGCCGAGGCAAGCTCGGACTCTCGGGTCTTCGAGTCACGCTCCAAACCCTCGTGTTTTTTCACGAGAATCTGGAGCTCTTGCTGCACCTCCGCCAGCTGCGCCTCCCCTTTCTCTCGCTTGGTGCATTCCGCAGCCGCTTTGTTTTCAGCCACAGACACCGCCTCCCACAGGGTCGCCACCTCGTTCGTGGCCCCTGCAGTACCCATGGTATTCCTGTTATTTTTCGCAACCAAAACCTTTTCTATAAGGTATTTCTTTAATAAGGTATTACTTACCTTCCTTGTCCTCGAGCTCCTTCTTGGCTTGTCCGAGCTCGTTCTCGGACCGCTTCGAGGTTACGCTTCAATGCATTGACCTCCAGCCATCGGTCTGGCAGAGGTCAGCGGCGCAGCCTGCATTCCCATATTGACATACTTATGTTAGACTCCTGCGTATATCTTTTTAGATCCTTAGTCCGGCTTTTCTTTCCGAACACCGAACTAAGCATCAGGGGCTACTGTCTATGCGGTAATATTTTTACATGTTTTAAACTTACCTCAAAGCTGTTAGAAGGCTGGTACAGCTTCGTCCGTTCGCTCTTGGCGGACTGAACTGTCGGATCACCGCACTCATAACAGTGCGGTGCTCCTCCTCGATGGAGGCGCCGTTGAGCGCCTCCAGTAAGCTATCCGGTGCCTCCGGTTGGACGGAGGACACCGTTGTCTTACCCTTCTTGCGAAGGATCCGCTGTCCGGACTTCGGAACCGCTGATGGTTCCGGCATGGAGTCCGGACGAGGGTCGGGCTTAGAGCCCATGGGGGTCTTGCCCCCCACGCGCCTGGAGTCCGGGAGGTTGCCTTGTGGCACCTCCTGCGCTACCTCCTCTTAACCAAGCCCCTCTTGGGGCCCCGCCGCGGCGTCGCCCGCAGCGTGAGGCGAGGAGGCGGTCAGAAGCGAGGTTCTTCCCTTCGTGGACCCTCCGGCCTCCCCCGTTGGGGCGGCCTTCCTTTTCTTCTCCTCCCCCGCTGGGGGATGAGCTTCTTCTTCTTCCTCCTCGTCCTCAGGAGAAGATTCGCTTGTAAACCGACAAGCCTTTTTGGCGTGGGAGCTCCTTCGAGTTCCCGTGGCCTCCTTCTTGGCCTTCTTCTCCGGCACCACATGGGGCGCCGGAGCCAGCAGCCTCGTTAATCGGGCGTCCGTCGGGTCTTCCGGCAAAGCAGCCGGATAGTTAATCTGTCCGGACGTCTTCAACCAGTCCTGTCAAAGATTAGGGAGTTTTAGATCCCACGTAGAGTCAATCTATGAAAAAAGAGTCCCGTAAAGGGTAAAATAACTTACCTCGCCGGCTTGACGCTGCGAGCTGTATCCGTGATCTTTGGTAGCGGATGTTGGGGCTTCGGCGCCCTTAAACAGCACCTTCTAGGCGTCTTCGTACGTAGTGTCGAAGAGCCGGCTCAAGGTTTGGTGCTGTGCCGGATCAAACTCCCACAAGTTAAAGGCCCGTTGTTGGCATGGGAGAATCCGGCGGATGAGCATCACCTGGATTACGTCGACAAGCCTAAGATTCTTGGCCACCAGGTTTCGGACGCATGTTTGAAGTCCGGATGTCTCGTCCGAATTCCCCCACGTCAGGCCCGTCTCTTTCCATGACGAGAGCCGGGTGGGGAAGCCAGATCTGAACTAGGGGGCCGCCACCCATTTGGTGCTGCGGGGCTCGGTGATGTAGAACCACCCCGATTGCCACCCCTTTACTGTCTCCACGAAGGCGCCTTCGAGCCATGGGACTTTGGCCATCTTGCCAACCATGGCGCCTCCGCACTCCGCTTGACGGCCGCCCACTACCTTCGTCCGGACGTTGAAGATCTTCAGCCATAAGCTGAAGTGGGGCTGGATGCAGAGGAAAGCCTCGCACCCCACAATAAACGCCGAGATGTTGAGGATGAAATTCGGGGCCAGGTCGTGGAAGTCTAGGCCGTAGTAGAACATGAGCCCCCGGACAAATGGGTGAAGTGGAAAACCTAGTCCGCGAAGGAAGTGGGGGAGAAACACTACCCTCTCATGGGGCCTGGGGGTTGGAATAAGCTGCCCCGCATCGGGCAGCCTATGCGCAATATCGCCGGACAAGTATCCGGCCTCCCGCAGTCTTTTGATATGCCCCTCCGTGACGGAGGAGGCCATCCACCTGCCTCCCGCTCCTGACATGGTTGGAGAAGGTTGAGGCGGGATGTGCGAACTTGGGCGCTGGAGCTCGAGTGCGCGGAAATGGATAAGCAAAGGAGGAAGAAGGCGTAGGTGAAAAGGTGGATCATTATCCCCTTATATGGACGGACGGAGCTATGCGTCCCCCACCAGCCTGGTAAAACTCGCTTATTTCCCAAGCGCCGTAATCAATGGCGCGGATGGGTTACCCACGTCCGTATTGATGAGAATCCCGGAATAAGGGGGGACGATCTATGCTTTGATAAGACGTGTCAAGGAAACCGCCTCGCTAAACACGCTGAGGTGGAACAGTAAAACACGATTCATATAAAGGCCTGGCCGTGGTATGATGTCACGCCGCTGAATACGTCAGCAGATCTGTGCAAAAATTATTCTCTCTACGGTGTTATGTGGAACTTGTTTTGCAGAGCCGGACACTATCCTTGTGTTCATGACCTTCTATGAAGTATACGGAGGAGGAACCTGCCTCGTAATGCCGAAGACGATCAACGCGCCGGACTCATCGTCATTGAAGCCTGGTTCAGGGGCTACTGAGGGAGTCCCGGACTAGGGGGTGTCCGGATAGCCGGACTATCGTCACGGCCGGACTCCAAGACTATGAAGATACAAGATTGAAGACTTCGTCCCGTGTCCGGATGGGACTTTCCTTGGCCTGGAAGGCAAGCTTGGCAATACGGATATGTAGATCTCCTACCATTGTAACCGACGACTGTAACCCTAACCTATCCGGTGTCTATATAAACCGGAGAGTTTTAGTCCAGGGACGAACAACAATCATACCATAGGCTAGCTTCTAGGGTTTAGCCTCCTTGATCTCGTGGTAGACCTACTCTTGTACTACCCATATCATCAATATTAATCAAGCAGGAGTAGGGTATTACCTCCATCGAGAGGGCCCGAACCTGGGGAAAAACATCGTGCCCCTTGTCTCCTGTTACCATCCGCCTAGACGCACAGTTCGGGACCCCCTACCCGAGATCCGCCGGTTTTGACACCGACAATCCCCATTAGTGACTTGCGCCTCACCGTGGCGGATCTCCGCCCCACGGTGACCCGTATGCAACACCGCGTTGAGCCCTGGAAAGGGCGCTGGCTGTCGAAGGCTGCTCGCGTGATCCTTATCAACTCTTCGCTTGCCAGCCTTCTTTGGTTCCTCATGAGCTTCTATAGCCTCCATGAGACCCTTCATCAGGAGACCGCCAAATACCAATCCAGATTCTTCTGGGCTGGGGAGGGGGATAAGAAGAAGTACCATATGGTAAGCTGGCCCGATATCTGCAAACCCAAGGACCAGGGCGGTCTTGGGATCTTGTCCTCCCGACGCATGAACATCGCCCTCCTGACCCGTTGGCTCTGGCGCATTGCCAATGGCGATGGAGGTCTTTGGCTCACCATCATCCAGAACAAGTACCTTCGCGGACAGCCTCTTGCATTCTGTCAGTGCTCGGGCGGCTCCCAGTTTTGGCAGGTCGTCGTCCAGATGCTCCATGTGCTTCGCATTGGCACATCCATCTCGGTTGGTACTGGGTCCTCGACCTTGTTCTGGTTTGATCAGTGGATTGGCGACACCCCCCTGGCCGCGTGATTTCCGGAGCTCTTCGCCATTGCAGTTGACCCTCGTGTCTCTGTTGAGACAGCCCTTATTGACTTAGGGCGCCTCGCTTTCCGCCGCCCCTTTGGCCCACCTGAAGTGGCCGCTTGGGATGCCCTCCTTCAGGACATCGCCCTCCTCCCTATGGATGGCGTCGACACCCCGGACGCCACCTCTTGGCGACTGGAACCTTCCGTATGCTTCTACACTAAATCCCTCTACGCGGCCATAGCCCCCTCGACGGCCCCCGAGCCCTTTAGTTTGATTTGGGACATCCGCCTGCCCCTGAAGATCATGACCTTCCTGTGGCAATGGATCCGCGGCCGCCTCCTGTCCGGCGTGGAGGTCCTTAAGCGTAATGGACCTAGGGATGGGATGTGCCCCATGTGCGGCACGGTGGAGGATGCTAACCACATCTTCTTCTCGTGCTCCACGGCTCAGTTCCTTTGATCCTGTTTCCGCGAGACGGTTAGGGGCCAGTGGTGCAACACCAACTTCCCTAACCTGCTTGCGGAAATTCACGCCTCCCCCCCTCGATACCGCCATATTAGATGGCTTTGCGTTGGGGTCCTTGCCTGGACGCTTTGAACCGTTCGTAATAAGCTTGTCATACAGAAGGTGCATCTTCGACGTGCTACTGACGCCATCTTTAAAATGTGTGGGTACTTGCAGCTCTGGCGGCCGCTTAGCCGCTCTCAGGATCGGGACGTCATCAACAACCTCTTCGCTGACCTTCGATCGATGGCCTTCCGCTTGGCGCCTCCGCTCCCTCTGCCCCCCCCTCCCCCGAGCCCGACTAGTTGCTCTGCCGCACCCCGCGTGTGCATGCCTTTTTGTTTCTTCAGGGCTTGTTGAGCTGTGCCTTCAGCATTAACCCTTTGACTACTTGTCTGTACTAGACCTTTGTGTGCGTCTGTGTGTGTGTGTGTGAACCTTGTTAGATGTGTGGCTTGGGCATTGGCTTTATAATATAAAGCGGGGCGAAAGCCTTTTTCGGTAAATCCTTCTCAAAAGAGTTCATACGTGCCCGGGTTCAGGATGTCCTCGGTTTGCGAAGATGTATGTGTGTAATTTTGTTTCGGATTTTTTGACATTTTAAAACGCATTTAAAATGCATTCTTTTAAACTAGTTCATACGTGCCCGGGTTCAGGATGTCCTCACTCGACTTGAATGTGCCAGATAAAGTACAAGCCCCACATTTTTATGGACAAAAGAATATACAAAACAGTAATAATATGGCAGCGCTAAGATTTCGACTACAACTCTGAGCCAGGTCCAGCTATAAATGGGAGACATATACTAGACGCTTCACTATTACAAAACCTCCAAATGCATGGTAGAAACATTTCTTTGCACCCACCTTACCTCTGTACCATTGACAATATACATTCGGTTCATGTTTCAGTGCCCTCGGCTTTTTTTTCTTTTTTGAAACGGTCTTCTCATCTTTGAGCTTAGGCTTGAGAGCCATCAGGAATTTTCAAGACCGTTGCTCAAAACCGACGAGAACTAAAATATTGCGTTTTCACGGGGAACTCAAAGGGAAAGAACTTGCCATCATGCTTCGAGTCGAAGCTGGCCTCCCGTGGTGTCGCACGACTTCCGGGATTAGAGAAACTCCAACGCACTGACCCAAACGGATACACATTTTGTTTATTTTTTATTCATTTGGATCGACCGTCCGTTCGGTGTCTTCTCTCTCTTTCATTTGGATCATCTGTACGCCTAACGCGCCGACCCATATTTACCCACGCGTTGTCTTATCGCCGTTTTTAATCAAATATACACATTTTGCATAGTCTCGCGAGCAAATAAGCAAAGTTTTTTTTTTTTGACTGGGAGCAAATAAGCAAAGTTCGACAACCCAAATAAATATATCGTAGTTTACAAGCCGAATAAAAATTAAATTATCTCAAATTTATTTTAAAAAAGGATACATCTATTGGTTACCAACATGAGCCCACATATGTTCAACCAAATTATCTTGCAGCTGAATGTGAGTTTCCTAATCACGCATTTTATGATGGAATTGGGTGAAAAGTTAAAACGTAGCCGCTCCTCCTCCATGCTCAGACACAACATTGTCACCCTGAAACTGAAACCCATGATCATAGATACGTTTCGGACGCTCATCCTCTACGATCATATTGTGCATGATCACACAAGTAGTCATCACCTCCCACAACTTCTTGGTGCTCCAAGTTCTAGCAGGATACCGAACGATGCCCTCAACGAGATTGCAAAACACCAAAGGCATACTCGACATCCTTCCTAGCACTCTCTTGCTCTTGGACAAATCTCTTCCTCTTCTCTCCATCAGGGTTGGGGATTGTCTTCACAATAATGGTCCACTGAGGATAGATACCATCACCTAGGTAGTATCCTTTGTTGTAGTTGTGGCCGTTGATGTTAACATTCACCGGCGAGCAGTTTCCTTCGGCAAGCCTTGCAAACACCGGCGACTATTGAAGCACGTTGATATCATTGTGCGATCTGGCCATGCCGAAGAAAGAGTGCCAGATCCAGAGATCTTGTGAGGCCATGGCCTCAAGTATGATAGTGCAAGCCCTGACAAGGTCCCTGTGTTGGGGAACGTTGCAGAAAATTAAAAAATTTCCTACGGTTTCACCAAGATCCATCTATGAGTTCATCTAAGCAACGAGTCATGGGAGAGAGATTGCATCTACATACCACTTGTAGATCGCGGCGGAAGCGCTCACTAGAACGTGGATGATGGAGTCGCACTCGCCGTGATCCAAATCACCGATGACCGAGTGCCGAACGGACGGCGCCTCCGCTGCTCAACACACGTGACGGGACGGAGACGTCTCCTCCTTCTTGATCCAGCAAGGGAAAGGAGAGGTTGATGATGATGGCTCCAGCAGCAGCACAACAGTGTGGTGGTGGTGGAGCAGCAGACTCGGCAGGCTTCGCCAAGCACGTGACGGAGGAGGAAGAGGTGTAGCAGGGGAGGGAGGCGCCAGAGTTTCAGGGTGCGGCTGCCCCTCCCCCTCCCTTTATATAGGCCCCTGGGGCTCCGCCCTGGGGATCCCATCTCCCAAGGGGGCGGCGGCCAAGGGGGTGGAGTGCCCCCAAGGCAGTGGGCGCCCCACCCTAGGGTTTCAACCCTAGGCGCAGGGGTGGACTATAGGCGCACCAGCCCACTATGGGCTGGTTCCTCCCCACTTCAGCCCATGGGGCCCTCCGGATGGGTGGCCCCACCGGTGGACCCAGGACCCTTCCGGTGGTCCCAGATAATACCGGTGACCCCAAACTTTCCCGATGGTCAAATACCACTTCCTATATATAATTCTTTACCTCCCGACCATTCCGAACTCCTCGTGACGTCCGGGATCTCATCCGGACTCAACAACATTCGTATACTGCATACTCATATTCATACAACCCTAGCATCACCGAACCTTATGTGTAGACCCTACGGGTTCGGAGACACGAGACATGACCGAGACGGCTCTCGGGCAATAACCAACAGCGGATCTGGATACCCATGTTGGCTCCTACATGCTCCTCGATGATCTCATCGGATGAACCACGATGTCGAGGATTCAAACAATCCCGTATACAATTCCCTTTGTCAATCGGTATGTTACTTGCCCGAGATTCGATCGTCGGTATCCCAATACCTCGCTCAATCTCGTTACGCAAGTCACTTTACTCGCATCAGTAATGCATGATCCCGTGACCGGACACTTGGTCACTTTGAGCTCATTATGATGATGCACTACCGAGTGGGCCCAGTGATACCTCTCCATCATACGGAGTGACAAATCCAGCCTCGATCCGTGTCAACCAGCAGACACTTTCGGAGATACCGTAGTGCACCTTTATAGTCACCCGATTACGTTGTGACGCTTGGTACACCCAAAGCACTCCTACGGTATCCGGAGTTACACGATCTCATGGTCTAAGGAAGAGATACTTGACATTGGAAAAGCTCTAGCAAAACGAACTACACGATCTTGTGCTATGCTTAGGATTGTCTTGTCCATCACATCATTCTCCTAATGATGTGATCCCGTTATCAATGACATCCAATGTCCATAGTCAGAAACCATGACTATCTATTGATCAACGAGCTAGTCAACTAGAGGCTCACTAGGGACATATTGTGGTCTATGTATTCACACGTGTATTACGATTTCCGGATAATACAATTATAGCATGAATAAAAGACAATTATCATGAACAAGGAAATATAATAATAATCCTTTTATTATTGCCTCTAGGGCATATTTCCAACAGTCTCCCACTTGCACTAGAGTCAATAATCTAGTTACATTGTGATGAACCTAACACCCATAGAGTTCTGGTGTTGATCATGTTTTGCTCGCGGAAGATGTTTAGTCAACGGATCTGCGACATTCAGATCCGTATGCACTTTGCAAATTTCTATGTCTCCATTTTGAACATTTTCACGGATGGAATTGAAGCGACGCTTGATGTGCCTGGTCTTCTTGTGAAACCTGGGCTCCTTGGCAAGTGCAATAGCTCCAGTGTTGTCACATAAGAGTTTGATCGGCCCCAACGCATTGGGTA
This sequence comes from Aegilops longissima, assembly GCA_021605205.1. Taxonomy (NCBI): domain Eukaryota; kingdom Viridiplantae; phylum Streptophyta; class Magnoliopsida; order Poales; family Poaceae; genus Aegilops; species Aegilops longissima. The sequence goes on from CM038681.1 coordinate 87,441,389, forward strand.
TGACTCCTAGGTCGGTGATGAACTCCTTCACCCAAATTGCTTCATGCGCTGCCTCCGAGGCTGCCATGTACTCCGCTTCACATGTAGATCCCGCCACGACGCTTCGCTTGCAGCTGCACCAGCCATCGCTCCACCATTCAACATATACACGATCCGGTTTGTGACTTAGAGTCATCCAGATCTGTGTCGAAGCTTAGCGCCGACGTAACCCTTTACGACGAGCTCTTCGTCACCTCCATAAACGAGAAACATGTCCTTTGTCCTTTTCGGTACTTCAGGATATTCTTGACCGCTGTCCGGTGTTCCTTGCGGGATTACTTTGGTACCTTCCTACCAAACTTACGGCAAGGTTTACATCAGGTCTGGTACACAGCATGGCATACATAATAGATCCTATGGCTGAGGCATAGGGATGACGCTCATCTCTTCTTTATCTTTTGTCGTGGTCGGGCATTGAGCTGAGCTCAATCTCACACCTTGCAGATGTGAGCAAGAACCCTTTCTTGACTGATCCATTTTGAACTTCTTCAAAATCTTATCAAGGTATGTGCTTTGTGAAAGACCTATGAGGCGCCTCGATCTATCTCTATAGATCTTGATGCCTAATATATAAGCAGCTTCTCCAAGGTCCTTCATTGAAAAACTCTTATTCAAGTAGGCCTTAATGTTGTCCAAAAGTTCTATATCATTTCCCATCAAAAGTATGTCATCTACATATAATATGAGAAATGCTACAGAGCTCCCACTCACTTTCTTGTAAACGCAGGCTTCTCCATAAGTCTCAGATAAACCCAAACGCTTTGATCATCTCATCAAAGCGTAATGTTCCAACTCCAAGATGCTTGCACCAGCCCATAAATGGATCGCTGGAGCTTGCATACCTTGTTAGCATTCTTAGGATCGACAAAACCTTCCGCTGCATCATATACAGTCTTCCTTAAGATAACCGTTAAGGAACGCTATTTTGACGTCCATCTGCCATATCTCATAATCATAGTATGCGGCAATTGCTAACATGATTCGGACGGACTTAAGCTTCGCTACGGAGAGAAAGTCTCATCGTAGTCAATCCCTTGAACTTGCCGATAACCCTTAGCGACAAGTCGAGCTTTATAGATGGTGACATTACCATCCGCGTCCGTCTTCTTCTTAAAGATCCATTTGTTTTCTATCGCCGCCGATCATCGGGCAAGTCTTTCAAAGTCCATACTTTGTTTTCATACATGGATCCTATCTCGGATTGCATGGCTTCAAGCCATTTGTTGGAATCTGGGCCCGCCATCGCTTCTTCATAGTTCAAGGTTCACCGTTGTCTAACAACATGATTTCCGTGACAGGGTTGCCGTACCACTGGTGCGGAACGTGTCCTAGTGGACCCACGAAGTTCAAGAGCAACTTGATCCAAGTACCTTGATCATCATCATTAATTTCCTCTCCAAGAGGTGTAGGCACCACAGAACATTTTCCGAGCTGCACTACTTTCCGGTTCAAGAGGTAGTACTTCATCGAGTTCTACTTTCCTCCCACTTACTCCTTTCGAGAGAAACTCTTTTTCCGAAAGGATCCGTTCTTGGCAACAAAGATCTTGCCTTCGGATCTAAGGTAGAAGGTATACCCAATGGTTTCCTTAGGGTATCCTATGAAGACGATTTTCCGATTTGGGTTCGAGCTTTTCAGGTTGAAGTTTCTTGACATAAGCATCGCATCCCCAAACTTTTAGAAACGACAGCTTAGGTTTCTTCCCAAACCATAATTCATACGGTGTCGCCTCAACGGATTTAGACGGTGCCCTATTTAAAGTGAATGTAGCTGTCTCTAGAGCGTATCCCCAAAATGATAGCGGTAAATCTGTAAGAGACATCATAGATCGCACCATATCCAATAGAGTGCGACACGATGTTCGACACACCGTTACGCTTGAGGTGTTCCAGCGGCGTGAGTTGTGAAACGATTCCACATTTCCTCAAGTGTGTACCAAATTCGTGACTTAAATATTCTCCTCCACGATCTGATCGTAAGAACTTTATTTTTCGGTCACGTTGATTCTCTACCTCATTCTGAAATTCCTTGAACTTTTCAAAGGTCTCAGACTTGTGTTTCATCAAGTAGACATACCCATATCTACTTAAGTCATCGTGAGAGTGAGAACATAACGATATCCTCCATGAGCCTCAACGCCATTGGACCGCATACATCGGTATGTATGATTTCCAATAAGTTGGTTGCTCGCCCATTGTTCGGAGAACGGAGTCTTGGTCATTTTGCCCATAAGGCATGGTTCGCATGTGTCAAATGATTCATAATCGAGAGACTCTAAAAGTCCATCGAATGGAGCTTCTTCATGCGCTTGACACCAATGTGACCAAGGCGGCAAAGTGCCACAAGTATGTGGGACTATCGTTATCAACTTTACATCTTTTGGTATTCACACTATGAATATGTGTAATATTACGCTCGAGATTCATTAAGAATAAACCATTGACCATCGGAGCATGACCATAAAACATATCTCTCATATAAATAGAACAACCATTATTCTCGGATTTAAATGAGTAGCCATCTCGCATTAAACGAGATCCCGATACAATGTTCATGCTCAAACTTGGCACCAAATAACAATTATTGAGGTTTAAAACTAATCCCAGAGGTAAATGTAGAGGTAGCGTGCGACGGCGATCACATCGACCTTGGAACCATTCCCGACGCAAGATCGTCACCTCGCCCTTCGCCAGCCTCCGCTTATTCCGCAGCTCCTGCTGTGAGTTACAAATATGAGCAACGGCACCGTATCAAATACCCAGGAGTTACTACGAGTCTCGGTAAGGTACACATCAATTACATGTATATCAAATATACCTTTAGTGTTGCCGGCCTTCTTGTCCGCTAAGTATTTGGGGCAGTTCCGCTTCCAGTGGCCCTTCCCTTTGCAATAAAAGCACTGTCTCAGGTTTGGGTCCATTCTTTGACTTCTTCCCGGCAACTTGCTTACCGGGCGCGGCAACCTCCTTGCCGTCCTTCTTGAAGTTCTTCTTGCCCTTGCCCTTCTTGAACTTAGTGGTTTTATTGACCATCAACACTTGATGTTCTTTCTTGATTTCAACCTCTGCTGACTTCAGATTGAGAATACTTCGGAATGGTCTTCACCATCCCCTGCATATTGTAGTTCATCACAAAGCTCTTGTAGCTTGGTGGGAGCGATCAAGGATTCTGTCAATGACCGCCTCGTCCGGGAGGTTTATGTCCACTGGGACAAGCGGTTGTGCAACCTGACATTTTGAGTATGTGCTCACCGATGTAACTGTTTTCCTCCATCTTACAACTATAGAACTTGTCGGAGACTTCATATCTCTCGACCGGGCATGAGCTTGGAAAACTAGTTTCAGCTCCTCGAACATCTCATATGCTCCGTGTTGCTCAAAACGCTTTTGGAGCCCCGGTTCTAAGCTGTAAAGCATGCCGCACCGAACGAGGGAGTAATCATCAAGACGAGACTGCCAAGCATTCATAATGTCTTGGTTCTCGGGACGGTGCATCACCTAGCGGTCCTTCTAGGACATATTGTTTCTGGCAGCTATGAGGATGATCTCGTGTTCGGACCCAGTCCGTATAGTTGCTGCCATCATCTTTCAGCTTGGTTTTCTAGGAATGCGTTGAAGTTCATGTTGACATGAGCGTTGGCCATTTGATCTACAAGACATATTTGCAAAGGTTTTAGACTAAGTTCATGATAATTAAGTTCATCTAATCAAATTATTTAATGAACTCCCACTCAGATTAGACATCCTCTAGTCATCTAAGTGTTACACGATCCGAGTCGACTAGGCCGTGTCCGATCATCACGTGAGACGGACTAGTCATCATCGGTGAACATCTCCATGTTGATCGTATCTTCCATACGACTCGTGTTCGACCTTTCGGTCTCCGTGTTCCGAGGCCATGTCTGTACATGCTAGGCTCGCAAGTTAACCCTAAGTGTTTTGCATGTGTAAAACTGTCTTACACCGTTGTATGTGAACGTAAGGATCTATCACACCGATCATCACGTGGTGCTTCAAACGATTTAACTTTAGCAACGGCGCACGTTAGGGAGAACACTTCTTGAAATTGTTATAGGGATCATCTTATTTACTACCGTCGTTCTAAGTAAACAAGATGCATAAACATAATAAACATCACATGCAATTATATAGTAGTGACATGATATGACCAATATCATATAGCTCCATTGATCTCCATCTTCGGGGCTCCATGATCATCTTGTCACCGGCATGACACCATGATCTCCATCATCATGATCTCCATCATCATGATCTCCATCATCATGATCTCCATCATCGTGTCTTCATGAAGTTGTCACGCCAACGACTACTTCTACTTCTATGGCTAACGTGTTTAGCAATAAAGTAAAGTAATTTGCATGGCATTCTTCAATGACACGCAGGTCATACAAAAATAAAGACAACTCCTATGGCTCCTACCGGTTGTCATACTCATCGACATGCAAGTCGTGATTCCTATTACAAGAACATGATCTCATACATCACAATATGTCATTCATCATTCATCATAACTTCTGGCCATATCACATCACATGACAATTGCTGCAAAAACAAGTTAGACGCCCTCTAATTGTTGTTGCATCTTTACGTGGCTGCAATTGGGTTCTAGCAAGAACGTTTTCTTACCTACGAATAACCACAACGTGATTTTGTCAACTTCTATTTACCCTTCATAAGGACCCTTTTCATCGAATCCGCCCAACTAAAGTGGAGAGACAGACACCGCCAGCCACCTTATGCAACTAGTGCATGTCACCGGTGGAACCGGTCTCACGAAGCGCATATGTAAGGTTGGTCCGGGCCGCTTCATCCCACAATACCGCTGAAGCAAGATAAGACTAGTAGCGGCAAGCAAGTTGACAAGATCTACGCCCACAACAAAATTGTGTTCTACTCGTGCAATAGAGAACTACGATAGACCTAGCTCATGATGCCACTGTTTGGGAACGCTGCGGAAAATTAAAATTTTCCCACGGTTTCACCAAGATCCATCTATGAGTTCATCTAGCAACGAGTCATGGAGAGAGATTGCATCTACATACCACTTGTAGATCGCGTGCGGAAGCGCTCACTAGAACGTGGATGATGGAGTCGTACTCGCCGTGATCCAAATCACCGATGACCGAGTGCCGAACGGACGGCACCTCCGCGCTCAACACACGTGACGGACGGAGACGTCTCCTCCTTCTTGATCCAGCAAGGGAAGGAGAGGTTGATGATGATGGCTCCAGCAGCAGCACAACGGCGTGGTGGTGGTGGAGCAGCAGACTCGGCAGGCTTCGCCAAGCACGTGACGGAGGAGGAAGAGGTGTAGCAGGGGAGGGAGGCGCCAGAGTTTCAGGTGCGGCTGCCCCTCCCTCCCTTTATATAGGCCCCAGGGGGCGCCGCCCTGGGGATCCCATCTCCCAAGGGGGCGGCGGCCAAGGGGGTGGAGTGCCCCAAGGCAGTGGGCGCCCCACCCTAGGGTTTCAACCCTAGGCGCAGGGGTGGGCCAAGGGGCGCACCAGCCCACTATGGGCTGGTTCCTCCCACTTCAGCCCATGGGGCCCTCCGGATGGGTGGCCCCACCGGTGGACCCGGGACCCTTCCGGTGGTCCCAGACAATACCGGTGACCCCAAACTTTCCCGATGGTCAAATACCACTTCCTATATATAATTCTTTACCTCCCGACCATTCAAACTCCTCGTGACGTCCGGATCTCATCCGGACTCAACAACATTCGTATACTGCATACTCATATTCATACAACCCTAGGCCACCGAACCTTAGTGTGTAGACCCTACGGGTTCGGGAGACACGAGACATGACCGAGACGGCTCTCGGCAATAACCAACAGCGGATCTGGATACCCATGTTGGCTCCTACATGCTCCTCGATGATCTCATCGGATGAACCACGATGTCGAGGATTCAAACAATCCCGTATACAATTCCCTTTGTCAATCGGTATGTTACTTGCCCGAGATTCGATCGTCGGTATCCCAATACCTCGCTCAATCTCGTTATCGCAAGTCACTTTACTCGCATCAGAATGCATGATCCCGTGACCAGACACTTGGTCACTTTGAGCTCATTATGATGATGCACTACCGAAAGTGGGCCAAGTGATACCTCTCCGTCATACGGAGTGACAAATCCAGCCTCGATCCGTGTCAACCCAATGACACTTTCGGAGATACCTGTAGTGCACCTTTATAGTCACCCGATTACGCCAGACGTTGGTACACCCAAAGCACTCCTACGGTATCCGGGAGTTACACGATCTCATGGTCTAAGGAAGAGATACTTGACATTGGAAAAGCTCTAGCAAAACGAACTACACGATCTTGTGCTATGCTTAGGATTGTCTTGTCCATCACATCATTCTCCTAATGATGTGATCCCGTTATCAATGACATCCAATGTCCATAGTCAGGAAACCATGACTATCTATTGATCAACGAGCTAGTCAACTAGAGGCTCACTAGGGACATATTGTGGTCTATGTATTCACACGTGTATTACGATTTCCGGATAATACAATTATAGCATGAATAAAAGACAATTATCATGAACAAGGAAATATAATAATAATCCTTTTATTATTGCCTCTAGGGCATATTTCCAACACCCTGTACTACCCTTGCTAAGCAAAATGACAATTCTTCCTCTCCCAGTGCATGCAGTCTATGCTACCAAGCATCTCGGGGAAGCCCCTGCTGGCATTCATCGCCAACAAGCGGGTTGTATCTTCAGCAGTCGGTTCTCTCAAGTACTCAGGGCCAACACTACAATCACAGCCTTGCAAAACATGTACATGGACTCTAGGCACGTAGACTCACTCATATGGACGTACTCATCAATAAGATCACCGGGCACTCCGTATGCAAGCATCCGGATAGCTGCAGTGCATTTCTGATAAGAGGAGAAGCCAATCTTTCCAAGGGCATCCTCCTTGCACTCGAAATACTTAGGGCGTGTTTGGTTTCTTGCGTCGCACCTGACTCGCACCCGCTGTTGTGGAATTGTCACGGCAGATGTCCTTGTGCAAGGACTTAGTCGTGGAGCCATCGCAACTAGGAAGCTTAAAGGGGTTAATCGGGACAAAGGACACGAGAGGTTTTATACTAGTTCGGCCCCTTGCGGTGAAGGAAATCCTACATCTAGTTTGGTTGGTATTGCTTGATGTTTCGATGACCAGGGAGCGAGATACGCTATGCCTGGCTCTCGATGGGTTGTTTCTTGTCCCTAAGCCGCCAGCAGGTCGTCCCCTTATATACACGGGTTGACGCCCTGCGGCTTACAGAGTCCCGGCCGGCTTATAAACAATGTCCGGCTCGGTGACTAGTTAAATCTACCTTATGATACAAGTCATGCTATCGTGGCGGTTTGTTACAACGGGCCTTAAGTCGCCTTTGGGCCTTCAGCCCTTTATTGAACCGCCATCTTCATGCTTGATTACGGGCTTCTATCTGGCGAGTCTTCTTTGCGTAACCCGGCCCCTCCTGGGCGGCTTACACAAATAGTTATATCCCCAACATTAGGCCCCAGATTGATTTGAACCTGTTCATGTCAATCTTAAAATACCTTAAGAAATAAATCTTCAGTCTTCTGGTTGTGCAAAGATTTTCTTTACCCGCCATGACATCATCTTTTGGATTCGTGTTAACCCGCCGTGACGTTATCCTTACTAAAATTCATTCTTTATTTCATCGTATCCTCCAACGGATCTTTGCCTTTACTGACAGTTCCGAAAACCGAGGCGTCGGGGCCGCTGGATAATAACTTTTATCTCCTCGTTTCTCGTGCCGTCTCAGCTATCCTTCCCTTTAAATAGGCGCGACCTAGGTCTTCCCATTCTCCTCCTTCCAGTCATCCTCTTCCTCTCGCTGCCTCTCTGTCGCTCAAGCTCCGCCGCCGACGCCGTCGCAGATCTCTTCGTCTTCACCAACTCCGGCCGCTGCATCAACTTGGTTTGACCAGAAAAAACGCGGCGACCCTCCGCTGCAATCCTGCATCTGTAAGTCTCCTTTTCCCTGCTTCGTAGATCCACGCTAGGACCTTCGAGTTCTTCGCGTTCTTTGCTGTTCATCAGGATCCTTCCATAGATTTCATCACCTCCCCTCTTTTTGATTTTGAAGATGGCAAAAACTGATGCGGTAGATATTCCGCACCTATTTTGAATGCAAATAGATCCCTTTATGTCACACAGAGGCCCCATTCGAGCCCTTGAGCTTCATCTGTGCCAGTTCTAGGTCTAGAAAATTTTCTTTTTAGAACAGCTGTTTGATCCGAAATGATATCAGCAACTCGTGAAACTTGTTTGTTCCACCCGGAATTGAAAAAACTGCCTCTGTCGAATATGTTTAACTGCTCATTGACACCTGTAGCGGCTTAATATTTATTGCATAGTCATCCATATATCATTAGGCCCCTTCTTAAGACGCCATCTTGACTAGTTTTAAATATTTTCCTCCAGGTTAAATTTGAACCGGAACCTCTTATTTTGTCGTAGGCCTCAATTTTTGTCATGGCACCTAAGGCGGCCAAGGCTCCTGTGACCTGTAATTGGGTCCCATCCACAGTCACGAGGAGTAAACTGTCTGAATTTGTGAAGTCTGGCCATCTGCCTAAGAAGGAGGTCATGTCTTATCGTGCCCCTGACCCGTCTGAAGAAAGGCCTCAACCCAAAGAAGGGGAGGTGGTAGTTTTTACGGATCACATGAGCCGGGGATTTGCCCCTCCCGGCTCAAAATTCTTCAGGGAGGTTTTGAATTTCTTTGACCTTAGACCTCAAGATATTGGACCCAATTCCGTGTCAAACATCTGCAATTTCCAAGTCTTCGTGAGGTGTACCGAGAGGAGCCAAATCTGCTTTTGTTCGAGAGCTTTTCTATTTGAACCGACATGTAATGAACGTGCTAACGGTCCCATCTTGAACTTGGCGGTATCTCAATTCAGCGGCGGAGAGACCGCTTTTCCTTATGCTGAACTGCCGAGTCATCCCAAAGATTGGAATCATACGTGGTTCTATTGCCGTGACACTTCCTCGGCTAACGAGAGCCCTCGCTCGCTTGCCGCGCTTCACGCCTTTGAGTCCAACCATCTCGCTAGCGGACAAGCTAACTGCTATTGAGCATCTGCCTCTCAATCCCACCATAAAAAAGATCAAAGCTCTTTTGGGAAATGGCCTAAACGGTATTGATCTGATCCGAGTTTGGGTCGCTTGGCGAGTACTTCCGTTAAGCCGTCGTCCCGGCTTAATGCGTACTTATTCTGGCGAAAAGGATGATCCACTGCGTCATAGTCCTAACGACTTACCAGATGATGTGGTGGAATCTACGACCCAGTCGCTGCTGAAGGAGGGCACAGTGACTAGTAACGCCTTCGGCTTACTACCTTTCTGCAAGAAGAACCCGGCCCCTGCAGTGAGTTATCATCCTTAATAAATCTTCCTAGCCTTGTCACACCTTACTTGTACTCATAATTTATTATCTTTTTTCATAGGCCGATGACAAATTTTGGAAGGTCCAGTATGACCATGAGGCTGCTAAACAAGCCAGGACAGCCAAGAAGACCGAAAGGAAAGCCGCCAAAACATGAACTTCAAAGAAGAAGAAACCCAGCGCCTCCGATTTACTCAAATTGGATGACACTTCTTCGGATGATGAAGAGGTAATCCCTGATTCTCTTAACTCCTTTGTTATTATTTTATTGACATTTCATCCTTTCAGGAGGATACAGGGAACAGCCAAGCGCTTGGCGAAGAGGTAACTATAATTTCCTCCGACTCAGAGCCTTTGCCCAAGCAAAAAATCCGAAGGGTGACCTGGAAAGTAAGATTTTTCACATCCTCTAGCTTATCAAGATCCTCAATTTTCTTTTGAAGCAACAACAGCTTGAAAGCCGGAGGCAGACCCGGACCAGCAAGGATGCAGAACTCTCCTCCGGCTTACCTGACATAACTAGGAAGCGTCGGACTGAGGTTATCTCCGATTTGCGTTCTATTTTACCTTTGGCGGGTTTAATTCGCCAACCTCTCAATTCATCTGACTCCAATTATCAGGATACCTCTCCTTCCTCCGGCGAGTCTATGCAATCAAACATGCCGGCTTTCAAAACTGCTCCCGGGTACTGTAACTATAGTTACTTTAAGCTTTTGCCTTACTCATGCTTTAGTATTCATCCTTCTATCTTTGTTAACACCATGCAAGTGAAGCCCAGCAAGAGGGCTAAGAAGAATAAGCCGTCCCAAGACCCGATTGTAACTGAATCGGCGCCTGATATGTCTGCTCCAGACAGCTCCACCCATCAGCCGCCTGAACCAGCTTCCGACATTCCGGTGCCAACCTCTGACCCGCCTGCCGAAGATACTCTCAACAGCTCCGATAACCCGGAAGCTCCTAGCCCGGTCAAGACGACTGACCCGGAAGTTGAAGTTTTGAAAAGCCAGTTTGTTGAACCGGGGCGGCCTACTGTCCTTGCCAAATGTACTGCCAAGGAAGAACTTACCGAACGCCGAAAGGCCAAGCAGGACATTACTGATTATACTCACTTAAGCATTGGTGATATAGTCTCGGGCTATCTGAATCAAGTGCATAACAGCCGTGACCTGGAAATTGACATGGTGAAACAAATACAGCACAAATCTGAGGTATAACTTATACTATTTTCCAGAATCTTACTTACTGTACCAGCCCCCAAGTCTACTGCTTATGAATAAATATGTTGTAGACTTAGAAATCTTCTTACTGTTAGTTCGTCTGGTTTAAAGAGAATATATTTAACCCGGTTATAGCATGATAATTTTGAACTTGCGATACACATTAGCCCCCAAGTGTCAAGTATCTTTACTTGTAAAGTGCTTGAGACTAAATATGCATAACCCGGTATTTAAAAAATTCTTCAGCATACATTAGCCCCCAAGTGTCAAGAACCTTTGCTTGCAAAGTACTTGGGACTTAATAATATCTTACCATGATTCTTACCATAACTCGGTATCAATGTAGGTCACTGTCGGTGTCAAAACCGGCGGATCTCGGGTAGGGGGTCCCGAACTGTGCGTCTAGGCGGATGGTAACAGGAGACAAGGGACATGATGTTTTTACCCAGGTTCGGGCCCTCTCGATGGAGGTAATACCCTACTCCTGCTTGATTAATATTGATGATATGGGTAGTACAAGAGTAGATCTACCACGAGATCAAGGAGGCTAAACCCTAGAAGCTAGCCTATGGTATGATTGTTGTTCGTCCCCACGGACTAAAACCCTCCAGTTTATATAGACACCGGATAGGTTAGGGTTACACAGAGTCGGTTACAATGGTAGGAGATCTACATATCCAGATCGCCAAGCTTGCCTTCCACGCCAAGGAAAGTCCCATCCGGACACGGGACGAAGTCTTCAATCTTGTATCTTCAGTCTTGGAGTCCGCCGCGACGGTAGTCCGCTATCCGACACCCTAGTCCGGGACTCCTCAAGAGCTCTCGAACCAGGCTTCAATGACGACGAGTCCGCGCGATATTGTCTTCGCATTGCAAGGCGGGTTCCTCCTCCGAATACTTCATAGAAGGTTTTGAACACAAGGATAGTGTCCGCTCGCAAAACAAGTTCCACATAACACCGTAGAGAGAATAAGTTTTGCACAGATCTGCTGACGATTCCGCGGCGTGACATCACACCACGGCCAGGCCTTTATATGAATCGTTTTTATCGCTCCACCTCAGCGTGTTTAGCGAGGCGGTTTCCTTGGCACGCCTTATCAAATCATAGATCGTGCCCCAATATTCCGGATTCTCATCAATACGGACGTAGTAACCCATCCGCGCCATTGATTACGGCGCTTGGGAAATAAGCGAGTTTTACCAGCTGGTGGGGACGATAGCTTCGTCCGTCCATATAAGGGATAAGGATCCACCCTTTCACGACGCCTTCTTCCTCCTTTGCTTATCCATTTCCAAGACTCGAGCTCCAGCGCCTAAGTCCGCACATCCCACCTCAACCTTCTCCAACCATGTCGAGCGGAGGCAGGTGGATGGCCTCCTCCGCCACGGAGGGGCACATCACAAGATCAAGGGAGGCCGGATACCTATCCGGCGACATCGTGCACAGGTTGCCCAACGCGGGGCAGCTCATTCCAACCCCCAGGCCCCATGAGAGGGTGGTGTTTCTCCCCTACTTCCTCCGCGGACTAGGTTTTCCACTTCACCCATTTGTCCGGGGGCTCATGTTCTACTACGGCCTGGACTTCCACGACCTGGCCCTCAATTTCATCCTCAACATCTCGGCGCTTATCGTCCCTGTGAGGCCTTCCTCTGCGCCCAGCCCCACTTCGTTTATGGCTGAAGATCTTCAACGTCCGCCAAGGTAGTGGGCGGCCGCTGCCGGAGGCGGAGGCGCCATGGTTGGCAAGATGGCCAAGGTCCTATGGCTCGAGGGCGCCTTTGTGGAGACAATAAAGGTGGCAATCGGGTGGTTCTACATCACCGAGCCACGCGACTCAATGGGTGGCGGCCCCAATTCATATCTAGCTTCCCCACACGGCTCTCATCATGGAAAGAGACGGGCCGACATGGGGATTTCGGAAGAGCTATCCGACTCTGACATGCGCCCAAAACCTGGTGGACAAGAATCTCGTGCTTGTCGACATAATCTGTGTGATGCTCATCCGCCGGATTCTCCCATACCAACAACGGGCCTTCAATCTGTGGGAGTTCGATCCGGCACAGCACCGAATTCTTGAGCCGCTCTTCGACACTACGCATTTAAGATGCCCGGAAGGTGTTGTTCAAGGGCGCTGAAGCCTCAAAGATCCGCTACCAAAGATCGCGGATACAGCTCACGCGCCCAGCCGGCGAGGTAAGTTATTTTACCCTTTACGGGACTCTTTTTTCATAGATTGACTCTATGTGGGATCTAAAACTCCCTAATCTTTGACAGGACTGGCTGAAGACGTCCAGATAGATTAACTGTCCGACTCCTTTGTCGGAAGACCCGGAGGACGCCTGATTGACGGGCGGTTGGCTCCGCGCCCATGTGGTGCCGAGAAGAAGGCTAAGAAGGAGGCCACGGAACTCAAGGAGCTCCCGACGCCAGTGCTTGCCGATTCTCAAGCAGAATCTTCTCCTGAGGACGAGGAGGAAGAAGAAGAAGATCCTCCCCCAGCGGGGGAGGAGAAGAAAAGGAAGGCCGCCGCAACTGGGGAGGCCGGAGGGTCCAAGAAGGGAAGAACCCTTCTTCCGGACTTCTCCACCAACGTCGACGACAACGAGGAGGATTGGCCTACAAGGGCCAAGCCCCTGGCGAGATCGTAAGTGTCCGGATACCCATGGCTTTTTATTATTGTAGAGTGTTCTCTAATGTGGAACAACCGTGCAGCCCGCCCAAGGGCGAGTTCGCCGATTCATCGAGCGGGTCCCTGGGCTCGTCGGAAATGGAGAGCGCTTCGCTTCCGACCGCCTCCTCGCCTCACGCTGCGGACGATGCCGCAGCGGGGCCCCAAGGGGGGCTTGGTCAAGAGGAGGTAGCGCAGGAGGTGCCACAAGGCAACCTCCCGGACTCTAGGCGCGCGGGGGGCAAGACCCCCAGGGGCTCTAAGCCCGACCCTCGTCCGCACTCCATGCCGGAACCATCAGCGGTTCTGAAGTCCGGCCAGCGGATCCTTCACAAGAAGGGTAAGACGCCGGTGTCCTCCGTCCAACCGGAGGCACCGGATTAGCCATCGGAGGCGCCAACAGCGCCCATCGAGGAGGAGCACCGCACTGTTATGAGTGCGGTGATCCGGACGGTTCGATCTGCCAAGAGCGGACTGACCGAAGCCTGTACTCAGCCTTCTAACAGCTTTGAGGTAAGTTTAGAATATGTAAAATATTACCGATAGACAGTAGTTCTCGATGCTTAGTTCGTGTTCGGAAAGAAAAGCCGACTAAGGATCTAAAAAGATATACGCAGGTGTCTAACATAAGTATGTCAATATGGGAATGCAGGTTGCGCTGCCGACCTCGCCAAGACCGATCATGGAGGTCAATGCATTGAAGGTAACCTCGAGCGGTCCGAGAACGAGCTCGGACAAGCCAAGAAGCAGCTCGAGGACAAAGAAGGTAAGTAATACCTTATTAAAGAAATACCTTATAGAGAAGGTTTTGGTTGTAAAAAATAACAGGAATAACTTGGGTACTACAGGGGCCACGAACGAGGTGGCGACCCTGAAGGAGGCGGTGTCCGTGGCCGAAAACAAAGCGGTCGTGGAGCGCACCGAGCGAGAGAAGGGGGAGGCGCAGCTGGCCAAGGTACGGCAAGAGCTCCAAGCTATCGTGGAAAAACACGAGGGTTTGGAGCGTGACTCGAAGACTCGAGAGTCCGAGCTCGCATCGGCTCTTGAGAGTGCCAAAGCTGCTAAGGCCGAGGCCCAAAAAACCCTCCAAGAAATTGAGTCGTTAAAGAAGATAGCGGCGGGTATGGCATTCTTTATGCAAAGCAAGCATGTGAAAGTGAATTACCTATTACTTACCCGGATTCGAGCTCTCCAGAGCATTCGCAGATTTGCCCGTAGTGTGTCTGATGCTGCCGCATTCTACCGCGCCAAGGAGGGGAGCTCGACGGAAAAGGTGTTCTGGTCTCAGTATGCTGAGGCCGAACATTCGGTGCCCCTGAGCGACCAGCTGAAGCAGCTGGTCGAGCTCCACAAGGTCGCCGAACAGGCCATGAAGGGCCTTATAGCGTAGCTGTGGCCATTGGAGGCCATGCCCGGGAGCTACTTCGGCTTGGTGCAGCGGCTGGTGGATGCCTGTCCGCGGCTTGAAGTCATCAAGCGCTCCGTCTGCATTGAAGGTGTCCGTTGGCCCTTGCCCGTGCTAAAGTGCACTGGGGCAAGCTGGATGCGGAGAGGCTTGTGACGGACGGCCACCAAGGGCCATGAGCATCGCACGCCCAAATGTACTATGAGGGCCTCTCAAGGGTGCCCACCGAATAGCGGATGAGTGCTCCAAGGATGTAATTTTGAATAAACTCGCATTTGTTATCCTCAGACGCTGAAAACTTGTTCATATGCGCTAAGCAACGCTTATTAATTTAAAATATTACCTTCATGCGGCCGCTTATCAAATTTGAGAAATGGCAAGTCGTTATTTCATCCCCATGCCACGAAAGTGTGGGGTGTTCAGGATAAACTTGAGCACTCTTGTTCCCATTATTGGGTCCATCTAGGAGGCGCCAACACAACGTAACAAGGCAACCAGACTTATAATGCTTGAACACTCTCACTTAGCCATAGAATTCTATAATTTTAAATTTGGCGAAGCCCCAAGATTCGAAGACCGAGTTCGGGCGCTATCCACGCCTTTGGCCGGACAATTCGGTTCCTCGCTCTAAGCGGCATAAGTCTTTAGGGACCCAAAAACCTCTCGAACAGCGATCGCTCTCGCCCTATCATGACGGTCAGTTTTAGCTTTCCATCGAGGTTCTCGACCCAGCTCAACTGGGCACAATCGCAGTGGTTCTCCCGTGCTACCTTAGCCGATATAGCGGAACGTAAGGTACCAAAACACAGGAGCCGGGCAAACCCAACTATTGACCCAAGACATGATTCGGAGCCAATTCATATAATGCTATAAGTTCGGGGTGCCGCACTTGTGAAAGTGTTCGGACTTATCACACCATAATTTTGGGATACTTATGCCCCTGGTGTGTAGGCCGTACCAAAGTGTACAGTTGCAACATGTCGTGAAATGAACATATGTGTATATAAAGGAAGTATAGCAATAATAAGCAAGAGCTATGTATTGTTTATTCAAAAAGGTACTGCAATGGAAGCAGAACGATACAAATAGTGCGATAAGCAAGGGATGGGACTATCTAACATGTCCCTCCAAAGGGTAAGCTCATGGATGGTATGTAAAACGGGTATAATGCTCGTAATAGAGACCACCTGAACACTTGACATGGCTTTCTGCTTTCCTGGCTGTTGCATCGTGAGTTCGGCGATTCTAGTGCCGGACAGAACTTCTGAAAGACGAGTCCTGAAAGTAAGAAAAAGGAAGAAAAAGGAAAAAAAAGAAAAAGAGTGACACAATCGGGAGCCCCTGGTGCGGTCGAGCCGCATTCTTGGCTTGCCGTGGTCTTGCCCCTCCCCATATGCCCATGGTATCTCCAGAGCGTAATTATGTACGCCTAATACTAGCTTCGCAATTTCGCGAGGGCGGGGGTTGGGGCCGGGTTGCTACGCGTGCTTGAATCGTGCCAGGCGGTCTTGTTGTAGGTTACTCCGGGCGCGCTTGACCGTGTCCGGATGCTTAATGGCCGGACTCGAGAGTTGCTGTGAGAGGCTGCTTTGTACCTCCGCCATGAGGGTCGCGTGTGCTCCTCCGCTCGAGAGAGCGCTCGTGTTTCCATTGACCGTGATTACTCCTCGAGGGCCTGGAATCTTGAGCTTGAGGTATGCGAGTTTGGCACCGCATTGAACTTCGCAATGCGGTTCGTCCGAGCAAAGGCATGATAGCCGCTTCGAAGTTATCCGGGATCAAGACCACTTCGAGTGTAATCGAGCCCGCATAACTGGCCTCTACACCGGTATGACGCCTTTAAAGGTCGCCTTTGTAGGTTTAACTTGAGGGGTCTATGCCCATTTTGCGACCGTATCCCGATAAAGCAGGTTCAGTTGCTACCGCCGCCCATCAGACTCGTGAGGTGAAACCCGTCGATAATTGGGTCAAGAACCAATGCGCGAAACCGCCGGACGGATGCTAGTGGGTGGTCCTTCGATCAAGGTGATCGGGCAGGAAGACCATGGGTTGAACTTGGGCGATCGCTCCATCGCATATACGCCCCTTAGTGCACGCTCCGCTCCCTTTTGGGTATATGGGTTGCGATATCATGTTCACCGTCCGCACTTGCGTGGGAAAACCCTTCGTCCTCTATTGTTCGGCGGCCGGGCTCTTCCTCGCCATCGCTATGCAGCCCCTTGTCATTGAGTTCGCACTTAACTTGCTCGCTTGTTTGAACACCCAACAGTCCTGTTGGTGTGATTGGCTGGTTTTTCGGGGTGCCATGTATCCGCACAAGCGATCGAGTATTCGGTCCAAGTTGGACGGGCCCCGGTATTTCTTTTGAATGGCTTCTTCCGCTGACCGGTTTAGAGCCTCTAAACTGGCATTGACGGTCAGATCTTCAGATTATCGCCGTTAATGTGGCGCTTTGTTCTTGTTGCGACGCGACCTGCCATTGCTGTCCTTGGTATCCGGACTATCAGGATGTTTGGCCAAGTTGTTGCTTCGAGCTAGCCAGCTGTCCTCTCCCGCACAAAAGCGAGTCATGAGGGTTGTGAGGGCTGCCATAGATTTCGGCTTTTCCTGTCCTAGGTGCTGGGCAAGCCACCGTCATGGATGTTACGTTTGAAGGCTGCAAGGGCCTCGCGATCGGACAGTCAACGATTTGATTTTTCTTTGTGTGGAACCGTGTCCATAATTGCCTGGCCGATTCTTCTGGCTGCTGAATTATGTGGCTAAGGTCATCGGCGTCTGGTGGTCGCACATATGTGCCTGGAAGTTATCAAGGAATGCGGCTTCCGTGTCCTCCCAACAACCAATTGATTCTGCTGGCAAGCTGTTGAGCCAATGCCGAGCTGGTCCTTTAAGCTTGAGTGGGAGGTATTTGATGGCATGTAGATCATCACCGCGGGCCATGTGGATATGGAGGAGATAATCCTCGATTCAGACCGCAGGATCTGTGGTACCATCGTATGATTCGATGTTTACGGGCTTGAAGCCCTCGGGGATTTGATGATCCATTACTTCATCTGTGAAGCATAGTGGGTGTGCGGCGCCTCTATATTGGGCTATATCACGACGTAGCTCATATGAGCTTTGTCTACTGTGTTCAGCCCGGCCGGGTTTGTTGTATCCGGCGCGACGGTAATCATCCCGCGTTGTTGGGAGCCCACGCGATCCGTAGATCGATCTTGTATGTTTTGCCTTATCCTCCAATATATCTCGCAAGTCCGCGCGCTTTTCCCGTGCCTTGGTACTTTTTGAGCGCGCCGGGTGTGGCTTGAGCGGAGGGCCGAGAGGCTTCTTCGTCATGCCACGGGTGGCTGGTCTGCCATGTCATGTGCTGGTGACTTGGGTGCTTCCTCCTCTAGTCGAGGCAACGGCCCGCGCTTGGGGTAGCTTTTGAGGGCGCTCGAAGTTCGTACTCTTCGCTGCAAGGACTTCAGTCCATCCGTCACTAGCAGGTCTTGATCAGCTGTTGCTGCTTTTTCTTGAGGCTGCTTGCCGTGGCTATAAGCCCGCGCTTGAAACGCCCTGTTCGGCGGAATCCTCGTGCACGGCAAATTGTCGTCGCCGAGGCTTGCCTCATCTTCGGAGGGAGGCGCGTAATTATCGCCCTCGACCTCTTTTTCTGCCAGACCGTCAGGCGGACTTGCTTCTCCCTCCTCCCGCGCTGAGTCCTGCTGGAGGGGTTCTCTTCGCACTGTCCGGGTGTTATTATCTCCCGTGCCGGAATCGCCGCTTTTATTGTGGCGGATTTAGAGCGGCGCCACGACGCCGGGCGCTCGGCTGTTTCTTGGAAGGGTCATCCTCCATTGTTCCATTGTCGTTTCCATCTTTTGGGATGTCCACCATATATATGTCATATGACGAGGTGGCCTTCCAGTGCCCTATAGGCGGTGTGTCTTGGTCGTCTCCGGCATCGTCGTCCATACCGTCGATGTCTTCGGAGTCGAAGTCTAGCATGTCGGTTAAATCATCGACAGTGGCTACAAAGTGGGTGGTGGGTGGGTGTTGAATTTCTTCGTCGTCCGCATCCCAACCTTCCTATTCGTAGTCCGGCCAGGGCTCTCCGGATAAAGAGAGAGACTTTAGTGAATTCAGGATGTCGCCAAAGGGCGAGTGCTGAAAGATGTCCGCGGTAGTGAACTCCATGACCGGCGCCCAATCGGATTCGATTGGCAGGGGCGCGTAGGGTTCGGAGTCCGGAGAGGAGTCCAGCACCGAGTCGAGGTCTTCGCAGCGACAGGATGGAGTTCGCCTCGATCGCCAGAGAGATTGTAGCCCCGAGGCGGTGTCCAACCACTCGCCCTCCATCGGGAATCCGCCCGGATTAAGGGTCGATGCGGATATCGGTGCGCCTCCGTGGCACCGCTCGCCGCAGAGCTAGATCATGCCCATCAAGACAAGGCGGCACGCTATTGCGGCTCAATCCGCTGAAGATCAAGTCTCCGCGGATATCGGCCGATAGTTCAAACTTCCAAATCTGACCTCGATGGCTGGGTGTAGCTTCGATCTGCTCCAGATGGCTGCTTAATTGGCCCGCATGCAAAGCCGCCGAATACTAAGATCTGTCCGGGAGAAAAGTCTCACCCCGACCGCGTCGTTGTTGATGATCAAGGAGCCATCGGGCCTATCGGTGACGCATACGAGGAACTCTCAATGAAAGCACCAATGTCGGTGTCAAACCGCGGATCTCGGTAGGGGGTCCCGAATCGTGCGCCTAGGCGGATGGTAACAGGAGACAAGGGACACGATGTTTTTACCAGGTTCGGGCCCTCTCGATGGAGGTAATACTGCATCTCTGCTTGATTAATATTGATGATATGGGTAGTACAAGAGTAGATCTACCACGAGATCAAGGAGGCTAAACCCTAGAAGCTAGCCTATGGTATGATTGTTGTTTGTCCCACGGACTAAAACCCTCCGGTTTATATAGACATCGGATAGGTTAGGGTTACACGTAGTCGGTTACAATGGTAGGAGATCTACATATCCAGACGCCAAGCTTGCCTTCCACGCCAAGGAAAGTCCCATCCGACACGGGACGAAGTCTTCAATCTTGTATCTTCATAGTCTTGGAGTCCGGCCGCGACGGTAGTCCGGCTATCCGGACACCCCCTAGTCCGGGACTCCCTCAGTCACCATAAATCAATTTGAGTCGGAGATTGCTGACCTGAAGAGCCGTCTGACAACTCAAGAGCTTGAAACTCAAAAGGCCAACTCCAAATTTGAATTCAGCGTCTCTGAACAAGAGAAGTTGAAGAAGAATTTTGAGTCAAAGAAGAAAATCTGGGCTGATGAGAAGGCTTCAATGGTGACCCGGGCTGACACAGCAGAGGCTTCACTTGCAGAAGCAACAACCGAGCTGTCCGACTTAAAGCGTCACATATCTCAAATGATCTCAGCTATCTTTGGTAAGTTATTGTTCATAACTCTAAACATTGCAATCCTTCCTTTGATTATTGCCGTAATCGTTATCTCCGGCTTACCTTTATGTTTGTGAACACACAGGCCCCAGGAGCACCAACCTCAAGCAGAACATGTTGGTCAAACTTAAGGCGGTTTACACTCTAGTGGAGTAGTTGTACACCGGGTCACAACGTGCTTTGGCTATTGTAGCCTTATCAAATACCACTCCCCACCTTCTGTAAGATGTGCTGAAGTGTCTTGCTGTGCTACCTCAGCGGATCCAGGATTTAAGGCGGGCATCTTCAAGAGCCGGGGCTGTAGCCGCATTGAGCCGGGCAAAAGCATGGATTCCAGAACTAGACCTGGCCGACCTTGCTCTTGGATACCCGAGTCTGAAGGAGGATGGTACCGTATTTGATGATCATGATTTCACCGCCTGCGTCAAAGTCATACATCCCGTGGCTACCCTTATTGGGAACGATACTAACCTCTCCAAGTACTCTCCGGGCTATGACAGTGAGAACCAGAGAATTCCAAACCCTCCATATGATCAAGTCAGCCTGATCCCTCCAACGCGTAAGCATACTTTTGCCCCTGAAGTGGACCCAACCGGTTTAATAGATGATGAAGCTGAGTTTGAAGCCTTGAGTGGCATTGATCGGGCCTCACAACCTTCCAGATAAAGCAACCAACAGAGAGGCGGAGAAGGATAACCCGAACCATCAAGCCCACCAAAGGAGTGAACCGCCAGGCATTATGACTTTGCAAAAAATAATGCTTCATTATTCAGACTCGGGGAGTCTTGTAATAGGGTCGAAAAAACCTCTTAACTTTGTCATGCCTTCGCGCATGTTTGTGGCGCTTAATACTTTCGTAAGCCGCCATCGTTATATACTTCCGGAGTCAAAATTCTTCTTGCTTTATCCTGTGTATAAAACCAAAATAGAATTCCCTTGTCGACTTATCGCTTCCGGGGTCACATAAAGTATTGATAACCCGGAGTATGAACCAAAACATCATATGAAGGCCGGTTTATGATTATGATCACAATAGCATACCTGCAATCTTATTTGGTATAGACTCGCCAGCTTATGTGACCCAAATCAGAGAGTTAATTTAACTCCTGACAGTTGGCACATATAATGTTTACCTGGCCCTTAATAACATTTATACTTACAGAGTATAATGAATAATCTTAATTTCAAAAGGCCTCTGATTCGAATACGATCAGTGAACCTCTCCAAAGGGGTTAAGCTAATATTCGAATACGATCATATAGCCCCCAGTGGCTTTGGCGATGCCGATCAAGTGGGTATCGACAGCTATGTTCTCTTTGGTTCGAATACGACCTATGTTTGAACAGGAAGCCCCCAAGTGACCATGAGAGTTGTTTAATGACGCTGATTCGAATACGATCCACGTCAGACCCAAAGGGGTTAAGCTATGATTCAAATATGATCAAGAAGCCCCCAAGTGGATTTGGCAGTATGCCGATCAATTGGGTATCGACAGCTATGTTCTCTTTGATTCGAATACGACCTATGTTTGAACAGGAAGCCCCCAATTGACCATGGCCAGATTCAGATATGATCATAAGCCGGGCCAAAGGGAAAGCCGGATTCAGATATGATCCGCTCCCTGTTGGTTGTTTCCACCACCTGGTAAAGAAGACATATAAACTTTTGATGGTGGAAAGAAAAAGAGGTCCTGCTTTATTGCTTTATATAATATATACATTAAAAAAAATATATATATATATATATATATATATATATATATATATATATATATATATATATATATATATATCCCGAGAGCCGGTGGCTCAAGTATAGTAAGGCCAAAGATGAGCTATGTTCCACTGCCGACGGGTCTCTTCCTCCGACTTACGTGAGTCTTTGTGCTCCCGAACATCGATAAGGTTGTATGACCCGTTGTTCAGATTCTTGCTGACCACAAAGGGTCCTTCCCAAGGAGGGGATAACTTGTGCATATCAGACTGATCCTGGATGAGCGGGAGCACTAAGTCGCCTTCCTGAAAAGCTATGCTTCTCACCCGGCGGTTGTGATAGCGGCGCAGGTCTTGCTGGTAAATCGCCGAGCGGGCTATTGCCAAGTCTCGCTCCTCATCCAACAAGTCAAGTGAATCCTGACGAGCCTTTTCATTATCAGCCTCAATGTAAGCCGCCACTCGGGGTGAGTCGTGCCGGATGTCACTTGGTAGAACTGCCTCTGCTCCGTACACCATGAAGAAAGGTGTATAACCTGTAGATCTGTTAGGCGTTGTGTTGATACTCCATAGCACAGAGGGTAGCTCCTCCACCCAACAACCCAGAGTTCGCTGTAAGGGGACCAGCCGGGGTTTGATACCCTTCAAGATCTCTTGATTAGCTCTCTCTGCTTGACCATTAGATTGAGGGTGAGCAACAGCCGACACATCAAGCCGGATATGTTCTCATTGACAGAATTCTTCCATGGCACCCTTGGAGAGATTAGTACCATTATCAGTTATAATGCTGTGTGGAAAGCCAAAACGAAAGATCACCTTTTTCATGAACTGAACCGCCATGGCTGCATCACACTTACTGACCGGCTCTGCTTCAACCCACTTGGTGAATTTATCCACTGCCACCAATAGGTGTGTCTTCTTATCCTTAGACCTTTTGAAAGGTCCAATCATGTCAAGCCCCCAGACTGCAAACGGCCAAGTAATTGGAATCATCCTCAATTCTTGAGCCGGCACATGAGCTCGTCGTGAGAATTTTTTACACCCGTCACATTTGCTGACCAGATCCTCTGCATCAGCGTGAGCCGTCAGCCAATAGAAACCATGACGGAAAGCCTTGGCCACCAGAGATTTTGAGCCGGCATGATGACCACAATCTCATTCATGGATCTCACGAAGTATCTCCTGACCCTCCGCAGGCGACACACAACGTTGAAACGCCCCAGTAACGTTGCAGTGATGCAATTCACCATGCACAATTGTCATAGATTTGGACCGCCTGCTGATTTGTCTTGCCAAGGTCTCGTCCTCAGGCAACTCTCCCCGGGTCATATAGGCCAAATACGGGACTGTCCAATCTGGGATAGCGTGGAGAGGCTCCACCAGCTGTGCCTCCGGTCTGCATCGCTAGTTCTTCCTCTCAGAGGCACTTTGATGTAAGGGTTATGCAAAACATCAAGAAAGGTGTTAGGCGGCACCGGCCACGCTGAGACCCTAGACGGCTTAAAGCATCAGCCGCCTCATTCTTCCTCCGACCAATGTGCTCCACTTGATAACCTTTGAAGTGTCCAGCCACCGCATCAACCTCACGACGATAAGCCGCCATCAGGGGATCCTTAGAGTCCCACGTGCCTGACACCTGTTGAGCGACGAGGTCTGAGTCTCCCAAGCACCTTACCCGGCTCAAATTCATCTCTTTGGCCATCCGAGGACCATGGAGTAAAGCCTCGTACTCCGCTGCATTGTTAGTACAGGGAAACATAAGTCGGAGCACATAACAGAATCTGTCACCTCGGGGGGAAGTTAAAATGACTCCAGCCCCTGAGCCTTCCAACTGCCTGGACCCATCAAAGTGAATAGTCCAATATGTGTTATCTGGCTTCTCCTCGGGTGCCTGTAACTCTGTCCAATCATTGATAAAGTCCACCAAAGCTTGAGACTTAATAGTTGTACATGGCATGTACTTCAAACCATGAGGCCCAAGCTCAATGGCCCACTTGGCGACTCGCCCTGTGGCTTCCCTGTTCTGGATGATGTCTCCCAAGGGGGCAGAACTTACCACATTTATAGGATGACCTTGGAAGTACTGTTTCAGCTTCCGGCTCGCCATAAACACTCCATAAACAAGTTTCTGCCAATGTGGATACCTTTGCTTGGACTCTATGAGCACCTCACTGACGTAATAAACCGGCCGTTGAACCGGATGCTCCTTGCCAGCCTCCTTACGCTCCACCACGATGGCAACACTGACAGCTCGTGAGTTAGCAGCGACATATAACAGCAACGGCTCTTTATCAATGGGAGCCGCGAGGACCGGCGGTTCAGACAATTGTCTCTTTAAATCTTCAAAGGCATTATCAGCAGCAAGATCACCTGCATAAAAGTGTCATTTTTCTTCATCATCGACGATGGTAGGGCCTTCTCACCTAACCGGCTTATGAACCGGCTTAGAGAAGCAACACGACCTGCCAATCGTTGAACATCATTGATGCACGCCGGTTTAGCCAAAGAGGTAATCGCCTTGATCTTCTCCGGGTTAGCTTCAATGCCCCTGTTCGAGACCAGGAATCCTAAAAGTTTGCCTGCAGGTACACCAAATACACACTTGTCCAGGTTAAGCATCATCTTATAAACCCGGAGATTATCAAAGGTTTCCTTCAAATCAGATATCAAAGTTTCCTTCTCTCTGGACTTCACCACAATGTCATCCACATAAGCATGAACATTGCGCCCAATCTGATCGTGGAGACAATTCTGTACACACCGCTGATAAGTCGCCTGGGCACTCTTGAGCCCAAATGGCATAGATACGTAGCAGAAGGCTCCAAACGGAGTAATAAAAGTCATCTTCTCCTGGTCCTTAACTGCCATTTTGATCTGATGATAACCAGAGTAAGCATCCAAAAAGCTCAAACGCTCGCAACCCGCCGTAGCATCAATGATTTGATCAATACGGGGTAGAGCAAAGGGATCATCCGGACAAGCTTTATTTAAGTCCGTGTAATCCACACACATCCGCCAAGTGTCGTTCTTCTTGAGTACCAAAGACCGGGTTAGCCAACCACTCGGGTGAAAACTTCCACGATGAACCCAGCCGCTAAGAGCCGGGCGACCTCTTCCCCAATAGCTTTCCGTCTTTCCTCATTGAACCGTCGAAGAAATTGCCTGACCGGCTTATACTTTGGATCAATATTAAGAGTATGATCAGTGAGTTCTCTCGGGACACCCGGCATGTCAGAAGGTTTCCATGCAAAGATGTCCCGGTTCTCACGGATGAACTCGATGAGCGCGCTTTCCTATTTAGGATCCAAGTTGGCACTGATGCTGAACTGCTTGGAAGAGTCGCCTGGAGTAAATTCAACAAGTTTGTCTCTGTGGCCGACTTAAACTTCAACGCCTGGTCATGCTCTGTAGTTGGCTTCTTTAAAGAGGTCATGTCCGCCGGATCAACATTATTTTGATAAAATTTCAGCTCCTCCGCTGCACAAACAGACTCAGCATAAGCCGCATCACCTTCTTCACACTCCAAGGCTACCTTTCGACTCCCATGCACAGTGATGGTGCCCTTGTGACCCGGCATCTTGAGCTGCAGATAAACATAACACGGTCGCGCCATAAACTTGGCATAAGCCGGCCGTCCAAACAGAGCATGATACGGGCTCCTGATTTTGACTACCTCAAACGTCAATTTCTCAGCCCTGGAATCATATTCATCTCCAAAGGCCACTTCCAGCTCAATCTTGCCAACTGGGTACGCTGACTTACCAGACACCACTCCATGAAAGACAGTGTTGGACGTCCTTAAATCCTTGTCAGTTAAACACATGCGACGAAAGGTCTCGTAATAGAGGATGTTGATACTGCTACCTCCGTCCATGAGTACCTTGGTAAATTTATATCCACCGACCTGAGGCGCCACCACCAAGGCCAACTGACCCGGATTATCAACCCGGGGCGGGTGATCTTCCCTGCTCCATATGATGGGATGTTCTGACCACCTCAAATAATGGGGAACTCCCGGCTCAACAAAATTTACTGCCCTCTTATGGACCTTCTGATCACGCTTGCACAAATTAGTGGTAAACACATGGTACTGCCCACCATTTAGCTGCTTCGGGTGGCTCTGATAACCTGACTGCTGCTGCTGCTATCCCCCTTGGCCAGGCTGCTGTTGATTATAGCCTCCTTGACTTCCCTGAAAGCCGGAACTTGATCCGTCGTCCGGGCCATGAAAACCGCCTGCCCCTGAGCCGCCGCCCGATCCATGATTGCCATCAAACATGTTGGAATTCTTGAAAGCCTTCATGATCGCCCAATCTTTCCATAAATGGGTGGCGGGTCGTTCCCGAGTGTCGTGTCTCGGGCAAGGCTCATTGAGAAGCTGCTCAAGAGATGGGCCTGAGCCGCCAGATCGAGGGGGCGGTTTTCCCTTACGTCTCTGATTGCTACCCTGTGCATTGGCCACAAACTCCGGGTTACCTTCTGCCTTACGCTTGTTGCCTCCTTGATTTGTCGGGTTATGCTGCTGACCTTTTCCATTGCCGTTCTTCTTTCCCTTCCCTGTCTTTTCCTCATCAGACGCGGGATCCTTGGTACTATCAGAATCGGCGCATTTGACTAAGGCTGCCATCAACGTACCCATATCATTGCAATCACGCTTAAGGCGCCCCAGTTTCTTCCTTAGCGGCTCAAAGCGGCAATTCTTCTCCAACATGAGTACTGCAGAGCCGGCATCCATCTTATCAGATGAATGTATTATTTCCTTGACCCGGCGCACCCAATGAGTTGTGGATTCACCTTCCTCCTGCTTACAATTGGTCAAGTCCACAATTGACATAGATTGCTTGCAAGTGTCCTTGAAGTTCTGGATAAACCGGGCCTTTAGCTCTGCCCATGAGCTAATGGAATTGGGCGGTAAACCCTTTAACCAAGACCGGGCCGTTCCATCTAACATCATAGTGAAGTACTTGGCCATTGCTGCGTAGCTGACCTACAATAGCTCCATGGCCATCTCGTAACTTTTGATCCATGCCCCGGGCTGTAAGTCGGCCGTGTAATTCGGCACATTTCGAGGTCCCTTGAAATCCTTGGGCAGACGTACATCCCGCAGAGCCGGCACCAAACAAGGAACACCGCCGGTTCTAGTGGCCACTCCTGCTCCAACAGAAGTCATCAGATACTCTGGGAGATCTTGATATGCCGCCTGCTGAGCCGCTAGCTGAGCCGCCCACTCGTCCTCCTGACGTATTCGGTCTTGCACCGGTGTTATAGCCACCGGGCTGGTTATGACACTGGGCGTTGCTTCACAAAGCTTCTGACTCCATGTGCCTGTTGTAACTCGGACTCCGGTTTTGACGAGGCGGTGCTAGACAAGGCGGAGGAGTTGAATGAATCATGTCCCGGCTGTAAGAATAGGTCTCTTGCTGCGCCAGGGCCATCTGAATAAGATCTCTGACCCTCCGGGTCTCCACCGCTGTCGGGTCATCACCGTCCACTGGGAGAGCCGCCAAACGCGCCGACGCTGCTATCAAGTTCTCCATAGGGTTGGAGAAGTGACTTGGTGGTATTGGTACATAGCGGGGCGGCGGGCCATACTCCCACGAGGAGGTGCCATCTCTCGAGGCTAAGCCGGTCCTCCCGCTCCGGGTGTCATAAACTTATTGGCTTCAGGCGGGTTGCTAGGACCGGCACCGGGTGTAGTGAAAAGATTCCGAGGGTCGTAAACCGGAGGCAAACGAGACTGAGTTTTCTGATGTCTCCTCCTCATCACCTCATTGGATGCGTTCAGGCTCATATTAAGTTGGAAAGCCTCTGACTGGAGTTGTTGCGCCCGTGCGTCCAAGGCCGCCCGCTCTGTAGCTAACCTGGTGTCCTCAGCTGCCAAGGCCTCCTTGGCCCGGGCTATCTCCTCATGCACCCTCGCCACCTCCGCGTTATGCTCATCTTGATTTGCAGGAATAACCGTGGCGGTTAACAGGGCCGTCAGCTTATCCATAAGATCCATCAGCACCTGAGCCGGCGGGCGCACAGGGCCTCCTGCCCCGGCTGCTCCTGACCCGGACGTTATTGATGTTGCAGCCGTTGAGTTTTGACCGGGTTGAGTACCATCCATGAAGACTCCTGCCCAGCTTGGCGGCTCATAGAAGTCCGGAGTACTAGAGCCATCAGAACAGCCCCCGAGCATGCCCTCTTGGACTTGATATAAAGAATCTGTTGAACCGGCAGACAAATCATCATCCGAGGGGACGGCCGTCTCACCACCATCTTTAGATCCTTCAGGAAGTTCTTCTCGGTGGACGCAGCCCACGAAGGCACGCTTCACGACAAGTTGAGCTCGTAGCGTCTCGCGACGCTGAGCCGCCTCGACGAGGTCGGTGCAGTTGTCCGCTTCAGGCCCGCCCACCGATCCGCCAATGAATACATGGATTCCGCCAAAAGGGACCCGGTACCCGTACTCAATTGAGTCGGCGTCGGGGCCCCAGCCTTCGTTGTCGATGTAAATCTTGCCGCGACGACTCTTGGTCATCCGCCCATCAGATATCCCTTGAGCCCTTGAAGCTGCCCTTCAAGAACTCAAATCCACCATGCGCTGGCCCCACGATGGGCGCCAACTGTCGTGGAATTGTCACGGCAGATGTCCTCGTGCAAGGACTTAGTCGTGGAGCCATCGCAACTAGGAAGCTTAAAGGGGTTAATCGGGACAAAGGACACGAGAGGTTTTATACTAGTTCGGCCCCTTGCGGTGAAGGAAATCCTACGTCTAGTTTGGTTGGTATTGCTTGATGTTTCGATGACCAGGGAGCGAGATACGCTATGCCCGGCTCCCGATGGGTTGTTTCTTGTCCCTAAGCCGCCAGCAGGTCGTCCCCTTATATACACGGGTTGACGCCCTGCGGCTTACAGAGTCCCGGCCGGCTTATAAACAGTGTCCGGCTAGGTGACTAGTTAAATCTACCTTATGATACAAGTCATGCTATCATGGCGGTTTGTTACAACAGGCCTTAAGTCGCCTGTGGGCCTTAAGCCCTTTATTGAACCGCCATTTTCATGCTTGATTACAGGCTTCTATCTGGCGAGTCTTCTTTGCGTAACCCGGCCCCTCCTAGGAACGTTGCAGAAAATTAAAAATTTTCCTACGGTTTCACCAAGATCCATCTATGAGTTCATCTAAGCAACGAGTCAAGGGAGTGAGTTTGCATCTACATACCACTTGTAGATCGTGTGCGGAAGCTTTCGAGGGGATGGTGATGATGGAGTCGTACTCGGATCACCGACGACCAAGTGCTGAACGGACAGCACCTCCGCGTTCAACACACGTACGGTACGGGCAACGTCTCCTCCGTCTTGATCCAGCAAGGAGGAAGGAGAGGTTGAGGAAGATGGCTCCAACAGCAGCACGATGGCGTGATGATGAAGGAGTGACAGTTCTCCGGCAGGGCTTCGCCAAGCGCACGCGGAGAAGGAGAGGTGTTGGGAGGGAGGGCTGCGCCTTCAATTGTGTTGCAGCCCTCCCTCACCCCTCTATTTATAGGGAAGGAGGAGGGTCGCCCCTCTAGATGCATCTAGAGGGGCGGCGGCCAAGGGGAGGGGGGCTTGCCCCCCAAGCAAGGGGGCGCCCCTTAGGGTTCCCCCCTCAACCCTAGGCGCATGGGCCCAAGGGGAGGGGGTGCGCCCAGCCCACCAGGGGCTGGCTGCCTCCCACGCAGCCCAAGTGGCCCCCCGGGAGGGGTGGCCTCCCGTGGTCCTCCGAACCTTCCGTGGCCCTCCATAATACCGATATGACCAAACTTTTCGGTGTCCGCTTGACAACTTCCCATATATAAATCTTTACCTCCGACCATTCCGAACTCCTCGTGACATCCGGGATCTCATCCGGACTCAACAACATTCGTAATCACATACAAGTCTTCCTAATAACCCTAGCGCCACCGAACCTTATGTGTAGACCCTACGGGTTGGAGACATGCGACATCACCGAGACGCCTCAGTCAATAACCAACAGCGGATCTGGATACCCATGTTGGCTCCTACATGCTCCTCGATGATGTCATCGGATGAACCACGATGTCGAGGATTCAAGCAACCCAGATACTATTCCCTTTGTCGACGGTATGTTACTTGCCCGAGACTCGATCGTCGGTATCCCAATACCTCGCTCAGTCTCGTTATCGCAAGTCACTTTACTGCATCAGAATGCATGATCCCGTGACCGGACACTTGATCACTTTGAGCTCATTATGATGATGCACTACCGAGTGGGCCCAGTGATACCTCTCCGTCATACGGAGTGACAAATCCTCGTCTCGATCCGTGTCAACCCAATGACACTTTCGGAGATACCTGTAATGCACCTTTATAGTCACCCGATTACGTTGTGACGCTTGGTACACCCAAAGCACTCCTACGGTATCCGGAGTTACACGATCTCATGGTCTAAGGAAGAGATACTTGACATTGAGAAAGCTCTAGCAAAACGAACTACACGATCTTTGTGCTATGCTTAAGATTGTCTTGTCCATCACGCCATTCTCCTAATGACGTGATCCCGTTGTCAATGACATCGATGTCCATAGTCGAAACCATGACTATCTATTGACCAACGAGCTAGTCAACTAGAGGCTTACTAGGACGATTGTAGTCTATGTATTCACACGTGTATTACGATTTCCGGATAATACAATTATAGCATGAATAAAAGACAATTATCATGAACAAGGAAATATAATAATAATACTTTTATTATTGCCTCTAGGGCATATTTCCAACAGTCTCCCACTTGCACTAGAGTCAATAATCTAGTTACATTGTGATGAATCGAACACCCATAGAGTTCGGTGTTGATCATGTTTTGCCCATGAAGAAGAGGTTTAGTCAACGGATCTGCGACATTCAGATCCGTATGCACTTTACAAATTTCTATGTCTCCATCCTGAACATTTTCACGGATGGAGTTGAAGCGACGCTGATGTGCTGGTCTTCTTGTGAAACCTGGGCTCCTTGGCAAGTGCAATAGCTCCAGTGTTGTCACGAAGAGTTTGATCGGCCCCGACGCATTGGGTATGACTCCTAGGTCGGTGATGAACTCCTTCACCCAAATTGCTTCATGCGCTGCCTCCGAGGCTGCCATGTACTCCGCTTCACATGTAGATCCCGCCACGACGCTCGCTTGCAGCTGCACCAGCCATCGCTCCACCATTCAACATATACACGATCCGGTTTGTGACTTAGAGTCATCCAGATCTGTGTGGAAGCTAGCGCCGACGTAACCCTTTACGACGAGCTCTTCGTCACCTCCATAAACGAGAAACATGTCCTTTGTCCTTTCGGTACTTCAGGATATTCTTGACCGCTGTCCAAAGTGTTCCTTGCGGGATTACTTTGGTACCTTCCTACCAAACTTACGGCAAGGTTTACATCAGGTCCGTACACAGCATGGCATACATAATAGATCCTATGGCTGAGGCATAGGGGATGACACTCATCTCTTCTTTATCTTTTGTCGTGGTCGGGCATTGAGCTGAGCTCAATCTCACACCTTGCAATACAGGCAAGAACCCCTTCTTGGACTGATCCATTTTGAACTTCTTCAAAATCTTATCAAGGTATGTGCTTTGTGAAAGACCTATGAGGCGTCTCGATCTATCTCTATAGATCTTGATGCCTAATATATAAGAAGCTTCTCCAAGGTCCTTCATTGAAAAACACTTATTCAAGTAGGCCTTAATGCTGTCCAAGAATTCTATATCATTTCCCATCAAAAGTATGTCATCTACATATAATATGAGAAATGCTACAGAGCTCCCACTCACTTTCTTGTAAACGCAGGCTTCTCCATAAGTCTCAAGATAAACCCAAACGCTTTGATCATCTCATCAAAGCGAATGTTCCAACTCCGAGATGCTTGCACCAGCCCATAAATGGATCGCTGGAGCTTGCATACTTTGTTAGCATTCTTAGGATCGACAAAACCTTCCGGCTGCATCATATACAGCTCTTCCTTAAGATAACCGTTAAGGAACGCTGTTTTGACGTCCATCTGCCATATCTCATAATCATAGTATGCGGCAATTGCTAACATGATTCGGACGGACTTAAGCTTCGCCACGGAGAGAAAGTCTCATCGTAGTCAATCCCTTGAACTTGCCGATAACCCTTAGCGACAAGTCGAGCTTTATAGATGGTGACATTACCATCCGCGTCCGCCTTCTTCTTAAAGATCCATTTGTTTTCTATCGCTGCCGATCATCGGGCAAGTCACCAAAGTCCATACTTTGTTTTCATACATGGATTCTCTCTCGGATTTCATGGCTTCTAGCCATTTGTTGGAATCTGGGCCCGCCATCGCTTCTTCCTAGTTCGAAGGTTCACCGTTGTCTAACAACATGATTTCCAGGACAGGGTTGCCGTACCACTCTGGTGCGGAACGTGTCCTTGTGGACCCACGGGTTCAAGAGCAACTTGATCCAAGTACCTTGATCATCATCATTATTTTCCTCTTCGGTTGGTGTAGGCATCACAGAACATTTTCCGAGCTGCACTACTATCCCGCTCAAGAGGTAGTACTTCATCGAAGTTCTACTTTCCTCCCACTTACTTCTTTCGAGAGAAACTCTTTTTCCGTAAAGGATCCGTTCTTGGCAACAAAGATCTTGCCCTCGGATCTTAAGTAGAAGGTATACCCAATGGTTTCTTTAGGGTATCCTATGAAGACGATTTTCCGACTTGGGTTCGAGCTTTTCAGTTGAAGTTTCTTGACATAAGCATCGCATCCCCAAACTTTTAGAAACGATAGCTTAGGTTTCTTCCCAAACCATAATTCATACGATGTCGCCTCAATGGATTTAGACGGTGCCCTATTTAAAGTGAATGTAGCTGTCTCTAGAGCGATCCCCAAAATGATAGCGGTAAATCGGTAAGAGACATCATAGACCGCACCATATCCAATAGAGTGCGACACGACGCTCGGACACACCGTTACGCTGAGGTGTTCCAGCGGCGTGAGTTGTGAAACGATTCCACATTTTCTTAAGTGTGTACCAAATTCGTGACTTAAATATTCTCCTCCACGATCCGATCGTAAGAATTTTATCTTTCGGTCACGTTGATTCTCTACTTCATTCTGAAATTCCTTGAACTTTTCAAAGGTCTCAGACTTGTGTTTCATCAAGTAGACATACCCATATCTACTCAAGTCATCCGTGAGAGTGAGAACATAACGATATCCTCCATGAGCCTCAACACTCATTGGACCGCATACATCGGTATGTATGATTTCCAACAAGTTGGTTGCTCGCTCCATTGTTCCGGAGAACGGAGTCTTGGTCATTTTGCCCATGAGGCATGGTTCGCATGTGTCAAATGATTCATAATCAAGAGACTCCAAAAGTCCAGCATGGAGCTTCTTCATGCGCTTTACACCAATGTGACCAAGGCGGCAGTGCCACAAGTATGTGGGACTATCGTTATCAACTTTACATCTTTTGGTATTCACGCTATGAATATGTGTAACACTACGCTCGAGATTCATTAAGAATAAACCATTGACCATCGGAGCATGACCATAAAACATGTCTCTCATATAAATAGAACAACCATTATTCTCGGATTTAAATGAGTAGCCATCTCGTATTAAACGAGATCCAGATACAATGTTCATGCTCAAACTTGGCACCAAATAACAATTATTAAGGTTCAAAACTAATCCCGTAGGTAAATGAAGAGGTAGCGTGTCGACGGCGATCACATCGACTGAACCATTCCCGACGCAAGATCGTCACCTCGCCCTTCGCCAGATCTCCGCTTATTCCGCAGCTCCTACTGTGAGTTACAAATATGAGCAACGGCACCGTATCAAATACCAGGAGTTACTACGAGTAATCGGTAAGGTACACATCAATTACATGTATATCAAATATACCTTTGGTGTTGCGGCCTTCTTGTCCGCTAAGTATTTGGGGCAGTTCCGCTTCAAAGGACCCTTTCCTTGCAATAAAAGCACTCGGCCTCGGGCTTGGGTCCATTCTTTGACTTCTTCCGGCAACTTGCTTACCGGGCGCTGCAACCTCCTTGTCGCCCTTCTTGAAGTTCTTCTTGCCCTTGCCCTTCTTGAACTTAGTGGTCTTATTGACCATCAACACTTGATGTTCTTTCTTGATTTCAACCTCTGCTGACTTCAAAGATAGAGAATACTTCAGAATGGTCTTTACCATCCCCTACATATTGTAGTTCATCACAAAGCTCTTGTAGCTTGGTGGGAGCGATCAAGGATTCTGTCAATGACCGCCTCATCGTGGAGGTTAATATTCAATTGGGTCATACGGTTGTGCAACCTGCACATCTTGAGTATGTGCTCACCGATGTAACTATTTTCCTCCATCTTACAACTATAGAACTTGTCGGAGATGTCATATCTCTCGACCCGGCGTGAGCTTGAAAACCAGTTTCAGCTCCTCGAACATCTCATATGCTCCATGATGCTCAAAACGCTTTTGGAGCCCGGTTCTAAGCTGTAAAGCATGCCGCACTGAACGAGGGAGTAATCATCAAGACGAGACTGCCAAGCATTCATAATGTCTTGGTTCTTCAGGGACGGAGCGTCACCTAGCGGTCCTTCTAGGACATATTGTTTCTGGCAGCTATGAGGATGATCTCAAGTTCGGACCCAGTCCGATAGTTGATGCCGTCATCTTTCAGCTTGGTTTTCTAGGAGCGTTGAAGTTCAAGTTGACATGAGCGTTGGCCATTTGATCTACAAGACATATTATGCAAAAGTTTTAGACTAAGTTCATGATAATTAAGTTCATCTAATCAAATTATTTAAATGAACTCCCACCAGATTAGACATCCTCTAGTCATCTAAGTGTTACACGATCCGAGTCGACTAGGCCGTGTCCGATCATCACGTGAGACGGACTAGTCATCGTCGGTGAACATTCTCATGTTGATCGTATCTTCCATACGACTCGTGTTCGACCTTTCGGTCTCCGTGTTCCGAGGCCATGTCTGTACATGCTAGGCTCGTCAAGTTAACCCTAAGTGTTTTGCGTGTGTAAATCTGTCTTACACCGTTGTATGTGAACGTAAGAATCCATCACACCCGATCATCACGTGGTGCTTAGAAGCGACTTAACTTTAGCAACGGTGCACAGTTAGGGAGAACACTTCTTGAAATTGTTGTGGGATCATCTTATTTACTACCGTCGTTCTAAGTAAACAAGATGTATAAACATAATAAACATCACATGCAATTATATAATAGTGACATGATATGGCCAATATCATAAAACTCCATTGATCTCCATCTTCGGGCTCCATGATCATCTTGTCACCGCATGACACCATGATCTCCATCATCATGATCTCCATCATTGTGCCTCCATGAAGTTGTCACGCCAACGACTACTTCTACTTCTATGGCTAACGCGTTTAGCAATAAAGTAAAGTAATTTACATGGCGCTCTTCAATGACACGCAGGTCATACAAAATAAAGACAACTCCTATGGCTCCTGCCGGTTGTCATACTCATCGACATGCAAGTCGTGATTCCTATTACAAGAACATGATCTCATACATCACAATATGTCATTCATCATTCATCACAACTTGGCCATATCACATCACATGACAATTGCTGCAAAAACAAGTTAGACGTCCTCTAATTGTTGTTGCATCTTTTACGTGGCTGCAATTGGGTTCTAGCAAGAACGTTTTCTTACCTACGAATAACCACAACGTGATTTTGTCAACTTCTATTTACCCTTCATAAGGACCCTTTTCATCGAATCCGCCCAACTAAAGTGGGAGAGACAGACACCGCTAGCCACCTTATGCAACTAGTGCATGTTAGTCGGTGGAACCGGTCTCACGTAAGCGCGCACGTAAGGTTGGTCCGGCCGCTTCATCCCACAATACCATGGAAGCAAGATAAGACTAGTAGCGGCAAGTAAGTTGACAAGATCCACGCCCACAACTAAATTGTGTTCTACTCGTGCAAAGAGAACTACGATAGACCTAGCTCATGATGCCACTGTTGGGGAACGCTGCAGAAAATTAAAATTTTTCCCACGGTTCACCAAGATCCATCTATGAGTTCATCTAAGCAACGAGTCAAGGGAGTGAGTTTGCATCTACATACCACTTGTAGATCGCGTGCGGAAGCTTTCGAGGGATGGTGATGATGGAATCGCACTCGGATCACCGATGACCAAGTGCTGAACGGACAGCACCTCGCGCTCAACACACGTGCAGTGGGCAACGTCTCCTCCGCCTTGATCCAGCAAGGAGGAAGGAGAGGTTGAGGAAGATGGCTCCAATAGCAGCACGACGGCGTGATGATGAAGGAGTGACAGTTCTCGGCAGAGGCTTCGCCAAGCACGCGGAGAAGGAGAGGTGTTGGGAGGGAGGGCTGCGCCTTCAATTGTGTGTTGCAGCCCTCCCTCACCCCTCTATTTATAGGGGAAGGAGGAGGGGCGCCCCTCTAGATGCATCTAGAGGCGGCCAAGGGAGGGGGCTTGCCCCCAAGGGGCGCCCCTTAGGGTTCCCCTCAACCCTAGGCGCATGGGCCCAAGGGAGGTGCGCCCAGCCCACCAGGGGCTGGCTGCCTCCCACGCAGCCCAGTGGCCCCCGGGGGGTGGCCCTCCCGTGGTCCTCCGAACCTTTCCGTGGCCCTCCATAATACCGATATGACCCAAACTTTTCGGTGTCCGCTTGACAACTTCCCATATATAAATCTTTACCTCCGGACCATTCCGAACTCCTCGTGACGTCCGGATCTCATCCGGACTCCAAACAACATTCGGTAATCACATACAAGTCTTCCTAATAACCCTAGCGCCACCGAACCTTATGTGTAGACCCTACGGGTTCGGGAGACATGCGACATGACCGAGACGCTCTCAGTCAATAACCAACAGCGGATCTGGATACCCATGTTGGCTCCCACATGCTCCTCGATGATGTCATCGGATGAACCACGATGTCGAGGATTCAAGCAACCCCGTATACTATTCCCTTTGTCAGACGGTATGTTACTTGCCCGAGACTCGATCGTCGGTATCCCAATACCTCGCTCAGTCTCGTTACGGCAAGTCACTTTACTCTTACCGTAATGCATGATCCCGTGACCGCACACTTGATCACTTTGAGCTCATTATGATGATGCACTACCGAAAGTGGGCCCAGTGATACCTCTCCGTCATACGGAGTGACAAATCCTCGCCTCGATCCGTGTCAACCCAATGACACTTTCGGAGATACCGTAATGCACCTTTATAGTCACCCAGCCACGTTGTGACGCTTGGTACACCCAAAGCACTCCTACGGTATCCGGAGTTACACGATCTCATGGTCTAAGGAAGAGATACTTGACATTGAAAAGCTCTAGCAAAACGAACTACACGATCTTTGTGCTATGCTTAAGATTGTCTTGTCCATCACGTCATTCTCCTAATGACGTGATCCCGTTGTCAATGACATCGATGTCCATAGTCAGGAAACCATGACTATCTATTGACCAACGAGCTAGTCAACTAGAGGCTTACTAGGGGACGTATTGTAGTCTATGTATTCACATGTGTATTACGATTTCCGGATAATACAGTTATAGCATGAATAAAAGACAATTATCATGAACAAGGAAATATAATAATAATACTTTTATTATTGCCTCTAGGGCATATTTCCAACACGATTCCCTCGCGGCGGTGGGGATCAGAGCGTCCCCTCGCCTCTCGCTTTCTTTCTCGGTCCTCGCTCGAGCTCTCACCTCGCCACTCGTCGCCGTTCCCAAATCTGTGACGGAGATCGTCGAATCCTCGTCAATGTCCTCCCCAACGCTAGCTCCACCGCCCGCTGTCAAACTCCGCTGCCAACGGTGCCTTCACAACGGCCGTTGCTCTGCGAGATCTACCCCCCATCGATTGGATCTGGGTGGTTGGGAGCCGGAGGCCAGCCGCCAATGCCGCCTTCCTGTCACGAGAATCGATATTCGTTCTTTCCACTTTGAATACGTCAATTCTCATCCGTTACTTGATATTCGATACGTAAGATACGTCATTTCTCATCCGTAACTTCCATCCGATAAGGGCAATAAAGCCAAGGCAAGCTCATATTTGCGTATCTAAAGGCTTGGTGTGGAGTTTTGGGGAGAGGGCCTGGGTTTCGGGAGATGAAAAAAGCCTACTTTTAAAGCTAAGTGATTAGGACTTGATCGAAAAATATTGCTCTCAAAACATGCATTTATGAGGTAAACTAGAAAAACACTACTTTTGACCCATAGTGATCCGCACTTTTTTCATTGGAAATCGAGTTTCCTTAGAGAAATAGGACCTGCTAACTTTTGCAGCTATATGAAATGGACTTGCCTACGGCACTTTTGCACCGAAGAAACTAAAAAATAGTCTTTCTCCGCCTAAAAGCAAGGCCCATGCTCTACCAGATCTACCACCCATCGATCCGAGCATGGTGGATGGGAGCCGGAGACCCCAGAGGTGCCAAGTCGTCTGTATACCATCCCATTGAAAAAGCAGCAGGAGCCGCTTGATGTGTGCTTCGTGTTTGTTACATATTTGTTCCAGATCTTGTATTAGGTATTTCTAATCTCCCATCTTGACCTTTTTTTTGCTCTGAATGGTGAGAGGCGGATGTGGGATTCCACGTATTGTCCGAGAAACGAACGTCAACTGGTGCTAATCTTCTCATCGGTTGTCTATTCATCTGCATCCGCTGTACTAATTGCTAGCTAGTGGTGTTATTTTGTTGTGAATTCCTCTTTAAATGTCCATCTACTAGTCACTGTTTCTACTATGCTATTTGAGACAAACAGCAGGTCTAATGCATGGGATTACTTTGTTCAGTTTTTTTACTTGTTTGAGGAATTTCTAACAAATACAATTGAAACTTGATTTTTGGTTCAGAATCTCTAATGCAGCCTACCAAACAACATTTGTGGTATACAACAACTCTGGTGCATAGATATCCTACAGCCCACCAAACATATATCTCAATTCAGCTTT
Source organism: Aegilops longissima (assembly GCA_021605205.1). Taxonomy (NCBI): domain Eukaryota; kingdom Viridiplantae; phylum Streptophyta; class Magnoliopsida; order Poales; family Poaceae; genus Aegilops; species Aegilops longissima. The sequence continues at coordinate 87,480,339 of CM038681.1, forward strand.
GCACCCACTCCACCAGGCCAAGCCCAGCCAGGATCCTCCATGCGATGCAGGCTGAAGCTGCCCAGACAACCAAACACACCCTTATTGTATCTGACCACCCCCTCTCGAATACGGTTGAAAACATGCCTAACCATACAAAAATGGCGTCGGAATTTATTATGTTTGAAGAGGGGGTTGTCTGTCTCAAAGTAGCCCTTCCAAAGAAGGAAGTGACCACTCTCTCGGTTGCGATTTAATACCGGAGTGTGCCCTGGGGTCAAGCCCCGGAACAACGGCTGCTGCCTATTAAGGTGGTCATGGACCAAGACGGCAGCCACCATCTCCTCATCATCAGATGAAGAATCGTCGGAGTCGCAGAGGAAATTGTGGAAGAAGGACTCGTCGGCGGAGTCCATTTGTACCTTGGGGGCAAACTATTGAACAACTTGCAGGCATCATTGAAGAAGGTGGCTGGCGAAGAGTCGCGCACCTCCCCTGGACCAGGTAGTTGGTCTGGCGGTGTCTGACAAGCGTGGCGGCGTTAGGTGAGCGTGGCAGCATAACGAACGAGCTGGCCGGGTCCTAGGGGTGACTTTGTGCTCGTTGCGACGTCGGGTGGGGTGGTGGGAAGCAACGGTGGCCCGGCGGCAAGGCGGACCAGGTAGTTGGTCTGGCGGTGTCTGACAAGCATGGCGGCATTAGGTGAGCGTGGCAGCATCAGACGAACGAGCTGGCCGGGTCCTAGGGGTAACTTTGTGCTCGTTGCGACGTCGGGTGGGGTGGTGGGAAGCAACGGTGGCCCGGCGGCAAGGCGGTGCTGGCAACGACTTGGGAGATGGCGGTGTGCGGGGGAGGTGTGTGGGCGCGGACTACTGGCAAGGACACTGGAATTGGGCTGCATCAGCAATGGGGTGGGGCGGGCGAGGGCTTGCTGTCGACGAGGGTGGAAGACAATGGCCAATGTGCCACAGATTGGCGGGCCAGGGAGAGGAGTAGGTGGGCGTCACGCGCGTCCATTTCGTGTCCGCGCCTACGCAAATGAGACTCAAATTTGGACCGAAAATGCACTAGTAGAAAAAGGGGCTATCGTCCAGGGCAGTTTAGCCCATTAGTCCCGGTTCAATCCAGAACCGGGACCAATGGAGCTATTTGCCCCGGTTCGTGAGCCCAGGGGGCCGGCCGGGCCACGTGGGCCATTGGTCCCGGTTCGTCTGCACCTTTTGGTCCCGGTTGGTGGGACGAACCGGGACCAATGGTCCCTGCTCTGGCTCACCACTATTGGTCCCGGTTCATGGCATGAACGGGACCAAAGGTTTCCTTTAGTCCCGGCTCATGCCACGAACCGGGACCAATAGTGCTGCCTATATATACCCTCGTCATGAGCAGAGCACTCCATTGCTCGCTTTTTTTCTCTTGCCGGCGAGGGGGCATTGTGGTGCTCTAGCTCACCTCCTATGCACATGAGGTGTTCGATGAAATGCCCGAGCCACACTACTTAAGCTTTCTCCTCTCCAAGCTCGACCTCCAACCTCCATTTTCCTCAATATTTGTCTAGGTTTAGCGGTCCGTCACGCCTGCCCCCGTCTTCACCGCCGATCGATCACCAGCGCCGATCTCATCGCCAAGCACCACCGTGGTGAGCCTCTTGTTCTTATCTTCTTTCTCGAAAGGAAAAATATTCTTACTTGTATATTTTATTACTTTTATTATTGCATCTTATATAGTGCGATGGTTTTGGTATCCGCCCGTCGGCCCTCGTCCTGTCTATGATTCGGATGTGGTATATATTATCTTTTCATAACTATTGGTTCATTTATTGTTTATGAAAATTATGCCACCAACGTGACATAGATTTTATTTATCTAGGAGGTTGTTGAACCGAAATTCCAACCGACCCTATTGTCGAGAGGTTAAATTTAGTTGAAGAAGAAAACAATTTCTTGAAGGAAAAAATAAAAAACTTGAGGAGGAGAAGATGATATTGGAGTTGCATGTTGCGGATGTCGCCGATGATCACAAGATCAAGATGGATGCAATGCGCTTGAAGATGAGAAAGATTAGAAAATATGCCATTCATACCGAGGCTTGGTATCATTATGCCGTTGGATCAGTTGTTACCTTGGTTGCGATTATGATCGTATTTGTTTTCACATTGAAATGTTTTACATAGTTTCAATGTATGGTTTAATTAATTTAGATGCTCTGCAGAGCTTTATGTTGTTAGATGAGAACTATGTATGTACTTTGGTTTTATGTGATGATGAACTTCTATTAATTTGGTCACTTAATTATCTATTCATGATGTTCTGTAATGATTTTTGACACACTTAATTATATATAATGCACGCAGATGAACCGGCAATGGATGTACGGTGATGTACACACCTCCGAGTACATTAAGGGCGTGCATGCTTTTCTCAAGTGGCTGAGGCAAACAAGCAGAATGGTTTTATGTGTTGTCCATGCCCTATATGTGGAATCGAAGTCTTACTCGACCGGAAATTCTTCACACCCACCGCTTTACAAGGGTTTCATGCCACACTATAATGTTTGGACGAGGCACGGAGAAATAGGGGTTATGATGGAAGACGGCGAGGAAGAAGAGTATGATGACAACTATGTGCCCCTGAATACGGTGATGCTATGAACATCAAGATGCACTGACGATGTGCACGATGGTGCTGCAACGGGCGAAGCTGCTGAAGATCAAGAGGAACCAGACGATGTGCCCCATGATGATGATCTCCGCCGGTCATTGTCGATGCAAGGACACAATGCGAAAGTCAAAAGGAGAAGCTGAAGTTCGATCGCATGTTAGAGGATCACAAAAAGGGTTGTACCCAAATTGCGAAGATGGCAACACAAAGCTCGGTACCGTACTCGAATTGCTGTAGTGGAAGGCAGAGAATGTCTGTGCTCGATAAAGGATTTGAGAAGCTACTGAAAATAATGAAGAAGAAGCTTCCAAAGGATAACGAATTGCCCGACAGTACATACGCAGCAAAGAAGGTCGATGCCCTCTAGGATTGGAGGTGGAGAAGATACATGCATGCCCTAATGATGCATCCTCTACCGTGGTGCCTACAAGGATCTGAACGCATGCCCGGTATGCGGTGCATTGCTGTATAAGATCGCACGAGATGACCCTAGTGATGTTGACGGCGAGCCTCCCGGGAAGAGGGTTCTGCGAAGGTGATGTGGTATGCTCCTATAATACCACGGTTGAAACGTCTGCTCGAAACGGAGAGCATGCCAAGTTGATGCGATGGCACAGTGAGGACCGTAAGAAAGACGGAAGTTGAGAGCACCCACGACGGGTCGCAGTGGAGAAAAATCGAGAGAAAGTCTTTGGGATGAGTTTGCAAAGGACCCAAGGAACGTATGGTTTGCTTTAAGCGCGGATGGCATTAATCCTTTCGGGAGCAGAGCAGCAATCACAGCACTGGCCCGTGACTCTATGTATGTATAACCTTCCTCCTTGGATGTGCATGAAGCGGAAGTTCATTATGATGCCGTTCTCATCCAAGGCCCTAAGCAACCCGGCAACGACATTGATGTGTACCTAAGGCCATTAGTTGAAGAACTTTTACAGCTGTGGAATGGAAACGGTGTACGTACGTGGGATGAGCACAAAAAGGAGGAATTTGACCTAAAGGCGTTGTTGTTCGTGACCATCAACGATTGGCCCGCTCTCAAGAACCTTCGTGACAGACAAACAAGGGATACCACGCATGCACGCACTGCTTACTTGACACCGATAGTATATACCGGAAGCTGCAGGAAGAATGTGTACTGGGCTATCGCCGATTTCTTCCGACCAACCATCAATGTCGAAAGAAAGGCAAGCATTTCAAAGCGCAGGCAGATCACCGGAAGAAGCCCGCCATGCGTACCGGTGATCACGTACTTGCTATGGTCAATGATTTACACGTAATCTTTGGAAAGGGTCCCGGCGGACTAGCTGTTCCGAATGACGCTGAGAATCACGCACCCATGTGGAAGAAGAAATCTATATTTTGGGACCTACCCTACTGGAAAGACCTAGAGGTCCGCTCTTCGATCGACGTGATGCACGTGACGAAGAACCTTTGCGTGAACCTGCTAGGCTTCTTGGGCGTGTATGGGAAGACAAAAGATACACCTGAGGCACGAGAGGACCTGCAACGCTTGCACGAAAAAGAGGGCATGCCTCCAAGCAAAGATGAAGGTCCCGCCAGCTACGCTCTTACGAAAGAAGAGAAAGAAATATTCTTTCAATGCCTGCTCAAGATGAAGGTCCCGACTGGCTTCTCGTCGAATATAAAGGGAATAATAAATATGCCGAGAAAAGTTCCGAACCTAAAGTCTCATGACTGCCACGTGATTATGACGCAACTGCTTCCGGTTGCATTGAGGGGCTTCACCGAAAACGTCCGATTAGCCATTGTGAAGCTATGTGCATTCCTCAATGCAATATCTCGAGAAGGTGATCGATCCAGAAATCGTACCAACGCTAAGGAGTGATGTGGCGCAATGTCTTGTCGGTTTCGAGCTGGTGTTCCCACCATCCTTCTTCAATATCATGACGCACGCCCTAGTTCATCTAGTCGACGAGATTGTCATTCGGGGCCCGTATTTCTACACAATATGTACCCCTTTGAGAGGTTCATGGAGTCCTAAAGAAATATGTTCAGAATCGTGCTAGCCGAAGGAAGCATCTCCATGGGCCATCAAGCAGAGGATGTCATCGGGTTTTGTGTTGACTTCATTCCTGGCCTTAATAAGATAGGTTTCCTAAATCGCGGTATGAGGGGAGATTTGACCGAAAAGGCACGCTTGGAAGAGACTCAATAATATGCGGGACGGATATTCTTGGTCTCAAGCACACTACACAGCTTCTACTGTAACTCTACCTTGGTGACCCGTATGTCGATGAACACAAGAACGATCTGGCCCAAACACCGAGCGGACGATCGGATTACATGTGAACACATCAGACTTTCAGCAGTTGGTTGGAAACACGCCTCGAGGTGACAGCACTGTTTGTGATGAGTTGTACTTGTTGTCCAGGGACCATCTTCGATCTGTAATGATTTGGAAAGGATACTGAGATAAATGGGAATACATTTTACACGATTGACCAAGATGAAAAGAGCACCAACCAAAACAGCGGTGTCCGCTTTGATGCAGCAACCGACAAGGAAATGACACATATTATGGTTACATAGTAGACATATGGGAACTTGACTACGGAGTAGATTTTAAGGTCCCTTTGTTTAAGTGCAAGTGGGTCAATCTGTCAGAGGCGGGTAGTGCAGGTAGACCCACAAAGACGGAATGACAACAAGTGGATCTGAAAAATCTTGGGTACACCGACGAACCGTTCGTCCTAGCCAATGATGTGGCACAGGTTATCTATGTGAAGGACATGTCTACGGATCGAGGAAAAGAAAAGATAAGAAGCGAATACATCATACAATGAGCCAAAGCGCCACATAGTTCTTTCGGGAAAAGGGACATCCACGGGAGTGGAGGGCAAGATGACATGTCTCAAGAGTATGAAAAGTTTCATGAAATTCCCCCTTCAAAGTCAAGGCTGACCCAAGCATCCCGATAAACGATGAAGATTATCCATGGTTACTGGCGCAATAAGCAAACGACACAAGCGAAGAAAAAGTGAAGACTTTCTCCATAACTATTATGATGATACCATGCCAACTTTGTAACACACGAGTATGATACCATTGTCCGCTTTGTTCATGAACATGCTATGCCAACTTTTTCAGATTTCATTTGAAAACTATGAATTTGAAAACCTCGCCAACCAAGGGCGCCACACCGGTTTATAAGCCCGTCCCTCTCACGCCTTGTTGAGCTCACAAACTTGTGATTCACACAAATTTCAAAGAATTCAAATTTTATAAAACTAATGGCACAAACAGAAAGTTTATAATTGTTCTAAAACAAATGGCACTAACAGAAAATTTATAATTTTGCTGACCTAAAAGCAAAAAGAATTAAAAAATAAAGCAAAACACCAAAAGAAAATAAATAATGCAGAAAATAAAACAAAAAACTTGAAAAAATAATAATAATAGCAACAATAAGCATTTTGTTGTAAGTAGAAACAAAATAAAATAAATAAAGCAACAAAGAAAACAAAAAAGTGTTTTCAATTTTAAAACTAATGGCACAAACAGAAAGTTTATATTTTTTCTAAAACTAAAAGCACTAACAGAAAGTTTATAATTTTGCTGACCTAAAAGCAAAAAGAATTAAAAATAAAGCAAAAACCCAAAGAAAATAAATAATGCAGAAAACAAAACAAAAAACTTGAAAAAAATAAAAATAGCAACAATAAGTATTTTGTTGTAAGTAGAAACAAAATAAAATAAATAAAGCAACAAAGAAAACAAAAAAGTGTTTTCAAATTTTAAAACTAATGGCACTAATAGAAAGTTTATATTTTTCTAAAACTAAAAGCAAAAAGAAATAAAATATAAAGCAAAAAAAGTGCCACCATCGGGCCCCCACGGCTGAATACGACTAGAAACCCTATTGGCGTGATTCAGGCCCGCTGAAGGCCCAAGCAGGCCCACAGCACAGATGGCAGAGTTAGGCCCGAAAGCCTGCTTTAGAGAGGAGCTCGAGAGGAGAGCCACCGCACCTTATAAAGCTGGTGCGGCTCCTCTCAACTAGCGAGTGGGACTAAACATTTGGCGCGAGGCAGATATGGCCTTTGGTCCCGGTTGGTGGCACCAACCGGGACTAAAGGGGGTTTAGTCCCGGTTGGTGCCACGACCGGGACTAATGCCCCTTTAGTCGGTTGGTGCACTCAACCGGGACCAAAGGTCGCAACTTCCCGCCCTTTGGGCTGCTGAAAACAGGCCTTTGGTCCGGTTGGTGGCACCAACCGGGACTATCTTTTAGTCCCGGTTCGTGCCACGAACCGGGACCAAAGGCTTTGCTATATAAGCAAAGACTTAGGAAATTTTCACATTTCCCTCGCAGTTGCCCCCGACGACGCCGAGCACATCGACGCCGCCAGGCTGCCCCGCCACCGCCCGCCGTCCGCGCCGCCGACGCCATCCGCGCCCCGTCGTCGCCCTGCTTCGTCGCCGCCAGCGCTGCTTCTTAACGCCGCCCGCCGCCGCTGACGCTGGCCGTCGTCGTCGTGGCCGCGCCGTCGTCGCCGTCGCCGTCACCCAGCGCGCCAGTCGCGCCCTGCCCGAGCTCGCCGTCCTCGTCGCCCTGCCCGCCGCCGCCCCAAGCCCGTCGTCGCCTGCCCGCCGCCTTAAGCCCGTCGTCGCCCTGCCCCTTGCCGCCCGAGCCTGTCGTCGCCGTCGCCTGACGCCCTACGCCGCCGCCGCCCGTTGTAGAACCGCCGCCGTCGAGCCGCCCCTTTTTTTTATTTTTATTAGTTTATTTTTTTCATATGTGATGTATATGTGTATGTGGCTATAATGTATATGTTTTTATTTTTATTAGTTTAGTTTTTGTTCATATATAGAAAGTTACAATTTTAATTAGGTTAGTGCATTTTAATTAGGTTAGTGTAGAGGAAAAAGTAAAATAAGGAAAAGGAAGAAAAGAGGAAGAAGGAAGAAGGAAGAAGAAGAAGAAAAGAATGAGAGGAAAAATAAGAAAAGAAGAGGAGAAGAAGAAAGGAATAGAGGAGAAGAAGAAAAATATAATTTTTTTCTATTTTTCTTCTTCTCCTCTATTCTTTCTTCTTCTCTCTTTTTTTTCTTCTTTTTTTCTTCTTCTTCTTCCTTCTTCCTTCTTCCTCTTTTCTTCCTTTTCCTTATTTTCCTTTCTCGAGGATAAGAAGAAAAAGAAGAGGAGAAGAAGAAAGAAAGGAATAGAGGATAAAGAAGAAACTTTGACACGAGGGGGGGGGGGTACCGATGCCCCCTCCCCGATAACATTATTTTCCCATGTATATGTATGTTGCGTCGTTGTCGATATGACGAGGGTGTCGAGGATCGCCGAGGGGTCGAGGGTCGGGAACTAGGGTAGAGGGTCGAGGGTCGTTAAGGGGTCAAGGGTCGAAGGTTTGTGGTCGAGGGTTCCTATAGTGTCAAAGTATTGAAGAAATCCATGGCTTCATCATTAGCGGAGTAACCATGGCATGATGGTACGAAGTCCTCCAAAGTTGTTCGGAATGGAGTCCGGATAGGATAATTTTCCTTTTGCTGAACTTTGTACCAAAAAGCTAATTATCCTATCTCGGGACTCCGTTCCAAAACAACTTTGGAGAGCTTCATACCATCATCTTGAAGGAAATATGCCCTAGAGGCAATAATAAAGTTATTATTTATTTCCTTATATCATGATAAATGTTTATTATTCATGCTAGAATTGTATTAACGGAAACATAATACATGTGTGAATACATAGACAAACAAATAGTCACTAGTATGCCTCTACTAGACTAGCTCATTGATCAAAGATGGTTATGTTTCCTAACTATAGACATGTGTTGTCATTTGATTAATGGGATCACATCATTAGGAGAATGATGTGATTGACATGACCCATTCCGTTAGCGTAGCACTTGATCGCTTAGTATGTTGCTTATGCTTTCTTCATGACTCATACAAAGTTCCCGCAACTATGAGATTATGCAACTCCGTTTACGGAGGAACACTTTGTGTGCTACCAAAGCGTCACAACGTAAATGGGTGATTATAAAGGTACTCTACAGGTGTCTCCAAAAGTATATGTTGAGTTGGCATGAATCGAGATTAGGTTTTGTCACTCCGATTGTCGGAGAGGTATCTCTGGGCCTTCTCGGTAATACTCATCACCTAAGCCTTGCAAGCATTGTAACTAATGAGTTAGTTATGAGATGATGTATTACGGAACGAGTAAAGAGACTTACCGGTAACGAGATTGAACTAGGTATTGGATACCGACGATCGAATCTCGGGTAAGTAACATACCGATGACAAAGGGAACAACGTATGTCGTTATGCGGTTTGACCGATAAAGATCTTCGTAGAATATGTAGGAACCAATATGGGCATCCAGGTTCCGCTATTGGTTATTGACCGAGAATGGTTCTAGGTCATGTCTACATAGTTCTCGAACCCGTAGGGTCCGCACGCTAAGGTTTCGATGATGGTTATATTATGAGTTTATGAGTTTTGATGTACCGAAGGAGTTCGAGTCCCGGATGAGATCGGGGACATGACGAGGAGTCTCGAAATGGTCGAGACGTAAAGATCGATATATTGGACGACTATATTCGAATTCGGAAAGGTTCCGAATGATTCGGTATTTTGAGTACCGGAGAGTTACGGAATTCGCCGGGAGAAGTATTGGGCCTTATTGGGCCTGCGGGAAAGAGAGAGGGGCTGCCTAGGGCAGGCGCGCCCCAAGGCCTAGTCCGAATTGGACTAGGGGAGGGCCGCACCCTTCTTCCCTTCCCCTTTCTTCTCTCCTACTCCTACTAGGAAAGGAGGAGTCCTACTCCGGTGGGAGTAGGACTCCCCCCTGCGCGCCTCCTCCTTGGCCGCCACCTCCTCCTTGCTCCTTTATATATACAGGGCAAGGGGCACCCATGACACACAAGTTGATCTACGGATCGTTCCTTAGCCGTGTGCGGTGCCCCCTTCCACCATATTCCACTTCGGTCATATCGTCGCGGAGCTTAGGCGAAGCCCTGCGTCGGTGGAGCATCATCATCGTCACCACGCCGTCGTGCTGACGGAACTCATCCCCGACACTTTGCTGGATCGGAGTCCGGGATCGCCATCGAGCTGAGCGTGTGCAGAACTCGGAGGTGCCGTGACGCTCGGTGCTTGGATCGGTCGGATCGTGAAGACGTCGACTACATCAACAGCGTTGTTATAACGCTTCGCTTTCGGTCTCACGAGGGTACGTGGACGGACACTCTCCCTCTCGTTGCTATGCCATCACCATGGTCTTGCGTGTGCGTAGGAATTTTTTGAAATTACTACGTTCCCCAACAGATGGCATCCGAGCCTGGTTTTATGCGTTGATGTCATATGCACGAGTAGAACACAAGTGAGTTGTGGGCGATATAAGTCATACCGCTTACCAGCATGTCATACTTTGGTTCAGCGGTATTGTGAGATGAAGCGGCCGGACCGACATTACGCCAGACGCTTACGCGAGACTGGTTTCACCGCTTCGAGCACTAGTTGCTTAAAGGTGACCGGCGGTGTCCATCTCTCTCACTTTAGTTGAACCGAGTGTGGCTACGCCGGTCCTTGCGAAGGTTAAAACAGCACCAACTTGACAAACTATCGTTGTGGTTTTGATGCGTAGGTAAGAACGGTTCTTGCTCAGCCCGTAGCAGCCACGTAAAACTTGCAACAACAAAGTAGAGGACGCCTAACTTGTTTTTGCAGGGCATGTTGTGATGTGATGTGGTCAAGACGTGATGCTATATTTTATTGTATGAGATGATCATGTTTTGTAACCGAAGTTATCGGCAATGGCAGGAGCCATATGGTTGTCGCTTATTGTATGAAATGCAAAAGCCATGTAATTGCTTTACTTTATCACTAAGCGAGAGCGATAGTCGAGAAGCAATAGTTGGCGAGACGACAACGATGCTACGATGGAGATCAAGGTGTCGCACCGGTGACGATGGTGATCATGGCGGTGCCGGAGATGGAGATCACAAGCACAAGATGATGATGGCCATATCATATCACTTATATTGATTGCATGTGATGTTTATCCTTTATGCATCTTATCTTGCTTTGATTGACGGTAGCATTATAAGATGATCTCTCACTAAAATTATCAAGAAGTGTTCTCCTGAGTATGCACCGTTGCTAAAAGTTCAGTAGTGCCCGGACACCACGTGATGATCGGGTGTGATAAGCTCTACGTCCATCTACAACGGGTGCAAGCCAGTTTTGCACACGCGAATACTCAGGTTAAACTTGACGAGCCTAGCATATACAGATATGGTCTCGAACACGGAGACCGAAAGGTCGGCGTGAATCATATAGTAGATATGATCAACATAGTGATGTTCACCATTGAAAACTACTCCATCTCACGTGATGATCGGTTATGGTTTAGTTGATTTGGATCACATGATCACTTAGATGACTAGAGATGTCTATCTAAGTGGGAGTTCTTAAGTAATATGATTAATTGAACTTTAATTTATCATGAACTTAGTCCTGGTAGTATTTTGCAAATTATGTTGTAGATCAATAGCTCGCGTTGTTGCTTCCCTATGTTTTTATATGTGTTCCTAGAGAAAATTGTATTGAAAATGTTAGTAGCAATGATGCGGATTGGATCCGTGATCTGAGGTTTATCCTCATTGCTGCACAGAAAAATTATGTCCTTAATGCACCGCTAGGTGACAAACCTATTGCAGGAGCAGATGCGGACGTTATGAACGTTTGGCTAGCTCAATATGATGACTACTTGATAGTTTAGTGCACCATGCTTAAAGGCTTAGAATCGGGACTTCAAAGACGTTTTGAACGTCATGGACCATATGAGATGTTCCAGGAATTGAAGTTAATATTTCAAGAAAATACCCGAGTTGAGAGATATGAAGTCTCCAACAAGTTCTATAGCTAAAAGATGGAGGAGAATCGCTCAACTAGTGAGCATGTGCTCAGATTGTGCAGGTACTTCAATCGCTTGAATCAAGTGGGAGTTAATCTTCCAGATAATATAGTGATTGACAGAATTCTCTAGTCACCATCACCAAGTTAGTAGAACTTCGTGATGAACTATAATATGCAAGGGATGACAAAAGTAATTCCCAAGCTCTTCGTGATGCTGAAATCGACGAAGGTAGAAATCAAGAAAAGAGCATCAAGTGTTGATGATTGACAAGACCACTAGTCTCAAGGAAAAGGGCAAAGGGAAGAAGGGAACTTCAAAAGAACGGCAAGCAAGTTGCTACTCGAGTGAAGAAGCCCAAGTCTGGACCTAAGCACGAGACTAAGTGCTTTTGCTACAATAGAATTGGTCTTTCGAAGCGGAACTACCCCAAGTGATTGGCGGATAAGAAGGATGGCAAAGTGAACAAAGGTATATTTGATATACAGATTATTGATGTGTATTTTACTAGTGTTTATAGCAACCCCTCGGTATTTGATACTGGTTCAGTTGCTAAGAGTAGTAACTCAAACGGAGTTGCAGAATGAGCAGAAACTAGTTGAAGGGAAGTGACGATGAGTGTTGGAAGTAGTTCCAAGATTGATGTGATCATCATCGCACACTCCCTATACTTTCGGGATTAGTGTTAAACCTAAATAAATGTTATTTGGTGTTTGCGTTGAGCATGAATATGATTTGATCATGTTTATTGCAAAACGGTTATTCATTTAAAGTCAAAGAATAATTGTTGTTCTGTTTAAATAAATAAAACCTTCGATGGTCATACACCCAATAAAAATAGTTTGTTGGATCTCGATCGTAGTAATACACATATTCATAATATTGATGCCAAAAGATGCAAAGTTGATAATGATAGTGCAACTTATTTGTGGCACTGCCGTTTAGGTCATATTGGTGTAAAGCGCATGAAGAAACTCCATGCTGATGGGATTTTGGAAACACTTGATTATAAAATCACTTGATGCTTGCGAACCATGCCTTATGGGCAAGATGACTAAAGACTCTGTTCTCCGGAACAATGGAGCGAGCAAATGACTTATTGGAAATAATACATACTGATGTATGCGGTCCGATGAGTGTTAAAGCTCACGGCAAGTATCGTTATTTTCTGACCTTCACAGATGATTTGAGCAGATATGCGTATATCTTCTTGATGAAACATAAGTCTGAAATAGTTGAAAGGTTCAAAGAATTTCAGAGTGAAGTGGAAAATCATCGTAACAAGAAAATAAAGTTTCGCGATCTGATCATGAGACGAATAATTGAGTTACGAGTTTGGTCTTCAATTAAAATAATGTGGAATAGTTTCACAGCTCACGCCACCGGAACACCACAATGTTATGGTGTGTCCGAACGTCAGTAACCGCACTTTATTGGATATGGTGCGATCTATGATGTATCTTACCGATTTACCACTATCGTTTTGGGGTTATACATTAGAGACAGCTGCATTCACGTTTAATAGGGCACCATCTAAATCCGTTGAGATGACACCGTATGAACTATGGTTTAGCGATAAACCTAAGCTGTCATTTCTTAAAAGTTTGGAGTTGTGATGCTTATGTGAAAAAGTTTTCACCTGATAAGCTCGAACCCAAATCGGAGAAGTGCGTCTTCATAGAATATCCAAAAGAAAATGTTGGGTACACCTCCTATCACAGATCCGAAGGCAAGTTTTTCGTTGCTAAGATGGATCCTTTCTAGAAAAGAAGTTTCTCTCGAAAGAAGTGAGTGGGAGGAAAGTAGAACTTGATGAGGTAATTGTACCTTCTCCCTTATTGGAAAGTAGTTCATCACAGAAATCAGTTCTAGTGATTCTTACACCAATTAGTGAGGAAGTTAATGATGATGATCATGAAACTTCAGATCAAGTTGCTACCAAACCTCGAGGTCTTCCAGAGTAAGATCCGCACTGTGAGTGGTACGGTAATCATGTTCGGAAGTCATGTTACTAGACCATGATGAACCTACGAACTATGAGGAAGCGATGATGAGCCCAGATTCCGAAATGGCTTGAGGCCATGAAATCTGAGATAGGATCCATGTATGAGAACAAAGTATGGACTTTGATTGACTTGCTCTATGATCAGCAAGCCATGTTAAATAAATGGATCTTCAAGAGGAAGATGGACACCGATAGTAGTGTTACTATCTACAAAGCTAGACTTGTCGAAAAGGTTTTAGACAAAGTTCAAGATGTTGAATACAATGAGATTTTCTCACTTGTATCGATGCTTAAAAGTCTGTCCGAATCATGTTAGCAATTGCCACATTTTATGAAATCTGGCAAATGGATGTCAAAACTACATTCTTTAATGGATTTATTAAAGAAGAGTTGTATATGATGCAACCAGAAGGTTTTGTCAATCCTAAAGGAGCTAACAAAAATTGTGCAAGCTTCAGCGATCCATCTATGGACTGGTGCAAGCATCTCGGAGTTGGAATAAACGCTTTGATAGTGTGATCAAAGCATATGGTTTTATACAGACTTTTGGAGAAGCCTGTATTTGCAAGAAAGTGAGTGGGAGCACTACAACATTTCTGATAAGTATATGACATATTGTTGATCGGAAATAATGTAGAACTATTCTGCAAAGCATAAAGGAGTGTTTGAAAGGAGTTTTTTCAAAGAAAGACCTCGGTGAAGCTGCTTACATATTGAGCATCAAGATCTATAGAGATAGATCAAGACGCTTGATAAGTTTTCAATGAATACATACCTTGACAAGATTTTGAAGTAGTTCAAAATGGAACAGTCAAAGAAAGAGTTCTTGCCTGTGTTACAAGGTGTGAGATTGAGTAAGACTCAAAACCCGACCACGGCAGAAGATAGAAAGAGAATGAAAGTCATTCCTATGCATCAGCCATAGGTTCTATAAAGTATGTCATGTTGTGTACGGATCTATTGCATACCCTACCACTAAGCTTGGCAAGGAGTGCAATAGTGATCTAGGAGTAGATCAATGGACGGCGGTCAAAATTATCCTTAGTAGAATAAGGATATGTTTCTCGATTATGGAAGTGAAAAAGGTTCGTCGTAAAGGGTTACGTCGATGCAAGTTTTAACACTGATCTAGATGACTCGAGTCTCAATCTGGATACATATTGAAAGTGGGAGCAATTAGCTAGAGTAGCTCCGTGCGAGCATTGTAGACATAGAAATTTGCAAAAATACTTACGGCTCTGAATGTGATGAACCGTTGACTAAAATTATCTCACAAGCAAAACATGATCACACCTTAGTACTCTTTGGGTGTTAATCACATAGCGATGTGAACTAGATTACTGACTCTAGTAAACCCTTTGGGTGTTGGTCACATGACGATGTGAACTATGGGTGTTAACCACATATAGATGTGAACTATTGATGTTAAATCACATGGCGATGTGAACTAGATTATTGACTCTAGTGCAAGTGGGAGACTGAAGGAAATATGCCCTAGAGGCAATAATAAAGTTATTATTTATTTCCTTATATCATGATAAATGTTTATTATTCATGCTAGAATTGTATTAACCGGAAACATAATACATGTGTGAATACATAGACAAACAAATAGTCACTAGTATGCCTCTACTAGACTAGCTCATTGATCAAAGATGGTTATGTTTCCTAACTATAGACATGTGTTGTCATTTGATTAATGGGATCACATCATTAGGAGAATGATGTGATTGACATGACCCATTCCGTTAGCGTAGCACTTGATCGTTTAGTATGTTGCTTATGCTTTCTTCATGACTCATACAAAGTTCCTGCAACTATGAGATTATGCAACTCCCGTTTACCGGAGGAACACTTTGTGTGCTACCAAACGTCACAACGTAAATGGGTGATTATAAAGGTACTCTACAGGTGTCTCCAAAAGTATATGTTGAGTTGGCATGAATCGAGATTAGGTTTTGTCACTCCGATTGTCGGAGAGGTATCTCTGGGCCTTCTCGGTAATACTCATCACCTAAGCCTTGCAAGCATTGTAACTAATGAGTTAGTTATGAGATGATGTATTACGGAACGAGTAAAGAGACTTACCGGTAACGAGATTGAACTAGGTATTGGATACCGACAATCGAATCTCGGGTAAGTAACATACCGATGACAAAGGAACAACGTATGTCGTTATGCGGTTTGACCGATAAAGATCTTCAGTAGAATATGTAGGAACCAATATGGGCATCCAGGTTCCGCTATTGGTTATTGACCGAGAATGGTTCTAGGTCATGTCTACATAGTTCTCGAACCCGTAGGGTCCGCACGCTTAAGGTTTCGATGATGGTTATATTATGAGTTTATGAGTTTTGATGTACCGAAGGAGTTCGAGTCCCGGATGAGATCGGGACATGACGAGGAGTCTCGAAATGGTCGAGACGTAAAGATCGATATATTGGACGACTATATTCGAATTCGAAAGGTTCGAATGATTCGGTATTTTCGAGTACGGAGAGTTACGGAATTCGCCGGGAGAAGTATTGGGCCTTATTGGGCCCTGCGGGAAAGAGAGAGGGCTGCCTAGGGCAGGCGCGCCCCAAGGCCTAGTCCGAATTGGACTAGGGGAGGGCCGCACCTTCTTCCCTTCCCTTTCTTCTCTCCTACTCCTACTAGGAAAGGAGGAGTCCTACTCCGGTGGGAGTAGGACTCCCCCTGGTCGCCTCCTCCTTGGCCGCCACCTCCTCCTTGCTCCTTTATATCTGGGGCAGGGGCACCCCATGACACACAAGTTGATCTACGATCGTTCCTTAGCCGTGTGCGGTGCCCCTTCCACCATATTCCACTTCGTCATATCGTCGCGGAGCTTAGCGAAGCCCTCGCGCCGGAGAAGTCATATCGTCGCGGAGCTTAGGCGAAGCCCTGCGCCGGTGGAGCATCATCATCGTCACCACGCCGTCGTCTCGACGGAACTCATCCCCGACACTTTGCTGGATCGAGTCCGGGATCGCCATCGAGCTGAACGTGTGCAGAACTCGGAGGTGCCGACGTTCGGTGCTTGGATCGGTCGGATCGTGAAGACGCACGACTACATCAACAGCGTTGTTATAACGCTTCGCTTTCGGTCTCACGAGGTACGTGGACGGACACTCTCCCCTCTCGTTGCTATGCCATCACCATGGTCTTGCGTGTGCGTAGGAAATTTTTTGAAATTACTACGTTCCCCAACACATGCACCTGTTACTTTCGCCTAATGATGAAGACATGGTTTTGTTGAATCCTTTGACACTAGGCAACCTCCCGACCCCTCGGCGATCTTCGACCCCTTGACCCTCGACCGCTCGGCGATCCACGACCCTCTACCCTACCGCGGGCGTCGATGCCCACGTCACTTGTGGGACATAGATGTACTGTTCAACGCCGACCCCCTCCCGATAGCTTCAACACGTGGGGGGGGTCGATATTACGTACCCCCTCCTAGCTTGAAGCGTTCTCGAGGCCACCCCCTAACCCTTGAAGCGTTGTCGAGGCCACCCCAAACCCTAGAGAAGCAGCGCCGAGGCCACTAATATGATTCCTTATTGTGATTAGCTAGCTAGTTCTACGTTGGCACTAATATATCCATATCTGTCATGTTTGAATAATAATTGCCATGTTGTAAATATTTGTAGAAACTATGGACACCCCGAGACGAAGCACAAGAAGCGTTGTTGAGGGACATAATCGCACACGGAAGTGATGCCGTCTCCTCGATGATGTTTCTCGGCGACAACGATGGTCCGGAAGGAGAGGGTGAAGAAGCAGGTGGCTATGATTTACATGGCTCCGATGACCCAATGCCGGTGCAAGAAGGAGAGGGTGAAGAAGTAGACCGTGAGGACGGCTCGGTGATCACCAAACCGAGTCCGCCAGGTATATATATTAGTTAAGCCTATGCTGACTAGCTCTCGTCTTTGTTTTGGTATATATGTACACATATTAATTAACTCTCGTCTTTGTTCTTTTTCTAGCCCTCCGGTCGAGCACAACTTCGTAAAGAGACGAGGCCCAAGAAAAGTTGAGCTCGGATGAAAAGTTTGAGATCATACAAATCGCGTGCGACGGCCAACCGATTGAACCCTACCGGACAAAGAAGGCATTTGTTGCTCGGTCAAGCGGGGTTCTCGTTAGGGACAAGATCCCGATCAGCATCCACCAATGGTATAAGCCTCAAGAACGAAGACCCCGAGGTGTCTTGTGTCAATGATATGCGAAAAATGATCTTTGGTGAGCTGAAGTCAAATTTTACCCTACCGCTAGAGGATGATCCGAGAAGCCAGTAATAGAGCCATTAATCAAGTCTTTTGCTCTTAAGAAGATGGCAGAACTATTCAGGAATTGGAAGAAAGAACTCAATACGTATGTCGAAAAAAATGAGACACCAGAATTCACGGGCAAATATGAGAAGATCGAGATGGTGGCCCGCATTTGTGGCCTACAAGACATCGGAAAAGAGTAAAAAGATGTCAGCGACAAACAAGAGAAATGCTGCGAAGAAGAAGCTTCACCATCGCACGGGTCGTGGCTACCTCACAGCCCGCCTAAGTGGGCCAAGGCTGAGAATGATCTGCTTGATAAAGGGATCGAACCGAGACAATGAACTGGCCAGACCGTTGCGGACTTGGTTCTTCGGGCGGCGGATCCTTGGACCCTATAACGGGAAGTGCATTTGGACGGACGAACAATTGGACATACCGGTCAAGAGGCTTCAGCATTATATCGAAGCAGCGCAGCAAGGGAAGTTCGTTCTGCATAGGAGAAGGACGAGCTCACAATGGCCCTCGGGAATCTGAGCACCCCGGACGGACACGAGGCACGCCAGCTCCGCTTCGTGGAAGGCTGGATTTCGGACGCAGGGGTTACAAAACCCATGAGAGGAGGAAGAAAGCGGAGCAGAGCCTAATGCAAAGCGCTGCACGAAAGGGTCATGGGGCTAGAGGAATGAGAAGAGGAACGAGAAGCAGCAGATCACAACAAACGACCTGCAAGCTTCCCCGGCTACCCCGCCATCTTAGCGGAGAAGCAGCGTGGCTTCCACCGAGCTGCTTCAGCCAGAGCAACATGCCTTGACGGCTCCTCGCCGGCTATCCGTGGATGCTATCACGGATGTTGAAAGTTGCCACCTTATGGCGCAATGGAGCAATTTGAAGATCAAAGCGGCTGTTGGCTCTGTTTACCCTACTAAACCCGACTCAACTTTTCACCGCCGCCGATTCCGAAGGATATGCTAAGGTGATGGTCGATGAAATAACGAGAGGATTTGAGGACCTCGGCTTGACCACCCTACCGGTGAAGGGAGTATCGGCTGGGTTCTCGCTCTAAAGACTCCATGCCTATGGCGGAAGGATCTCATCAACCTTCCGAACTGGACGCCTCCGCCTCCTCCTCCTCCTCCGCGAGTCGGGGCACTCCGCCTCCTCCACCGCCTCCTTCTCCGGCGAGTGACGATCAGGGCACTCGGCGGCTCCTTCTCCGGCGCGTGGCGGCACTCCGTCTCCTTCTCCGCCTGCACCGGCGCGTCCGGCAGCCAGCCTCCTCCTTCTCCGCCTCGTCGGCAAGGGCGGAAGAGACCCGCCGCCGCTCCGGCTGCTCCGTGGCGTCGTAGTCCTTCTCCTCCGCCTCGTAAGCAAGGAAAGAAGACACCCGCCCGTCTGCTCTCTGCCGGCGTCTAGCAAGACAGCCAAAGGCGGGAGGAGATATAGATTCGGTCCTTCTCAAGACTCGGAGAAGTTACCGACGAGAGGAGCGAGGAGGAAAACGCGAAGATCGCGCAGATCAAGTGGATGACTGGTTTCAAGGGTTGAAAGCAAAGAGACATCCACCTCCGGAGGAGAAGGTAGATCCGGTCAAAGCGAAGCGACTGCTGCCCCGACAAAACCACCCAAGTCTCCGCCGAAAGGCAACTATGAGCGCATTATTGGAAAGGCATTTGCGGAGCGAGAGATCGGAAATGCGTCGTTGATCAAAGGATGAAAGAACGACGAGCTGGGAAACAAATTTCCCAGCTCGGCGAACAAGCCGGGCAATCGTGCCCCCGCTCAAGGTGCTCGCTAGCGACATCGTCGATCCGAGGATGGTGCCCGTTATGGCAATCCTGAAGATTACCTGCCTGACGATGTACAATTTGATTTCTTGGAGGTGCAGATACAAAGATACGAGTACGGGAAGCCTCTCGTCAAAGATGAAAGCTCTCTAACAACGATGATGCGAAGATTGCATGATTGGTACATGAAAACCTGCAAAGAGTCTGAGGGGAGGAATACTTTGTATGTGAGAGTTAAAAAGGAGCATGACCTCCTCGGAATTGAACTGTTGCCTATTCCATTTGAGGAGTTCTATCAGTTTTCAATCAATTGGCCCTCGATAAAGCAACGGTCACCTGCTACGTCTCGTAAGTAGTACTACTTCTGTCATTAAGTATCTCTATATAACTCAGCTCTTTCATTGCATGTATTTATAAATATCCTCACTATATTATGCAGATTGAAGATCGCAGAAATGAAGAAAAAACAAGTGGGTGATATTGGGTTCATTAACACATATCTCATAGATGCAAATGAGGTTAAATATCGTGCACTTGAAACCGAGGCCAACTTGCTATGATCGTTGGAAATAAATGAACACAAAAATACAATACTCTTTCCTTACAACTACACGTGAGTGTTACTGTCTTTGTGGCATATTCGGTTTCCCTTATTTAGTCCAGGTTATAGAAATGTAATATTAATGAGTTATGCATGCTTGCAGGTTCCACTATATTCTCCTAGAGATTAAGCTTGAGCAGGAGTAGTAACTGTCTTAGACTCGAGACTAAAAGATCCCAAGGAGTATGCGGAAATGACTGAAATGCTCGAGAAGTAAGTTAAATCGATCATTATCCATCATATCAGCAACTTTGTTCATTTCTGATATCAAGTAATTGTTTTCTTTGTATGGCAGGGCTTGGGAAAATTCACCAAAAAGCTCGGGACTACCAAGAAGCTGCAATTTAGACACCAAAGTAAGTACTATATAGTAGCATATTCCACGCGCATCTCCTAGTGATTCAAGCGCTAGTTTCATCAATACCATTTAGCATGTGCTTGCTAATTATCAGTTTGATTGACCTCTGTTTCTTGTAAAGTGGTTGTGGCAGGAACAAGGGAATGATTTGTGGATACTACGTTATGCGAGTCCATCCGCCACACGACCTGTGAGAGGGGCTACTCCGACAAACAATTTGAAGTGCGTAAATAAAATATTCACAATTTTATTTTATTACCATCATTTGTGTTGAGTTTCATTCATTCATATATATATATATATATATATATATATATATATATATATATATATATATATATATATATATATATATATATATATATATATATATGTATTGACCCTTTCTTAAAATTAGATGTTTGAAGCGGGATGAACTCCTAGCACCAGATCGCATGCGAGCAATTCAAGAGGAATTGGCGGCATTCTTTCTTGACCATGTGATCGTGAAGACGGGAATACTATGTGGACCACGCGTCCTTATTGTAAAAGATAATTATTGTATATATGTAGTCGGTAGTGTCGGATAATATATCGAGAACTTGTTGTTCGACCAATCTCTCGGAGAAGGAGAGGTGGTCGATATCACTTCTCTCTGTATGCATATATGTTCATGACGATCTTCTGTTTGCTTAATTACTAGCTAGCTAGCATGTCTAGTTAGTCCTCTCTATACGTATGTATAGTACGTAGCGTCGACCAAGCACGGACAAAAGAAAGGACACTTTTCTCTATTAATTAGCTAGCTATAGCACAATATATGAAACACCTAAATTAACCCCCAAAACCCCCAAACCCCCCGCTGAAAAAAACAAAACCAGAGCCAAAGAAATGTTGACGCGTGGATGCCTATTGGTCCGGTGTCCGGTTGGTGCCACCAACCGACCAAAGGCCCTCTGGCTGGGCTCATGGACAAAGCGTGGAGGCCCATCTATCCTCGTTCTATCGTTTCGGATAGAACCGGGACTAAAGGGCGAGGGTATTAGTACCGACCCTTTAGTCCCGGTTCATGAACCGGGACTAAAGGCCCTCACCAACCGGGACTATAGGCCCTTTTTCTACTAGTGATGGGTCGGCAGACGGAGAAAAGCCGACGCGCGTGGACAAAATGGGTCGACGCGTTGGAGTTGCTCTTAGCACACACAAATGTCATCACACATGTGCGTACAGAGACGGTGCACCAGCTGGCAAGGAGATCTTGGACTTTTTTTTTTTTGCGGGGTAAACGAGAGTTTCTATTACTTAGCCAGCATCTTACAGGCACATCACCTGGTCCGTCCTTAAGCCACACAACAGTGCGTTCCTGAACTCTACCGAAAGTACAAAAAAATCACTAACTCTATTTTGCTCACGCCTAGCAAAGGCAAACTGAATAACTCTACCATCATTTACATGTCTTTTAATCTCCTGAACGAGCATACAGAACTTGGACCTGTCTTGCTCCGGGGCCTTCACCATATTCACTGCTATCAAGCAGTCCATCTCCACCTGTACTGGGAGTGTCATCCACTGTAGGGCGAGCGACAACCCCTCTTCACAAGCAGCAAGCTCCGCCTCCAGTGGCTCAGAGCACGAACGCAATTGGCGACAGGCAGAAAAAACGATATCGCCATGATGGTCGCGGAGCACCATCCCTGCACCTGCCGTGCCCAATCTCTCGCAGAAGGAGCCATCAACATTCAGTTTTGTCCATCCTACTGACGGTGCCTCCCATTTGGCCATAGCAGCCGGCCTCTTCACATGTGCCAATGGCTGCATGGTGAGGTTTGCATTAATTACTTGCTTGCCCTTCACAGAATCGGCGTTGGGATTGATCTGAACGCCGATCAGCGAATCCACGTAGCTCAGGGGAAAGCGTCGCGGCGCGTCCACGGGAGGGGCCGGCTTGTGGTGCACTAGCTGTTGCGAACATGCCATCAGCGGACTGTTAGATTAGATATATTGGGTCGCTGCCGCAGTGCTGGTCCAGCGTCAAAACAAAACTCCCGCTGGTTCGCGCCTGTGTACCTCCGCCGAGAGCCGAGAGATAGATTGCGGTTGCTACGATTTTTTTCCACTGTGGAATTGAGGATCAAGGAAGCAAAGAGACAAAGAGGTGTG
The DNA here is from genome assembly GCA_021605205.1 of Aegilops longissima. NCBI lineage: Eukaryota > Viridiplantae > Streptophyta > Magnoliopsida > Poales > Poaceae > Aegilops > Aegilops longissima. Next base: position 87,503,032 of record CM038681.1, read on the forward strand.
ACCGTACTGCCGCGTACACGAGCGACCAAAGCAGCGAGCAGATCAATGAGATGTAGGCTGTCTATTAGGGTTACATCTCACATGTTACATTTTGGTCTTTTTATAGTAGACTCACTACTGAAGTCTCCGATTTTGCCTGCTGCCAGGTTGTTTGTCGACTGCAATTAATTCACTCGGTACTAAACAAGCACGATCTTTATCGAGTTCCGAAGCAGAAGGACCACACTTGGTAAATCGCAAGTTTGCCGAGTTCTTGTCATGTGGCAATGGGCAAACACATGTTTTGCCAAGCTCCTGCCACGTGGCACTTGACAAGCATATATTTTGCCGGAGTCTCTGCCATGTGATACTCTGGCAAACACTTTTTTTTTCTTTTCTACTCTCTTTTTCGTTTCATTTATTTTGTACATTATTTGTATGCACATGCGTTGCTGCACACGCCATTCACCGGTGATAAGCACACAAACAAATTGAAAAAAGAGCGGGGAGAACTTTATTCCAACACTTGGGCAACATTGCCGCCTTGATGCCTCAAATCAAATACGACGACTCCCTAAAGAACAAAAGAACAAATTCACCCACACAACTACATGCCAGGTCGAGATTGATGTTGAGATCGCCGCCTTCCAGAACCATGCACCGGCTCCCTCTTCTTCGACGACCTAGCCAGGTCAGGCCTTTGTTGAAGATCGTCGTGCTGTAACACCATTCCACCAACACCGTGGTCGAGCATATTGCCTACCAAAAACCACAACTCAGCCATACATCCACGTTGCCGCCCCACAGCAATCAACCGAACCCTCCATAGCAGGCCCCCATGATCATTAGTCTCCCTGCCGCTGCCAGGGTGCGGAGATGGAGTGGAGGCTAGGGTTTAGGCCATCTACAACGCCAGCCGCCTGACCAGGTGCTTATGGAGGAAAAAAAATTGTTAAATAAGAAATTATCTACCCTACCTAACCATGGGCTCTAATTGTACGTCAATTCAACTGTCTATGCGCCATATGCGGGAAGAAAAGAAGGGAGCGTCCGACGCATTTGTTTGCACTCAGTTGCGTCCGATGGCAAGATTTGATGGCCGCAACCGCCAATCGGTCAGGATATTGATAGGAAAGAAATCTTGGTACCTCCCCAAGCGCCCCACAATGGACATGGGCACATGGCCTTAGTCATCCCCCTGGAGCCTCTGGCTTCAAGAAAGATTTAGGGTGTGTTTGGATCTCGACCAAAACCAGCCCTACCAAAAAATTGGCAAGCCCGTCAAATTTGGTGGCCGTTTGGACCAGTACCAAAGAATTGGCACGCCCAGCACGCCTGCCATACGCCAGTGTAGTTTTGGCCAACGCACGGGCGAGTTCAGGGCGGCGAAAAGCTTCGCCAAATTTTGGCATTGTGTCGTGCACTCTCTATCTTGGTGGGTCCCAGGTACCTTCCCCTTTATTTTATTAGTATCTGGTGCATGCAAGCTATAATTAATCTGTGGGTCCTCACAACATGCATGTAGCAGGCTACTCCGCATGTGTACTAACCAAATATGAATGGCTGCAATCCAAACGATGGTCACTTGCCAAAAAATTGGTCATGCCCTTCTATTGGTAATGCCAAAAAATTGGCGGGGCAAGATGGGGCACAATCCAAACAGCCCCTTAATACTACTACCTCACACATCTGCATTTTATCCAGATATGTAGATGCTGTTGTAGACAAAAGAATGTAGAAAGCAGTAATAATATGGCAACATGAAGGCTTCACCTACAACTACTCAGAGCCAGGTCTGGCTATAAAGGGGAGACATATGATAGATGTTTCACAAGTTAGACAACCCTGAAATGTATGGTAGAAGCAATGCTTTCCACCCACCGTTCCCCTGCCACATTCACAATATATACTTGGCTCGTGTTCCAGTCTCTTCACCTTTGAGTTTAGGCTTGGGAGCCAACAGGAATTAGCAATACCGCTAGTTCAAACCAATGAGTATGTCAGATGTTGCAGTTTCGCTGAGTGCTCAAAGGGGAAGAACTTTCAATGACCCCATTAATTCTGCCGTCACATACATCAGGCAAGTTACCTCACCCCCATTATAAGCATCTTTTCCACACACAAAAACAAGGATGGCATTTAGGATTCACTAATTCCATGATATCATAACGACCATACGGTACCAAGTTTAAGCTCCGGAAAAAATTCATATAATTGATGAGTTCTTTTTTCCGACTCACCATAGGTGCATCAGGTCATTCATCTGGTCCACCATGATCTTCCAAGATAGGACAAGCTGACCTGGAATGAGTGTTGCACCAACTGGAGATACATATGTGCTGCGATCGACTATTTCATGTCTACCTTAAATCTATGTCCTCCACAACAAGACCATGATGAACCTCTTGATCACATGCATTTGAGAAAGAACTCTTGTGGGCTTTTGCTTCCCTCGATTGATTACTGAAAGCTTCATTTTCCACCTTTTTTTTAGGATATTTATTTTCCCTTTTCTCTGAAATGTAACTCCAGGAAGGTTTTAGGCAGAAGGAAGTATGTTGAGGGCCACTTCTTTCAGTGATGGCATCTCCTCTTGTTCATGTAAACAGACGAAGCTGCCGCCTACTTTTCTCAGCACCTTCCAAGGGCCAGGGTAACACCTGCCGGAAAGACAAGGTTGCTCTCGTCAAGTTATTCAATGTGAGGTTCCTACTGATTACTGAATAGAGCATTGTGTTGATCGGACTACCATATTAAATCATCAATAAAACGGCATTAAAGAGTTATTACATGCATACAGTACGGACGAGATGCCAGAATTAAAAAAAATCTGTCTATAATACACGTTAAGTAGGAATGCCTAAAAACTATATATGCGTAGAAGATCATGCAGCTAATAATAAGAGTTTTAGTGCTACAGGAATTGATATTTCAACGCAACAAGGGTGTTAACAAATTTATGTCCAGAAGCATAAGATATATTGTAATACGACTATGTTAAAAATTATTCATGCAAACATATGGACCTATACATTATTCAAGGTAGATTTGGGGAGAAACCAAACGTTAATACTCCCTCCAATCCATATTAATTGTCGCTGCTTTAGTACAACTTTATACTAAAATTGTATTAAAGCAGCGACAATCAATATGGAATGGAGGGAGTAAATGTTCAGGAAAATAATGCAAACCTGAAAAGTACTCCCCCTTTGGATCCTTTAAAATTGTGAATATAGTATACGGTCTCCAGTTTCGGAAGAAAGGTCTTGGAAAGTTCACCCAGCTTTGGATAGAAAAAGGGCGGGTAATCTTCACTTATGAAGGAAGTCAAATTTATAAAACCAGAATCACAAAATAATTGTTTCTACTACTCCGTTCAAGATAATCAATTAAACATGAAGTTCTATACTGAAGGATACATCCACTTCTTATCCGATCTAGTTCTCCATTGAAGATAATCATTTTCCGTTCTGTATTAAGAACTGCTTCCTTGTAAAGCTCTTCCACTACAAGCATTTCTACAAAACACCATTGACATCTTATTATAGCAGCAAACCTCAACTTTGACTGAACAGTACAGTAAGGAGGGATAGCTCAAATTTCAAAAATCAGCAGAGGTCACCATTGACATTGAAATAGGGATAAGCCACAAGGAATATCTCGTCTTCAGGCCGCACACGGTCTGCCATTTTGACCTTCGTTGTAAAACCAAAATCTTCGAATAAGGATGGTTTTGTTAGGTAATCCAATTTCAATGAACACCCTTCAAAAGCTGACTGTCTCGCAAAAGTAACCTCTTTTGCCTCAGGGAAGAACTGAAACATGTTGAGACGGAACAGTAAAATCCGGAAAAAGATTCAAAGCAATAGAAACTTGAGCACAATACAAGTATACCTATTTAAAGTTCGTTACAATCCAGAATAAAATACTTTAATCACTTGGTATCGGCCAAAGCGTACCCATTGCATAAGCTTGCTATTTTTTTACTGTCAAGCATAAGCTTGCTTGCTACTCCCTCCGTCCCAAAATATAAGAGCATTTTTTACACTAGTGTAGTGTCAAAAACGCTCTTATATTTTGGGACGGAGGGAGTATAATAGAGGTTCAAATCCATTCACAAAACTAAATTGCAGACATAGATACTACTGAATAGAAGAATGCAAAGAAAGACATACAATTCTGGTCCTAGTAACTTTCTCTGCAGGTACGAAGCGATCGCAAAATTCTCTAATGAGAAGCATGCTTCCTGTCATCTCAATTCCACCTTCGCCATCGCCTGAACAGAAACAAATTTGAGCTTTTTCACCTTGCAAATAACTTATAGTAAGTTAAGTATACAGAAAGCTCATCTATGTGGAACCTGGTACAGATAGTAGTCCTGCTGTAGGAAACTCTATTTCCTGTATTATATGATATATATAAAATCACTGGCAAAAAAGAAAAGAAAAGAAAAGAAAAGAAAAAAGTACAGCCAAGTATGTGATAAGAATGACGGTTCAGTCACTCACCAATAGCTGTTTTCCATCCTTAAAAGCTGATTCTGTGGCTTCTTTAGCCTGAAATCACTACAGGTATAGCCCATTAGTCCTAACATCATTCATGCATCTTCTTTCAGAAGAAACACTGTTATACAAGCTACAGTGAATGCACTAATTGCATTGTTCGTCATCAAAGTAAACTTAATATGATCGCCATCTCTGCCAGATAAGCATGTGAGAGAAGATGCTACCAACAAGGTTAGCTCAAACTGTACCACCAATTTAGGATGTTCACGGATTCTATCCAGTCTACAGTATAGTGTCGAGTTGCTGGGCACAAAACTCCACACAACCATTCATATCTGTTACTCGCTTTTTTTAACTGGAACTGTTGAGCAGGCTCCGACAGTAAAATGTACGAAAAGACGACATTTACAAAGAAGGGGGTGAGGTGAAAGTACAAAGAAGCTCAGCCCTGGCTATCCAGCCAAGAGGTAAGATATGGTCTATTAATCTCCTCCATTCTGTAAGAAAGAAGAGGTTCTTAAAAAGGAAGAACCAGGAGTTAGGCTAGGATTGTCATTTTAAAAAATCTTGAAAATTGCTCTGTTTCCAAATGTTCCAGGCAGCAACAAGCCCTCCATCAAGAAAGGTTTAAAGAGGCTTTGGCAGAGGATAACAGGTTTTCCATCACATCACATCACAACAAGGGAAGAGGTTAAGAGTTTCCCAACTATCCTTGCTGATGCTACAGGTCGAGAACAGATGATCCCTGTTCTCAAGGAGCCCTTCATTGCGAAGAATGCAGTTGACACCATCATCTAAGTGTATATTCCTTCCTCAGCATGTCCTTGGTGTTGAGGCGATCATTGAGAAGAAGCCAGAAGAAATCCATGAATTTAGAGGAGATTTGGAATTCCATGTCCAGTTGGAGTACATAAGGTCTTGGATGGAGCTGAAGGAAAGGCTGTAGATCTTGGTTGCCCAGAAAGAGGATCCCAGCTGAAACTCCAAATATCAGCACCAGAGGGATTAGGATTGTGTCGAGTAACAATCTGCCTGACAACTGTCCGCAGCAATAACTTTGCAGCATGAATAGATAGATCTAAAAAATGCTGCGCCTAAATGTGGAATGTTGGTTTTCCCACCTAATTGCGAAGGTAGCCTAATTGAATATATAACACGCGTAACAAACTGGCAATGCATAAACCACTCTACTGCTTATCTAGGTAAGTTCAATAAGCAAAGTAGGCCACCGGAAATATTTTACAATAAAATGTCTCAGAAAAACAAATGGCATAGCTAGTATACAGATATTTCACAACTGCCTGAAAGACAAAGGATTTGACATTTGGTCATTTGAGGAGTGAGTTCATCTCAAGTACAGCTGCACACAATGAGATGCAGGGCCCATATATTAAAGCAAAGCGACTAATATAGGCATGTAAAACTGGCACCACACCAAAGGCCCCAGAACATTGTAGGAACTACCAGTTGTCAATAAACAAGTTTTCGCCGGAATTACCTGCACTATGAGTTCTGTGTAATCGCTTGGGAAATTTGCACTGAAGACATCGCGGGTGCTCTGGTCCCTAGTGACAGCGCAGACATGGAACCAAGTTCTTAAATTCCTCCTTGATATAGTGAAAATGCTCCCACCACCATCACCACTGCTAATTGTAGGAAATCTCCAATTTGGAACCTTCACAAAATAAACAAAATGCATGAATAGAAAGCTCAAATTTAAAGGGAGAGAAACGGATGAAATATGGGATGGTGTACTTGTTTATGCGGGGCAGACGGTTTAAAGGTAAATGGTGCGTTGGAGATTGAATAATTGGTTGCCATGGCCATTGAAGCCTGGGGGTGGGTGGTTCAGACGGAGGGCCAGAGGGGTAGGGGGAGAGGGAGAGGGAGAGAGTATCAGTGTGTGGTAGTGGAGGGAAATTGCTATCGAACCAGTCTGTTTGGCAAGGCATTACTGTGTGGTCACCAATTGCTGTGATGGGAAAAATATCTTGCCTGTCATGACAGCGACATCTAGTTGTATGCATATGCTGCTATTGGTTGATAAGATAATGCATAGACTTTTCTTATCTGGATTGTCCTAAAATATTGATATAGTGGGCCAATGTAGTCTTGCTGAGAAACTCTGACTCTTGGCTGAGAAATGAATGTCTGAATGAAATATAAAGGATACCACTAATGCAGAGTTGATGAGTCCAGTACCTCACTGTCTTGTTTTTAACTTCTTGATTATGATCTTGGAAGAGGTCATCACTAAAGAATTGAACAGGCTCCAACACCTCATTATCCTATCCTTTCAAGAACTCATCTGGGCGTACCCCCGGCCCCTGACAAAAAAGACAGTGTTTTCCCAAATTTTGGATTTGGAGCCAACAGGGCCATCAACTGATCTCACAGACTGCCAGAGTTCCATTTTCATAACCATATCACGTCGCCCCTTCTATCATGACAGAAAGGTTATCAACCTCCTGGCATATCTGATCAATCAGAGGATGTGTATTGTCATTTGAGGAGAAGGAAACAACCTCCCCCTTCAGCTCAACCCAACTACACCCTGTCTCCTTCTTTAATCCCTGCTTTTTCATGAATCCTCTAACACTGGCAGCACTGCTCCACATCTCTTTTGCAGCATATAAGTTTGACAACAGTGTATACATCCCTCCATCAGAAGGTTGCGCCTGAAGGACATTTTTTGCAATGACTTCTCCAAGCTGAACATCCCCATGAGCATTACATGCGCTAAACAGTGTCTCCCATGCATTTACTTGAAGGTCAGATGGGATTTTTCTTGTGAATGCATAAGCTTGGTGTACAAAACCAGATCTACCTAGGAGATCAACCATACAGGAATAGTGATCAGATCTAGGAATCAAGTTCCAATCTTCTTGCATACTTCTAAAATATCGGCAACCTTCATATAAATAGCCTTTGTGTGCACAAGAAGACAATACACTAAGAAAGGTTGCATGGTCTGGACGAAACCCATCTTCAGTCATCTTGTCAAAGAGTTTCAGAGCTTCAGCAGCCATACCATGATAAGCATATGTCGCAATCATGGCATTCCATGTCACTGTATCTCGCTGCAACATCAATTCGAAAACTTGTGAGGCTTCAGCGATTAGCCCACACTTTGAGTACATAGATATCAATGAGCTCATCACCAAAGCGTCGCGCTCAAAGCCAGTTTTGACTGCACAGAGATGCACCATTTTTCCACATCCGAGTGCAACAAGAGAGGCGCAGATAGAAATAACAACGCTCAAAGTGGCTTGGTTCGGTCTGAGTCCTCCTCTGGTCATTTCTGACAGCAAAGCTAGTGCTCCTTCATCTTTGTACCCAGAGATCAATGTGTTCCACGAGGTCTCATCTTTCTCTGGCATTCTTCTAAACCAGGTATTTGCACTAGCCATGTCCCCTTGTTGAACATAGCCTTGCAAGATAGTGTTCCAAGATACGAGATCCCTATTTGGCATCTCAGCAAACAATCTCAAAGCATCATCCACCCTCTCGCTCTGCACGAAACCACCGATCATTGTGTTCCAAGCAACAGCATCCCGATCAGGCATTTCCTGGAACACCTTCCACGAAGCATCAACGTCTCCATTCTGCAAGTACCCACGCATAATGGCTGTCCGAGATATCGTGTCCTTCTGGGGCATCTCATTAAACAGGCTCTGCGCAACCTGCATCCTCCCAGCCCGCGCGTAGCCTGTGATCATAACATTCCACGAGGCCGGGTTCCGTCTCTGCATCCGGCCAAACAGCTCCTCGGCGTCCTTCAAGCAACCAAGCGCGACGTAACCCGACAGCAACGCGTTGCAGACAGACGTCGACGGGGAAGGCGCGTGGTCAAAGAGCTCCCTCGCCTCGCGGACACGCCGCCTCCTGATGTAACTGGAGATCATCGTCAGCCACGAGACGTCGTTCCTCGCTGGCATCGCGTCGAACAGCTCGCGCGCCCGCTCGACCATCCCGTTGCGCGTGTAGCCCGACATCATCGCGTTCCAGGAGACCACGTTCCGGTCCGGCATCCGGTCGAAGAGCTCCCTGGCCTCGGCGACCCTCCCGCTCCGCGCGTAGCCCGTCAGGAGCGCCGCCCACGAGACGGAGTTCCTTGCGGGCATCGTGTCGAACGCCCTGCGCGCGTCCGCGAGCATCCGGTTCTGGACGAAGCCGGAGATCATGCAGTTCCACGTGAACACGTTCCGCTCCGGCATTTCGTCGAACAGTCGGCGCGCGGCGGCCACCCTGCCGGCGCGGAGGTGGGCGGTGATGGCGGAGTTCCATTGGAAGATGTCGCCGCCGGCGGGCGACTGCGGGGCCGGGACGCGGTCGCAGAAGCGGCGTAGGGGAGTAGAAGCCCAGTGGGGTCCGCGGGTTGGTTGCAGAAGTTTCTGGAAGGTTCTTATCATGCTCAGAGGCGACTGGAGGGGAGAAGAGGTGCGTGGCTGCAAGGACGCGGGTTAAGCAAAGCAAGGCTCTGTTTAGATTTTGAAGATGTCGCAAATGAAATCAAACACTTTCGAAGAAAACCAGAATTAAATACTCCCTCTATCCAACTTCAAGGTAGATGCATGACATACGCAACTAGTACTACCCTCACACAACTCTAACCACTGCAACACGCGACACGTGGAGCTTGACTAATATCAATGGAGTAAATTGCAAAAATACCACATTCTAAGTTCAGTTTCAGGTTTGCAACGACTAATATCAATGGAATAAATTGCACAAAAACCACATTCTAAGTTCAGTTTCAGGTTTGCAACCAGATTCACTGGGCGATAAAAAAATCAATCAGCTTTATTAATAATTTTCTTAATAAATAATTATTTAGTCCATTTTAATGACGTTTCTGATTGATTGAACCCACCTTGAGGCACACCAGCCAACAATGAAATTTACAAAAAGGTCCTCGAAATTACACAATCCATCCTAACTAAAAAATAGATTAATTGCGCCCCTAGCAGGGAGGCTATTGTGCCCATGAACACGTCACCCCCGATGTGGCCTCGGGTGAGGAGGGCGGTGGCAAGACATGTTGCTCCCCGGGCGGTGCACCAGGGAATCTCCCTGGTCACGACGGCCCCAAATCAGGTCGCGCTCGCCACGAATCTGGTCGTGCCGACTACTCACCATGGTAGGTGCACTTGTGGAGCAGCATAGAGATGGCATGGCGCGTGGAGTCGTCATGCTTATTGAGCAGCACCCTGACAGTAATCATCGGCAGCGCCCGCTGCACCTCCTCCTCGATCGCCTAGTCCCCATCCTAGTTCACCACCTTCACTCCTAGCTCGCTTGTGGGGAGTGTTCCACACATGGATCATCTGGCTGTGTTCACCACCACAGGAGACAAGCTGGAATGGAGAGAAATGCATCGTATGTAGATTTTCACGGTGGCGCCTGTCGAGGCCGAGAAAATCCCTTGCGGTCTTGCGGAAGTCTCGCATTCTCCACACATCTTCATGCTACAACGTGGCGGGCACGTCCATGGTGGCCCTGTGTGGTCGAGAGCCTACGGCGGCTCCAGACATGGCGGCAGGCAGCGTTGCAAGCCAGAGAGGAGGGAGCGGAGTTCGTTGGGGCAGGTGGAGAGGCCGCGTCACAAGAGCCTCCAGATCTTGTCGGTGCTTGGAAGAATAAGAGGCGGCGAAGGTAGAGCGGACAGAGCACGGCAGGAACTAGAGGAGGCGGGCGGCGTCACGAGAGAAAGGTGTCTACGCGGCGGTGGGGGCGGGGGTGGATGTGTGGCCGACATTTTTTGTTCACAGTTGACACAGATTGTGTTAATATATGGTGCCACGTGGACCTATCGAGCGTGCTGGGCATGTCAGGATTTGGTTTAAATGAATTTAATCAGTCATCGTGTCTATTGAGAAAATGAGTATCAAAACCGGTAAATTGTAGCGCCAAGAATTGTGACAGCAAACCTAGAATTGAATTTAGAATGTGGTGATTTTTTGCGATTCACTCATACCAATGATCCATCATGTTTGAGCAAAAAAGTCATCTAAATGAGCAGATTGCCCGCCTTTTACGCGAGGAAGAGATTAAATGATACCAACATTGCAAGGCAGACTCGTTTCTTCAAGGTGATAATAATATAAAGTACTTTCAAAATGCTGGCCAATGTCAGACATAGAAAGAAACGTATCTTCGCTCTTCACTAGGACAAAGGACGTATAGAGAGGGATGCACCACTTAGAAATTTCATTACTAAGTACTACAAAAATCTTTTTGGACCTTCAGCCGAAAGCCCTTTACGTTGGATGAGTCTATTACTCATGACACGCCTCAAGTTTTGGAGGCGAAAAATGAGTTTTTAACCTCTCCATTCTCTAAAGAGGAAATTCGGACCACGAAGTTTCAAATGGAACACAACAAAGCTCCGGGACCAGACGGTTTTTCGGCGAATTTTATCAATACTTTTGGGATATGATTAAGCAGACTTGGTTCAGTTGTTTAACCAACGGCATGCCGAAAACCTTGATATTACCCGTTTAAACTTTGGGGAAATTATTCTTCTGCCCAAGACTAAGGAGGCTAATCGATTCAACAATACAAACCAATTTGCCTTCTAAATGTCAGCTTTAAAATATTCACAAAAGGTGGGAACTAATCGGTTCAACGGGGTGGCTGACCACGTGGCCAAACCCACTCAAACAGTGTTTATGCAAGGATGCAACATACTAGATGGAGTTGTTGTTTTGCATGAACTGTACATGAGCTCCACCGTAAAAGGTTGAATGGAGTCATCTTCAATATAGACTTCGAAAGAGCCTATGACAAAGTCAAATGGTCCTTTCTTTTGCAAACTTTGTGCATGAAGGGGTTTTCGTCAAAATGGTGTCGATGAGTAGAGAGTTTTGTTTCTGAAGGTACTGTGGCTATCAAAGTCAATGACGATGTTGGCAACTACTTTCAGACTAGGAAGGGGCTTCGCCACGGAGACCCCATATCCCCTATTTTGTTCAACATTCAGGTCGATATGTTAGCTACCCTTATTGAGCGGGCTAATGTGGCCAGTCAGATAAGCGGTGTTATCCCTCATTTGGTAGAAGAAGGTCTGTATATTCTACAATATGCAAATGGCACTATACTTTCTATGGATCGTGACTTGGATAAAGCAAGAAACCTCAAGTTGCTTTTTATGTGCATTTGAGGAGCTCTCTGGTCTTAAAAATTAATTTCTATAAGAGTGAGCTTTTCTGCTTAGGTGATGCCTCAGAGCCCGCATCTGAGTATGCTGAGATTTTCGGTTGCCAGGTCGGGCAGTTCCCGATTTGGTATCAAGGTATTCCAATTCACTATTGGCATTTTAACTATCGCTGAGTGGAAGCACATGGAAGAAAGACTTGAGAATGTAAGCGCATCTAGTGCCCCTGTAATAGCCTGGCTTATTAGGGATGATAGACTACTCATATCAATAAGGAATTCCTTCTTTTCCGGGAGCCCATTCGGACAGAACTCCAAAGTTAAGCGTGCTCAGCTTGGAGTAGTTTCAGGATGGGTGACCGACCGGGAAGTTGCTCCCGGGTGCGCACGAGTGAGGACAAAGTGCGCAGAAAAGACTAGTATTGATCTGTGGGGCCAGTCTAGATCCCGCCAAGAGTAACGTCCACCGGCGGGTGTGTCCGGGAGTTACAAGTTGGTATCGAGCCGACCCTCGCGGTTTACGGATGGTTTGGACAGGTGCGCGATCATGTTGTTCATGACGTTTGTGACCCGTCGTGGCACACGGCATGGCACATGTATCGGATGGATGCACGACGGTTGTGCCAAGAGGAATGTTCTCGTGGCCCGATGAGGACATCGGTTCCTCCGAGTGGGGTGTATGTAATAGCCTGGCTTATTAGGGATGATAGACTACTCATATCAATAAGGAATTCCTTCTTTTTGGGAGCCCATTCGGACGTAACTCCAAAGTTAAGCGTGCTCAGCTTGGAGTAGTTTCAGATGGGTGACCGACCGAAGTTGCTCCAAAAGTGCGCGCAGTGAGGACAAAGTGCAGAAAAGACTAGTATTGGTCTGTGGGGCCAGTCTAGATCCCGCCAGGAGTAACATCCACCGGCGGGTGTGTCCAGGGCGTTACAGCCCCTTAGTGATTTTGGTGTATTGAAGACTTATAGGTTAAGGGACTAATGTGTTTATGAGTGTACAAAGGTCTATAAGTCTATGAGGAGTTTGATATTTACAGAGAAAGTCGACCCCTAAAAATGAATATCTTTGACTGAAGATTTTGGTTTTCTGAAGACTTTTTGAAGACTTTGAAAGTGAAGAAATTGGTGTGGCCTGAAGACTTGGTATTCATACGAGGAACATGAAGCGTGAAGACTCTTGTTTTCGTAGTTTCATTTTCTCTTTCTTGGATCATAGGAAACACCGTACTGTTAAAGGGGGTCGAGGAAATATTAAGGAAAAATTTCCATGTGATGCTCAACTCAAAATCCTACACCTACCAATCCCTTCGACTGAAGCCATTGGAAATCTCATACAACTCAGTCGATTTCTTCAGTGACAGAGACGAAGTTCTTTTATTCGCTGAGGAATTTTTCCTAACTGAGGAGTTAGGAATTCGCCAATGCGGCTTGCCTACACAGTGAGGAACATGATAGCCCTGAGGAAATTGAGCCTCAAATATCCGACCGTTGTTGTGCTACGCGCTAGCTGTCCTAAAATATCTATCCACCTAACGGTCATATTATTGAAGGGCATTTATGTCTTATCATGTCGGGCTGCTCCCTAGGCTATAAATAGCCACCCCCTACAACCACTAGCTGGTTGGCTGCTCCGAGAAAAATTGACACTTGTCATTTGAGAGCACCCCATCCTCCGAGGACTTTGAGCGAAAATCATCGAGTGAGGAAAACCCAAACCCAAATACCTACAAACCCAAAGTGATTGAGCATCACTGGAGAGATTGATCCTGCGTGGATCCGACGCTTGTTACCTTTGAAGACTGTGCATCTTCCAGACGGTTAGGCGTCATGGTTTGAGCATCCAAGAGGAGATTGTGGATCGCCGAGTGACCGAGTTTGTGAAGGTTTGGAAGTCACCTGAAGACTTACCACGAGTGATTGGGCGAGGTCTGCGTGACCTTAGCTCAAGGAGAATACGGTGAGGACTGTGTGTCCGGGAATGTGTGTCCTCAGGTTTAAATACCTAGCCGCTCCAACCAGACGTACAACTGACACAACCGTTAGAACCGGTCTACCAAATCATTGTCTTCACCAAGCTTACTGGTTCTATTTCCTCAACTTTTTCATTTCCTCATTACTGTGTTGTGTGCCTATTCATATCTGTTCGAAGACTTTGACTGAAGACTTTCTCCATTTCCTTAGTTCAATTTCTTCAGTCTGTTTGTCTTCATCCTGTGTTATCCTGTGTTTACGCTTTCTATACTCTGTGTTTGTCTTCATTTCATCATGATGACCATGCTTGTGTTCTGTTATGTTTACATCTAAGTACGTATTCCGCTGCAAGTAGTTCTTCGCTTAGGAATTTCCTCTCCCGCAAATTCCTCAGTGAAGAATTCATAAAAATCGCCTATTCACCCCCCTCTAGTCAAAATAACGCACTTTCAGAGAAACATCTAGCCAGTTGGAAAGCCAAACTCTTGTCATATGGGGGGCGGTTGATTCTGATCAATTCCGTCCTCAGCAACATGGTTCTATACATGTTGTCATTCTTTCACTTACCGAAAGGAGTTCTTCAGCGTCTCGATTATTTTAGATCCAGACTTTTTTAGCAGTGTGATGATGAATCCAAGAAATATCGGCTGGCTAGGCAGAGTGTATTATGTCGACCTAAAAGTCAAGGGAGCCTTAGAAGTCAGGATCTTGAGATTAAAAACATCACCCTTCTGAGTAAATGAGTATACAAACTACTCACTAAGACGAAATCATTCGTAACAAGTATGTGAGGGTCTAAAGCCATTTCTCAGGTTCTTTGGAAACCCGGTGATTCATGTTTTTGGAGTGGCGTGGTGAAGGCTAATGAATTCTTTTTCCAATTTGCCACTCTCTCGGTTAGGGATGGTTCTTAGGTTCAATTCTGGGAAGACACCTGGCTGGGGCCACTCCACTTATGATGCAATACCGTAGCTTGTATATGATTGTCAGACATAAATTCATCACGACCAAACAAGTTTTTGGACAAGAAAACCCTGATATTTCTTTCTGTAGGGACCTTTTTGGCCCTTGCCTGGTAGCATGAAATGAATTACTCATTCGTCTGGAGGTCATTCAGTTGTCAGGCGAACCAGACAAGTTTTGATGGAATTTGCATCAGAACGATAGCTTTGCAGTCAAATTCTTGTATGATGCATTGCTTCATAATGATATACCAGTTGATAACCAAAAATTGTGGAAGCTCAAAATTCCTCAAAGAGTGAAGATATTCCTCTGGTTTTTAAACAAAATGAACATTTTAACTAGAGATAACCTGGCATGACGCAACTGGTAAGGTAGCAAAACATGTGTCTTTTGCCAACATGACAAGTTCATTAAACACTTATTTTTTGAGTGTAGATTTGCTCGTGCAATCTAGGCCATAGTTCAAGTACCTTCAAATCTATATCGGAGTGCTGTGCACACGATCCGTGCATGCACGATCCACACATGACATGATTTGGGCCACAGAGATTTACGAAACGAGGCAACCCAGGGGTGTAGATGTGTTGTCGTGAGCAGATCGTGCATGAATTTATCTTGTGTGTAGCACTGCTCAATCTATATCCCCACATAGTGCAGGTAACATGTTCAATAATTGGTTGTGGGGTATTGATAAACAATTTTCCGTACATCTACTCGTGGGGGCGGTTGCCTTATGTTGGGCATTGTGGCTTATCAGAAATGATGTGATTTTTAATAATAATGTATTATCTTCTGTGCAGGTTATTCATGTGTGTATGCGATGGTTCCGTACTTGGTCTATCAGAGACCTTTTTATGATGGCGTCTGCACGATTGGAGCATACGGCGAGGGAGGTTTTCTCCCAACACGGATGGCGGTGTAATCTTCGGATAGAATTTGCCCCACCCTAGGCTGGACTGATTCATTTCTGTTGTAAAATGATATTTATTTTTAGGTTTGTTGGACTTGTTAGTTGTGTGCATCATGCTATCTAGAGGGCGGATACTGTTTATATGCGATTGTATCCGCTCAATATATCAATTAAATGAAATGTACTTTATTGGCAAAAAATGTCTTTACCCCAACTTGTTTGGGACTAAAGGTTTTGTTGTTGTTGTTGTTGTTGTTGTTGTTGTTAATGTTGTTGTTGTTGTTGTTGTTTGTTGTTGTTGTTTGTTGTTGTTGTTGTTGTTGTTGTTGTTGTTGTTGTTGTTGTTGTTGTTGTTGTTGTTGTTGTTGTTGTTGTTGTTGTTGTTGTAGTTGTTGTTGTTGTTGTTGTGAAGTAAACTTAATAAATTGATGCAGAATTCATCTAAACGACAACTATTGACCAATGACAGCCACTTGGTAGTAGATGGAAATATATGGGCGCGAGGGGTAGCCTCAGTCTATTTTTTACTCAATCAAATGAATTATTCTTTTAGAACTCAAAAGATAACCAAAGGATGCCCATTTGCATAGAAAGTTAGAACCTGAAAGACGGACCAAGTGGCGAGGGAGGTTTTTGAAGGAAATATGCCCTAGAGGCAATAATAAAGTTATTATTTATTTCCTAATATCATGATAAATGTTTATTATTCATGCTAGAATTGTATTAACCGGAAACATAATACATGTGTGAATACATAGACAAACATACAGTCACTAGTATGCCTCTACTCGACTAGCTCATTAATCAAAGATGGTTATGCTTCCTAACCATAGACATGTGTTGTTATTTGATTAATGGGATCACATCATTAGGAGAATGATGTGATTGACATGACCCATTCCGTTAGCTTAGCACTTGATCGTTTAGTATATTGCTATTGCTTTCTTCATGACCTATACATGTTCTTGTAACTATGAGATTATGCAACTCCGTTTACGGAGGAACACTTTGGTGCTACCAAGCGTCACAACGTAAGCGTGTGATTATAAAGGAGTACTACAGGTGTCTCCAAAGGTACATGTTGGGTTGGCGTATTTGAGATTAGGTTTTGTCACTCCGATTGTGGAGAGGTATCTCTAGGCCTTCTCGGTAATGCACATCACATAAGCCTTGCAAGCATTGCAACTAATAAGTTAGTTGTGAGATGACGACACGGAACGAGTAAAGAGACTTGCGTAACGAGATTGAACTAGGAATTGGATACCGATGATCGAATCTCGGGTAAGTAACATACCGATGACAAAGGGAACAACGTATGTCGTTATGCGGTTTGACCGATAAAGATCTTCGAAGAATATGTAGGAACCAATATGGGCATCCAGGTTCCGCTATTGGTTATTGACCGAGAATAGTTCTAGGTCATGTCTACATAGTTCTCGAACCCGTAGGGTCCGCACGCTTAACGTTACGATGGCAATTTATTATGAGTTTATAAGTTTTGATGTACCGAAGTTTGTTCGGAGTCCCGGATGTGATCACGGACATGACGAGGAGTCTTGAAATGGTCGAGACATAAAGATTGATATATTGGAAGCCTATGTTTGGAGTTCGGAATAGTTCCGGGTGAAATCGGGATTTTACCGGAACACTGGGGGGTTACCGGAACCCTCCCGGGGGTTAATGGGCCTTAGTGGGCCATGAGGGAGAAGAGGAGGGTCGGTTAGTAGGGCAGGCGCGCCCCTCCCCTAGTCCGAATAGGACAAGGAAGGGGGCGGCATCCTGAAGGAAATATGCCCTAGAGGCAATAATAAAGTTATTATTTATTTCCTTATATCATGATAAATGTTTATTATTCATGCTAGAATTGTATTAACCGGAAACATAATACATGTGTGAATATATAGACAAACAGTATGTCACTAGTATGCCTCTACTTGACTAGCTTGTTAATCAAAGATGGTTATGTTTCCTAAACCATGAACAAGGAGTTGTTATTTGATTAACAAGGTCACATCATTAGTTGAATGATCTGATTGACATGACCCATTCCGTTAGCTTAACACTTGATCGTTTAGTATGTTAATGCTTTCTTCATGACCCATACATGTTCCTGTAACTATGAGATTATGCAACTCCGTTTACGGAGGAACACTTTGGTACTACCAAACGTCACAACGAATCGGGTGATTATAAAGGAGTACTACAGTGTCTCCAAAGGTACTTGTTGGGTTGGCGTATTTGAGATTAGGTTTTGTCACTCCGATCGTCGGAGAGGTATCTCTAGGCCTTCTCGGTAATACACATCACCTAAGCCTTGCAAGCATTACAACTAATGAGTTAGTTGTGAGATGATGTATTACGGAACGAGTAAAGAGACTTACCGTAACGAGATTGAACTAGGTATTGGATACCGACGATCAAATCTCGGGTAAGTAACATACCGATGACAAAGGAACAACGTATGTCGTTATGCGGTTTGACCGATAAAGATCTTCGTAGAATATGTAGGAACCAATATGGGCATCCAGGTTCCGCTATTGGTTATTGACCGAGAATGGTTCTAGGTCATGTCTACATAGTTCTCGAACCCGTAGGGTCCGCACGCTTAACGTTCGATGACGAGTTCATAATGAGTTTATAAGTATTGATGCACGAAGGTTGTTGAGTCCGGATGTGATCACGGACATGACGAGGAGTCTCGAAATGGTCGAGACATAAAGATTGATATATTGGAAGCCTACATTTGGACATCGGAAATGTTCCGGGTGAAATCGGGATTTTACCGGAGTACCGGGAGGTTACCGGAACCCCCCGGGAGGTCAATGGGCCTTAATGGGCCATAGGAGAAGAGGAAGGGCAGCCCAAGGTGGGCTGCGCGCCCCCCTCCCCCCTCTAGTCCGAATAGGACAAGGAAGGGGGGCGCCCCTTCCCCCTTCTCCCCTCCTCCAAACCTAGTCCAACTAGGAAAGGGGGGGGAGTCCTACTCCCGGTGGGAGTAGGACTCCTCCTTGGTGCGCCTCCTATAGGGCCGGCCACCTTCCCCTTGTCTCCTTTATATACGGGGGCAGGGGGCACCCCAAGACACACAAGTTGATCTACGGATCTTTCCTTAGCCGTGTGCGGTGCCCCCTTCCACCATATTCCACTTCGGTCATATCGTCGCGGAGCTTAGGCGAAGCCCTGCGCGGGAGAAGTCATATCGTCGCGGAGCTTAGGCGAAGCCCTGCGTCGGTGGAGCATCATCATCGCCACCACGCCGTCGTCGTCTTGTGGAACTCATCCCGACACTTTGCTGGATCGAGTCCGGGATCGTCATCGAGCTGAACGTGTGCGAGAACTCGGAGGTGCCGTCGTTCGGTGCTTGGATCGGTCGGATCGTGGAGGCGTCGACTACATCAACCGCGTTGTTATAACGCTTCGCTTTCGGTCTCACGAGGGCGTGGGCGGACACTCTTCCTCTCGTTGCTATGCCATCACCATGGTCTTGCATGATCGTAGGAAATTTTTGAAATTACTACGTTCCCCTCTGATGGCATCCGAGCCTGGTTTTATGCGTTGATGTCATATGCACGAGTAGAACACAAGTGAGTTGTGGGCGATACAAGTCATACTGCCTACCAGCATGTCATACTTTGGTTCAGCGGTATTGTGAGATGAAGCGGCCCGGACCGACATTACGCAGACGCTTACGCGAGACTGGTTTCACCGCCCGAGCACTCGTTGCTTAAAGGTGACCGCGGTGTCTGTCTCTCTCACTTTAGTTGAACTGAGTGTGGCTACGCCCGGTCCTTGAGAAGGTTAAAACGGAGTCTATTTGACGAAAGTATCGTTGTGGTTTTGATGCGAGGTAAGAACGGTTCTTGCTCAGCCCGTAGCAGCCACGTAAAACTTGCAACAACAAAGTAGAGGACGTCTAACTTGTTTTTGCAGGGCATGTTGTGATGTGATATGGTCAAGACGTGATGCTATATTTTATTGTATGAGATGATCATGTTTTGTAACCAAGTTATCGGCAATGGCAGGAGCCATATGGTTGTCGCTTTATTGTATGAAATGCAACGCCATGTAATTGCTTTACTTTATCACTAAGGAGTAGCGATAGTCGTAGAAGCAATAGTTGGCGAGACGACAACGATGCTACGATGGAGATCAAGGTGTCGCTACCGGTGGCGATGGTGATCATGGCGGTGCTTGGCGATGGAGATCACAAGCACAAGATGATGATGACCATATCATATCACTTATATTGATTGCATGTGATGTTTATCCTTTATGCATCTTATCTTGCTTTGATTGACGGTAGCATTATAAGATGATCTCTCACTAAAATTATCAAGAAGTGTTCTCCTGAGTATGCACCGTTGCCAAAGTTCGTAGTACCCGGACACCACGTGATGATCGGGTGTGATAAGT
This sequence comes from Aegilops longissima, assembly GCA_021605205.1. NCBI lineage: Eukaryota > Viridiplantae > Streptophyta > Magnoliopsida > Poales > Poaceae > Aegilops > Aegilops longissima. Next base: position 87,522,933 of record CM038681.1, read on the forward strand.
TCTCGTCCATCTACAACGGTGCAAAACAGTTGCACACGCGAATACTCGAGTTAAACTTGACGAGCCTAGCATATAACAGATATGGCCTCGGAACACGGAGACCGAAAGGTCGGCGTGAATCATATAGTAGATATGATCAACATAAGATGTTCACCATTGAAAACTACTCCATCTCACGTGATGATCGGTTATGGTTTAGTTGATTTGGATCACGTGATCACTTAGATGACTAGAGAGATGTCTGTCTAAGTGGGAGTTCTTAAGTAATATGATTAATTGAACTTTAATTTATCATGAACTTAGTCCTGGTAGTATTTTGCAAATTATGTTGTAGATCAATAGCTCGCGTTGTTGCTTCCCTATGTTTTTATATGTGTTCCTAGAGAAAATTGTATTGAAAAATGTTAGTAGCAATGATGCGGATTGGATCCGTGATCGAGGTTTATCCTCATTGCTGCACGTAAGATTATGTCCTTAATGCACCGCTAGGTGACAGACCTATTGCAGGAACAAATGCAGACGTTATGAACGTTTGGCTAGCTCAATATGATGACTACTTGATAGTTTAGTGCACCATACTTAACGGCTTAGAATCGGGACTTCAAAGGCGTTTTGAACGTCATGGACCATATGAGATGTTCCAGGAATTGAAGTTAATATTTCAAGCAAATACCCGAGTTGAGAGATATGAAGTCTCCAACAAGTTCTATAGCTAAAAGATGGAAGAGAATCGCTCAACTAGTGAGCATGTTCTCAGATTATCAGGTACTTCAATCGCTTGAATCAAGTGGGAGTTAATCTTCCAGATAAGATAGTGATTGACAGAATTCTCTAGACACCATCACCAAGTTAGTAGAACTTCGTGATGAACTATAATATGCAAGGGATGACAAGAGTAATTCCCAAGCTCTTCGTGATGCTGAAATCGACGAAGGTAGAAATCAAGAAAAGAGCATCAAGTGTTGATGATTGACAAAGACCACTAGTTTCAAAAGGCAAAGGGAAAGAAAGGGGAACTTCAATTAGAATGACAAGCAAGTTGTCACTCCCATGAAGAAACCCAAAGCTGAACCAAAGCCTGAAACCGAAGTGCTTACTAACTGCATAGGAAATGGTCTTTGAAGCGGAAATACCCCAAATATTTGGTGGATAAGAAGGATGGCAAAGTGAACAAAGGTATATTTGATATACAGGTTATTGATGTGTGCTTTACTAGTGTTTATAGTAGCCCCGAGTATTTGATACTTGTTCGGTTGCTAAGATTAGTAACTCAAACAGGAGTTCTGAATAAACAGAGACTAGTTGAAGGGAAGTGACGATGAGTGTTGGAAGTAGTTCCAAGATTGATATGATCATCATCGCACACTCCCTATACTTTCGGGATTAGTGTGGAACCTAAATAAGTGTTATTTGGTGTTGAGCATAAATATGATTTGATCATGTTTATGGCAATACGGTTATTCATTCAAGTAAGAGAATAAATTGTTGTTCTATTTACATGAATAAAACCTTGTATGTTTACACACCCAATGAAAACGGTTCATTGGATCTCGATCATAGTGATACACATATTCATAATATTGAAACCAAAAAGATGCAAAGTTAAATAATGATAGTGCAACTTATTTGTGGCACTGCCGTTTAGGTCATATTGGTGTAAAGCGCATGAAGAAACTCCATCTTGATGGATTTTGGAATCACTTGATTATGAATCATATGATGCTTGCGAACCGTGCCTTTTGGGCAAGATGACTAAAACTCCGTTCTCGGAACAATGGAACAAGCTCTTGACTTATTGGAAATAATACATACCGATGTATGCGATCCAATGAGTGTTGAGGCTCGTGGCAAGTATCGTTATTTGCTGACCTTCACAAGATGATTTGAGCAGATATGGGTATATCTACTTGATGAAACACAAGTCTGAAACATTTGAAAAGTTCAAAGAATTTCAGAGTGATGTGAAGAATCATCGTAACAAGAAAATAAAAGTTTCTGCGATCTGATCGTGGAGATGAATATTTGAGTTACGAGTTTGGTCTTCAATTAAAACAAAGTGGAATAGTTTCACAGCTCAAGCCACCTGGAACACCACAAACGTTATGGTGTGTCCGAACATCGTAACCGTACTTTATTTAGATATGGTGCGATCAATGATGTCTCTTACCGATTTACCAATATCGTTTTGGGGTTATGCATTAGAGACAGCTGCATTCACGTTTAATAGGGCACCATCTAAATCCGTTGAGGCGACACCGTATGAACTATGGTTTAACAAGAAACCTAAGTTGTCGTTTCTTAAAGTTTGGAGTTGTGATGCTTATGTGAAAAAGTTTTCACCGATAAGCTCGAACCCAAATCGAGAAGTGCGTCTTCATAGAATACCCAAAGGTAACTATTGGGTACACCTTCTATCACAGATCCGAAGGCAAGTTTTTCGTTGCTAAGATGGATCCTTTCTAGAGAAGAAGTTTCTCTCGAAAGAAGTGAGTGGGAGGAAAGTAGAACTTGATGAGGTAATTGTACCTTCTCCCTTATTGGAAAGTAGTTCATCACAGAAATCAGTTCCAGTGATTCCTACACCAATTAGTGAGGAAGTTAATGATGATGATCATGAAACTTCAGATCAAGTTGCTACCAAACCTCGTAGGTCTTCCAAGAGCAAAATCCGCACCAGAGTGGTATGGTAATCGTGTTCTGGAAATCATGTTATTAGACCATGATAAACCTACGGACTATGAGGAAGCGATGATGAGCCCAGATTCCGCGAAATGACTTGAGGCCATAAAATCTGAGATATGATCCATGTATGAGAACAAAGTATGGACTTTGATTGACTTGCTCTATGATCAGCAAGCCATGTTAAAATAAATGGATCTTCAAGAGGAAGATGGACACTGATAGTAGTGTTACTATCTACAAAGCTAGACTTGTCGAAAAAGGTTTTAGGCAAAGTTCAAGATGTTGAATACAATGAGATTTTCTCACTTGTATCGATGCTTAAAAGTCTGTCCGAATCATGTTAGCAATTGCCACATTTTATGAAATCGGCAAATGGATGTCAAAACTACATTCTTTAATGGATTTATTAAAGAAGAGTTGTATATGATGCAACCGAAGGTTTTGTCAATCCTAAAGGAGCTAACAAAATGTGCAAGCTCCAATGATCCATCTATGGATTGGTGCAAGCATCTCGGAGTTGGAATAAACGCTTTGATAGTGTGATCAAAGCATATGGTTTTATCTGAGACTTTTGGAGAAGCCTGTATTTACAAGAAAGTGAGTGGGAGCACTACAGCCTTTCGATAAGTATATGTGAATGACATATTGTTGATCGGAAATAATGTAGAATTATTACGCAAAGCATAAAGGAGTGTTTGAAAAGAGTTTTTCAAAGAAAGACCTCGGTGAAGCTGCTTACATATTGAGCATCAAGATCTATAGAGATAGATCAAGGCGCTTGATATGTTTTTCAATGAATACATACCTTGACAAGATTTTGAAGTAGTTCAAAATGGAACAGTCAAAGAAAGAATTCTTGCACGTGTTACAAGGTGTGAGATTGAGTAAGACTCAAAACCCGACCACAAGCAGAAACTAGAAAAGAGAATGAAAGTCATTCCCTATGCCTCGATCATAGGTTCTATAAAGTATGCTATGCTATGTACTGGACCTATTGTATACCTTGCTCTGATTTTGGCAAGGAGTACAATAGTGATCTAGGAGTAGATCTTTGGACATTGGTCAAGAACATCCTTAGTGAGGACTAAGGAAATATTTCTCGATTATGGAGGTGATAAAAGAGCCCGTCGTAAAGAGTTACATCGATGCAAGCTTTTTACACTGATCCAGATGACTCTAAGTCTCAATCTGGATACATATTGTAAGTGGGAGCAATTAGCTAGAGTAGCCCGTGCGAGCATTGTAGACATAGAATATTTGCAAAATACATACGGCTCTGAATGTGACAGACCGTTGACTAAGCTTCTCTCACGAGCAAAACATGATCATCCCTTAGTACTCTTTGGGTGTTAATCACATAGCGATGTGAACTAGATTATTGACTCTAGTAAACCCTTTGGGTGTTGGTCACACAACGATGTGAACTATGGGTGTTAATCACATACAGATGTGAATATTAGTGTTGAATCACATTATGATGTGAACTAGATTATTGACTCTAGTGCAAGTGGGAGATGAAGGAAATATGCCCTAGAGGCAATAATAAAGTTATTATTTATTTCCTTATATCATGATAAATGTTTATTATTCATGCTAGAATTGTATTAACCGGAAACATAATACATGTGTGAATATATAGACAAACAGTATGTCACTAGTATGCCTCTACTTGACTAGCTTGTTAATCAAAGATGGTTATGTTTCCTAACCATGAACAAGGAGTTGTTATTTGATTAACAAGGTCACATCATTAGTTGAATGATCTGATTGACATGACCCATTCCGTTAGCTTAACACTTGATCGTTTAGTATGTTAATGCTTTCTTCATGACCCATACATGTTCCTGTAACTATGAGATTATGCAACTCCGTTTACGGAGGAACACTTTGGTACTACCAAACGTCTGGCAACGAATCGGGTGATTATAAAGGAGTACTACAGGTGTCTCCAAAGGTACTTGTTGGGTTGGCGTATTTGAGATTAGGTTTTGTCACTCCGATTGTCGGAGAGGTATCTCTAGGCCTTCTCGGTAATACACATCACCTAAGCCTTGCAAGCATTACAACTAATGAGTTAGTTGTGAGATGATGTATTACGGAACGAGTAAAGAGACTTACGTAGCGAGATTGAACTAGGTATTGGATACCGACGATCAAATCTCGGGTAAGTAACATACCGATGACAAAGGAACAACGTATGTCGTTATGCGGTTTGACCGATAAAGATCTTCGTAGAATATGTAGGAACCAATATGGGCATCCAGGTTCCGCTATTGGTTATTGACCGAGAATGGTTCTAGGTCATGTCTACATAGTTCTCGAACCCGTAGGGTCCGCACGCTTAACGTTCGATGACAGTTCATAATGAGTTTATAAGTATTGATGCACGAAGGTTGTTGAGTCCGGATGTGATCACGGACATGACGAGGAGTCTCGAAATGGTCGAGACATAAAGATTGATATATTGGAAGCCTACATTTGGACATCGGAAATGTTCGGGTGAAATCGGGATTTCTTAGAGTACCGGAGGTTACCGGAACCCCGGAGGTCAATGGGCCTTAATGGGCCATAGGAGAAGAGGAAGGGCAGCCCAAGGTGGGCTGCACGCCCTCCCCTCTAGTCCGAATAGGACAAGGAAGGGGGCGCGCCTTCCCCTTCTCCTCCTCCAAACCTAGTCCAACTAGGAAGGGGGAGTCCTACTCGGTGGGAGTAGGACTCCTCCTTGCGCGCCTCCTATAGGGCCGCCACCTTCCCTTGTCTCCTTTATATCTGGGGCAGGGGCACCCCAAGACACACAAGTTGATCTACGGATCTTTCCTTAGCCGTGTCGGTGCCCCTTCCACCATATTCCACTTCGGTCATATCGTCGCGGAGCTTAGCGAAGCCTGCGCGGAGAAGTCATATCGTCGCGGAGCTTAGGCGAAGCCCTGCGTCGGTGGAGCATCATCATCCACCACGCCGTCGTCTTGTGGAACTCATCCCGACACTTTGCTGGATCGAGTCCGGGATCGTCATCGAGCTGAGCGTGTGCAGAACTCGGAGGTGCCGTCGTTCGGTGCTTGGATCGGTCGGATCGTGGAGGCGTCGACTACATCAACAGCGTTGTTATAACGCTTCGCTTTCGGTCTCACGAGTGCGTGGACGGACACTCTTCCCTCTCGTTGCTATGCCATCACCATGGTCTTGCATGATCGTAGGAAATTTTTGAAATTACTCGTTCCCCACTGATGGCATCCGAGCCTGGTTTTATGCGTTGATGTCATATGCACGAGTAGAACACAAGTGAGTTGTGGCGATACAAGTCATACTACCTACCAGCATGTCATACTTTGGTTCAGCGGTATTGTGAGATGAAGCGGCCCGGACCGACATTACGCGTACGCTTACGCGAGACTGGTTTCACCGCTCCGAGCACTCGTTGCTTAAAGGTGACCGCGGTGTCTGTCTCTCTCACTTTAGTTGAACCGAGTGTGGCTACGCCCGGTCCTTGAGAAGGTTAAAACGGAGTCTATTTGACGAAGTATCGTTGTGGTTTTGATGCGTAGGTAAGAACGGTTCTTGCTCAGCCCGTAGCAGCCACGTAAAACTTGCAACAACAAAGTAGAGGACGTCTAACTTGTTTTTGCAGGGCATGTTGTGATGTGATATGGTCAAGACGTGATGCTATATTTTATTGTATGAGATGATCATGTTTTGTAACCAAGTTATCGGCAACTGGCAGGAGCCATATGGTTGTCGCTTTATTGTATGAAATGCAAACGCCATGTAATTGCTTTACTTTATCACTAAGGAGTAGCGATAGTCGTAGAAGCAATAGTTGGCGAGACGACAACGATGCTACGATGGAGATCAAGGTGTCGCGCGGTGGCGATGGTGATCATGGCGGTGCTTGGCGATGGAGATCACAAGCACAAGATGATGATGACCATATCATATCACTTATATTGATTGCATGTGATGTTTATCCTTTATGCATCTTATCTTGCTTTGATTGACGGTAGCATTATAAGATGATCTCTCACTAAAATTATCAAGAAGTGTTCTCCTCGAGTATGCACCGTTGCCAAAGTTCAGTAGTACCCGGACACCACGTGATGATCGGGTGTGATAAGTTCTCGTCCATCTACAACGGTGCAAAACAGTTGCACACGCGAATACTCAAGTTAAACTTGACGAGCCTAGCATATAACAGATATGGCCTCGGAACACGGAGACCGAAAGGTCGGCGTGAATCATATAGTAGATATGATCAACATAAGATGTTCACCATTGAAAACTACTCCATCTCACGTGATGATCGGTTATGGTTTAGTTGATTTGGATCACGTGATCACTTAGATGACTAGAGAGATGTCTGTCTAAGTGGGAGTTCTTAAGTAATATGATTAATTGAACTTTAATTTATCATGAACTTAGTCCTGGTAGTATTTTGCAAATTATGTTGTAGATCAATAGCTCGCGTTGTTGCTTCCCTATGTTTTTATATGTGTTCCTAGAGAAAATTGTATTGAAAAAATGTTAGTAGCAATGATGCGGATTGGATCCGTGATCTGAGGTTTATCCCCATTGCTGCACAGAAGGATTATGTCCTTAATGCACCGCTAGGTGACAGACCTATTGCAGGAACAAATGCAGACGTTATGAACGTTTGGCTAGCTCAATATGATGACTACTTGATAGTTTAGTGCACCATACTTAACGGCTTAGAATCGGGACTTCAAAGGCGTTTTGAACGTCATGGACCATATGAGATGTTCCAGGAATTGAAGTTAATATTTCAAGCAAATACCCGAGTTGAGAGATATGAAGTCTCCAACAAGTTCTATAGCTAAAAGATGGAAGAGAATCGCTCAACTAGTGAGCATGTTCTCAGATTATGCAGGTACTTCAATCGCTTGAATCAAGTGGGAGTTAATCTTCCAGATAAGATAGTGATTGACAGAATTCTCTAGACACCATCACCAAGTTAGTAGAACTTCGTGATGAACTATAATATGCAAGGGATGACAAGAGTAATTCCCAAGCTCTTCGTGATGCTGAAATCGACGAAGGTAGAAATCAAGAAAAGAGCATCAAGTGTTGATGATTGACAAAGACCACTAGTTTCAAAAGGCAAAGGGAAAGAAAGGGGAACTTCAATTAGAATGACAAGCAAGTTGTCACTCCCATGAAGAAACCCAAAGCTGAACCAAAGCCTGAAACCGAAGTGCTTTACTGCATAGGAAATGGTCTTTGAAGCGGAAATACCCCAAATATTTGGTGGATAAGAAGGATGGCAAAGTGAACAAAGGTATATTTGATATACAGAGTTATTGATGTGTGCTTTACTAGTGTTTATAGTAGCCCCTGAGTATTTGATACTTGTTCGGTTGCTAAGATTAGTAACTCGAAACAGGAGTTCTGAGAATAAGCAGAGACTAGTTGAAGGGAAGTGACGATGAGTGTTGGAAGTAGTTCCAAGATTGATATGATCATCATCGCACACTCCCTATACTTTCGGGATTAGTGTGGAACCTAAATAAGTGTTATTTGGTGTTGAGCATAAATATGATTTGATCATGTTTATGCAATCTGATTATTCATTCAAGTAAGAGAATAAATTGTTGTTCGTTTACATGAATAAAACCTTGTATGTTTACACACCCAATGAAAGCGGTTCATTGGATCTCGATCATAGTGATACACATATTCATAATATTGAAACCAAAAGATGCAAAGTTAATAATGATAGTGCAACTTATTTGTGGCACTTTGCCGTTTAGGTCATATTGGTGTAAAGCGCATGAAGAAACTCCATCTTGATGGATTTTGGAATCACTTGATTATGAATCATATGATGCTTGCGAACCGTGCCTTTTGGGCAAGATGACTAAAACTCCGTTCTCGGAACAATGGAACAAGCTCTTGACTTATTGGAAATAATACATACCGATGTATGCGATCCAATGAGTGTTGATGCTCGTGGCAAGTATCGTTATTTTCTGACCTTCACAAGATGATTTGAGCAGATATGGGTATATCTACTTGATGAAACACAAGTCTGAAACATTTGAAAAGTTCAAAGAATTTCAGAGTGATGTGAAGAATCATCGTAACAAGAAAATAAAAGTTTCTGCGATCTGATCGTGGAGATGAATATTTGAGTTACGAGTTTGGTCTTCAATTAAAACAAAGTGGAATAGTTTCACAGCTCACGCCACCTGGAACACCACAAACGTTATGGTGTGTCCGAACATCGTAACCGTACTTTATTTAGATATGGTGCGATCAATGATGTCTCTTACCGATTTACCAATATCGTTTTGGGGTTATGCATTAGAGACAGCTGCATTCACGTTTAATAGGGCACCATCTAAATCCGTTGAGCGACACCGTATGAACTATGGTTTAACGATAAACCTAGTATGTCGTTTCTTAAAGTTTGGAGTTGTGATGCTTATGTGAAAAAGTTTTCACCTGATAAGCTCGAACCCAAATCGGAGAAGTGCATCTTCATAGAATACCCAAAGGTAACTATTGGGTACACCTTCTATCACAGATCCGAAGGCAAGTTTTTCGTTGCTAAGATGGATCCTTTCTAGAGAAGAAGTTTCTCTCGAAAGAAGTGAGTGGGAGGAAAGTAGAACTTGATGAGGTAATTGTACCTTCTCCCTTATTGGAAAGTAGTTCATCACAGAAATCAGTTCCAGTGATTCCTACACCAATTAGTGAGGAAGTTAATGATGATGATCATGAAACTTCAGATCAAGTTGCTACCAAACCTCGTAGGTCTTCCAAGAGCAAAATCCGCACCAGAGTGGTATGGTAATCGTGTTCTGGAAATCATGTTATTAGACCATGATAAACCTACGGACTATGAGGAAGCGATGATGAGCCCAGATTCATGAAATGACTTGAGGCCATAAAATCTGAGATATGATCCATGTATGAGAACAAAGTATGGACTTTGATTGACTTGCTCTATGATCAGCAAGCCATGTTAAAATAAATGGATCTTCAAGAGGAAGATGGACACTGATAGTAGTGTTACTATCTACAAAGCTAGACTTGTCGAAAAAGGTTTTAGGCAAAGTTCAAGATGTTGAATACAATGAGATTTTCTCACTTGTATCGATGCTTAAAAGTCTGTCCGAATCATGTTAGCAATTGCCACATTTTATGAAATCTGGCAAATGGATGTCAAAACTACATTCTTTAATGGATTTATTAAAGAAGAGTTGTATATGATGCAACCAGAAGGTTTTGTCAATCCTAAAGGAGCTAACAAAATGTGCAAGCTCCAGCGATCCATCTATGGACTGGTGCAAGCATCTCGGAGTTGGAATAAACGCTTTGATAGTGTGATCAAAGCATATGGTTTTATCTGAGACTTTTGGAGAAGCCTGTATTTACAAGAAAGTGAGTGGGAGCACTACAGCCTTTACGATAAGTATATGTGAATGACATATTGTTGATCGGAAATAATGTAGAATTATTCGCAAAGCATAAAGGAGTGTTTGAAAAGAGTTTTTCAAAGAAAGACCTCGGTGAAGCTGCTTACATATTGAGCATCAAGATCTATAGAGATAGATCAAGGCGCTTGATATGTTTTTCAATGAATACATACCTTGACAAGATTTTGAAGTAGTTCAAAATGGAGCAGTCAAAGAAAGAATTCTTGCCTGTGTTACAAGGTGTGAGATTGAGTAAGACTCAAAACCCGACCACAGCAGAAACTAGAAAAGAGAATGAAAGTCATTCCCTATGCCTCAGTCATAGGTTCTATAAAGTATGCTATGCTATGTACCAGACCTATTGTATACCTTGCTCTGATTTTGGCAAGGAGTACAATAGTGATCTAGGAGTAGATCTTTGGACATTGGTCAAGAACATCCTTAGTGAGGACTAAGGAAATATTTCTCGATTATGGAGGTGATAAAAGAGCACGTCGTAAAGAGTTACATCGATGCAAGCTTTTTACACTGATCCAGATGACTCTAAGTCTCAATCTGGATACATATTGTAAGTGGGAGCAATTAGCTAGAGTAGCCCCGTGCAGAGCATTGTAGACATAGAATATTTGCAAAATACATACGGCTCTGAATGTGACAGACCCGTTGACTAAGCTTCTCTCACGAGCAAAACATGATCATCCCTTAGTACTCTTTGGGTGTTAATCACATAGCGATGTGAACTAGATTATTGACTCTAGTAAACCCTTTGGGTGTTGGTCACATAACGATGTGAACTATGGGTGTTAATCACATACAGATGTGAATATTAGTGTTGAATCACATTATGATGTGAACTAGATTATTGACTCTAGTGCAAGTGGGAGCTGAAGGAAATATGCCCTAGAGGCAATAATAAAGTTATTATTTATTTCCTTATATCATGATAAATGTTTATTATTCATGCTAGAATTGTATTAACCGGAAACATAATACATGTGTGAATATATAGACAAACAGTATGTCACTAGTATGCCTCTACTTGACTAGCTTGTTAATCAAAGATGGTTATGTTTCCTAACCATGAACAAGGAGTTGTTATTTGATTAACAAGGTCACATCATTAGTTGAATGATCTGATTGACATGACCCATTCCGTTAGCTTAACACTTGATCGTTTAGTATGTTAATGCTTTCTTCATGACCCATACATGTTCCTGTAACTATGAGATTATGCAACTCCCGTTTACCGGAGGAACACTTTGGTACTACCAAGCGTCACAAGCGTAATCGGGTGATTATAAAGGAGTACTACAGGTGTCTCCAAAGGTACTTGTTGGGTTGGCGTATTTGAGATTAGGTTTTGTCACTCCGATTGTCGGAGAGGTATCTCTAGGCCTTCTCGGTAATACACATCACCTAAGCCTTGCAAGCATTACAACTAATGAGTTAGTTGTGAGATGATGTATTACGGAACGAGTAAAGAGACTTACCAGTAACGAGATTGAACTAGGTATTGGATACCGACGATCAAATCTCGGGTAAGTAACATACCGATGACAAAGGGAACAACGTATGTCGTTATGCGGTTTGACCGATAAAGATCTTAAGTAGAATATGTAGGAACCAATATGGGCATCCAGGTTCCGCTATTGGTTATTGACCGAGAATGGTTCTAGGTCATGTCTACATAGTTCTCGAACCCGTAGGGTCCGCACGCTTAACGTTTCGATGACAGTTCATAATGAGTTTATAAGTATTGATGCACCGAAGGTTGTTCGGAGTCCCGGATGTGATCACGGACATGACGAGGAGTCTCGAAATGGAGCATCATCATCGTCACCACGCCGTCGTGCTGACGGAACTCATCCCCGACGCTTTGCTGGATCGGAGCCGGGGATCGTCATCGAGCTGAGCGTGTGCTGAACTTCGGAGGTGCCGTGCGTTCGGTACTTGGATCGGTCGGATCGTGAAGGCGTCGACTACATCAACCGCGTTGTTATAGCGCTTCGCCACGGTCTCACGAGGGTGCGTGGACATACACTCTCCCCTCTCGTTGCTATGCCATCACCATGATCTTGCGTGTGCGCGTAGGAAATTTTTGAAATTACTCGTTCCCCAACAGTGGCATCCGAGCCTGGTTTTATGCGTTGATGTCATATGCACGAGTAGAACACAAGTGAGTTGTGGGCGATATAAGTCATCTGCTTACCGGCATGTCATACTTTGGTTGGCAGTATTGTGAGATGAAGCGGCCCGGACCGACATTACGCAGACGCTTACGCGAGACTGGTTTCACCGCTTCGAGCACTTTCGTTGCTTAAAGGTGACCGGCGGTGTCTGTCTCTCTCACTTTAGTTGAACCGAGTGTGGCTACGCCCGGTCCTTGCGAAGGTTAAAACAGCACCAACTTGACAAACTATCGTTGTGGTTTTGATGCGAGGTAAAACGGTTCTTGCTCAGCCCGTAGCAGCCACGTAAAACTTGCAACAACAAAGTAGAGGGCGTCTAACTTGTTTTTGCAGGGCATGTTGTGATGTGATATGGTCAAGGCGTGATGCTATATTTTATTGTATGAGATGATCATGTTTTGTAACCAAGTTATCGGCAATGGCGGGAGCCATATGGTTGTCGCTTTATTGTATGAAATGCAAAAGCCATGTAATTGCTTTACTTTATCACTAAGCGGTAGCGATAGTCGTAGAAGCAATAGTTGGCGAGGCGACAACGATGCTACGATGGAGATCAAGGTGTCGCGCCGGTGGCGATGGTGATCATGGCGGTGCTTGGAGATGGAGATCACAAGCACAAGATGATGATGGCCATATCATATCACTTATATTGATTGCATGTGATGTTTATCCTTTATGCATCTTATCTTGCTTTGATTGGCGGTAGCATTATAAGATGATCTCTCACTAAAATTATCAAGAAGTGTTCTCCCGAGTATGCACCGTTGCGAAAGTTCTTCGTCTTTGAGACACCACGTGATGATCGGGTGTGATAGGCTCTACGTTCAAATACAGCGGGTGCAAAACAGTTGCGCACGCGGAATACTCAAGTTAAACTTGACGAGCCTAGCATATAACAGATATGGCCTCGGAACACGGAGACCGAAGGTCGGCGTGAATCATATAGTAGATATGATCAACATATTGATGTTCACCATTGAAACTACTCCATCTCACGTGATGATCGGACATGGTTTAGTTGATATGGATCACGTAATCACTTAGAAGATTAGAGGATGTCTATCTAAGTGGGAGTTCTAAAGTAATATGATTAATTGAACTTAAATTTATCATGAACTTAGTACCGATAGTATTTTGCTTGTCTATGTTTCTTTGTAGATAGATGGCTCGTCTTTGTTGTTCCGTTGAATTTTAATCGTTCCTTGAGAAAGCAAAGTTGAAAGATGATGGTAGCAATTACGGACTGGGTCCGTAACTTGAGGATTATCCTCATTGCTGCACGGAAGAATTACGCCTGGAAGCACCGCTAGGTGCCGAACCTCTTCTTGATGATGTAACCGACGGCGTTAAGAACGTCTGGCGAGCAAAAGCGATGACTACTCGATAGTTCGATTGTGCCATGCTTACGGCTTAGAACCGGGTCTTCAATGACGTTTTGAGCGTCATGGAGCATATGAGATGTTCCAGGAGTTGAAGTTAATATTTCAAGCAAATGCCCGGATTGAGAGATATGAAGTCTCCAATAAGTTCTATAGCTGCAAGATGGAGGAAAATAGTTCATCGGTGAACACATACTCAAAATGTCTGGGTATAATAATCACTTGATTCAAGCGGGAGTTAATCTTCCCGATGATAGTGTCATTGATGAATTCTTCAATCACGCCACCAAGCTACAAGAGCTTCGTGATGAACTATAATATGCAAGGGATGGACAAGTCTATTCGAGCTCTTCGCAATGCTAAAAGCATGGAGGTAGAAATCAAAAAGGAACATCAAGTGTTGATGGTTAACAAGACCACTAGTTTCAAGAAAAGGGCAAAGGGAAGAAGAAGGGAACTTCAAGAAGAACAGCAAACAAGTTGTTGCTCAAGAGAAGAAACCCAAGTTTGGACCTAAGCCTGAAATCGAGTGCTTTCTCGCAAGCGATTGGACTTCGGAGCGGAACTGCCCCAAGTATTTGGCGGATAAGAAGGATGGCAAGGTGAACAAAGGTATATGTGATATACATGTTATTGATGTGTACCTTACTAATACCGCATGATAGTACAGGGTATTTGATCTGGTTACATTGCTAAATATTTGCAACTCAAGCAGGAACTACGGATTAGCGAAGATTGGCTAAGGACGAGGTGACGATCGCGTGGGAAATGGTTCCAAAGTCGATGTGATCGCGGTCGGCACGCTACCTCTACATCTACCATCGAGGATTAGTTTTAGACCTAAATAATTGTTATTTGGTGCAGCGTTAAGCATGAACATGATATCTGGATCTTGTTTTATGCGAGACGGTTATTCATTTAAGTCAGAGAATAATGGTTGTTCTATTTATATGAATAATATCTTTTATGGTCATGCACCCTTGAAGAGTGGTCTATTTTTATTGAATCTCGATAGTAGTAATACACATATTCATAGTGTTGAAACCAAAAGATGCAGAGTTGATAATGATAGTCCAACTTATTTGTGGCACTTGCCGTTTGGGTCATATCGAGTAAAACGCATGAAGAAACTCCATCTTGATGGGCTTTTGGAATCACTTGATTATGAATCACTTGGTACTTGCGAACCGTGCCTCATGGGCAAGATGACTAAAACTCCGTTCTCGGAACTATGGAGCGAGCAACTGATTTGTTGGAAATCATACATACCGATGTTTGTGGTCCAATGAATGTTGAGGCACCTTGACGGGTATCGTTATTTTCTCACCTTCACAGATGATTTGAGCAGATATGGGTATATCTACTTAATGAAACACAAATCTGAAACATTTGAAAAGTTCAAAGAATTTCGGAGTGAAGTGGAAAATCATCGTAACAAGAAAATAAAATTTCTACGATCTGATCGTGGAGGAGAATATTTGAGTTACGAGTTTGGTTTACATTTGAAACAATGCGGAATAGTTTCGCAACTCACGCCACCCGGAACACCACAACGAAATGGTGTGTCCGAACGTCGTAGTCGTACTTTACTAGATATGGTGCGATCTATGATGTCTCTTACTGATTTACCGCTATCATTTTGGGGTTATGCTTTAGAGGCGGCCGCATTCACGTTAAATAGGGCACCATCAAAATCCGTTGAGGCGACACCTCATGAACTGTGGTTTGGCAAGAAACCAAAGTTGTCGTTTCTTAAAGTTTGGGGCTGCGATGCTTATGTGAAGAAACTTCAACCAGATAAGCTCGAACCCAAATCGGAGAAATGTGTCTTCATAGGATACCCAAAGGAGACTATTGGGTACACCTTCTATCACAGATCTGAAGGCAAGATTTTCGTTGCTAAATTGGATCCTTTCTAGAAAAGAGTTTCTCTCGAAAGAAGTGAGTGGGAGGAAAGTAGAACTTGATGAGATAAGCTGTATCTGCTCCCTTATTGGAAAGTAGTTCATCACAAGAAACGGTTCTGTGACAACTACATCAATTAGTGAGGAAACTAATGATATTGATCATGAAACTTCAGATCAAGTTTCTCTTGAACTTCAGAGGTCAACCAGAGTAAGATCCGCACTGTGAGTAGTACGGTAATCCTATTCGGAAGTCATGTTACTTGACCATGGCGAACCTACAAACTATGAAGAAGCGATGGTGAGCCCAGATTCCGCAAAATGGTGGAAGCCATGAAATCTGAGATGGGATCCATGTATGAGAACAAAGTATGGACTTTGGTTGACTTGTTCGATGATCGGCAAGCCATTGAGAATAAATGGATCTTTAAGAAGAAGACCGACGTGATGGTAATGTAGCTGTCTATAAAGCTCGACTTGTTGCGAAAGGTTTTCGACAAGTTCAAGGGGTTGACTACGATGAGACTTTCTCACCCGTAGCGATGCTTAAGTCTGTCCGAATCATGTTAGCAATTGCTGCATTTTATGATTATGAAATTTGGCAAATGGATGTAAAACTGCATTCTTGAATGGATTTCTAGAAGAAGAGTTGTATATGATGCAACGAGAAGGTTTTGTTGATCCAAAAGTGCTAACAAAGTGTGCAAGCTCCACGATCAATTTATGGTGCAGTGCAAGCCTCTCGGAGTTGGAATAAGCGCTTTGATAGTGTGATCAAAGCATATGGTTTTATCTGAGACTTTTGGAGAAGCATGTATTTACAAGAAAGTGAGTGGGAGCTCAGTAGCATTTTCGATATTATATGTGGATGACATATTATTGATTGGAAATGATATAGAATTTCTAGATAGCATAAAGGATACTTGAATAAAAGTTTTCAATGAAAGACCTCGTGAAGCTGCTTACATATTGGGCATCAAGATCTATAGAGATAGATCAAGGCGCTTAATTGGACTTTCACAAAGCACATACCTTGATAAAGTTTTGAAAAGGTTCAAAATGGATCGAGCAAAGAAAGGATTTTGCACTGTGTTACAAGGTGTGAAATTGAGTCGGACTCAATGCCCGACCACAACAGAAGATAGAGAGAAAATGAAAGATGTTCCTATGCTTCAGCCATAGGCTCTATCATGTATGCAATGCTGTGTACTGCACGACATATGTTTAGCAATAAGCTTGGCAGGAAGGTACCAAAGTAATCAGAGTGGATCCTTTGGACAGCGGTCAAGAACATCTGAAATACGAAAAGGACTAAGGATATGTTTCTCGTATATGGAGGTGACAAAGAGCTAGTCGTAAATGGTTACGTCGATGCAAGCTTTGACACCGATCCGGACGATTCTAAATCGCAAACCGGATCGTGTTTTTATTAAGCGGTGGAGCTGTCGGTTGGTGCAGTTCTAAACAAAGCGTCGTGGCGGGATCTACATGTGAAGCGGAGTACATAGCTGCCGGAAGCAGCAAATGAAGGAGTCGGATGAAAGAGTTCATTTCCGATCTAGGTGTCATACCTAGTGCATCGGGACCAATGAAGATCTTTCGTGACAATCTTGGTGCAATTGCCTTGGCAAAGGAATCCAGATTTCACAAGAGGACCAAGCATATCAAGAGACGCTTCAATTCCATTCGGGACCAAGTCTAAGTGGGAGACATAGAGATTTGCAAGATACATACGGATCTGAATGTTGCAGACCCATTGACTAAGCCTCTTCCACGAGCAAAACATGATCAGCACCAAGACTCCATGGGTGTTAGAATCATTCTTGTGAAATCTAGATTATTGACTCTAGTGCAAGTGGGAGGCTGAAGGAAATATGCCCTAGAGGCAATAATAAAGTTATTATTTATTTCCTCATATCATGATAAATGTTTATTATTCATGCTAGAATTGTATTAACCGGAAACATAATACATGTGTGAATACATAGACAAACATACAGTCACTAGTATGCCTCTACTTGACTAGCTCATTAATCAAAGATGGTTATGTTTCCTAACCATAGACATGTGTTGTTATTTGATTAATGGGATCACATCATTAGGAGAATGATGTGATTGACATGACCCATTCCGTTAGCTTAGCACTTGATCGTTTAGTATATTGCTATTGCTTTCTTCATGACCTATACATGTTCCTGTAACTATGAGATTATGCAACTCCGTTTACGGAGGAACACTTTGGTGCTACCAAACGTCACAACGTGGCGGGTGATTATAAAGGAGTACTATAGGTGTCTCCAAAGGTACATGTTGGGTTGGCGTATTTGAGATTAGGTTTTGTCACTCCGATTGTCGGAGAGGTATCTCTAGGCCTTCTCGGTAATACACATCACATAAGCCTTGCAAGCATTGCAACTAATAAGTTAGTTGTGAGATGATGTATTACGGAGCGAGTAAAGAGACTTGCGAGTAACGAGATTGAACTAGGTATTGGATACCGACGATCGAATCTCGGGTAAGTAACATACCGATGACAAAGGGAACAACGTATGTTGTTATGCGGTTTGACCGATAAAGATCTTGAAGAATATGTAGGAACCAATATGGGCATCCAGGTTCCGCTATTGGTTATTGACCGAGAATAGTTCTAGGTCATGTCTACATAGTTCTCGAACCCGTAGGGTCCGCACGCTTAACGTTACGATGACAATTTATTATGAGTTTATAAGTTTTGATGTACGAAGTTTGTTGAGTCCGGATGTGATCACGGACATGACGAGGAGTCTCGAAATGGTCGAGACATAAAGATTGATATATTGGAAGCCTATGTTTGGACTTCGGAATAGTTCCGGGTGAAATCGGGATTTTTTAGGAACACGAGGTTACGGAACCCTCCCGGGGTTAATGGGCCTTAGTGGGCCATGAGGGAGAAGAGGAGGGCGGCGGGGGCAGGGCGCGCGCCCCCCCTGAAGGAAATATGCCCTAGAGGCAATAATAAAGTTATTATTTATTTCCTTATATCATGATAAATGTTTATTATTCATGCTAGAATTGTATTAACGGAATCATAATACATGTGTGAATACATAGACAAGCAGATAGTCACTAGTATGCCTCTACAAGACTAGCTCATTGATCGAAGATGGTTATGTTTCCTAACCATAGACATGTGTTGTCATTTGATTAATGGGATCACATCATTAGGAGAATGATGTGATTGACATGACCCATTTCGTTAGCTTAGCACTTGATCGTTTAGTATGTTGCTTATGCTTTCTTCATGACTTATACAAAGTTCCTGCAACTATGAGATTATGCAACTCCGTTTACGGAGGAACACTTTGTGTGCTACCAAGCGTCACAACGAATCGGGTGATTATAAAGGTACTCTCTGGTGTCTCCAAAAGTATATGTTGAGTTGGCATGAATCGAGATTAGGTTTTGTCACTCCGATTGTCGGAGAGGTATCTCTGGGCCTTCTCGGTAATACACATCACATAAGCCTTGCAAGCATTGCAACTAATGAGTTAGTTGTGAGATGATGTATTACGGAGCGAGTAAAGAGACTTACGGTAACAAGATTGAACTAGGTATTGGATACCGACGATCGAATCTCGGGTAAGTAACATACCGATGACAAAGGGAACAACGTATATCGTTATGCGGTTTGACCGATAAAGATCTTCAGTAGAATATGTAGGAACCAATATGGGCATCCAGGTTCCGCTATTGGTTATTGACCAAGAATGGTTCTAGGTCATGTCTACATAGTTCTCGAACCCGTAGGGTCCGCACGCTAACGTTCGGATGACAGTTCATTATGAGTTTATAAGTATTGATGTACCGAAGGTTGTTGAGTCCGGATGTGATCACGGACATGACGAGGAGTCTCGAAATGGTCGAGACATAAAGATTGATATATTGGAAGCCTATGTTTGGACTTGGAAGGTTCCGGATGAAAACAGGAAGTTACGGAACACCGGGGTTACGGAACCCCGGGAGGTCTATGGGCCTTGATGGGCCATAAGAGAGAAGAGGAAGGGCGGCCAGGCAGGCGCGCCCCCTCCCCTCTAGTCCGAATAGGACAAGGAGAGGGGCGGCGCCTCTCCCTCTTCCCTCCTCCAATACTAATCCAACTAGGAAGGGGGGAGTCCTACTCCGGTGGGAGTAGGACTCCTCCAGCGCGCTCCCCTAGGGCTGGCCGCACCCCCTTGGCTCCTTTATATCTGAGGCGGGGGCACCCATGACACACAAGTTGATCTACGGATCGTTCCTTAGCCGTGTGCGGTGCCCCTTCCACCATATTCCACTTGGTCATATCGTCGCGGAGCTTAGGCGAAGCCCTGCGCGGAGAAGTCATATCGTCATGAGCTTAGGCGAAGCCCTGCGTCGGTGGAGCATCATCATCGTCACTGCGCCGTCGTCTTGTGAAACTCATCCCGACACTTTGCTGGATCGAGTCCGGGATCGTCATCGAGCTGAGCGTGTGCGAGAACTCGGAGGTGCCGACGTTCGGTGCTTGGATCGGTCGGATCGTGAAGGCGTCGACTACATCAACAGCGTTGTTATAACGCTTCGCTTTCGGTCTCGAGGGTGCGTGGACGGACACTCCCCTCTCGTTGCTATGCCATCACCATGGTCTTGCGTGTTCGTAGGAAATTTTTGAAATTACTCGTTCCCCAATGATGGCATCCGAGCCTGGTTTTATGCGTTGATGTCATATGCACGAGTAGAACACAAGTGAGTTGTGGGCGATATAAGTCATACCGCTTACCAGCATGTCATACTTTGGTTCAGCGGTATTGTGAGATGAAGCGGCCCGGACCGACACGCCAGACGCTTACGCGAGACTGGTTTCACCGCTCGAGCACTAGTTGCTTAAAGGTGACCGGCGGTGTCTGTCTCTCTCACTTTAGTTGAACCGAGTGTGGCTCGCCCGGTCCTTGCGAAGGTTAAAACAGCACCAACTTGACAAACTATCGTTGTGGTTTTGATGCGTAGGTAAGAACGGTTCTTGCTCAGCCCGTAGCAGCCACGTAAAACTTGCAACAACAAAGTAGAGGACGTCTAACTTGTTTTTGCAGGGCATGTTGTGATGTGATGTGGTCAATACGTGATGCTATATTTATTGTATGAGATGATCATGTTTTGTAATCGAGTTATCGGCAAGCTGGCGAGAGCCATATGGTTGTCGCTTTATTGTATGAAATGCAACGCCATGTAATTGCTTTACTTTATCACTAAGCGATGAGCGATAGTCGTAGAAGCAATAGTTGGCGAGGCGACAACGATGCTACGATGGAGATCAAGGTGTCGCGCGGTGGCGATGGTGATCATGGCGGTTGCCGGAGATGGAGATCACAAGCACAAGATGATGATGACCATATCATATCACTTATATTGATTGCATGTGATGTTTATCCTTTATGCATCTTATCTTGCTTTGATTGAAGGTAGCATTATAAGATGATCTCTCACTAAAATTATCAAGAAGTGTTCTCCTCGAGTATGCACCGTTGCTAAAAGTTCAGTAGTACCCGGACACCACGTGATGATCGGGTGTGATAAGTTCTCGTCCATCTACAACGGGTGCAAGCCAGTTTTGCACACGCAGAATACTCGAGTTAAACTTGACGAGCCTAGCATATGCAGATATGGCCTCGGAACACGGAGACCGAAGGTCGGCGTGAATCATATAGTAGATATGATCAACATAGTGATGTTCACCATTGAAACTACTCCATCTCACGTGATGATCGGACATGGTTTAGTTGATTTGGATCACGTAATCACTTAGATGACTAGAGAGATGTCCGTCTAAGTGGGAGTTTTTAATATGATTAATTGAACTTAAATTTATCATGAACTTAGTACCGATAGTATTTTGCTTGTCTATGTTTCTTGTAGATAGATGGCTCGTCTTTGTTGTTCCGTTGAATTTTAATCGTTCCTTGAGAAAGCAAAGTTGAAAGATGATGGTAGCAATTACGGACTGGGTCCGTAACTTGAGGATTATCCTCATTGCTGCACGGAAGAATTACGCCTGGAAGCACCGCTGGGTGCGAGGCTCTGCAGAACAACGCCGAAGTTGTGAGCGTCTGGCGAGCAAAGTGATGACTACTCTATAGTTCGATGTGCCATGCTTTACGGCTTAGAACCGGGTCTTCAACGGCGTTTTGAGCGTCATGGAGCATATGAGATGTTCAGGAGTTGAAGTTAATATTTCAAGCAAATGCCCGGATTGAGAGATATGAAGTCTCCAATAAGTTCTATAGCTGCAAGATGGAGGAGAATAGTTACATCGGTGAGCACATACTCAAAATGTGGGTATAATAATCACTTAATTCAGCTGGGAGTTAATCTTCCGGATGATAGTGTCATTGATGAAATTCTCCAATCACGCCACCAAGCTACAAGAGCTTCGTGATGAACTATAATATGCAAGGGATGACTAAGACAATTCTGAGCTCTTCGCAATGCTAAAAGCGTGGAGGTAGAAATCAAGAAAGAGCATCAAGTGTTGATGGTCAACAAGACCACTAGTTTCAAGAAAAGGGCAAAGGGAAGAAGAAGGAAACTTCAAGAACAGCAAGAAAGTTGCTGCTCAAGAGAAGAAACCCAAGTGCGGACCTAAGCACTGAAGGCGAGAGTTTTTTTACCGCAAGCGATGGACTTTGAAGCGGAACTGCCCCAAGTATTTGGCGGATAAGAAGGATGGCAAGGTGAACAAAGGTATATGTGATATACATGTTATTGATGTGTACCTTACTAGAGCTCATAGTAGCACTGGGTATTTGATCTGGTTACATTGCTAATATTTGCAACTCGAAGCAGGACTACGGAATAGACGAGCACCGGCAAAGGATGAGGTGACGATGCGCGTGGGAAGCGGTTCCAAAGTCAATGTGATCGCGGTCGGCACGCTACCTCTACATCTACCTTCGGATTAGTTTTAGACCTAAATAATTGTTATTTGGTGCGGCGTTGAGCATGAACATTATATCTGGATCTTGTTTGATGCGAGGCGGTTATTCATTTAAATCAGAGAATAATGGTTGTTCTATTTATATGAGTAATATCTTTTATGGTCATGCACCCTTGAAGAATGGTCTATTCTTGTTGAATCTCGACAAGTAGTGATACACATATTCATAATGTCGAAGCCAAAAGATGCAGAGTTGATAATGATAGTGCAACTTATTTGTGGCACTGCCGTTTAGGTCATATCGGTGTAAACGCATGAAGAAACTCCATCTGGATGGACTTTTGGAATCACTTGATTATGAATCACTTGGTACTTGCGAACCGTGCCTCATGGGCAAGATGACTAAAACACCGTTCTCGGTTGTATGGAGAGAGCAACAGACTTGTTGGAAATCATACATACTGATGTATGTGGTCCGATGAATGTTGAAGCTCGTGGCGGATATCGTTATTTTCTCACCTTCACAGATGATTTAAGCGAGATATGGGTATATCTACGATGAAGCATAAATCTGAAACATTTGAAAAGTTCAAAGAATTTCAGAGTGAAGTTGAAAATCATCGTAACAAGAAAATAAAGTTTCTACGATCTGATCGTGGAGGAGAATATTTGAGTTCGAGTTTGGTCTACATTTGAAGCAATGCGGAATAGTTTCGCAACTCACGCCACCGGAACACCACAGCGTAATGGTGTGTCCGAACATCGTAATCGTACTTTACTAGATATGGTGCGATCTATGATGTCTATTTCCGATTTACCGCTATCGTTTTGGGGTTATGCTTTAGAGGCGGCGCATTCACGTTAAATAGGACACCGTCAAAATCCTTTGAGACGACGCCTTATGAACTATGGTTTAGCAAGAAACCAAAGTTGTCGTTTCGAAAGTTTGGGGTTGCGATGCTTATGTGAAAAAACTTCAACCCGATAAGCTTGAACCCAAATCGGAAAATGTGTCTTCATAGGATACCCAAAGGAGACAATTGGGTATACCTTCTATCACAGATCCGAAGGCAAGACATTCGTTGCTAAGAATGGATCCTTTCTAGAGAAGGAGTTTCTCTCGAAAGAAGTGAGTGGGAGGAAAGTGGAACTTGATGAGGTAATAGTACCAGCTCCCTTATTGGAAAGTAGTTCATCACGAAATCGGTTTCGTGACACTACACCAATTAGCGAGGAAGATAATGATAATGATCATGAAACTTGAGATCAAGTTGTCACCGAACTTCAGAGATCAACCAGAATAAAATCCGCACAGAGTGGTACGGTAATCCTATTCGAAGTCATGCTACTAGATCATGGTGAACCTACGAACTATGAAGAAGCGATGGTGAGCCCAGATTCATAAAATGGCTTGAAGCCATGAAATCTGAGATGGGATCCATGTATGAGAACAAAGTATGGACTTTGGTAGACTTGCCCGATGATCGGCAAGCTATTGAGAATAAATGGATCTTTAAGAAGAAGACCGACGCCGATGGTAATGTAAGCTGTCTACAAAGCTCGACTTGTTGCAAAAGGTTTTCGACAAGTTCAAGGGGTTGACTACGATGAGACTTTCTCACCCGAAGCGATGCTTAAGTCTGTCCGAATCATGTTAGCAATTGCGCATTTTATGATTATGAAATTTGGCAAATGGATGTAAAACTGCATTCTTGAATGGATTTCTAGAAGAAGAGTTGTATATGATGCAACCAGAAGGTTTTGTTGATCCAAAGGGTGCTAACAAAGTGTGCAAGCTCAACGATCAATTTATGGTGCAGTGCAAGCCTCTCGGAGTTAGAATAAGCGCTTTGATAGTGTGATCAAAGCATATGGTTTTATCTGAGACTTTTGGAGAAGCTTTGTATTTACAAGAAAGTGAGTGGGAGCTCAGTAGCATTTCGATATTATATGTGGACGACATATTGTTGATTGGAAATGATATAGAATTTCTGGATAGCATAAAGGATACTTGAATAAAAGTTTTTCAATGAAAGACCTCGGTGAAGCTGCTTACATATTGGGCATCAAGATCTATAGAGATAGATCAAGGCGCTTAATTGGACTTTCACAAAGCACATACCTTGATAAAGTTTTGAAGAAGTTCAAAATGGATCGTGCAAAGAAAGGTTTTTACTGTATTACAAGGTGTAAGATTGAGTCGGACTCAATGCCCGACCACCACGCAGAAGATAGAGAAAATGAAAATGTTCCTATGCTTCAGCCATAGGCTCTATCATGTATGCAATGCTGTGTACCAGACACGACGTATGCTTAGCTGTAAGCTTGGCGGGAAGGTACCAAAGTAATCCAGAGTGGATCATTGGACAGCGGTCAAGAACATCCTGAAATACGAAAAGGACTAAGGATATGTTTTCGTATATGGAGGTGACAAAGAGCTAGTCGTAAATGGTTACGTCGATGCAAGCTTTGACACGATCCGGACGATTCTAAATCGCAAACCGGATCGTATTTTTATTAAGCGGTGGAGCTGTCGGTTGGTGCAGTTCTAAACAAAGCGTCGTGGCGGGATCTACATGTGAAGCGAGTACATAGCTGCTTGAAGCAGCAAATGAAGGAGTCGGATGAAAGAGTTCATTTCCGATCTAGGTGTCATACCTAGTGCATCGGGACCAATGAAGATCTTCGTGACAATCTTGGTGCAATTGCCTTGGCAAAGGAATCCAGATTTCACAAGAGGACCAAGCATATCAAGAGACGCTTCAATTCCATTGGGACCAAGTCCAAGTGGGAGACATAGAGATTTGCAAAATACATACGGATCTGAATGTTGCAGACCGTTGACTAAGCCTCTTCCACGAGCAAAACATGATCAGCACCAAGACTCCATGGGTGTTAGAATCATTCTTGTGTAATCTAGATTATTGACTCTAGTGCAAGTGGGAGGATGAAGGAAATATGCCCTAGAGGCAATAATAAAGTTATTATTTATTTCCTTATATCATGATAAATGTTTATTATTCATGCTAGAATTGTATTAACCGGAAACATAATACATGTGTGAATACATAGACAAGCAGATAGTCACTAGTATGCCTCTACAAGACTAGCTCATTGATCAAGATGGTTATGTTTCCTAACCATAGACATGTGTTGTCATTTGATTAATGGGATCACATCATTAGGAGAATGATGTGATTGACATGACCCATTTCGTTAGCTTAGCACTTGATCGTTTAGTATGTTGCTTATGCTTTCTTCATGACTTATACAAAGTTCACGCAACTATGAGATTATGCAACTCCGTTTACGGAGGAACACTTTGTGTGCTACCAAAGCGTCTGGCGTAATCTGGGTGATTATAAAGGTACTCTGGTGTCTCCAAAAGTATATGTTGAGTTGGCATGAATCGAGATTAGGTTTTGTCCTCCGATTGTCGGAGAGGTATCTCTGGCCTTCTCGGTAATACACATCACATAAG
Organism: Aegilops longissima; assembly: GCA_021605205.1. Taxonomy (NCBI): domain Eukaryota; kingdom Viridiplantae; phylum Streptophyta; class Magnoliopsida; order Poales; family Poaceae; genus Aegilops; species Aegilops longissima. The sequence goes on from CM038681.1 coordinate 87,548,926, forward strand.
CCTTGCAAGCATTGCAACTAATGAGTTAGTTGTGAGATGATGTATTACGGAACGAGTAAAGAGACTTACGGTAACAAGATTGAACTAGGTATTGGATACCGACGATCGAATCTCGGGTAAGTAACATACCGATGACAAAGGGAACAACGATATATCGTTATGCGGTTTGACCGATAAAGATCTTCGTAGAATATGTAGGAACCAATATGGGCATCCAGGTTCCGCTATTGGTTATTGACCAAGAATGGTTCTAGGTCATGTCTACATAGTTCTCGAACCCGTAGGGTCCGCACGCTTAACGTTCGATGACAGTTCATTATGAGTTTATAAGTATTGATGTACGAAGGTTGTTGAGTCCGGATGTGATCACGGACATGACGAGGAGTCTCGAAATGGTCGAGACATAAAGATTGATATATTGGAAGCCTATGTTTGGACTTGGAAGGTTCGGATGAAAGCAGGAAGTTATCGGAACACGGGGTTACGGAACCCCGGGAGGTCTATGGGCCTTGATGGGCCATAAGAGAGAAGAGCAAGGGCCGGGCAGGCGCGCCCCCCTCTAGTCCGAATAGGACAAGGAGAGGGGCGCGCGCCTTCCCTTCCCTCCTCCAATCCTAATCCAACTAGGAAGGGGGGTCCTACTCCGGTGGGAGTAGGACTCCTCCAGCGCCTCCCCTAGGGCTGGCCGCACCCCCTTGGCTCCTTTATATCTGAGGCGGGGGCACCCCATGACACACAAGTTGATCTACGGATCGTTCCTTAGCCGTGCGGTGCCCCTTCCACCATATTCCACTTCGGTCATATCGTCATGAGCTTAGGCGAAGCCCGCGCCGGAGAAGTCATATCGTCGCGGAGCTTAGGCGAAGCCCTGCGTCGGTGGAGCATCATCATCGTCACTGCGCCGTCGTCTTGTGAAACTCATCCCGACACTTTCTTTGGATCGAGTCCGGGATCGTCATCGAGCTGAGCGTGTGCGAGAACTCGGAGGTGCCGACGTTCGGTGCTTGGATCGGTCGGATCGTGAAGGCGTCGACTACATCAACAGCGTTGTTATAACGCTTCCGCTTTCGGTCTCACGAGTGCGTGGACGAACACTCTCCCTCTCGTTGCTATGCCATCACCATGGTCTTGCGTGTTCGAGGAAATTTTTGAAATTACTCGTTCCCCAACACTCCCCTAGTCCGAATAGGACAAGGAAGGGGGCGCCCTTCTCTTTCCCTCCCCCAAGTCCTAATCCAACTAGGAAGGGGGAGTCCTACTCGGTGGGAGTAGGACTCTCTCAGCGCGCCTCCTCCTAGGGCTGGCCGCACCCCTTGCTCCTTTATATCTCGAGGGGGGGGCACCCCATGACACACAAGTTGATCTACGGATCGTTCCTTAGCCGTGTGCGGTGCCCCCTCCACCATATTCCACTTCGATCATATCGTCAGCGGAGCTTAGGCGAAGCCCGCGCGGTGGAGCATCATCATCGTCACCACGCCGTCGCTACCGACGGAACTCATCCCCGACGCTTTCTTTGGATCGGAGCCCGGGATCGTCATCGAGCTGAGCGTGTGCTGAACTCGGAGGTGCCGTGCGTTCGGTACTTGGATCGGTCGGATCGTGAAGACGTACGACTACATCAACCGCGTTGTTATAACGCTTCAGCTTACGGTCTACGAGGGTACGTGGACATACACTCTCCCCTCTCGTTGCTATGCCATCACCATGATCTTGCGTGTGCGTAGGAAATTTTTTAAAATTACTACGTTCCCCAACAGTTTTCTCCCAACAAGGATGGCGGTGTAATCTTCGGATAGAATTTGCCCCACCCTAGGCTGGACTGATTCATTTTTGTTGTAAAACGATATTTATTTTTAGGTTTGTTAGACTTGTTAGTTGTGTGCATCGTGCTATCCAGAGGGCGGATACTGTTTATATGCCATTGTATCCGCTTGATATATCAATTGAATGAAATGTACTTTATTGGCAAAAAATGTCTTTACCCCAACTTGTTTGGGACTAAAGGTTTTGTTGTTGTTGTTGTTGTTGTTGTTGCTACAACTATTGACCAACGATAGCCACTTGGTAGTAGATGGAAATATATGGGCGCAAGGGGTAGCCTCAGTCTATTTTTTACTCAATCAAATGAATTATTCTTTTAAAACTCAAAAGATAACCAAAGGATGCCCATTTGCATAGAAAGTTAGAACCTGAAAGATGAACCAAGTGGCGAGGGAGGTTTTCTCCCAACACGGATGGCGGTGTAATCTTTGGATAAAATTTGCCCCACCCTAGGCTGGAGTGATTCATTTTTGTTGTAAAACTATATTTATTTTTAGGTTTGTTAGACTTGTTAGTTGTGTGCATCGTGCTATCCAGAGGGCGGATACTGTTTATATGCGATTGTATCCGCTTGATATATCAATTGAATGAAATGTACTTTATTGGCAAAAAATGTCTTTACCCCAACTTGTTTGGGACTAAAGGTTTTGTTGTTGTTGTTGCGACAACTATTGACCAACGACAGCCACTTGGTAGTAGATGGAAATATTGGGCGCAAGGGGTAGCCTCAGTCTATTTTTTACTCAATCAAATGAATTATTCTTTTAAAACTCAAAAGATAACCAAAGGATGCCCATTTGCATAGAAAGTTAGAACCTGAAAGATGAACCAAGTGGCGAGGGAGGTTTTCTCCCAACACGGATGGCGGTGTAATCTTTGGATAAAATTTGCCCCACCCTAGGCTGGACTGATTCATTTCTGTTGTATAACGATATTTATTTTTAGGTTTGTTAGACTTGTTAGTTGTGTGCATCGTGCTATCCAGAGGGCGGATACTGTTTATATGCGATTGTATCCGCTCGATATATCAATTGAATGAAATGTACTGTATTGGCAAAAAATGCCTTTACCCCAACTTGTTTGGGACTAAAGGTTTTATTGTTGTTGTTGTTGCTGTTGTTGTTGTTGCTACTGTTGTTGTTGCTGCTGTTGTTGTGAAGTAAACTTAATAAATTGATGCATAATTTATCTAAACGACAACTATTGACCAACGACAGCCACTTGGTAGTAGATGGAAATATATGGGCGTAAGGGGTAGCCTCAGTCTATTTTTTACTCAATCAAATGAATTATTTTTTTAAAACTCAAAAGATAACCAAAGGATGCTCATTTGCATAGAAAGTTAGAACCTGAAAGATGAACCAAGTGATAGTTCATCTTGATAGATAGTTTATCACCGTTTCATTGCCTTTGTTCTTGGACAAGGTCAAGTGGGCTCTAAGACTACTGAAGTTATCTTCTCATGCCATTGACATAAATCCTTTTTCATGTATTTACAATCAACTTTTATCATGGTGACAAATCAACTAGTTTATAGTCTGACACCTGAATAAGGAATTTTTTCTTTTATTTTCTTTTCGTTAAGGCTGTTGAGTTCCTATAAATTGCATCGAGAAGAATAAACTGTTCAACATGATATATCATTGTCGCGACTAGGTTATTAACCTCCACCCGTGCAATGCAAGAACTGGTCTCCGTTTGTGCTCTACTGCAGGTGTGTTACTCATTGAACTGCTTGATCAACGATCAATGCTTAGTGGCAAGCCCTTCTCAACAAAAGTTGCTCACTCCACCACGTAAAGTGTCGTCGACGATCCTGCCCTCTCCATGGTTTGGTCCTCAAAGATTCCTAACAAGACCAAGATATCTGGATGGCTGTTGCACAATGACATGCTCGACACATGTAGAACTCTCTCATAGGAAAACAATCCTCCCATCAGACAATTGCCTCATGTGTCTATAGGATACCGAAACATGCACACACTTGTTCCTTCTATGCTCTAAAGCAAAAGCTATATGGCATTCCTTGGCATCAGGCCAAACCGCACTATCATTAAGCTCATCTGGAAGGTCGATGTCCCACCATGTCTCCCTACCTCACTACAACCTTTCATGACACTGCTAATCCTCTGGCAGATTTGGGAGGCCAAGAATGCTCTGGTTTTCAAGCAATGCCACTCATCACCGACAGATGTACTCTAATGTAATCTGTGATCTAATCTGGCGATCACATAGACTAAAAATACATGACAGAGAAGTGATGTTGGTTTGTGGTGTGACTTCCTCTCCTCACGATAAACACTAGCTTTGTAAAAATTCCTTTAATCAAAATGAAAATTCAAGGGGGAAACTCCCTTCCCCTCCTCGTGGTGGCGTTTCAATCAATAAATAAAAAATATTAACCTCTACTGGAGTGAAAAACTTGGTTGAGCCAGCCAAACCGATCATAAGCATCGACCATGGTACACAACTCTTTTTACTTTTGCCTCGCAAAAATTTCTAAATTTTTTATTTCAAATCTCGCATGGATTTACAACCTTTCTAAATTTAATGCTCGGTCAGCGGTGCCTTGTCAGCATTCCGTCCTCTGGCCTACACTCCAGTCTCCACTTCCTCGACCAGCAGCCGCGCCGGCAGCAGCTCGCGGTGCCCCTCCCTCCTCCCCAGCGCTCGCAGATCGGCGCCGGCGCCGCGGCCGCCGGGCGGAGCGCCATGGCCACGAAGCACCCCCACGGGGACGCTGATCCGTCCACCTCGCCTCCCCCGCCGCCGAGCCGCCGCCCGCGCGGCTTCGCCTCCGCCTCCACCCCCGCGGCGCCTCCTCCCCCGGGGCGGCGGCGCGGCGAGCGGGAGAGGGAGCGGGAGAAGGAGCGGACGAAGCTGCGGGAGCGCCAACGGCGCGCAATCACTAGCCGCATGCTGGCCGGGTTGCGGCAGCACGGCAACTTCCCCCTCCCCGCCCGCGCCGACATGAACGACGTCCTCGCCGCCCTCGCCCGCGCCGCCGGGTGGACCGTCCACCCCGACGGCACCACCTTCCTCTCCTCTCCCCAGCCCCCTCTCCCTCCCCCCGCCCAATTCGTACGTGCGCCCTCTCCAGTCTCCTATTGCTCTTACTTACCTAGACTAGATAGATGTTCGGATTTTGCTTGCTGGAGCTCTCCACTTTTCGTATGATAATGTCATCCCTTGCTTAATTGAAAACATTGTGAATGAAAAATGTATTGATTTTGCAAGAAATGATTCGCATTGCGACCATAACACATTCATATTCGTATTTGCAGCAGGGGGCTTTCCAGGCTACTTCTCTGGAAACCCCAGTTTTTACCAACTCTCTGAACAGCTACGCCATTGGGACGCCATTAGATTCCCAGGCTTCAGCCCTACAAACAGATGATAGCCTGTCACCGTCGTCATTGGATTCAGTCGTGGTGGCAGAGCAAAGCATAAAGAATGAGAGCTATGGGAATTCAAGTTCAGCCAATTCTTTGAATTGTATGGGAAGTGATCAGGTGAGCAAAGTTTGCAGTTTGATTCGCTTAATGGATGCTTGTGGTATGCCGGTGTATATAAACCAGATAACCTTGGGATGTAGCCTCGCCTATTTGCCATAATAACTTGGTCTTTATCAGCTCTTATAGCCTATAACCCATGAAGTTAGTTGACCGTCGATAGGGCTTAGAATGTTGTAGCTCCAGCTTGCAGTGATATTCTAATTGCACCATATAGCATTATTTGTATGGACCAGTAATCTATCATGTAATTGCATTGTCGAGTTCACTGATTCTTCATTTTGCAGCCCAACTTTTCGTTTGGGCTTTCTGATTTAGCAAATCAAATTGGGCGGCAACCTCACGTTTTTCTTTTATTGTTCAATTGGAGCAGCTATTGAGAGCATCAGCAGTATGGGCGGGTGATTTCACGAAAACTCCATATATACCAGTGTACGCCTCTTTGTCTGTAAGTTCCTGGTGAACCTCTTGATCCCATATCTGCTATGTTAATCCCGTTTTCTCGCTTCCTGGTGAACCTCTTTGCACTTACACATGGTTTAATCATGTCATGTAATAGATGGCCAAAAAGGTTGAAGAGAAATGTTTAAGGGGGTTGATATAGTACTTTGCAAATCTGGTTGTATCTTTTTACCGGGGTTGCCCCTACTTGTGAGTCCTCTCATGGCTAGGTGCATGTGTAAGTGTAACTTGAATACTTAACATAGCACCAAAGTTCACACGGATTCTCTGAATCTGACTGAGAACTAGAGAATCATACCGTATGCAGTTCGTTCTTTTTAAGATTATGCATTTAAAATAAATTGTAAGTTGAGAACTCTATGTTTTCTTTATCTTCCAACCATATATTCCTGAAATTTTGACTTCTAAATCTATCTATCACACCATGCTTTAGCATTGTTGCTCTTGCTGTAGATGGGCATTATCAATTGTTATTGCCAATTGGTTGATCCTGAGGCTGTACGTGCTGAACTAAGGCATCTGAAGTCTTTGAATGTTGATGGAGTTGTTGTAGACTGTTGGTGGGGGATTGTGGAAGCCTGGACTCCCCAAAAGTATGAATGGTCTGGCTACAGGGACCTTTTTGGTATTATTAAAGAGTTCAAGCTAAAAGTTCAGGTTAGAATACTACCATGACTTATGGCATTTTCTAGGATGCTATTACTCACACATCTGACATTTTCGTTCTTTTCTGTAACTTTATACACATGTACTATTGGTGGTTGAATTATAGCAAGTTACTAGAGTATACCTGGATCTCTCATACTAAAGCATAGACTTAGAAGTCATCCATTCATTGAATCCAAAGGGACTCGACTTTCTTGATTCTTGACATAACCAGAAATCTGACCTTCCAAAGCGAGGAAATAACATGACTAAACCTTTTGAGCTTATATGATAAATTTTCAATTATGAGCATGATGTAGCTTTGCACGATATTTAAAATCCTTAAACTGGATATGCTTCTCTTATCTCCCTTGTTATATTGAACTCAGACTTACATTGGCTAACAAGTGTTCGTCAACAAATTTAAGGTTGTATTGTCATTTCATGGCTCTGGGGAGTGTGGATCTGGTGGTGTGTTAATTGCTCTCCCTAGGTGGGTAATGGAAATTGCACAAGAGAACCAAGATATATTTTTCACTGATCGAGAAGGTAGGAGGAATACAGAATGCCTTTCCTGGGGAATTGACAAAGAGCGAGTCCTTCGAGGGAGAACTGGCATTGAGGTATTGGGTCATCCTTGGTAATTTTTCTTCTCTCCTCTATAAACCCTCCTTTAACATCTCTGTTTAATTTGTTTTTAAAAAGCTGTCATTCTCCTTAGACGAGCATTACTTTGGTCTTTTCCTAGTGACATTTTTAATTCATTTAAAATGGTAGTCCTTTCTACACAGTTGTAATTGCAGTATATCTTGCTGTGATAGCCAAGAGCTGCCCTGTCATTCGATACATTGAACTTGCATTATATCGCCATTAATCTTTTTCATATCAATTCTCTAATAGAAGGAGAGACATTGTTATGACCGACATATTAGGGGCTTAGCCCAGTGGGCTGTGGCCCAAGTTATCTTATCGTTATTAGGGGCTTAGCCCAATTATCTTATCGTTATTAGGGTCGTTTGCTTAGGAGTCAAGTAAACCTCTCTATATAAGGAGAGGAGATGTATCAATCTAATCAAGCAAGAAGCAATCATTATTTGCTCGGCTTCCCTTATGGAGCCGGGAGACCTAACCCTAGCAGCCTCTTGCACCGCCGCCGCCTCTTCTCCACCACGCAAGGACGGCGGCCAGCCGCCGGCCGCCGCGCCCTCGTCCTCGTCTTCCTCCATCTTTCCCCTACAATCTCCGCCCTAGAACCGGCAGAACCCTAGCTCCTAACACCTTGGTATCGGTAGCTCTGTTTCGACCATGCACCACCACCAATCACCAATCCCGCCACGCCACCACCGCGCCGCCGTAATCCTCCACATGGCCTTGTTTTCCCCATCAAGGCTCATTGGCTCCACCGCCGGCGTCTATCGCTAATCGCCGCCCTCCACGGGTCCGCCGCCGCCCTCCTCCACTGCACCGTTGGTCTACTCCCGACAGAGATGACCGACGTCCTCAACGATCTCGTCGCGCCGTCCGAGGATCTGACTATACCTAGCCGGCTCCTACGGCCGCCGCCGCCCTTGCCGCTTGCCTTGCGCCGCGCGGCCCGCCACTGCCGTGGTATTCGGCACCAGGGCGCCGACCGGACTCTACACCACCATCGGCGCTTGACCGCCGCCGCCTCCGCGCCTAATGGCGCGATGGCGGGCGCCGCCCTCGCGTGTCACCCACGCCACCCGGTCCTCGCCGCCATCGCTCGGCAGCCGCCAGACTCGGTCATCATGACGCTGGTCGGGCGCTGCAGCCCCGCTGCAGCATACACTGCCAACCCGCCGCGCCCGATCTGGGCACAATGGCGGTGCGGCCATCGCCGCGCCGCCGCCTCCGCCGTTCGAGCAGAAGAATTCATTGCGCGCCGGCGCCTCGCCGCCAAAGACCGGCTGACTACAACGCGCGCGCGGCGTGCCAATTCAGCAAGTGCGGTTCCGCCCTCGCCGTCAGCTTCGGCCTGGTTGGCGGGGACGCCACCGCCGCCGATCTACACCATGGCTGCGGACCAGCCGGCGCCACCACTGCCGACGACGGGCCTCCGGCTCGCTGGTTTCACGTTAACCCGGACGGGCCACCGCTTTCTTGCGGACCACCGTGCACACCGGACCAATGCCATCCTCTTCGCTGCTCCGTCTTTGCCGAGCCGTACACTCACGGCGGTCATGCTCAGACACCGCCGCGCCGCGCTAAGATCGCCGCCACCTACGACGGCGCGAGACCTCAAGCCGCTCAACCGGTGTGAGTTTTTTTTTGAACGGACGCTTCGCCTCGGACCGCTGGCTCGCCTCTTATCACCTCCGCGGTGCCGCAGACAGCGTGGTACTACGCCCTCGGCGGGGCGAGGCGGCATGCCCCATGGGAAGCGTTTTCGCGAGTTACGCCTCTTCGCGGATCGCCAATACGTGGGAGCCGGTGGCGGAGTTGGCCGCCTTCCCTTCACCTCTACGGTGCGAGACTACGCCGACCGCTTCAGAGGCCTGGCGTACACGCGTCCGGCTGACAGCTCACTAGCGTGCCGAACTCTTCTTCGGCGGTCTGCCAGATCATATCCGCGTGGACGTCGAGCTACAAGGACCCCAGGACCTCCAGACGGCCATGTACTACGCCCGCGCGTTTGAGCGCTGCGCGGTGGCCATCCAGCAGGCATCACCATCCCGGGCCGCTGGGCCGCCACCCTGGCCGGATGTTCCCGCGCAGGTTGGCTCGCTCGAGCTTCGCGGCACCCTTGCCGCGACCGCAGCGCCCGTTCCGCCGCTCACCTCGGCCGAAGCTACTCGGCGTCGCCGCCAAGGGTTGTGCTTCAACCGCGACGAGACCTACATGCCCGCCACGTCGCCCCGACTCTTCTACGGAGGCTGCAGACTACATGCCATCCAGCGAGCATCACCATCCCGGGCATTGGCCGCCACCTGCCGGATGTTCCCGCCAGGTTGGCTCGCTTTCGAGCTTCCGGCACCCTTGCCGCGACCGCAGCGCGCCCGTTTCGCCGGCTCACCTCGGCCGAGCTACTCGAGCGTCGCCGCCAAGGGTTGTGCTTCAACTGCGACGAGACCTACATGCCTGGCCACGTCTGGCCCCGACTCTTCTACCTGGAGGCTGCAGACTACATTGAGGAGGACGCCGTCGCCGCCGGGCTCGGCGACCTGGCTGCCCCAGCTGTCGCGGAGGTGTTTGACGCTGGTTGATCACCTCGAGGAGTTCAGCAAGCGCTTCCTTGCCAGCGGGGAGAAGTGTTATGATCGGCATATTAGGGGCTTAGCCCGGTGGGCCGTGGTCCAAGTTATCTTATCGTTATTAGGGGCTTAGCCCAATTATCTTATCGTTATTAGGGTCGTTTGCTTAGGAGTCAAGTAAACCTCTCTATAAGGAGAGGAGATGTATCAATCTAATCAAGCAAGAAGCAATCATTATTTGCTCGGCTTCCATTAGGGAGCCGGGAGACCTAACCCTAGCAGCCTCTTGCGCCGCTGCCGCCTCTTCTCCACCACGCAAGGACGGCGCCCAGCCACCGGCCGCCGCGCCCTCGTCCTCGTCTTCCTCCATCTTTCCCCTACAATCTCCGCCCTAGAACCGGCAGAACCCTAGCTCCTAACAGACATGTACACTGAATTATTGATACTCGATGAGATTATATGCAGGTTTATTTTGATTTCATGAGGAGCTTTCATATGGAATTCAGAAGCTTATCTGAAGAGGGTCTTATTTCTGCTATTGAGGTTGGATTGGGTGCTTCTGGAGAGCTAAGATACCCTTCGTGTCCAGAAAAAATGGGCTGGAGATATCCTGGTATTGGCGAGTTTCAGGTACTTACTTAAAACTCAAAACCTCTTGCACTTATTCAAAGAAAAAGACGTATTTACTCGAATTCCAATTTCCAAGTTCGAACCATCAAGGATAGGGACACTTACTCCAGTTACCTTGTTTCCTGATTCTGAACCCTTCTCATTTTATTCATTGGTCCTGAAGGAGTGTAAAATATTACTACCTTGTTATGTTGTCATTAAGCTGCGGTAGAGGAAACCAAAATGCACAGTAGGCACCTTTCGAGAACCATATAATGCTGTTTTGTTGGTATGTGGGCCTTGGCTTGAACTTATCTTTTGGATTGCACACATACAAAAATGTCGTGCTACATTTCTGTTATGGATGGTAGCATGCATAAGTTGTAAATGCATACATAATGTATTCTTTTGTTGATTGCTACTTCGACAGTGTTATGACAGGTATATGCAAAAGAACCTACGGCAATCAGCCTTGACACGGGGGCATTTGTTTTGGGCCCGTGGGCCTGATAATGCTGGCTACTATAATTCAAGGTCACATGAGACTGGCTTTTTTTGTGACGGAGGTGATTATGACAGCTACTATGGGCGTTTCTTCCTTAATTGGTATTCCGGAATCCTCATAGATCATGTGGATCAGGTGCTCTCACTTGCTACTCTTGCATTTGATGGAGCAGCAATTGTGGTGAAGGTATGCTATATCTTGGTACATTTGTTGGTTGGGCCTTGAAGCACCATATTCTCTCTAATTCTTAAAGAAGCTTAACATATATTCCTTTGTTTTTGTTCTCTGCCTCTCTAGTTTCCCGTGTATATCACATCAAACTTTGCACGTAATGGGTATCCGTTAAGCTCTTTTTTCTTTATTTTATATTCTGGGTTGCACTTCTGTTCAAAGCAACCAATGATTGCTCAAAAACTAGTAAGTAATATAGCTTTGACAAGTTACGGGAGTTGAATGCATAATCATGAAGCATCCCTCAAATTTAGACGAGACACGGTACAGAAGCTACTCAAAATGCTAATTATTAGGTCGACTATTTAAAAATTTCGGACAAAAAAGAGGCTGAATTTTTTTACTCATCGAACTTTTGAAGTACTGTAGTCATAATAGGATATACATGTATTAAGCAGATCACTTGCCTGGTCTAATAGTACAGCCTTTCTATATAGCATATATTGCCCTGATAAGTCCATGGAACTTGCACCTCATATTTCTCTTGCCAATTCGGCTGTTTCATGACAAGACAATTATCTTTCCTCAGATCCCCTCCATCTATTGGTGGTACAGAACTGCAAGCCATGCTGCAGAGCTTACTGCAGGATTCTACAACCCTACAAATCGAGATGGATACTCTCCAGTTTTCAGAATGCTCAAGAAGCATTCCATAATTCTTAAAGTGGTTTGTTATGGCCCAGAATTTGCAGTTCAGGAGAATGATGAGGCATTTGCTGACCCAGAAGGTTTAACCTGGCAGGTGAGAGATGTTGTAAGAAGTCTCTGAAGCTACGATTGCGTATTTTTTTTTCCGTGGATAGTTTTGATACACTTGAAAATTTGCAGGTTATGAACGCAGCATGGGATCATGGTCTATCTGTAAGTGTAGAGAGTGCTCTTCCATGTCTTGACGTGGACATGTACTCTCGGATACTTGACACAGCGAAGCCGAGGAATGATCCTGATCGTCACCATCTCTCATTCTTTGCATACCGTCAGCGAACTCCATTCCTTTTGCAGAGAGATGTGTGCTTCTCAGAACTTGAGACCTTTGTAAAGTGTATGCACGGTTAGTAACAGTTTTTTCACTTTCTAACTTCCTCATAGCACCATTATTTCATGGTATCTTCTTGATTCTTATCAGTAAAATCATTATTTGCCTTTTGGGGTTAATAGAATGATGTGCATAACAATGCTGTCATGGTGCAAACTATTAGTTTGAATCATATGATCCGCTCTCTGTTACATTCAATATGTGGAGGCTCAATAAAAAGACATAAATCAAACATATCACCATTAAGCATCTGTGCTGTTACTCTTCAAAAGCTATCTCTGCATTCTTCCTGGGAGGATTATGACCTGATAACTAAGTTGATGTTTTTGTCTACAGGGGAGGCTACCCAGAACTTTGTAGATTAAACCTGCTTTGGCGACGCATTCCCTGATATGCTGCAACTCGCGTTCTGCAAATTTCCGGATCCCTTCGTGGCTATTGCAAGATTGAAATCATATTGCTTATTGCCGCGTTCTGGCCATCTCCGCCTTATGCTACGGGTCAGCCGACCAGATGGCACTGAAACTGTTGTGCCGGTGGTGGGCAGGGATTAGTATCCCTTATCTGCGGTACAGGGCTGGTAGTTCAGCAAGTTTTTACCGTGGCGTCACCTAGCCTGGGCTGGAAGATGGAAAGAATGGCGAGGCAGATATCTAATATACTACATTATCATGCGCTAATATGTAAAGAATCCTCTCCTGATTGGGTGGTAAACCATCTGTCTCTGAATTCTCGATGATGCTTAGACTTTGTTTAACCGAAACATCTTTCTAGATTGTGACTGAAATTTGAACTGCCCGAGCTGATGTTAGGTCTGAAATGGTCGTTAATTTTGTTAATTATATAGTTTGCGGAGCCTAATTTTCTGGACTAACGAAGCCGATAAGCACCCACTTCAGGGTGAGTCGCCCTATTTAACGCTATATGGGCTAGACATGGCATGGGTCATTAAACCTGGATTATTTATCATTTTAGAAAAAATATTTAGCTTATAACTGTTTTAAAAAGGGTCTGTCTAGGACACATCTAGATGTGACATAACTATGTTATATCTAACCTGATCTCCACTATGTTTGTGGTCCTTTTTTTTGTCCCAGCTTTTTTTTATTATCCTTGTTGCTGCCTTATTTGTGGGAGGTTAGATGTGACATCGTTAGAAAACATTAGATGTGAATTAGACAAACTGTTTAAAAAAAGCATATTATTAGAACCCAGTTTTAAAATTGGGAAAAGGGTACATTGCTCAATTATTGGACATAAATAATCTGGATGACCTGCCGAGTGAATGTGCAACTAATTGTGGTGCTTTTCCTAGAAGCTAGCAGTGCAACCGCATATACCACATAACTTGAGCTCCCAAGAACAATCTAAATGGAAAGCACAACAATAACTAAAGAATGTTTCAATTCAACTCCTTTTCTATTACACAACATAATGTACCACAAGATGCCTCTGAAGCTGGAATTACCCTTTCAAGTTTCAACATAACAAACGCGGCATACCTTGTGATGTGGAGTGGAACTCCGTATGGCCGATCTGGAATTACCCTTTCAAGTTTCAACATAACAAACGCGACATACCTTGTGATGTGGAGTGGAACTCCGTATGGCCGATCTTTCACGATCTTTCATGAAAGGAGCGGATCCCAACTAAGGACACGAAGAACACGAGGGGAAAACGAGGGAAATCACAAGAGGAAACACGAGAGAATCACTCAACCAACAAGAATAGATCACGCGTGCGCTAGATCGATGAACACAAAGGTGAGATACAAGATCCAAGTCCAACAAAGGATGGTACAAGGTAACTGGTTCTTCTCCGTGAGGAGGTTTTGATGGGGCCACCCAAGAGGGGGTCTTGAATCCGCTTGGAAGGATCTTCTCCGATGGAGGCGCAATCTCCGAGGAGAAGGTAACCAAGTGGATGAGCAAAGCTCTCACACAAACATGAGCTAATCCTTTGCTAACCCTAAAAATGGGGAGGAGAAGGTCTATTTATAGCCCAAGGGGCAAAGGGGTAAGTGAGGGGACGAAACGGGTACACGGGCCTCGGCCCAAGTCACGCACGCAGGCGGTGGCCGGATGATCCGGGAGTTGGTCCGGATGATCCGGGCTTCGGTGGTCCGGATGATCCGGGTCGGCGTCCGGATGATCCAGCTGTGTCGGAGCAGCTGCGGGAGGTCCGGATGTCCGGGTCCTGGTCCGGACGTCCGGGTGTGGCCGAATGATCCGGGCCTGGGTCCGGATGATCCGGCTTCAGGTTGAAGCTTCGGGTGTCTTCAGGCGTTGTAGCCGGATCGTCCGGGCCGGAGCCGGATCATCCGAACGACGGTCCGGATCGTCCGGGCTTTTGCTGACTTAGCCCTTCTTCTTCTCCGTCTTCACGTCCATCTTCATCTTCGGATTCTGCTTGCTCCTTGGTGTCTCCATGGCTAACTCCTTGGTACCTGAGCATGCACAATGTCTTCGTTTGAGGTAGTAGCCATGTCTCATGTTCATCGAAGTGGAATTGTGAGAGGAGAGATGTCACCTCGGTCTCGAGAGCTCTTGCACGTGATCGAGTCATGGGTCCACTAGACACTTGGTGAGACGATGGTAGGTCCATGGGGATGACCTTGGGATGCTCCGCATCATCTCCCCTCCGTTGGGAAAGATCTGACCTCAGATCGAAATCCTCATCACCATGGTACGGGGAGAGATCTTTGACGTTGAAGATGTCGCTCACGGAGTACTTGCCACGTGGGATGTCGATCTTGTATGCGTTGCTGTTGTAGCGTGCGAGCACCTTGAATGGTCCATCAGCTCGTGGTAGAAGTTTGGACTTGCGTTCGTTGGGGAACCGTTCCTTGTGAAGGTGTAGCCATGCAAGATCTCCAATGTTGAATATCATGGGTTGCTTGTTGACGTTGAGCTTGGTCGCGAGTCGTTGTACTTGGCGCTCGATGGTGTGCCTTGTATCTTCATGCATCTTCTTGAGGTGGTTGGCTCGGGCACTCGCATCCATGTTTGTGCGCTCTTGTAGTGGTAGAGGTAGAATGTCCAATGGGGACAACGGGTTGAAACCGTAGACGACCTCGAAAGGGGACTTGCCGGTAGTTGAGTGTCTTGCGCTATTGTAGGCGTACTCGGCGATAGTTAGGCACTCCTCCCACTCCTTGATGTTCCTCTTGATCAAGACGCGTAGTAGAGTGGAGAGTGTTCGGTTCGTCACTTTCGTTTGGCCGTCGATTTGTGGATGGTATGCCGTGGAGAATAGGAGCTTGATTCCGAGCTTGGCGCATAAGGTCTTCCAAAAGTAACTCAAGAACTTGACGTCGCGGTCCGAGACAATCGTCTTTGGCACTCCATGAAGTCGCAAGATTTCCCTACAAAAGAGATTGGCAACATGTGAAGCATCGTCTATCTTGTTGCACGGAATAAAATGAGCCATTTTGGAGAATCGGTCCATAACAACAAAAACGGAATCCTTGCCATTTCGAGTTCTAGGCAAACCAAGCACAAAATCCATGCTAATATCTTCCCATGGTTGGAATGGAATTGGAAGAGGCATATATAAGCCGTGAGATTGAGCTTTAGACTTAACTTTGCAACATGTAGAGCATCGGTTGGTGAAGCGGTTGACGTCGCGAAACATCTTAGGCCAAAAGTAGTTCTTGGAGAGCGTAGCAAATGTCTTGTTGCGTCCAAAATGTCAATTAGTCCTCCTCCATGAGATTCTTACAAAAACAACAAACGAAGAGAAGACTCGGGGATGCATAGTTTGTTAGCTCTCATAAGATAGCCATCTTTGGTGTAATAGCGTTCCCAAGATGTATGCGTCAAACATTTGGCATAAGGAATGGCAAAAGTAGGATCATGCTCATACAAGTCTTTTATGTGCTCAAAGCCAATGACATTCAATTCAAGTTGAGTAACAAGCATGCATATACGGGAAGGCGCATTCGCCACAACATTTTTGTTACCTTTAATATACTTGATGACATAAGGAAAAGACTCAATACTCACTCCACTTAGCATGACGCTTGTTCAACTTAGTTTGACCCTTAAGATATTTAAGTGTTTCATGATCGGTGTGGATGATAAATTCATGAGGGCGAAGGTAATGTTCCCATTCACGCAAAACTTGCACTAAAGCATATAGCTCTTTGTCATAGATGGGATAATTGAGTTGCGCTACGGAAAGTTTCTCACTAAAATATGCTATGGGCGCTTCTCTTGCGTTAACACACCTCCTATGCCATTACCACTAGCATCGCAATGAATTTCAAAAGGTTTTTCAAAGTTGGGTAATGCAAGCACGGGAGCATGAGTAAGCAAATTCTTAAGCTCATTGAAAGGGATATCTTGGGATGTTCCCCAAACAAACGGTTCGTTTTTCTTACTCAAAGCATGCAAAGGTGAAGCAATTGTGCTAAAATCCTTCACAAATCTACGGTAGAAACTGTTTAAACCAAGGAAGCTACGCACTTGTTGCAAATTGGTTGGTTGGGGCCAAGTTTTAATAGCATTGATCTTAGTTTCATCAACATGAACACCCTTAGAAGATACTACGAAACCCAAGAA
This sequence comes from Aegilops longissima, assembly GCA_021605205.1. NCBI lineage: Eukaryota > Viridiplantae > Streptophyta > Magnoliopsida > Poales > Poaceae > Aegilops > Aegilops longissima. The sequence continues at coordinate 87,565,524 of CM038681.1, forward strand.
AACAAGCTTATCAACACCAAAGAGGCATTTTTCCATATTAACATAAAGTTGCTCTTTTCGAAGAGTTTGTAGCACAGTGCAAAGGTGGGTGACATGCTCTTTGAGAGATTTGCTAAACACAAGGATATCATCAAAATAGACAACAACAAATTCACCAATGTAAGGGCGAAACACATAATGCATGAGACGCATGAAAGTACCAGGTGCTTCCGATAAACCCATAGGCATGACTAACCACTCATATAGACCAAACTTTGTTTTGAAAGCGGTTTTTTCCATTCATCACCCTCTTGTATGCGGATTTAATAGTAACCACTTTTAAGATCAATTTTGGAAAAGATAGTGGCACCGCTAAGTTCATCAAGCATATCATCAAGGCGTGGAATGGGGTACCTATATGGAACGGTGATAGCATTGATAGGTCTACAATCGGAACACATGTGAAAACTACCGTCTCGTTTTGGCACAAGAATGACCGCTACGACACAAGGACTCAAACTTTCACGCACATGTCCATGGTCTATGAGATGCTTTACTTGCCGTTGTATTTCTTTGGTTTCTTCGGGGTTGACGCGGTATGGGGCCTTGTTAGGTAGAGGTGCTCCGGGGATGAGGTCGATTCGATGCTCAATGCCTCGTAGTGGAGGTAGACCCGGAGGTAGCTCATCGGCGAAAACATCTTGGAATTCCTGCAATAAAGAAGATAACACCAAGGGTAGATTGTGAGAGGTGTTAGTTTTTGGTGCCTCGTCCTTGCACAATAGGACATAGTGTAGGACACTCGATGGGTTCTCACACACTTCTCTCATCTCACGTTTGGTGGCAAATAGAACTAAGTTTTTCTTGTCGCTCATTGTGGAGGCACTCAATTTGGGCTTGTGGCGCTCACTCTCTTTTTGATGGTTCGCTCTCTCACTATTCTCTTCACGATGGGTGGCTTGCTTGTCGGCGAGCACTTGGCTTGGAGACATAGGTCGTAGCACAAACTCCTTTCCTTTCATCTTGAAGCTATAGTGATTTGTGCGCCCATTGTGGATGACACCTCGGTCAAATTGCCATGGTCGTCCAAGAAGGAGGTGGCACACGGTCATCGGAAGGACATCACACTCTAAAGTGTCTTCGTAAGCTCCAATTTTGAAGGAGACTTGTACCCTATGCTCAACTTGTATGGTGCCGGTGTCGCTTAGCCATTGAACCTTGTATGGGTGTGGGTGCTTCATCTTGGCCAATTGGAGTTTGGAGCATAGTTCTTCACTTGCGAGGTTATGGCAACTCCCTCCATCGATGATGACCTTGACGAACCTTCCATTGATTCCGGCCTTGGTGTGGAAGATATGGCATCTTTGATCTTCGTCTTGTTGATGTTGAAGAGTCAAGACCTTAGAGACAACAAGAGCGGGACTTGAATCTTCATCACAAAAGATTTGATCATCTTCATCTTCATTGTTCACTTGTCGGTGCATGGCCACTTGCTCAAGGGCTTCCATTTCTCCTTCACTCATTGAGTCATAGGTTTCGTCGTCGTTGAGGATCATGTTGCGCTTGTTTGTGCACTCGAAGAACTTGTGGCCTCGGCCGCCGCATGTTAAGCATTTGAAGGAACTTGTCTTAATGGTATCATCGGTTGGGGTAGAGGATGATGAAGCTCGCGGTTTGTCGTGGATTTGTCACGGCAGATGTCCTTAGTGTCAGGACTTAGTCGCGAGGCCAACGCATCTATGTAGTAGCTTGAAAGGGGTTGATCGGGACGAGAGACGCGACACACAAGACAATGATTTAGACAGCTTCGGGCCCCGGGAAACATCATCCGGAATAGCCCTACATGTTGTTTGTGGCTAGGTCTCATTATGCTCATGAGGGAGTCGCCGCATAAGCCAGCTCCCCCTTTGTGTCTAGCATTAGAGATTATTGTTTCTTCTTGCTTGTAGCTTGTCCCTGTTTGGGGAGCCCTGCCCCTTCTTATATATGTTGAAGGGGCGGGTTACATGTGGAGTCCTAGTAGGACTAGGACTAGTCTATCTTCTCTTACAAGTTAAATACAAGTCCGGGTCTTGCTTCCTCATAAAGGAAATATTTGTCATCCCTTTCCTCTTAAGCCGGCCCATGATAACATAAGCCGACCTTCTGGGCTTTGGGCTTTGTTGTCCATCTGACCCGCCCACCGGGTTACTAATGAGTCGCCAATATCGGGTGGGTTATCTGTGAATCGCCAAGCTCCAGGCAGGTCATCAGTGAGTCGCCACGCTCCAGCCGGGTTATACATCCGGCAGGTTACACCGCGGGGTATATCCCCGACACGGTTTGAAGTTGCTTGTAGTAGGAGGACGACTGGAGGTTTTCGAAGTTTTCTTGTAACTTGACTTGTCGCCGTTGCTTGTAGATGGCTTGGTTGAGGTAGAAGGTGTTGGAGTCGTTGAAGCTTGGGTGTTGGAGAAGCCGTAGGACTTGGAGGAGAACTTGGCATACTTGAAGTCTTCTTGTACTTGCCGTTCCGCTTTGGTAGCTTGGTGCACTAGCTCGATGAGGTTCGAGTATGGTTGGAAGTCGGCAATCTTTTTGATAGGGTGATTGAGTCCATTCAAGAAACGTGCCATAGTTTGCTCATCATCTTCTTTGAGATTGGCTCGTATCATGGCAATCTCCATTTCCTTGTAGTACTCTTCAACGCTCTTGGTCCCTTGTTTGAGGAGTTGGAGTTTCTTGAAGAGGTCGCAGTTGTAGTAGTTTGGCACGAATCGTGCTCTCATGACATCCTTCATTTGCGCCCAAGTAGTGATGGGTGGTTCACCTCTTGCCGCTCGGCGCTCAGTGACTTGTTCCCACCAAATGAGGACGTAGTCTTGGAATTCAAGGGATGCCATTGCGATCTTCTTCTCTTCTTCATAGTTGCGCAAGCGGAAGATTTTGTCAACCTTCAATGCCCATGATATGTACTCTTCGGGGTCATTGCTTTCGTTGAACTTGGGCATGGTGAACTTTAGCTTGCCGTATCGTTGCTCTTCATTGTGTTGGGGTCGCGGATGATGATGCCCATGTCGGTGATGATTGACAATCTCATTGTGCTCTTGGCGATGAGGGGTGTCGACCTCATGTTGCTCTTGGCGAGGAGGGTTGTCGACCTCATGTTGCTTTTGGCGAGGAGGGTTGTCGACCTCATGTTGCTCTTGTCTTGGAATATTTCCATTGTCTTCATGCTCTCGATGAACTTGATGGTCTTGGTGAGCTTGTTGAGCTTGAGGAGGAGCTTGTCGATCTTGAGGGGGAGCTTGTCGATGCACACGTGCTTGATAAATCCTTTCTTGAGCTTCATCGCGAAGTGCTTCTTGATGTAGACGAGCTTGTCGGCCTCGGTTGGCTACGGCTCAACTTGAATCTCGAAGGGCACGTTGCGCCTCAAGTGCTTGAGCTTCACGAAGTTGTTGTTCTTGGCGTTGTGCCTCGGCGTCTTGTGCATCTTGATGTTGTCGCGCTCGCTCCTCTTGTTCTTGTTGTTGTTGGCGTTGCCGTTCTTGTGCTTGCGCGAATGTAGCTTGGTTTTGATGATGTCGAAGCTCTTGAGAGTCGGTGTCGTGTAGAGGATTGCGGTTTGCTTGATGGTCTTGACGTGCGGCACGACGAAGAGTGTTCGATGTCGGTGTACTTGAACTGGAGATAGTGTCATCGGAGTGTCGACTTGAGCGGCTCCGTCTTGAAGAGGATGAAGTTGTAGAAGAGCGATGACCATCATGGTTCGGATATCTTCTTTGATGGAACTCATGGATGTGCCGAAGTAGTCTCTTGTATGTTGTTCGGATTGTCGTAGGTCATGGCGAGATTGTCGATGCGGTCGCCCAAAGCAAGTTGTTCTTGATGCAAAGCTCGGTGTGCGCCAAATAGTTGCGTTTTGGTGACGTAGGATGACATGTCGTCGTCTTGCTCCAATAAGAGTGGGTTGGTAGAAGTACTTGGCCTATCCATCATTTCAAACAAAGATATGTGAGTGGGAGAAAGAGAAGAACCAATACCAAATGTACCTTGACCGATGTTGAAGATGGATCAATGATCACTCCAATGTGTAACAAGGAAATAGCACAATTGGTACCAATTTTTGTCGGTTTCTCACACCTACACAAGTAAAAGCTTATGGTGGAGCTTGGTTAGGATGGTGGCACAAATTTTTGATGTGAAAGTAAGCAAGATTCAATAATGTTGGAAAGGATTCGCAAATTGTAAATGCAACAAGTAGACTAATAGCAAGATATGGTACGCGGAAACACAACACACGGAAAGATAAATGGGGCCGTGCAACCAAGGGTGAGCCAAAATGTGGAATCCACGAAAATGCTCTTGTTGCACAACACTAGAGAGACGCTAGCGCGATTGCACCATAGGCGGATACGAACTTGTGCACAACCTACTAAGCAAAAATGCAACGACTTCTATCCCAAGTATGCTCTATGTATGATGTTCCGATGATGTGATACAAGATGATCGAGTATGACAATCTTAATGTTGTATGATGCTATGGTTCTTGCTTATAAGCTCTTTGCTTATCTTTCCCTTTTTCTTAAAAGCTTGTTTGGCTCTTTGTTGTTTGAGCTCTTTTCTCATGCAATGCTTCACGAACCAAGATAGCAATTGTGTATGCGATGACAACTTTGTGACACAAGAGATGATTCCAAGATATGCAACACGATGATATGGTATGTATGCTATGGGAAGTATGATCACTAATGTGCACAAGTCACGTTGCCGGCAATACTCAAAGGCTAGTCTCGATGGGTAAGTGACGCAAAAGTAAGGCTATGGGGTTATCAATGCAAATGCAAGAGAGTATGATGATATCACGGTACCAAGATGATACCAAGGTGAAGTTGATACCACAATGGCGTAGTCGTTTGTAGTAGTCCTTGGCGAAGGTGAGCGGTGGTGATGTTGATGTCGAACCGTCCCTAAGTAGCCGAAACACGATAGGAAACGGTAAACCACAACTCAAATTCTCAAAACCAAATGTGACAAAATTGTAGCGGAGTTGGTAGCGGTCAAGTGGTGGTATGGTTTGGGGTTTGCGGAAAGATTTGCGGAAGTTAGGTGGTGGTGGTCGAAGTGAGTATGCGGAGGTGTCAAAAACTGCAGAAAATGCAGTTTCGTCAGGGGAAGCCGGATGATCCGGGCCAGGAGCCGGATGATCCGGGCGGATCCGGATGATCCGGGTGACAAGACGGATGATCCGGGCGGGTCAATCTCGCTCGGGGATGGCTCGGGATGAACACGAAAACGGCCACAAATTCGAGGATGTCGCGGATTTTGGAGGGATTGCGAGGTGGAGATGGCGGGGACAGGTAAGATCCACTTGCAACACAACAAATTCACGGATCAAAACCAACAAAACATCATCAAAACTCACAAATCACAAGAAAATTTTTTGGGGCTATTTTTGTGGGGATTTTCGGATTAGGACGAAAAACAACAAAATCAAGCTAGAAAACGAAGAGGGGAGGCTCCGAAATCGTGATCAACGTGGCTCATGATACCAAGATGATGTGGAGTGGAACTCTGTACGGCCGATCTTTCACGAAAGGAGTGGATCCCAACTAAGGACACGAAGAACACGAGGGGAAAACGAGGGAAATCACAAGAGGAAACACGAGAGAATCTCAACCAACAAGAATAGATCACACATGCGCTAGATCGATGAACACAAAGGTGAGATACAAGATCCAAGTCCAACAAAGGATGGTACAAGGTAACCGGTTCTTCTCCGTGAGGAGGTCTTGATGGGGCCACCCAAGAGGGGTTCTTGAATCCGCTTGGAAGGATCTTCTCCGGTGGAGGCGCAATCTCCGAGGAGAAGGTAACCAAGTGGATGAGCAAAGCTCTCGCACAAACATGAGCTAATCCTTTGCTAACCCTAAAAATGGGGAGGAGAAGGTCTATTTATAGCCCAAGGGGCGAATGGGTAAGTGAGGGGACGAAACGGGTACACGGGCCTCGGCCCAAGTCACGCACGCAGGCGGTGGCCGGATGATCCAGGAGTTGGTCCGGATGATCCGGGCTTTGGTGGTCCGGATGATCCGGGTCAGCGTCCGGATGATCCGGCTGTGTCGGAGCAGCTGCGGGAGGTCCGGATGTCCGGGTCCTGGTCCGGACGTCCGGGTGTGGCCGGATGATCCGGGCCTGGGTCCGGATGATCCGACTTCAGGTTGAAGCTTCGGGTGTCTTCAGGCGTTGTAGCCGGATCGTCCGGGCCGGGGTACGGATCGTCCGGGTTGGGGCCGGATCGTCCGGACGGCGGTCTGGATCGTTGGGGCTTCTGCTGACTTCGCCCTTCTTCTTGTCCGTCTTCACGTCCATCTTCGTCTTTGGATTCTGCTTGCTCCTTGGCGTCTCCATGGCTAACTCCTTGGTACCTGAGCATGCACAATGTCTCTGTTTGAGGTAGTAGACATGTCTCATGTTCATCGAAATGGAATTGTGAGAGGAGAGATGTCACCTCGGTCTCGAGAGATCTTGCACGTGATTGAGTCATGGGTCCACTAGGCACTTGGTGAGACGATGGTAGGTCCATGGGGATGACCTTGGGATGCTCCGCATCACCTTGAGTAGCAGAGCTGTAGATTGAAGGGTAATATCGCTTCAGGCGCTAGCTAGAGATAATTGGAGCTGCAAATGGATCCAATAACAATAACCACCACGACGTTGATGAGGAACAACACAATGAAAACGAGGCTGCAATCTATGAGGAAGAGTATCAACAGGTTGCCTATCAGAAAATATGGTAACAACGACTCATTTAGCCACTTAGCAACAAATTGTATCACTCTTTCTTATCATATCGGTGCAAGTTGCAACCCACTCTGATGATTTTGTCTGACCATGGGGTCTTTCTTGAGAGGACCAGGGTAGAGCGCAAGAGCAAGTTGGGCCTACATGCTCGTAGGCAGGCTCATCATGAACTTTGCATCCATCGACCGATGCAAAATAACCATAGTGACCAAACCCTTGATGAATAAATAAGTTCCTTGTCGCGTAATGATAGAACCAAAGAGTGCAATCGCATTGTTGGCAACGCCTTTCCCTTGCAGACAAGGGACAGCCATGCCCTTGGTCACCTCTCTAGAGCATGACGTCGGGTAGCTCAGTTATCTGAAGAAGTAGCCTGCCATGGCGAACATGAATGGTGCTATGACGAGCTCCAGTTTCTGGGGCTGGTGATACACATGATGATACATGGTAAGGTTAACTTATCAATAGCATATATCTGCCTAAACAATCAGGTAATTGCATGGACAAGTGAGAAATTCATAGGGGTTTGTGTTTGTGTATTCCAAATCTTTGGACCCCAAGAAGCAAAAGGGCGCTGAGCACCATGAGGATAACTCCAACCTACATAGGAATTTTAAACAAGATGTTGAATGCAGAGGCGGTACCCAACACTGCACACATATTTTTTTAACTCAAATGCAAAACCCAGCAAAGAAAACAAAGATAAAATGAAAGTGACAGATAAGGTGTACTAATCAACCTTTGAGGATATTAGTAGAAATAAATGCAAGCTTTACAATGATGCATAAGCACATACTGACGAAAGGAGGGTACTCTTCTATCTAGAGTTCATCAAAGTGCCTCCCTATACATGATTGAGTGATAGGTGCAAATTTGATGCAGAAAACTAAGATCGTTCAGTGAAAGGTACATGTTTTCACTGGAATGTTGGCTTTTATTAAATTTCATTGGGTTTATCTTGTTTCATAGTATATCACATTTTAAGTTTTCATAATATATCGACAACATCTGAGCGCATGAATCTCAAGCACATTCAATAGTGGATCGATGCGCGGTATATAGCATGCAGGTTAGAAATCCACTCTCCCTTTTATTGTCGTAATATAAGAAACAAAATGACACAACTTTGAAGATGATACACACCCAAATTGATTTACTCTCTTTTGATCTTAACCAATTATATATAGGCGAGTTTTAGTTTATGGGCCGATCCTATCTTGTAGGGTGTTGTTCCATGTGCAAAATTGCCACTATCTCAATTGTGGAAAGAAAGCGTACGACATACGATGAACGACCATTTATACAAGAAATTCATATGAGGATGCTCATTTTCGTATGGCACTATCGTTGACCATTGCTTTGGGGTGGGGGGTTAAAAGATTTTTTTCAAAGGTTGGAAAAGTTACTATGTCAATTCTTGCATCTATTTATAAGTTCCATATTTATAAAAATATATAAATATCTATTGGAGTTTGAGTGGAAATTCTATCCTTTAAGCTAAGCTAAATAAAATCTAGCAAAGTTGGGAACTCTCCGATCATTCAAGCCTACCAAATCAATCGCCTTCATCTCCTTGATGTGCGTCTTGAAGTTTTCTGTAGCTCCCCACCCCTTACCCTACCCAAATCACAGTGAGGGAGCTTATTTCTCTCGACCCTCATATCACATGGATCAATCTTCATTGATCATCAATCTTTCTTGACCAAGCAAAATAAAATAGAAATAATCACTGACCCTGGTCCCTCGAGATGATTTGAGATTGTGATTTGCAGGACGACCAGAGTAATAAGATAAGACTTTTAGTGGAGGGGCGAGATAGAGGGAAAATAGTTGAGGCAGTCCAATAGGAGGGAGAAGTACTATGTGAACCATGTGGTGCGTGTTGTAACTCTGATTATCCATCGATAATTCCTCGTGCCTTCAAATCCATACTATGCAAAGAACCAACATAAAATGTGCAAAAATGACATCAAACAATTCCAAGACAGAGAAGTAAATCGATGAATAACCTATTCAATATGTGGCTTAGGGCAATCTGGCTTGGGTGGTATGCAACCACTTGGGTTTGTTTCTCCTATCATAGGTGACCTAACAATCCCTTAGTTATGAAGTTGGTCCTCTGGTAGGTCAACAACTTTGAGATCTATATCGATATTTAAACAAACCATGAATTGTAACTCCATACAAAAATGGTGCACTGGGCCGACATAGTTCATCAATACAAAGTTCATGAAAAATGAAAATCGTGTTTATGTGTCTGATTTGGTTTTGCATTTAGGTGGTTCACATGCTCTTGTATATCGATAAAGCACAACATGTGTTCAACATGAATGGCCCATATATCCAATGAAAGTTTCTAATGAGAAGACACAAGAGCAAGCCATACTTTATATAGATACTAAAATATAGAAAGTATAACAACTACACGAAAACTGACTTCCATACTTAACTACTCTCTGAAGTCAAATAACCGGATGCCATATTATAAACACTATTTTTGCCTCATATGAAATGCATCGGAGTACAATTGTTGTCTCTTCGAGGAAAACACTAAATAATTTTTAGTAACTAGCTTATAGAAGGTGTTCATGGCTAGGAATTACATTCATAACATTACTACATTAGAATAACTAGCTAGTCGAATATTTTCCTGTTTATGGAATTTGTTTTACATAGATAACAAAGATATAAGTTGTGGAAATAGTCTAATTCACAATGTCTCGTGTTACGAAGTGTGTTTGTGTGTGTGTGGTGGGTGGCGGAGGGGGTTGGGGTTGAGGGAGACAGTGCCAGGATTTAGAAATAAGGGAGACGAGGAAAATACAATCATTAAAGAGACACAACACGGGAATACAGTCTCAAAATAATAATTGGTATGAATGTATCGCAATATATATGTAAAAACTATATTTCTATCAGTTCATATCAATTGGATTGGGTTTTGAAATTATCATCTACAACTGGTTGGTCCTCTGGTGGATTTACATTTTCAATAATATTTGAGCTAGAAGCAATGAGCTTGGAAAATGAGTATGTTTTTGTTGTATTCTTTTTTTCATCCAATGAGCTTTGAAAAATTTTAGCAACTAATCTCTCTAATGCATAGGTGCTTAGCTTTTGTAGCCAACCTTCCCTTAATTATTTAACTGTTTAACAACTAAGCTCCTTAATGCATTGGTTGGTAGGCATGTTAGCATAGGTCCACGCACTTAGAGCATCTCCAATAGAAGATGTAGATGCAGAAATGACTACTTTTTGCATCTCCGAGGGCTAAAAACGTTACTCCAACAGATGATGTAGATGCAAAAAAATTACATCTCCGCCTTCTGGAGATGTAAAATACAACACTAGAAGTTGCAAATTTGCATCTCCACCTAAAGGAGATCTAAAACCGCAACCGCCCGCTAACCTCTCTACTGCCATTTCATTCTTTCCGCGCGACCGCCCGCCCGACTGCGCCGCCGCCGCCCCAAATCGGCCCCACCGCCTGATAGCCTAGGGGCCTGCCGTGACTCCGCCGCCGTCGCCCGCGTCGCCTGCCTTGCTGGAGCGCAGCCCGCAACCGCCGATTCAGCCCGCGGTTGTGGTGGAAATACAACTTCTCTGGCGGTCCGTCAGGCGGAATCGCTTCTCCGGCGGCTTCTTAGGCTGTCGCCGGCCCCTCTCCCCGTCACCTGCCTTTTCATGACGGCCGCCCGACTGCCACCCTCGTCGGCCCGAAGCCACCCGCCCGCTTGCCACCACGCATAGCCGCCCGCCCGTAGCCGCTGAGCTGTCGGACCATCTTCTTCGCGAGGTTCACCGTCTCCTCTGCCTAGGCCGCCACCACCACCCGCAACACCGAACGGCTGCCAATCCCGCCGCCGGCCGTTTTCGTCCACCCCGCGCTCAAGGTGTTCGACGAAATTCCCCAAGGTAAAAATGATGAAACTTGATGCTTTTTTAATTGGGATTGGGTTGTTTGTTTGTCGGTGATTGTCCGCATTGTAGATGATCTCGTGTGACTCCTCTTTCATGGATGATTCCTCGGTTGACGAGGAATTTGATTTGAATGAAGAAGAGGACATTACTATGCTAGTGGCCATGCACAATTATTTTACGTTGCTTTCGGAAGGATTTGATGTGCATGATCAACTTCAGAACGATTTGATGGAGGAGTTTTGGAATTGGCATGGCAAAAGGGTCGCATATATTCATTATTTGTTTATTGCATTGTGAAAAACTATGTTGTATTTGTGTTGCATTTGATCCCATGGATTTAAGGAACTATGTAATAATTTGATATTTTGGACATGTACAATTTTTTTATGTTGCTTTCAGATTTTTTTGCAACATGTGCGGCTGTACAGTGGCTGAACAGCAGCGGCGCGGCCGGCGGCCGGTTTTACATCTTCTATTGAAGTTGCTATTTTACATCTTCATTTTGCCGCATCTGTTGAAGTTGAGACTTTTTTGAAGATGCAAAAAGCATCCTTTGAAGATGTAAACTTTTACATCTCCAAAATTTACATCATCTATTGAAGATGCTCTTAGCATCTTTTTTTTCTGGGTCACTATAATGCTTTCTCTGTTCTTTAATTACTTTGCCACATTATTTTTTTAACCTATGTGACACCCTTAACACATGTACACCACGGAGCACTGAAAAGGGCAGCACGACGATGTCAATCATGTAGTGCTAAGTCACATAGTTGTGCCGAATGGCTAGCCAGTTAACTGCACGTGTGGGCGTGGAAGACATGGATAATAGATGGTGATAGACCAGCTGGCGTTAGACTAAATAAATATTCTTTTTTCAGGTAGAAATAACAAATTATTATTTGGATGAATCGAATCGATGCGATCCCATGTACAATACTGTTCGTTCTATCATGGCTGTAGCACCAACCAGAGTGGAAGCGACACTAGCTAGTCGACGAAGGGAGGCCGAGGATACACGCGCACAGCCTTGCTCACTAGACGTGCTGCTCCCAAGTTATCTTCCACTCCTAGGAGGCGAGTGAGCGCAAACGGAATCCTGCACGGGATGGCGCTGCCTCGCGTGGCCTCCCGCTTATCGTCCTCGGCCTGCGGGCAGACGGAGATCGAGGCACCGAATCGACCGCTGCCGATACGTTCCACTATTGGTTTCCCTGCCTCTCGTGCCTCTCGTGCTTCCCTGCCTCTTGTGCTTCTCTAATTCGAACCCCGGGCATGCCATCCAAGACATTTGTGCAGCAATAGAGGCAGGAGAGCAACCGGCTATCCTTGGAAGATTCCTGGTGCCTCATGTGCCTACTGCATATGCTTATGCCTGTCAAATTGAGATCCTTATTCCGTAGAGACACAAACACATAATACACGAAATGGCATCGGATACTTATGAAGCAAATATGTAAAATGAGAAATAAGGTACTCGGTATTCATCTTTTTGACCCGCGGCTCAGGGAAGTCTTGTTCCTTATAAAAGGCTTGGGTGGCAGGTGGCAGCATGAATTCGTTTGTCCTCTGTTAGGTCAGCCCGCCAGATGGCACTGAAACTGCTGTCCCTGTGGTAGGCAAGGATTAGTGTCCATTAGCATACAGGGCTGATGGTTCTGCAAGTTTTTACCATGGAATGACCTGGTTCGGACTGGAAAAACTGAAAGAACGGCGTGGCATATATCATGCTGTAATAAGATGCAAAACAACCATGTCTTCTGACTGGATGGTAAATCATTTGCCTCTGAATTGTCGAAGAAGCTTAGAGTTAATTTAGCCAAAATTACTTTCTAGACTGCGACTGAACTTTGAGCAGTCCGGGCTGAGTTTGGGTCTGTTGGACCTGAAGGGAGCTTTTATACGGTTCTGGACCAACAATACCTGATAAACCAACAACCGGCTGAGTGCTCCTACTTGACGCTACATGACCACATGGGCGGACATGGCACGGGTCCTTAACCTGGACTTGTTTTTTCTTTATTTGAGAAAAATATTTTGCTTAACATTTAATATATGTATAATTATAAATTAGTTTTAAAATTGGGAAAAAGGGTACAGTGCAGAAATAAATCATGTATGTATGTATGAAATAAAATATTCATCACGTATTAGAAAATGTCCCTGTACAAAAATGTTTATACTTATAAAAATGTTAAAATAATAGTAAATTTAGTTAATACATGTTCATATACTGATGAATTTTGTTGAGGATACGTCATGGGTGTACCATAATTTTACAGAAGATAGCATGATCAATTACATGATACTCAAGACCAACATCGTCTATGAGGTGCATGTGTCGTTACTTGGTTAATCTCAAGATCTACCCGTTCAGTGTCTTAAGGTGCTCATAGGCTAGGATCCGAGTGCGCGTGTTTGTAGATGTTGAGTGCACATGTGCACTGTGAGCGTCTACGTCTATATTGTGCTTTAAAAAAATCAACTCCAAAATGTAAAACAAAAAAGAAAGAAAAGAGCTTTCTTTATGTTTTACGTTTTAGAGTTGATTTTTTAAAAAGCGCAGTACATATTTAGGTAGGGCCATCTCTTAATTAGTAAGTCATTTTTTATGCCTAACATACATGCAATTATATGTGTGCTAGCAAACGTCAGTTTGACCGCAAAAAATGAGTTAGTCCACAAGAAATAGTAAAATCAATGTTTAGTGTAAAGACATAAAATATGTGAATCTCAAAGGATAGTCTGTGGTACATTGTAGAAGAGGTACAAAGACAGCTCACCAGCAAGTAATAAAAAATCTTAAATGACCATATGTGGCACATAATAGAAGAGCAGCGTTTTGGCTCTCGGGTGCATCTGCACCCATATGTGAACAACAAAATCGTTTAAAATAGCAAGAGAAAAATTCAACTTTTTTGTGATGCGAGATGCTCATGTGTGTGAAGTCGGTGTCAACTTTTGTGGAGTTTGGACATTTCAGTAGCTCACAGCAAAAACGACAAATTTAGGATCTGTGAGAAAGTTTATGTTCGCGCATTGTTTGGGATTTTTTTTTGCCACGAGCTCCTCAAATGTATGAACAAACTGAAATTCACGGACATCATGTACTCGAACATTTTCTAGGCAATTTCTTTTTGGAATTTTGTATTTTATTTTAGTATTTTGTGAACTTAGTATTCACCAGGAGTAAATGAGACCGGAGTCACAAATGAATATTCGGGGTATAGCATAATAAAAGAAAAATCTTTCTTTAAGTAGTGAATATCTTGAAGGACTGTGTGTGGTACATAATTGAAGAGGTATAAAGTCTCTCTCTCAGCGCTCCACCTTGGAGGGAAGGGTGTAGCTCACCAGTCGGTAACAAAAATATGCAGTCTATAAATTAGTTCAGGATGCGACAAACTTTCGGACGGCAGGATTTTAGCGACAGGTGGAGACGATCGTGCGTATACTTCTCTGCTCGATTCCACATCTCGGTGCAATATCGCATGCACATCTCTTTTGTTTGCACGGAGGACACGTATTGAACCCAATTAACAATGCATCCATGTAGATAAGGAGAAAAGATGATGTCAACAAAGATTTCATTAGAAACGTAACTTTAAAATGTTCTGTAGCTCAAATCGTTGGTCCGATTGAAAAACTGTTTTCACATAAAAGATTCGTCGCGGCAAGATCTCTGAAACTAGATCCCATGTTGGTATGTTTCAATGACTCTTTTTTCAGGTCAAAAGTTATCAGACCTAGGCTAAATAAGTTATCACCTATGTGGTACGCCAGTTACCATCTTGTTTACATGAAAATTACCAGGGCATAAAAATGACTCCTCCAACATTCTCTTCACATGCAAATGCAGTAGGGCATAGGAAACCTGATGTCATTGTAAATTCTTGCTATTTTGAAAATGTAAAATGTTTTATAGCTTAAACTGTCATTTTTGATTGAAAAATCGTTTTCACATAAAAAATCCATCGTGATGAGAACGTCGAAACTAGATCTCATGTTGACATGTTTTGATCACTTTTTTGGTAAAAAGTTACCGTAAAGTTATCAGTTACGTTATATTTATATTAACATGTTATTTATGCAGAAGTGGCCAAGATGTGTTTTCAACGACTTCTTTCCCCGGCGTCAAATTTACCGTGGTATTTATACCTAAGTTATCAGCTCCGGATACATACATTACCGTGTTATTTGCACAGAAGTAACCGGGGTATGTTTCAATAACTTTTTATTCGGGTCTAAAGTTACCGGGTTGTTTATACCTAAGTTATCAGGTGATGTGTGAGTTACCATGTTATTGACAAAAAAGTTACCGGAGGTATATTTCATCAACAACCCTCCCCCGCTCCTCACCAGCGTCGCCAAAGCTAATAGGACTGGGTACATAAGTTATCAGGTCTGCGATATGTGAGTTATCATTTTATTGACACAAAAATTTACCAAGGGTATATTTCATCAACCACCCCCCACTCAGTCACCAAATTTATCAAGAATGGGGTACATTAGTTATCAGGTCTACGATGTGTGAGTTACCGTGCTATTCACATGAAAGTTACCGGGGGTATATTTCATCACCCCTCCCTCGCGAAAAGTACCAGGACTGGGGTGCATAAGTTATCGGGTCTCCTATATGTGAGTTATCATGCTATTCACACGAAAGTTACCGGGGGATACTTGATCACCAGCCCTCCCCCTCCTACGCCGAAGTTATCAGGACATGGGTACATAAATTATTAGCTCTGTGATGTGTGAGTTATCAGGGTGTTTGTATGTAAGTTATCAGGTTCGCGATGCGTTAATGACCATGTTATTCACACAACATTATTGGGGGATGTTTCAACAAAAAAATCAGGTCAAAAAATCACGGTTTTTGTACGTGGGTTATCAACTATGTTGTGCATGTGTTACATGCTATTTACACCGAAAATACCGGTGGTATATTTTTGAACAACTTTTCCCCCGGGTCAAAAAAGTTGTCGCGATGTTTATATGTCAGTTACTAGCTTGGCTGTGCGTATATTACCAAATTATCTACACGGAAGATATCAGGTTTTTAACAAAAAAGAAATTCTGATAATAGTCACCGCGGTGTTTGTACATAAGTTATCAGGTCTACGGTGTGTTTATTACCATGTTATTTACACATAGGTTATCGGGCTACGTTTCATTAATTCCCCCCTCCTCATGTCAAAGTTAGCATGATGGTGGTATAAGAAAGATCTGAACACTATCGATAACAACTAATGGTGGGTGAGTTGGCTAGCTTCATGCACCTCATTCCAAGAGGTCGTGTCTTTGATCCTCCTTCCTGCACCTTTATTTTTCTCGACCCGATGACGATGAGATTGTTCAAATCTGTTGCAAAAATGAGGTGGTTCAGATTTTAGCTTGTCAATTATTATAAGTATAGTCTTAGCCACTCAAATTGACGTGTCTTGTCCAAACTGACAACAACCAACAAAAGTTGAGTTGGTTATAAGAGGTGCTAGTGTGTGGGTTGCCTCACCATGCCCATGCAAATAGTATTTTTTCTAGTAGAGTTAAAAAACCCGCAGCTTGATATGCAAGGGAAGGTGCTGCATGCATTGGAGATAGGAATTGGCTCATGGATGCTACAGTACACTCTATAGTGAAAAATGCAGAAGGCATGGCAGGATGCATTGTAGCACTCGTACTGTGCCCAAGCCATCTGATGATTGATACGTAGCCTAAAGGTAGGTATCTAGCATCCTCTTGCGCCTTAATCATGGCAGAGAAGCCGGTTGCAGGTGTGCACTGCATGTGCGAAGGACCATGGGGTGTGCTGGAGGACGCTTAGAGGACTACGTTTGCGGTTTCACGGATCTGCGCACGTGGAGGAAGACTGCGTGATCCTGATCCAACGTTGCTAGAATCGTCCGGATCTATGGTTAACTTCCAGCCGATTGAAAGTTAACTTTCTCGATTAGTTTAACAGGGAGTACTTTTTATCGCCTCAACCGCATAGGCAACATAAGCATAACAAATGGTAAGACCAGCATCACCATAGCACATCAGCCAGCTGGAAGAAAGACATACATCTATATCTATCTATACCTACTAATAAAAGAAATAGATATTCTAAGTCAGTTTTTCTATTTTATAGAAAATCCTTAATGTTTCTGAGCAGTACATATCAAATGTTTTTTTAAATACTCATATCTTCTAAAATGTAACTCTAAATTTAGCATGTTATATATGGAATTTGATTAGAAAAAGATGTAGAATCTGAATATGATGTTATTTTACCTGTTAACAATTTAAAATACTATCTAGGCTGCAATGTTAATCAACAATGTATTATCCGTCTTTTTTTCATACCGGTACTGATTCAGATTGGGGTGAACACCTCAGCAATATAGAATCTGAAGATGATGTTATTTTACCTGTTAACAATTTAAAAATACTATCTAGGCTGGAATGTTAATCAATAATGTATTATCCATCTTTTTTTTCATACCGGCACTGATTCAGATTGGGGATGAACACCTCAGCAAAATCAAGATTGGACATGAAATTGAAGCTAAATTTGCTAGAGACACCCAATAATTAATGACATGCATGACAAGAAATAAAAGAAGGACCCAATAAAGATGGGATGTCTGCTATAAAATAAATAAAAGAGAAAATGTAGAGAAGATCCGATAAAGATGACATGTTGCACTATTCTCCTATATATAAGAAGAAAAAGAGAGCACATGCATGAAAAAAAGTAAAAAGGAGGCATGCATGACAAAAAATAAAATAGAAGACAAGTTTGAGAAGATATAATTAGTGATGAAACAGGGACCAGTACCTATGACATGTATGGGAAGATATAGTGATGAAATAGGGACACAAGTACCTGTGTCCACAGGAGACCATAAAAATATTCTTTTCCAGACAAAAAAAAAATCTCTTTTTATGATTAAAAAATCATGTATATTTTTAACAACCTTTTTAACGAATCTTCATGTATCTAAGCAATATACATGTGAAAAAAAGTGTTCAAGAGTTACCCTAAGTTGGTGATTATTAAAATGAAAACTGCCATTGGTGCACATATGTCTCCGTAGTGTGTTAATGTGTCATTGTTTGTTTTTGTCGTTTTTCTTTACTCGCCTGTAACAACACCCAATTCTGAACATGCCATGAATAAATGCATGCTCATTTTTCTGTTTCTTTGTATGGATTAAATCTACATGCACGCCGTGTTGAAATAAAATACTTGTAGAATCTTAAACTGCGCTTTTATAGGTTAAGACCATCTTTGTTTGGGTCATAACTACAAATTCTCAGATTATAGTCATTTTTTGTAAATTAAAAGCGTGTGGCTTTTTTCCGTTGCAATGCACGGGCCTTTTCGCTAGTACATATATAATCGATATCTCTAGACAAGCTACATCCATGAACTGACTTGATCGAGGGTACTATATGGAGACGGACTACACTGGCAAGGATCTTCATGCCTACTCGTGGTTCCGGGATTGTAAGACACAGGGAATTCAAGCCGTCCGCGGCCACCAGTTGATCCTTGTCTGAGCTCCTCTCAAAGCCCATCACCACACACGCTCGCATAACGTTCTCTGGCTACCGGGAGAATTTACATGCTCTGGCACTTGCTTTAGAAGTAAATTACCTCCAGACTCCATGTATTGCTTGTCCTACCTGCAACGAGTTTAGTCCAATCTGGAACGTTGTTACTTTGGCTTGTTTAGCTAGAGAAGTTCTAGCAGCGAACATAATCTTCAGTTTGAAACCCATATTTTGATCTAATCAATGTTGGAGAAATTGATAATCCTTTACATCTTTCACTGGGGAGAACATGATAAAACACCTCTATTCTATTCTAATCACCAGCATCACGGGTTAGTCCGCCAGATGGCATTGAAACTGTTGGTGCCGGAGGTAGTCAAGGATAAGTGTCCCTTGTGACCCAGGGCTCAACCGTTCAACAAGTGTTTACTGTGACATGACATTGCTAGGGCAGGAAACACTAAAAGAACGGTGTGACATATAAGTAATAACCAATAGCTCACCTGTGCAAATAACTTTCAGCAAGCGAATGCAAATAAAATTGCACCTGTGCAAGATGCATGGACGAAGCCAGAGCCCAGGTTTGTAAAATTAAATGTTGATGCAGCTTTTTATATGGCAGAAAGAGCGGGTGCTACCGCAGCTGTGATCAGGGATGCGAATGGATCCTTCCTAGCTGCTCGGTGTACTTATATCCCCAATACCTCAAGTGCAGTGATGGCCGAGGCGCTGGCAATGCGGGACGGTCTGAACTTAGCGAACTCGCTTGGCTTCCCGCGTGTGGAGGCGGAGTCAGATTCGTTGATCGTAATTGAATCTTGTGCGGGTCATACAAGATGGTGGGATGAAGCTGCTGCAATCTTTGCTGAGTGTGTGGATGTCTCAACTTTGATAGGGAAGGTCAAATTCAAGCATTGTTATCGCGGTTCAAATAAAGCGGCGCATGTGCTAGCTAATTTCAGTTATTGTAATAAACTCTGTAGTTATTGGACAGACGAGCCACCAGGCTGTCTTGTCTCAACCCTCGTGGATGATGTAATTCCTATCTAAGTTAATAAAGCTAGCCATGATGGCCTTCCCTCAAAAAAAAAAAAAACCAATAGCTCACCACTTGGAAACACATCGACAAATATTGCACATATGGTCAATGAGGCTACAAGTACAACACTCCATGCTACAACCATGTTATACACACCCCCAACTCCTGATGACCAGGTATCACTGCTGAGGTAATAAACAGGGAAAAGGTTGGTGTTTTGAGGGAGGGAGGGGTTACCGTTTATTTATTTCTTCGAGCAATGAGCCAGTGGTTTAAGGCTAAGAGGGTGAGGATTGGTAAACGTAGCGTCGTGATTTAAGTCTCCTCTCCTGGTTTACGGCTGGAAACTGATGAGAGATAAAGATGCAGCATCATGCTTCGGTCCGTTCTGTATGACGGTAATAGAAGGTTCGATGTTGCATGCACGTTAGGAGTTGCTGATGTCTCACGTTGCTGAGTTGGACATGTTGTATGTTAAGATAAATACCTATAGTGGGGATCAATCTCTTAGGTATAAATATATAGGATACTACATCATGCTTATAAGGTGCAAAACAATCCTTTCTTCTGGTTCGATGGTATTCCATTTGCGTATGAATTCTGGATGAAGGTTAAGAGTTTGTTAAGATGAAATTGCTTTGTAGATCATGATTGAGTTTTAAATGGCCCGACTGAGTTTGAGTATGTTCGGGCTGAAATGCTCGTTAATATATGGGAGTCTTTATATGGTTTACTAGGCCTAATTTTGGGACCAAGGAAAGGCAATAAGAAATGAATCGAGCCCCAAGGGACCGCGTTTCAAAAACAAAAAACAACTACATGCCACTAAGCCGGGAATAGGCCACAAAAGTTGTAGTGATGGTGTTTTGCTATCGATGATTTTGGGTGTTTAACCCTTATTCGTTTGTACTCCATACTACTCTGTAGAAATGCATTATTGGTTGGTCGTGTAAAGATCTTGGGTGCAAAGGAAGGAAAAGAAATAAAATCTCCTTTAAAGGAAACGAGGCGTGTATTCAATTCTCTCCACATTCATGAAAATTAATATTGTATGTACAATTTGTATTTGTATCAAAACTTTTGGAAAATGTCAATCTTTTGGAATTTTGAACTTTTAGAAATTCCCTACTTGCAACTATTTGAACTTTCAAGAATTCCATGTTTTGTAGGAGAGAAGGCTAAGGGAGGTGTCAAATGACGGCTCCTATTATTTCACATGAGAGAAAAGTCGCATGGTGGCCACATTTTTTGGCTGCAGCCTGCAGCTGCCGTGGTGCACATAGACATGTGACCCCAAAGTGTCTTGTTTATATGGAAAATACGTGGCTCCTCATGGCTATATCACTCTAGATCATGTGTCGGTTCATGCTTTAAGATCCCCATTTTCCTTTTCACCGTATTCATTGTAGCACATTTCATTTTTTTGTCTTATTAAAATAGGCTCTAAAATGTCAAAATAAATAAAACAAACCTGAATAAAGGTTTAAATACGCCCATCTCCTAGCCACTTATTCACTTTCCATGCCTAACATATACACACATGGATTGTGTATAATATGAGTAAATAGCATAAAACCACTACTTTACAAGCTAGGGTTTCAAAAAACTACCGGCTTTTAATTTTCGCTGATAACTATCAAGTTAGGTGTTGGCTATTTCAAAAAAACCCTAATCACTCGTTGCTAGCGATTTAAACCGTTTTATGAAAGGTCGGGCCCGGCCCACTCCTAAACAATCCGTTTGTTTGATCTTTTGTTTGACCGTTAACTTATGATACGTCTCCAACGTATCTATACTTTTTGATTGCTCCATGCTATATTATCTTCTATTTTGGATATTATTGGGCTTTATTATTCACTTTTATATTATTTTTGGGACTAACCTATTAACCGGAGGCCCAGCCCAGAATTGCTGTTTTTTGCCTATTTCGGAGTTTCGTGGAAAAAGAATATCAAACAGAGTCCAAACGGAATGAAACCCTCGGGAACATGATTTTTGAAACGAACATGATCCAGGAGACTTGGACCCTACGTCAAGCAACGAACAGGTAAGCCACGAGGTAGGGGGGCGCGCCTACCCCACCCCCCCCCAGGCGCGCCCTCCATCCTCGTGGGCCCCCTGTTGCTCCACCGACGTACTTCTTCCTCCTATATATACCTACGTACCCCCAAACAATCAGATACGGAGCCAAAAACCTGATTCCACTGCCGCAACCTTCTGTACCCACGAGATCCCATCTTGGGGCCTGTTCCGGAGCTCCGCCGGAAGGGGCATCGATCACGGAGGGCTTCTACATCAACACCATAGCCTCTCCGATGAAGTGTGAGTAGTTTACCTCAGACCTTCGGGTCCATAGTTATTAGCTAGATGGCTTCTTCTCTCTTTTTGGATCTCAATACAATGTTCTCCCCCTCTCTCGTGGAGATCTATTCGATGTAATCTTCTTTTGCGGTGTGTTTGTTGAGAACGATGAATTGCGGGTTTATGATCAAGATTATCTATGAACAATATTTGAATCTTCTCTGAATTCTTTTATGTATGATTGGTTATCTTGCAACTCTCTTCGAATTATCAGTTTGGTTTGGCCTACTAGATTGATCTTTCTTGCAATGGGAGAAGTGCTTAGCTTTGGGTTCAATCTTGCGGTGTCCTTTCCCATTGACAGTAGGGGCAGCAAGGCACGTATTGTATTGTTGCCATCGAGGATAACAAGATGGTTGCATGAATTTATCCCTCTACATCATGTCATCTTGCTTAAGGCGTTACTCTGTTTTTATGAACTTAATACTCTAGATGCATGCTAGATAGCGGTCGATGAGTGGAGTAATAGTAGTAGATGCAGGCAGGAGTCGGTCTACTTGTCTTGTACGTGATGCCTATATACATGATCAAACCTAGATATTCTCATAACTATGCTTAATTCTGTCAATTGCTCAACAGTAATTCGTTCACCCACCGTAAAATACTTATGCTCTTGAGAGAAGCCACTAGTGAAACCTATGGCCCTCGGGTCTATCTTCATCATATTAATCTTCAAACACTTAATTATTTCCTTTGCTTTTATTTTACTTTGCATCTTTATCACAAAAATACCAAAAATATTATCCTATCATATCTATTAGATCTCACTCTCGTAAGTGACCGTGTAGGGATTGACAACCCCTTTTCACGTTGGTTGCGAGGATTTATTTGTTTTGTGTAGGTGCGAGGGACTCGCGCGTAGCCTCCTACTGGATTGATACCTTGGTTCTCAAAAACTGAGGGAAATACTTACGCTACTTTGCTGCATCACCCTTTCCTCTTCAAGGGAAAACCAACGCAGTGCTGAAGAGGTAGCAAGAAGGATTTCTGGCGCCGTTGTCGGGGAGGTCTACGCAAAAGTGAACATATACCAAGTACCCATCACAAACCCTTATCTCCGGCATTACATTATTTGCCATTTTCCTCTTGTTTTCCTCTCCCCCACTTCACCCTTGTCATTTTATTCACCCTCTCTTTTCCGTTTTCCTATTTTTGCCCGTATCTTGTTTGCTCGTGTGTTGGATTGCTTGTTTGTCACGATGGCTCAAGATAATACCAAATTATGTGACTTTACCAATACCAACAATAATGATTTCCTTAGCACTCCGATTTCTCCTCTTACCGATACTGAATCTTGTGAAATCAATGCTGCTTTGTTGAATCTTGTTATGAAAGATCAATTCGCTGGCCTTCCGAGTGAAGATGCCGCTACTCATCTAAATAGCTTCGTTGATTTGTGTGATATGCAAAAGAAGAAATATGTTGACAATGATATTGTTAAATTGAAGCTATTTCCTTTTCCGCTTAGAGATCGTGCTAAAGCTTAGTTTTCGTCTTTGCCTAAAAATAGTATTGATTCTTGGAATAAGTGCAAAGATGCTTTTATCTCTAAGTATTTTCCTCCCGCTAAGATTATCTCTCTTAGAAACGATATTATGAATTTTAAGCAACTTGATCATGAACATGTTGCGCAAGGTTGGGAGAGAATGAAATTAATGATACATAAGTGCCCTACACATGGTTTGAATTTGTGGATGATTATACAAAAAATTATGCCGGATTGAATTTTGCTTCTAGAAATCTTTTAGATTCGGCCGCGGGAGGCACTTTTATGGAAATCACTTTAGGAGAAACTACTAAACTCCTAGATAATATTATGGTCAATTATTCTCAATGGCACACTGAAAGATCTACTAATAAAAAAGTGCATGCGATAGAAGAAATTAATGTTTTGAGTGGAAAGATGGATGAACTTATGAAATTATTTGCTAGTAAAAGTGTTTCTTCTGATCCTAATGATATGCCCTTGTCTACTTTGATTGAGAATAATAATGAATCTATGGATGTGAATTTTGTTGGTAGGAATAATTTTGGTAACAACGCGTACAGAGGAAACTTTAATCCTAGGCCTTATCCTAGCAATTCCTCTAATAATTATGGTAATTCCTACAACAATTCTTATGGAAACTTTAATAAGATGCCCTCTGAATTTGAGACTAGTGTTAAGGAATTTATGAATTCTCAAAAGAATTTCAATGCTTTGCTTGAAGAAAAATTGCTTAAAGTTGATGAATTGGCTAGGAACGTTGATAGAATTTCTCTTGATGTTGATTCTTTGAAACTTAGATCTATTCCTCCTAAGCATGATATTAATGACTATCAAATAAATGAGAATTTTCATTGATGAGTGCAAAGAAAGAACAGCTAGGAGGCGTGCTAAGAAAGATTGCTTTATAAAAACGTGTTCTTCAATTTTTTATGAAAATAAAGATGAATGTCTAAAAGTTATTGATGTGTCCCCTATTAAATATTTGTTCTGCAATATGAATCTTGAAAATGATGGGACTGAATATGATCCACCTTTACCTAGAAGGCGTTCCAAAAATTCGGAGTTTTTAGATCTTGATGCTAAAATTGATAAAAGTGGGATTGAAGAAATCAAAACATTAGATGTTAATAAACCCACTATTTTGGATTTCAGGGATTTTAATTATGATAATTGCTCTTTGATAGATTGTATTTCCTCGTTGCAATCCGTGCTAAATTCTCCTCATGCTTATAGTCAAAATAAAGCTTTTACCAAACATATCGTTGATGCTTTGATGCAATCTTATGAAGAAAAGCTAGAGTTGGAAGTCTCTATCCCTAGAAAACTTTATGATGAGTGGGAACCTACTATTAAAATTAATATTAAATATCATGAATGCTATGCTTTGTGTGAATTGGGTGCTAGTGTTTCCATGATTCCAAAAACTTTGTGCGATTTGTTAGGTTTCCGTGATTTTGATGATTGCTCTTTAAATTTGCACCTTGCGGATTCCACCATTAAGAAACCTATCGTAAGAATTAATGATGTTCTTATTGTTGCAAATAGAAACTATGTGCCCGTAGATTTTATCGTTCTTGATATAGATTGCAACCCTTCATGTCCTATTATTCTTGGTAGACCTTTCCTTAGAACGGTTGGTGCAATTATTGATATGAAGGAAGGGAATATTAGATTCCAATTTCCATTAAAGAAAGGCATGGAACACTTCCCTAGTAAGAAAATAAAATTACCATACGAATGTATCATGAGAGCCACTTATGGATTGCCTACCAAAGATGGCAATACCTAGATCTATCCTTGCTTTTATGCCTAGCTAGGGGCGTTAAACGATAGCGCTTGTTGGGAGGCAACCCAATTTTATTTTTAGTTTTTTGCTTTTTGCTTCTGTTTAGTAATAAATATTTGTTCTAGACTCTGGTTAGATGTGTTTTTATGTTTTAATTAGTGTTTGTGCCAAGTTAAACCTATATGATCTTCTTGGATGATAGTTATTTGATCTTGCGGTAATTTCCAGAAACTTTCTTTTCACAAAAACAATTGTTAAAAATCACCAGAACGTGATAAAATATTGATTCCAATTGCTGATGATAAATAAACAAATTTCCTAGGTCTTCCTATTTTGGCTGATTTTTTGGAGTTCCAGAAGTTTGCGTTAGTTACAGATTACTACAGACTGTTCTGTTTTTGACAGATTCTGTTTTTCGTGTGTTGTTTGCTTATTTTGATGAATCTATGGCTAGTAAAAGAGTTTATAAACCATAGAGAAGTTGGAATACAGTAGGTTTAACACCAATATAAATAAATAATGAGTTAATTACAGTACCTTGAAGTGGTCTTTTGTTTTCTTTCGCTAACGGAGCTCACGAGATTTTCTGCCGAGTTTTGTGTTGTGAAGTTTTCAAGTTTTGGGTGAAAGATTTGATGGATTATGGAACAAGGAGTGGAAAGAGCCTAAGCTTGGGGATGCCCATGGCACCCCCAAGATAATCTAAGGATACCATAAAGCCAAAGCTTGGGGATGCCCCGGAAGGCATCCCCTCTTTCGTCTACTTCCATCGGTAACTTTACTTGGAGCTATATTTTTATTCACCACATGATATGTGTTTTGCTTGGAGCGTATTGTATGATTTGAGTCTTTGCTTTTTAGTTTACCACAATCATCCTTGATGTACACACCTTTTGAGAGAGACATACATGATTCAAAAATTATTAGAATACTCTATGTGCTTCACTTATATCTTCTGAGTTATATAGTTTTGCTCTAGTGCTTCACTTATATCTTTTAGAGCACGGTGGTGGATTTGTTTTATAGAAACTATTGATCTCTCATGCTTCACTTATATTATTTTCAGAGTCTTAAAATAGCATGGAAATTTGCTTTAATTAATATCATGAGAAATTTGATGCTTGATAATTGTTTTGAGATATAAAGGTGGTAATATCATAGTTGTGCTAGTTGAGTAATTGTGGAATTGAAAAATACATGTGTTGGAGTTTGTGATTCCCGTAGCATGCACGTATGGTGAACCGTTATGTAACAAAGTCGGAGCATGAAGTATTTGTTGATTGTCTTCCTTTGTGTGGCGGTCGGGATCGCGCGATGGTTAACTCCTAACAACCCTTCCCCTAGGAGCATGCGTAGTAGTACTTTGCTTCGAGGGCTAATAAATTTTTGCAATAAGTATATGAGTTCTTTATGACTAATGTGAGTCCATGGATTATACGCACACTTACCTTTCTGCAATTTTCTAGCCTCTTCGGTACCGCGCATTGCCCTTTCTCACCTTGAGAGTTGGTGCAAACTTCGCCGGTGCATCCAAACCCCGTGATATGATACGCTCTTTCACACATAAACATCCTTATATATTCCTCAAAACAGCCACCATACCTACCTATCATGGCATTTCCATAGCCATTCCGAGATATATTGCCATGCAACTATCCACCGTTTCATTTATCATGACATACTCCATCATTGTCATATTGCTTTGCATGATCATGTAGTTGACATTGTATTTGTGGCAAAGCCACCGTTCATAATTCTTTCATACATGTCGCTCTTGATTCATTGCATATCCCGGTACACTGCCGGAGGCATTCATATAGAGTCATATTTTGTTCTAAGCATTGAGTTGTAATTCATGAGTTGTAAGTAAATAAAAGTGTGATGATCATCATTATTAGAGCATTGTCCCAAGTGAGGAAAGGATGATGGAGACCATGATTCCCCCACAAGTCGGGATGAGACTCGGAACTAAAAAAAAAGAGGCCATAAAAAAAGAGAAAATGCCCAAATAAAAAAAATGAGAGAAAAAGAGAGAAGGGACAATGTCACTATCCTTTTACCACACTTGTGCTTCAAAGTAGCACCGTGATCTTCATAATAGAGAGTCTCTCATTTTGTCACTTTCATATACTAGTGGGAAATTTCATTATAGAACTTTGCCTGTATATTCCAATGATGGGCTTCCTCAAATGCCCGAGGTCTTCGTGAGCAAGCAAGTTGGATGCACACCCACTTAGTTTCTTTTTGAGCTTTCATACACTTATAGCTCTAGTGCATTCATTGCATGGCAATCCCTACTCCTCGCATTAACATCAATTGATGGGCATCTCCATAGCCCGTTGATTAGCCTCGTTGATGTGAGACTTTCTCCTTTTCTGTCTTCCCACATAACCCCTCCCATTATACCTTATTCCACCATAGTGCTATATCCATGGCTTGCGCTCATGTATTGCGTAAGAGTTGAAAAGGCTGAAGCGCGCTAAAAGTATGAACCAATTGCTTGGCTAAAACCGGGATCGTACATGATATGAATATTTTATGTCGGGAAGATGGAGCATAGCCAGACTATATGATTTTGTAGGGATAACTTGCTTTGGCTATGTTATTTTGATAAGACATAATTGCTTAGTTAGTATGCTTGAAGTATTATTGTTTTTATGTCAACAATAAACTTTTATCTTGAATCATATCATATCTGAACATTCATGCCATAATAAGAAGAATTACATTGAAATTATGCCAATTAGCATTTCACAACAAAAATTCTGTTTTTATCTTTTACCTACTCGAGGACGAGCATGAATTAAGCTTGTGGATGCTTGATACGTCTCCAACGTATCTATAATTTTTGATTGCTCCATGCTATATTACCTTCTGTTTTGGACATTATTGGGCTTTATTATTCACTTTTATATTATTTTTGGGACTAACCTATTAACCGGAGGCCCAGCCCAGAATTGCTGTTTTTTTGCCTATTTCGGAGTTTCACGGAAAAAGAATATCAAACGGAGTCCAAACGGAATGAAACCTTCGGGAACATGATTTTTGGAACAAACATGATCCAGGAGACTTGGACCCTACGTCAAGAAACGAACAGGGAAGCCACAAGGTAGGGGGGCGCGCCTACCCCCCAGGCGCGCCCTCCACCCTCATGGGCCCCCTGTTGCTCCACCGACGCACTTCTTCCTCCTATATATATACCTACGTACCCCCAAACGATCAGATACGGAGCTAAAAACCTGATTCCACCGCCGCAACCTTCTGTACCCACGAGATCCCATCTTGGGGCCTGTTCCGGAGTCCGCCGGAAGGGGCATCGATCATGGAGGGCTTCTACATCAACACCATAGCCTCTCCGATGAAGTGTGAGTAGTTTACCTCAGACCTTCGGGTCCATAGTTATTAGCTAGATGGCTTCTTCTCTTTTTTTGGATCTCAATACAATGTTCTCCCACTCTCTCGTGGAGATCTATTCGATGTAATCTTATTTTGCGGTGTGTTTGTTGAGACCGATGAATTGTGGGTTTATGATCAAGATTATCTATGAACAATATTTGAATCTTCTCTGAATTCTTTTATGTAAGATTGGGTATCTTTGCAAGTCTCTTTGAATTATCAGTTTGGTTTGGCCTACTAGATTGATCTTTCTTGCAATGGGAGAAGTGCTTAGCTTTGGGTTCAATCTTGCGGTGTCCTTTCCTAGTGACAGTAGGTCAGCAAGGCACGTATTGTATTGTTGCCATCGAGGATAACAAGATGGTTGCATGAATTTATCCCTCTACATCATGTCATCTTGCTTAAGGCGTTACTCTGTTCTTATGAACTTAATACTCTAGATGCATGCTGGATAGCGGTCGATGTGTGGAGTAATAGTAGTAGATGCAGGTAGGAGTCGGTATACTTGTCTCGGACGTGATGCCTATATACATGATCATACCTAGATATTCTCACAACTATGCTCAATTCATCAATTGCTCAACAGAATTTGTTCACCCACCGCAAAATACTTATGCTCTTGAGAGAAGCCACTAGTGAAACCTATGGCCCCCGGGTCTATTCTCTATCATATTAATCTTCCAACACTTAGTTATTTCCGTTGCTTTTTATTTTGCTTTTATTTTACTATGCATCTTTATCATAAAAATACCAAAAATATTATCCTATCATATCTATCAGATTTCACTCTCGTAAGTGACCGTGTAGGGATTGACAACCCCTTATCACGTTGGTTGCGAGGATTTATTTGTTTTGTGTAGGTGCGAGGGACTCGCGCGTAGCCTCCTACTGCATTGATACCTTGGTTCTCAAAAACTAAGGGAAATACTTACGCTACTTTGCAGCATCACCCTTTCCTCTTCAAGGGAAAACCAACGCAATGCTCAAGAGGTAGCAACTTACATGTGGGACCCACATGCAAGTTCCCTCTTCTTCCTTTTATCTTTTGTTCTCTTCCTTCTCCTCGTGACCAAGGCCCAAGCTCCACCACCCGCACTACACCACGACACTCAAAGCAGCGTCAAACAACCTGTTGGCATAGATCACCTAAGGCGACACATTTAGTGTCGGCAAAGAACTTTACTGACGTAAAGGAGTTGTCGCCTATACTCCTGCCGGGAAATGTCTTTAGCGACAGATAAATCTATGCCGACTAACAGTTTGACTGTGTTGGTGAGGGCTATAGCGACAGACATTCTTCAGCGACAGAATGTGCTATGCCGACGGATCATTTGACAGTGTGCTATACCGACAGATAGTGTAACGACCATTGCTATCCCAACAGATTGTCCGGCAGTATGCTATGCCGATAGTTTTTGCAACCTCCAATAGTTTTGCCGACACATTTGCTACCAGGGTTGTACATTTCAGCACAAATGCAAATGCAACATATATTAACATGAATAAATTCAAAATATTCAATTCATGTTCACTTTGCAGTAGATATACCAACAATTACACTCTTCTATTAACCACAAGATGCCAATTACCAACACATTTATTCAACATACACTGGTGCGCGTCGGTCCTAAACAAATGGTTTAAAACCCCTTTCCGCGACGGCATTTGGAACCATCGCCAAGTGAGTGTGGACGATAGGGGGGTCCTTCCCTCACGACCCAGAAACCGTCGGGGATAAGGAGCCTTGATGCATATAGTTGTCCCTACATAACCGTTTCCGATATCTTGAATATCCCAAACGTTTCATCCTTGCTACTCGTTTGTGCTTGCATTGCCATCGCAGTCGGAATTTTGTGGTTCTGCCTAAAACTAGGCAGATTCTAGGCATGGGAGCTTTCTAGGAAGATTCTAGGCAGATTCCAGGCACGGGAGATTTACGATGCCTGGCACATCACAAACAGTTCATGAGTATAAACCGTGTACGATAGGTAGATAATCACACACATTTAGTTTTCCCGCAACGTATGTGATAGTGTCTGACATCACACACGCTTTGCGAACGGCAACTGTGTGCATGCTTGCACACGTTTCATCTCTGTGAACCGTCTCAGATTATGGTGTATATCGCAAACGTTTGTGTTTTACCAACCGTGTGTTCCGTAATGACCTGCACAACGTAATTTCGCGCTATTTTAATTGCTGCTATTTAAAATTGTACCTAATTTAAACTTGAAAGTAGGCTATAGCTTTATTCATATCCATCAGGTTCAAACAACCAATGCATTATTTGATTCACAGGTACATATGTTTAAGAATTACAGAAGCACCAAATAAAGAATGATGTACCAGGGTTCTATACTTGTACTATTACAAATGGTAAAGAAAGAGGCGACATACATTCCAGTTGCTGAACAAGGTGAAGCGGAATGGCCCTATTGTGCTCTCCTGGATGCAGAAGGCATGCAGGACTCTAGTCCAACCCCTTGTGATGGCCGGCCGCCAATCATGTAGTTTGAGAGGTAATCTTGAGTAAACTGCTTCAGGATCCACTGCAAAAGAAAAAGATTCAGATATTGTCATCTAACACAACTCATTACGGGCAATAAAAAGAAGGCTACAGGGTTCTTACTTACCATCCCGCAGTTCACTGTTGTCTTGCATAAAGTGTAAACAAATAGTTTGATTGACATCTTTTGACCAATTTTAGTAACAATATTTATCAGTTTCCTCACTTGTTGCTATGTAGCCTGGGATTGCATATTTAGTCATTCAGTACGATGCATGTTGCTAAACAACAATTGAAAAAAAAAAGGCATGTTAACAGCAATATCCTTAACAGCAACCAAATATCGTAATTCATAGTGGTATTGTTGAAACTGTTATTGATGAAATTGAACTGCACAACAAATAGTTGCACATATAGAGCATCACATTGTGAAAAACTGAAATAAACAAGTCATAAGGACATCTCTAGGTGATCTTTAAAAAGTTAAAGGACTAAAACCCTTAGTGGATATATATATATATATGTGTGTGTATATATATATATATATATATATATATATATATATATATATATATATATATATATATATATATATATATATATATATGTGTGTGTGTGTGTGTGTATATATATATATATATATATATATATATATATATATATATATATATATATATATATATATATATATATATATATATATATATATACTCCAGCAATTTTGGCCTTTTCTTGTCGATCCCTAAACTTAAGGTTGTAAACTTCAATTTGATCAAGTTCAAAGCAGGTTCAACCGAAAGTAGCATGCATTCAAACATAAACATAGATAGTTTTGCATAACCGAACATAAAACATAAATTTAAGCTAAGCTAAACTACTTTCGGTCGAAGTAGAGGTCGAGCCAATCCTTCCTCGTCATGTACGGTGTGCCGCGAGCCGGGTCCGGGCCAGTACCGTCGTCGGGGTCGTTGGGGAAGGCACTCCTCCACTCGTCGACATCGATCTCCTCGTCCTTGGGGCCCACCACGACGCCCTCCGCGCCGCCGTCGCCGCCGCCTTCGACCTCGTCATCAGTGGAGAGCGCGATAACCACGTCGCCCTCCGCGCCGCCGTCCTCGCCACCTTCGACCTCGTCATTGGAGGAGAGCGCGATAACCTCGCCGCCCTCCGCGCCGGCAAAGATCGCCCGCTCCGCCTCCACGAGCTCCGGGTGCTGCCGGGGGAGCTCTTGCAAGTAGGTCTCGTCGGCGGCCTCGGCCTCGAGACGCTCCCACACCTCGCGGTCCTCCCGCGCCATAGCCGAGCTCACCACCCCTGGCACCGGCGGAACGAGGTGGATCGGACGTGTGCCGAAGGGGAAATTGAGCCTAGCCGCCCCACCGTGGTAGCGGACCTGCCAGTGGTCGTACTCCATGGCCGCGAGCTCGGCTGTGTGGAAGCTACTGAGCCACCGGCGGGTGTGGGTCTCTTGATCTGTAATCTCGGCGACCCACGTCCCCCACCGCCGCTGCCGGACCCCGAGGTAGGACTTCGTCGGCTGCCGGGTCCGGGGGAGGACAGGGAAGTCCTCGAACCGGCATAGGGGCACGTCAGCGGGCGGATCGGGGGACCGGCGACGGCGGATCGGGCCCGCGGAGGACGACGGAGACACGTCGGCAGCCACCTCGCCGGCGTCGGGCAAAAAGGCCGCGATAAACCTCTTTTTGGCCGTTGGCTACTCGAGCTCCCCGGCACACAGGCAGAGGTTGAGGATGGAGGCGCCGGTGATGGCGGCGACCTACCAATGGTTTCGAGGGTTGTGTGTGTCTGTGTGAGCGGAGGTTGTGTTTGAGGAAATATCGCGGCAACTGAAAATTTTACTAGGCGGGAGTAACAAGGTGGGGCTACTGAAAATTTGGATCAAGGGCGAGCAGATATTTTTGAGATTGCGAGGGATGCAGAGGCGGGAGTAAAATGCAGGGGTTACTAAAAATTTGAATCAAGGGACTGAAGCAAAGAGGGATGCAGAGGCGGGAGTTTTGGGGGAGCGAGCTAGTGTGCTTGACACACCGGCTGTGGACTGTAGCCGACGCACCTTCTTGCGTAAGCCATAGGCGTACTATACACCGACGATGCTCCAAGATATTTTGTACTACATCTCACACAGTTGGTGAGAATAAACTGTGTGGAATCCACTTGATTTGAATTACAAAATGGGGTCAAAGCGGCAATGGACGGTGTTTGAATTGCTAGACCTTTTATCTGCAGTGAACATGCAATCGTATGTGTGTCATAAAATAATTGGAATTATTCAAGGTTTGTTTGGACATTTCATACATTAAACTGGTTTTCTAGCCATTTCAGGTGCACAATTCAAAATTAAACTACATGCACATGCTCCGGTGCATACAAAAGGGTTGAAAAATCAAATATGTGTCCTTCAGTGCATGCTTAGGTCCCATGGAAGAAATGAGAATGAATTTTTAGGGGTTCGTTTGGCCTTTTTTATACATTAACTGTGTTTTCTAGGCATTTGATGTGCATAATTCAAATTTGAACTACAAGCACATGCTCCAATGCACCAAAAGTTGGTTGAAAAATCACATGTGTGTCCTTGGGTGAATTTCTAGGTCCGCTAGGATGCGTGCTATCAATGAGTCTCTCAAAGCCATGAGAATTTCCATTGATGAGTGCAAAGAAAGAACAGCTAGGATGCGTGCTAAGAAAGATTGCTTTATAAAAGCGTGTTCTTCAAATTTTTATGAAAATAAAGATGAAGATCTAAAAGTTATTGATGTGTCCCCTATTAAATCTTTGTTTTGCAATATGTCTTGATAATGATGGGACTGAATATGATCCACCTTTACCTAGAAGGCGTTCCAAAAATTCAGAGTTTTTAGATCTTGATGCTAAAATTGATAAAAGTGGGATTGAAGAAATCAAAACATTAGATGTTAATAAACTCACTATTTCGGATTTCAAGGAATTTAATTATGATAATTGCTCTTTGATAGATTGTATTTCCTTGTTGCAATCCGTCCTAAATTCTCCTCATGCTTATAGTCAAAATAAAGCTTTTATCAAACATATCGTTGATGCTTTGATGCAATCTTATGAAGAAAAGCTTGAGTTGGAAGTCTCTATCCCTAGAAAACATTATGATGAGTGGGAACCTACTATTAAAATTAAGATTAAAGATCATGAATTCTATGCT
This sequence comes from Aegilops longissima, assembly GCA_021605205.1. NCBI lineage: Eukaryota > Viridiplantae > Streptophyta > Magnoliopsida > Poales > Poaceae > Aegilops > Aegilops longissima. The sequence goes on from CM038681.1 coordinate 87,599,516, forward strand.
TTGTGTGATTTGGGTGCTAGTGTTTCCATGATTCCAATAACTTTGTGCGATTTGTTAGGTTTCCGTGATTTTCATGATTGCTCTTTAAATTTGCACCTTGCAGATTCCACCATTAAGAAACCTATGGGAAGAATTAATGATGTTCTTATTGTTGCAAATAGTAACTATGTGCCCGTAGATTTTATCGTTCTTGATATAGATTGCGATCCTTCATGTCCTATTATTCTTGGTAGACCTTTCCTTAGAACGATTGGTGCAATTATTGATATGAAGGAAGGGAATATTAGATTCCAATTTCCATTAAAGAAAGGCATGGAACAATTCCTTAGGAAGAAAATAAAATTACCATATGAATGTATCATGAGAGCCACTTATGGATTGCCTACCAAAGATGGCAATACCTAGATCTATCCTTGCTTTTATGCCTAGCTAGGGGCGTTAAACGATAGCGCTTCTTGGGAGGCAACCCAATTTTATTTTTAGTTTTTTGCTTTTTGCTTCTGCTTAGGAATAAATATTTGTTCTAGCTTCTAGTTAGATGTGTTTTTATGTTTTAATTAGTGTTTGTGCCAAGTTAAACCTATAGGATCTTCTTGGATGATAGTTATTTGATCTTGCTGTAATTTCCAGAAACTTTCGGTTCACGAAAACAATTGTTAAAAATCACCAAAACGTGATAAAATATTGATTCCAATTGCTGCTGATCAATAAATAAATTGCCTAGGTCGTCCTATTTTGGCTGATTTTTTCGAGTTCCAGAAGTTTGCGTTAGTTACAGATTACTACAGACTGTTCTGTTTTTGATAGATTCTGTTTTTCGTGTGTTGTTTGCTTATTTTGATGAATCTATGGCTAGTGAAAGAGTTTATAAACCATATAGAAGTTGGAATACAGTAGGTTTAACACCAATATAAATAAATAATGAGTTAATTACAGTACCTTGAAGTGGTCTTTTGTTTTCTTTCGCTAACGGAGGTCACGAGATTTTCTGCTGAGTTTTGTGTTGTGAAGTTTTCAAGTTTTGGGTGAAAGATTTGATGGATTATGGAACAAGGAGTGGAAGAGCCTAAGCTTGGGGATGACCATGGTACCCCCAAGATAATATAAGGACACCATAAAGCCAAAGCTTGGGGATGCCCCAGAAGGCATCCCCTCTTTCGTCTACTTCCATCGGTAACTTTCCTTGGAGCTATATTTTTTTTCACCACATGATATGTGTTTTGCTTGGAGCATCTTGTATGATTTGAGTATTTGCTTTTTAGTTACCACAATCATCCTTTCTGTACACACCTTTTGAGAGAGACATACATGATTTGAAAATTATTAGAATACTCTATGTGCTTCACTTATATCTTTTGAGTTATATAGTTTTGCTCTAGTGCTTCACTTATATCTTTTAGAGCACGGTGGTGGATTTGTTTTATAGAAACTATTGATCTCTCATGCTTCACTTATAATATTATGAGAGTATTAAAATAGCATGGAAATTTTCTTTAATTAATATCATGAGAAATTTGATGCATGATAATTGTTTTGAGATATAAAGGTGGTAATATCATAGTTGTGCTAGTTGAGTAATTGTGGAATTGAAAAATACATGTGTTGGAGTTTGTGATTCCCGTAGCATGCACGTATGGTGAACCGTTATGTAACGAAGTCGGAGCATGAAAGTATTTGTTGATTGTCTATCTTTGTGTGGCGGTCGGGATCGCGCGATGGTTTACTCCTACCAACCCTTCCCCTAGGAGCATGCGTAGTAGTACTTTGCTTCGAGGGCTAATAAATTTTTGCAATAAGTATATGAGTTCTTTATGACTAATGTGAGTCCATGGATTATACGCACACTTACCTTTCCGCAATTTTCTAGCCTCTTCGGTACCGCGCATTGCCCTTTCTCACCTTGAGAGTTGGTGCAAACTTCACCGGTGCATCCAAACCCCGTGATATGATACGCTCTTTCACACATAAAACTCCTAATATCTTCCTCAAAACAGCCACCATACCTACCTATCATAGCATTTTCATAGCCATTCCGAGATATATTGCCATGCAACTTTCCACCGTTTCATTTATCATGACATACTCCATCATTGTCATATTGCTTTGCATGATCATGTAGTTGACATTGTATTTGTGGCAAAGCCACCGTTCATAATTCTTTCATACATATCGCTCTTGATTCATTGCATATCCCGGTACACCGCCGGAGGCATTCATATAGAGTCATATTTTGTTCTAAGCATTGAGTTGTAATTCATGAGTTGTAAGTAAATAAAAGTGTGATGATCATCATTATTAGAGCATTGTCCCAAGTGAGGAAAGGATGATGGAGACCATGATTGCCCCACAAGTCAGGATGAGACTCCAGACTAAAAAAAAGAGGCCATAAAAAAGAAGAGAAAAGGCCCAAATAAAAAAATGAGAGAAAAAGAGAGAAAAGACAATGTTACTATCCTTTTACCACACTTGTGCTTCAAAGTAGCACCGTGATCTTCATAAAGTGTAACACCCCGGATACAACTTTCCATATTCGTAACTCCGACTCTTGCCATTTCCGGCTATGTGATTATTATTTCCTTCGTGGTTGGGTTTTGTGTTTTGTTTTGCATTTTGTTCTTGCCATGCATTTCATCTCATCGCATCATGCGCATTGCATTTGCATATTTTCATAAAACCTCGTAGCCGTTCGTAGTTACTGCTTCTCTCTTTGTCTTCGTCGACCTGTTGTCAGACCGCTTGTCCCTGTTGACCTTCTCTCAGACCAATTGGACCCCTCTTTTCTCTCTTCCTCCGAGACCAACAAAACCCGTTGCCCCCTTGCTTTCGTTGACCGTTTCAAGACCAATCGGGGTTTTCGATTCCCACTTGTCTGTCCGTTTGAACCTCTCTACTCTTTGCTCAAGGCCCCTCGCGTGCGTCCGAAACCTCCCCCGAACCTGACCCGGGCAGTCGTTACCGTTGTGTCCGGATCATCCCCAAACGTCTACAAAACATCACCGTTTTCGTATTTGGACCTTCCTAGCCTATTTTTCTTAACCGCCCGATTTCGATCGGAGGGTCGAGATAATCCCTAACCCACTCACTATATATATTTGTCTAACCTGAGACCAAACCCCTAATTTCTAGGGATCCTCCTAGCCGCCGCCACTCCACCTGGTCTCTCCTTCCACCTCGGGATCTTCCCAGATCCAAATCCTCCCCTCCTCGATTTCAGCCACCAGCCAACCATCGCTCTCCACTACTCCTCCTCGATCCAGCGCTCGCCGACCTCCATGCTCGTTTTGGTTTGGGAGAGGAGCTCCCGACCGTGCCTCCCGCTGGCGAGAGCCTGATCGGATCGAGCCAGCCGTCCCCGCCGGCGATGAGCAGCATCAGCTCCCGCAGCTCTGGGCGAGCCCCGCCACAGTGACCCCGCAGAACCCTCTCCTTCCTCCCCGCTTATTCTTCCTCCCAGATTTCTCTCCTCCTCTCAACATCTCGGTCTTGCCTTTCTACAGGAGCACACCCGCGCCCCTGCTCCTCCCGAGCAAGCTGCAGCTCGCCGGAGCCAGCAGATGAGTGTTGCCCTTCCCCTTGCTCTTTCTTTTCTTCCATTGCTCCTCCTTCCTCCTCTAATCTCCCTCCCTTTCCTGTTCGTTTTCTTCTCTGTCAGAAACGGACGGCTTCTCTCTGCTGCCATGGCGCACCAACCGCAAGCCGTCGCCGGATCCGCCTCCTTGACCTCTGTTCGGCTGGCACCGCCGGGATCCGCTCGCCACCTCGCGGACTGCAGTTTCCCTTTGCCGGCCCCCGCAAGTTCCGCCATCGCTGCCGTTCCCCGCCATGGCGTCTCGGCCTCCTCTCGCTCCGCTTTTGAGGCCCCGAGCTCCTCCAGCTCGACCCGTCCGCTGAAGCTCCTGCGCCGCGCGGAGTCCCGCCGCTTCCCTTCCTCGCCGCCGCTTAGGCCTCGTCGCCGAGTCCGTGCGTCGTCGTGTTCGTTGACCGGTCCCGGCTGAGACGAGCGCCACGACCGCTTCGCCGCGCGCTGCCGTTGACCGCGCCCCTCCACCTCGTTCGATCCAGCCTGCCAAGCCGCTGTTCGCCCTCCGGCTGTCTCTCCACCAACGGGCGAAGCCCATGGTGAGGCCAGTAGCCTCCTCAACCCCCAATGGCCTCACCTCCGACGGGCCTTGGCCGGGGTGAGCAAGACCTCCCCTCTCTTGTGCACTTTGGGCCAGGCAGATTCGGCCCGATGCGTGTTTTTTTTCCTGCCAGCGATTTTAACCATTATCCAGTGATTTAACAGATTTGCGAAAACCCCTTGCACTTCATGCATATCATATCTCATGAACTGTGCATCGGATTAAAATGTTTACTATATGTAAAATGCTCAGAAAATTGTGTAGATTAATAATATGTCATTCCCATCCATGTTTAAAATATTTAAATTGATGTTTGCATTAATTTGCTAATATGCCATGTTAAAATGATTTAATTCATAACTAAATAACCGTAACTCGGAATTAAATGTTCTTTATATGTAAATGGGGTAGAAAAATGCCTAGTTTAACATGGTCCACTTTATTTTGCTGTTTAACAACATTAAAATTGTGTTTAGGGCAGAACAGTACCGAATCTAAAATATTGCTCATGAGGATTTTCCGAATTGTTGTTTCTTATTTCGGCCTCATTTAAATTGCTTAAATAGTGTAGTTTTATTATGTTTCACCTCTTGCCATGTTTAACAACATTTAATATTGTTGAGTACCTAAACGAGATCAAACTAAATATGTCAATGTGGTGTTTTGTCAATATGCAACCCGTTGCATATTGAGCTCCACTTAATTGGTAGTATTGTTGGTTGCATATTGCCATGCCATGCCTCATTAAACCGGTCATGCATCATACTTGATTGTGCATCGTGCCATGTTTATGCTTGTGCATTTACCATGTTGTTTGTTTCTTTCCGGTGTTGCTTCTCGGTTCCGGTAATGTTGCGATTGTGAGGATTCGTTCGACTACTCTCGTTCGTTCTTCTTCATGGACTCGTTCTTCTTCCTTATGGATTTCGTGCAAGATGACCGCTACTCGGATCTCACTACTATCATTGCTATGCTAGTTGCTTCGTTCTATCGCTATGCTGCGCTACCTATCACTTGCTGCTCAAGCCTCCCAAATTGCCATGAACCTCTAACTGTTGCACCCTTCCTAGCAAACCGTTGATTGGCTATGTTACCGCTTTGCTCAGCCCTCTTATAGCGTTGTTAGTTGCGGTGAAGATGAAGTTTGTTCCTTGTTGGAACATGGAGATGTTGTTCCTTGTTGGAACATGTTTACTTGTTGGGATATCACAATATATCTTATTTAATTAATGCATCTATACACTTGGTAAAGGGTGGAAGGCTCGGCCTTATGCACGGTGTTTTGTTCCACTCTTGCCGCCCTAGTTTCCGTCATATCGGTATTATGTTCCCGGATTTTGCATCCCTAACGCGGTCGGGTGATTTATGGGACCCCTTGACAGTTCGCTTTGAATAAGACTTTTCCAAAGAAGGCCCAACCTTGGTTTTACCATTTGCCTCACCACCACCTACCTTTCCCTTGGGTCGGCCAACCCAAGGGTCATCTTTATTTAGCCCCCGCCGGACCAGTGCTTCTCTAAGTGCTGGCCCGAACCGAGTAGACTGCGGGGCCCCCTCGTGGCAACTCGAGGTTTGGTTTTACTCGTAGGATGTCTCATCCGGTGTTGCCCTGAGAACGAGATATGTGCAGCTCCTATCGGGATTGTCGGCGCATCGGGCGGCTTTGCTGGTCTTGTTTTATTCTTTGTCGAAATGTCTTGTAGCCGGATTCGAGACTGATCGGGTCTTCCCGGGGAGAAGGAATATCCTTCGTTGATCGCGAGAGCTTATCATGGGTTAAGTTGGGACACCCCTGCAGGGTTTGAACTTTCGAAAGCCGTGCCTGCGGTTATGTGGCAGATGGGAATTTGTTAATGTCCGGTTGTAGAAAACCCGAAGTTGATCTTAATTAAAATACACCAACCGTGTGCGTAACCGTGAGTGTCTCTTTTCGGGGTTGATCGAGAGGAGAACACGGTTTCTGGGTTATGTCTGACGTAAGTAGGAGTTCAGGATCATTTCTTGATCATTACTAGTTGACGACCGTTCCTCTGTCTCTCTTCTCGCTCTCATTTGCGTAAGTTAGCCACCATATATGCTTAGCCGCTGCTGCACCCTCACCACTTTACCTCTTCCTTTCCCATTAAGCTTTGCTAGTCTTGATACCCATGGTAATGGGATTGCTGAGTCCTCGTGGCTCACAGATTACTACACCACCAGTTGCAGGTACAGGTTATGCGATGATCATGACGCGAGAGCGATGCTTGCTTGCATTGAGTTCTTCTTCGCTTCTTGATCGGGGATAGGTTCGGTCGGCAGCACTGGGCTAGGTGGTGGATATTGTTTGAGTTTCTGTTTATGTTTCATCCGTAGTCGGATGTTGGTCTTGTATATGATGTGATGTTGTATTCATGTGGCATTTTATGCCCTTTTGTATGTATCCCCATCTATTATGTAATGTTGATGTAATGATATCCACCTTGCAACAGCGTTTCAATATGCGGGTCTATCCTTGGTGGGACCGTCGAGTTCCTTTTGGATAGGGTCGCATATTGGGCGTGACAAGTTGGTATCAGAGCCTCGACCGACCCTAGGAGCCCTCTTGATTGATCGTGTAGTTTGGCCGTTGTCGAGTCTAGAAGAAAACTATTTTTGGAGTCTCGTTATATCGGAGAGTAGGAATTCTTTTACTCCTCAGTCCCTTCGTCGCTCTGGTAAGGAATCTTGACGTAGGTGTTTTGAATTACTTCTCTTCCCCTTCAAATTTTTCTTTAGGCTCACGCAGTTGGTTTTCCGATCGTTGGTTCTCATCTCTTTTTATCCGGTGCATTTCTCGTCAAGTGGACTCAAGTCTCTTCATCTTTGGGTTCAATCCTCAGTTCTTCCACCGACGTCGTTGTTTTTCCTTGTCTGAAGTTGTCCTTGTTTTTTCCCACCCGCCCACCCTTCTTCTTCTCGGAACCGGAGTCCGTAATCGAGTATCCTTTCTACTCGTGTGAAATCTTTGCCTTCTTTCCTCCATGATTTCAACCGGTGTTTCCTCTTCAAGATATTCGTCGGTTTTCCCTTCCAAGTTGCCTTTGTTTTTCCCGCCCTCCCACCCTATTATTCCCGGAGTTCGAGTTTCTTCCGACCATCAATTCCATTCGTGTGGAGCCTCTTCAGTCTTTTCTCAATTATTTCAACCGGTGAATTCTCGTTTTGTTCGTCATTCTTCATCCCTTTCTTTTTCCGGTGGATTCAATTCAAGTTTTTTTTTCCGGTGTTGATCATATTCTTTTCCCTCGGCTCAAGTGTTTTTTCAGCTCGTTCTCCTCTTGCCAGTTTATCATTCCGGAGTTCGGAAGACCTATCAGGAGATTCGTCTGTGTTCTAATTAATTCGAGGTTGTCACCTCATTCAAATATTTCAATTGTTCCGGTGCATCATCTATCTGTTCAACATCCCTTTCCAACGGTGTTTTATTTTAGTGGGCCCTAACCCACAGGTCTTTTCCCAGGATCTTTCCTGACTCTTCTAATTATTCCGGAGCTATTCTAAAGTTCTTTTGAAGTTTAACATAAGAATGAATTTCATCAGTCAGACGCCTTCCCGACATCTCTTTTAAAATCATTTTCATTGTTGGCTCAATCTCTTCGCTTTTCATTCTACCGGAGTACCTCAGTTATTTTGGTGGTGTTTATCGTCGTCATTTGAAGATTGAAGAGAATTTTTTCCTCTAAATCTTGTCCGTTCTCCCGGAGATTCATGGTGCTAGCTCGATGTTATCCTATCAAATTGTTTCTAGTCATGCAAATTCTTTTCATCAATCCGGAGTATTTCAGGTGTTGCTTTCCCTCTCGATCATCCGGAGGTCAGCTTTTCGGAAGATTTCTTCGTTTCAAGTTTTCAAAGTCATTCTCCAATTATTCTATATCCGTGCCCCTTTCGTTCATCTCAATATTCTTCCGGTGCTGCGTTCAAGCATTCGTTAATCAGTTCGCGATCTCTTCGATCTTTTTTTTCTAAATTCCCTCAAGTATCTTCGTGCTTTTCTAATTCTTCCCGGTGATTCATTCTCTTTCGTCAGTCATTTCCGAATTCTAACGGTGGTTCTTTCAGATTATTTTCTTTGATTATCATATTAATTCATTCATTCTTTCCAATCCTACCGGTGGTTCATGAAGACTTTCTCAAGTTTGGTGCCCCCCTTAATCCTTTTCAAGAAGAATAAGTAGTATGCAAAATCCTTTGTTGGTCATCAATTTAATTTGATGAAGGATAAGCATACAATAAATCTTATTCTTATTTCATCCAAGCTGATTAATCCCTTCCTTCGGAGTTTGTTCTTGAGGAATAAATTCTACTTCCAAGTGTTTTCATCTTTTCTTTTCCGGAGTTCCAAGTTTTCCGCATTATCGTCGCGAAGCTCCATCTAAATCACCGCAAAGCTCATCTTATTCTTTCTTCTTTCATTCTATCTCATCATCTTTTTGTCACCGAAGTTCTTCATGGTGGTTCATCATGATTTAATTCATTCTTCAAGAGTTTCAACAAGATTTTGTTGACGGAGTTCAAGTATCTTTTCTTCTTGCGTCTCGAAGTGCAATTAATTCTCTGTATTCTTTTGAAATGAAGTTTTGCATTTCTTCGTTCTAGTCAGCTATCCAATCATTTCCGTTTGCGGTTGGTTATCACCTCATAATTTTGAGATGTTATCCATAAGTCCACAACAAGCTTATTCTTTCTTGGTTGATTTTCTCAACAACTCCGTTCAATCCTACTTCGTAGGGATGCTCTTTCAATTCAATTATGGTAGGAGATGTTGGTTTAATTCTTCGTTCTATTCATTCCAACTATCTAACTATCATGCTTTGTTTCCGGAGGCATTGTGATGTTGCTCTCTTCTACCAATTATCTTGTTTTGTCAAGTTCATGTTCAATTTCTTCCATTTTCAGTCGGAGTGCTGCCCAAATTATATCATTCTTATTCATTCTTATCTCGTTTCAACGAGAGTGGTTTCAATTCCTTCTTGTCCATTGTGCTCGTCATTTATGTCTTGGCAACCTTCAAGCTCTCGTAATACTCCTTGTTCCTCTTTTCGACCGGATTGTTTGCAATCTCGTTCATCTCTGTTGTACTCTTTCTTTTAAATTGTTTAACCTCTCAAGGTTCTTTGGTTTCACTCGTTCGTCAAAGAA